>CM034152.1:685105557-685816050 GCA_019776745.2 Taxus chinensis
TGAAGATGTTACTAACCATTGATATATGGTGAAAGTAGTGATCAAGTTTGATGAATTTCCTAATTTTAAACCGAAATCTTAACCTGAAAATAAGAAGAATTTATCAACTAAGTATTTTGATATTCATTTAACAAGGACAATCCTTACATGTGTGTAAGAGTATTTCCCTTATACAGAGAATATAAATTTAATCTCCAACAATTAGCATGATGTCAATAATAGACATGAATTAAATCGATGTAGCAAATGAGGTCTTGAAAGTCCTGCCAATTACTTGTGAAGACTTTCTTTTACAGGTTAAGTTTCGATGCATTTGATCTAAGACACAATGTTAATTTTTAACGTATAAAAGTATTGACCTGCCCTAAATGCTAAAATTTTCCGTCTTTTTTCTTATATTAATAGTGCCTGGCAGAAAGTTGCGATTTTTCCCTCTACACGACTGGTACTCAAAGTAATGTGTTGTTTTCTAGTGTATTGGAAGAAAATGTATTGATTTATAAAGTGAGTCAAAGGAATAGATCAATTTTGTGTGTTTACAGACCCATCTATACTGAGGGTCCCTTATTATCTCAACTGATAGCTGCTTCTGTCCATGAAACACTCCTCCTCTGAGAGAAGGAAACATATTAATGGAGAAGGAAATCCTATCAGAGAGACATGCCATCCGCGTATGCGAAAATAGCTTATAATTGAGGACATCACTGCATAACAGTCCATTGACAACAACAGCTTAGGGGTCTTACAAGGCATGATACTGAAACCTCTATAACTTCACCACTGATTGCAGCTCAAAGTTTTGCCTTTCAGATTGGTAAAGGTCTGAGTTGTATCACGGCACGTCACTCTCATAAACTACCTATTTTTTGGGCTTTGATATTTCCTGGGTCGTTGGCGCAAACCGAATCTTTTCTCTTATGTCGTATTCTACCAGTCCTCTTCTAAAATAAAACTCCAACTTATCTAATAACTACAATCAGCTGTCAGCAATGAGGCCATGCATTCCCTCTCATAATAGGTTTTTTTTTTAATATAGTTACTTCTGCCGCGTCATACGTGGATGCTTAAACTTTGCACCTATATTTTCTTTTTTGTTTGGACATTTATGGTTATAATGGAATACACAGCAAGAGTTCATACATACTGAGATCTTGCCCTGCAGGCCTCCAAGATCTGATTGCTTGACGGAAAGAATTTTTTTTCTATTTCTCTGCTATCTGTTTTTGCAAAGGCTAGGTCAAACAATCCCTTCATCTCTGCAATATGCTCAAGAACTGGTATTAATCTGCAATGATTAAAAATATAAATTGTGTTTCAATATTCATTTTCGTAAGCGGAAGATTAAAATCTTATATAATCTCTAAAGAGAGATGGAGAAAAATACACTGAATAACACATTTTACTTTTTAGTACCTGTTCAGTTTTTGGAGGCTCAACATGAATGACTTTGCAAAGAGAACTTATGGATTGAAGCTTGTTGGCATTAGAGCAACAGAAAATAAGCTTGCAGGAATCTTGGTAACGCTCCATCAGCCAGTGGAGATAGTGTTGAACATCACTGGCAAGCTTATCTGCTTCGCGGAGTACTATAACTGTATGGCACATTGATTTGCATTTTCATTTGATTAAATCAAAAACAGCAGATGAATTTTTTTGCCTCTAAAGCAAATTGTTCACCCAGCCAAGTTGAGTGAGGCATGCAGAGGCCTCATCATTGGTAAGCTTGTTACTTTTACTTGTTTGATTGCATTGATAGAGTTAATTTTTGGGTGTCTTCTAGAGAATACTGTTAAGTTGTTAACATTCAATGTGCGGCAAACAAGGGTTGGATCAGGTTGAATGAGGCATCACTGAGCACTTTAATAGTATGATGACATGTATAAAAAGCAACGGATAAGAGAAATTATAAAACAGGTTTATCGAGGCATTTATCTTTTCAGAGATCTATGTAGATGTGGTGTTTCAGTTAGGGATGTGTGATATTTCAGCTACCTAAGAACGTTGTTTATACCTAGTGATAGGTCTGCAATTTTATTTGCTTGCTGTTCTTGTTAAGAGTTCACTGTATCATTTATAAGTCTGTTACTTTTATTTATAAGATTGCTTTTATTTCAGCCATATTTAACGTACTGCATTGATCCAGTAAATTTTCAGTTTTGTAACATTTAGAGATCTATGTTATTAAAGGAGAGGGAATGAAGGGCTAATAGGCTAACACCCTTGGCACTAGTTTTATTTAATGTATGCCAATAAACCATTTCTGAAAGGAGCTTGTCTGTCATTTATCATTTATATCAAATCTCTTTACATGACATATAAATTGTTAATACTCATCTTTTATGCTCTGAAAAATTATCTAACCACTTGTTTAGCGAATAAGCAATGCACATAATTAATATACCTTTATAGTCTACAGTAGATTCTGTTGAGTCGGCTTCAAGCCTAGCTCTGTGGAGGTCATTCACAAGCAAGTCAATCACATTCCTCTCATAGCCTCCCAAGCTGCTGAGGTTGATTTCTATGTGGTTTGAAGTTGCCTTTATAGGCACTACAATTTTGGTCACTAAATCTGCCTGAAACACAACAGTAAAATGAGTACCCCTCCTTGCAAAATCAGCATAAACTCTTTAAGTATAGGCAAGATAGAAAGAGTAGATGAGCACAACTCAAAAGAATTATAGAAAGCAACATTATTAAGCGGCTTCTGCATAATTGTTTGTTCCTAAAAACCATCCTTCTAGCCAAATTTCTGAACTACTAGCTCTATTAAATCTGGTACAATCTAATTCATCCTTTCAATAAAAGTTACCCTCAACTGGATCGTTATTTTCTCTTGTCTAATCTGCAAAACCAAATCAATGTTGACATATTGTAAGTGATATGATACAGCAATACGATGAATCTATTATATTGAAATTTGACACCATAAAGGAAAACTTTGAAAACTTGTATGGGACCAGTAAAAGAATTGGGAGTATAGAGTACTTGCTCTTCGTCACTTTGAAAGATTTCTTGGATCATAGCTCGAACAAGCAAATTTTTTCCCACACCGGGAGGACCTTCAAAAATCATATGTGGACAACGCCTGTGACAAACCTGGATGACAACTCAAAATAAACCTTCTACGCTTGTGAAAACAAATCATTTATATCCAACAACATATGTGTTACGGTGTTTCACACGATTAGTGTATTAGTATAGCAAGTTTGCTTGGATTTGACAAGGTTAAGTTTATTGCAATTTTTTTTAGATACTTAGGATTAGGAAATGCCGTACAGGGCCCTGTGCACTTGTGTACGATAGTACCCGATATGATTACAGGTCTTGGTATGGGACATATATGTTCTGAAAATGTGGCATAGTCCCGAGTATGGCTCTGTTGTACTCAGAACTCAGACTGTACATAGGATGTGTTTTTACCATCTCAGTGGTACTGTATGGGTTTTAAACACCAAAATTAAAAAAAATTCACAAACAAAAAAAGAAATACGACCATGGTGGTTGGCAGGTGGATCCTCCCTTGGGCGAGTCGAATAATGGAGTGTTTATCCCTCGCCGGGATGACCTTCCTCCTCCTACCCAAAAGTTATTTAAACCTCTTTGTTTAATTTCAAAACAAACTTTCAATTTTTCAATTTTTGCAATTTTATGAGCTTGAACGAGGAAGAATCAAGATCAACAAGTTCGAGGATATTCATTCTAACGACTACTGATTTTGATGCTTTCACTATTATTTCCCTGCAATTTCATTACTTGATATCAATGATGGAAATTCTGAGAGTTCTTCACAAGGATTGGATAGTGGAGCTAGTCCTAGTGGGAGTGAAGTTGCATTCATGGAGCCAATTTTGAAGAAAATCTTAATAACATATTGTAGAATCTAGATTAAAATCATGTACATATGAAAATTGAAGTAAGTTGAATGTTTTGAACTTTCATGAATATTAAATATTTTATCTTTTATGGACTAAAAAGGAGTATCAACATTTTTTTTAATATATATTTATTTTATATTGATTGGATTTTCCTAATTTTAACAAGGTGTTTCAAGTTGATTACGATGCAAGTGGAACATCCATGGTAGCTATGATGAATCAATATGGTAAGGCAGTTGTTTATTTCAGCAATAAATTGAATGGTGCATGCAAAAAGTATTTAGTTTATGATTAAGAATTTTATGTTATATTGCAAACTCTGAAGAAGTTAATAGCACTATGTGTATTCATTCCAAGGAGTAAAAAATTCACACATAGACTTTCTTTTCTAATGCCCTTCAATTCCATTGGATTTAGTCAAGGTGATGTTGAATTAAAGAATAAAATGGGTGGAATTTTATACAAAGCCTTACTCACTTCATCTTGAATTTTCATAGAAAAACAAAGGTCATACATATTATCTTGTTGTTTTCCACATATATAGAATGTATCAAATATATTATACTACCCCCTATTATTTAATCTTGTTGCCGTCCACATGATATCACATGTATTAAGCGTCCGTTGTTTTTTTTCTGAGTTTTGTTTGTACCAACTATGTTATGCGGGATATATCGTTATTGTTTATTTGTATTTTTATCTTGCAATGCATATGTTAGTGGTATGGCTGTAAGACGATATAAAATGATTAGTTAAATAAGATGATAGAAAGTGATGGAATCTTTTTTAGTTGTATAAGAATATATTTTATATATAATGGGTTAATCAAGTTAAAAATATTATTTAATAATTCACTTTTTTACAATTATATTTTTTTCTATTACAATAAAAATGTGGATGGATTAATTTAGTTAAAGGTGCTAATGTTTATATTTGCACCTTTTTTTTTATTATATAGTTATTTTAAAATTTAAAGGCTTAGGGTTTTATTTATATTAGTATTATAAAATACTATATGGTAAGGATATATATATTTCTAACAAGTTAATATTTTAAAACATTTTTAGCAATTTTTTTCGAATTTATAAATTAGTTGCTTGTTTTCTCTGTAGGTGAGAAGTTTGAGTTGATAAATGAGATAAATGTGTTTAGGACAAAATTAATTGACAATTTCTTCATTTAAATATTGTGAAGTAATATGTTGGTCACTTATGTGGTTTTCTTATTTTTATTGAAGACTTTTATTTAGTGGCAATGAACATGACTCTTTAGGTCTCTAATTTTGAATGAAAATTAATAATTTGCTAAAATCTTGAATGAAACATCATGTTCGTCAGGTAGGATAGTTATTACCTTCTCCAAGCATTGGATATTGATATGGAGAAGGAAATAAATGATTAAGAAGTCTATAAATATTGATTAAACTAGATCAATGGAAGTCCATAATACCTCCATATATGATAGACAAGTGCTAGGGGTAAAATTTTCTTAACACACACTAATTTCAAAATAATCTTCGAGGTAAAGGGCAACCTAATGTAGGAACACGTGTCTAGACAGTGATCCCAAAGTACCTATGAATGAAAGATACTAAGTATGAAAAATGCACTAGAAAAGGAATCAATAAAGAACCGAGCTAAAGATTTGGTGTCCCCAAGATTTCGCTCTGAAATTAGGGACTACCCCTTTAAAAAAATTGTTCTTTTCAAGTAATGGGTCATTTTGTGTTTGTTTTTCCTACAGTTGTTTACCATTGCTCTAATGTATCCCCAGAGAGTCATGAAAGCCAAATTTCTCAAGTACCCACATTAATAAAACTCACTCTAACCCTTCGCTAGGTTTTGTCTAAGAGAATTTTATTTATTTATGTTATTAAATAAATAAAGATCTTTTGAAAAATAGATTGAGCTAAAATTGGAGGATCTAGGCTTATTATAAAGCATTTCACCCCATCATTATTACCATAGAACATTCACCAGGTGGGGAATTTTTTTTGTAGATCAACTAAATGGAAATTTTTTTGAGCAAAAAAAAATTGGAAGCCTACAACTTCTTTTGTTTTGCTTTTACCCTTCTTTTTTTCTATGTTTTGGTTTGTTTTCTCCAGAAATTCCTGTAGCCTATTCATTCTTCCTGTCAGATCTTTCCCCAGACCTAGGGTTGTGAAAAACTATCCAGTATTTTCAATTACTAATATGTCTAAAGGTGATCAGAGCTTAGGATTCTTTTAGAAAATTGCAAGAAGTCGCTTGGTCCAAAAAGGTGCAAAAATGAATTTTATGAAAATAAGAAAAATATTGACATCAATGTGTAGAGTTCGAGAAAATATGCACTTGAACATGTAAGTTTTTGCTACTACACTTCCCGGACCCTTTCCAAAATGAAAATTTTTATTCTATACTTCTTCACCAAAAATCTAAAAAAAGGAAAGAAATGTAGTCTTCATACCTATCACAATTTTCAAGGCTACCTTCCACATCCAGTTTCCACGTTGCCTGAAGTGATGAATTTTCTCACAATTTTAAAGGCATAAGTCATAATGCAAGTCACACTTTTGGAAAAGAGCTATCTTTCAGGCAAGTCACATTTTTTCTGGAAGAAATCACTTAAGCTGCCAATGAGAATTTTAGAGGTGGCAGGTAGACGGGAATTTCTTGCCTACCTTGCAAGGTAAAAATTTCCATTATGAAAGTCTAGTCACTTAAGTGAAAAGTGTGAATTTCTTAGCTGCCTTGTAGAGTAAAAAATCACATTATGAAAGACAAGTCACTTAATTGAAAAGTGGGAGTTTCTTAACTGCCTTGTAGGGTAAAAATTCCCATTGCTTGACTTGTGTATTTTTAATAATTCTTCTAGCCAAAAAGTGCGATCCATTCTAGCATAGCTAAATGCCTATAAGCTGATTTTTTTAGTGAATTGCCGAGAAGCATCCAGTTTTCCTGCCTAGGGTTGGAGAAGCTTTCTTTTTATTACTCAGAGCATTTGCATGTTGATGTGAGTGCACAGGTGAATACAATAATATTTTTAGCTTTCTTGGCATGCAAACAAAGTCTAAAAATAAAAGGCAAAAAAATTTATAATCAGATCTCAGTGAAGAAATTAGATATTCATGCTATGGACTGCATACTTGTCTGAATTATTCACAGGAATACTTCATTTATGCCCATATTAGTGAAGAAAGAAAAAGTCAATGTCTGATACATTGAATATATCTTCAGAATCAAAGGAAGAAATAGATCTAGATCTCATAATTGCAGAGGCTCCTGGAAAAAATTCATCATCTTGTTTCTAACGCAGCCCAATTGGAAGTCATTGCATGGAAAATTCCTTTTAGGATCTTGTGCATGCGCTCCCAATCTTCCAATTGAAGCCTTCATTGAATGTACTTGTATTTTCCTTCACCCGGAATGCTTTTCAGAATTTAAAATTGCTCATATGCAATTAAAAATAAAAATGATGAGTTTTGTCTGAATTATTTATGACAAACATTGCACTAGTGCGCGTACTGGAGAAGAACTAAAAAAGCTTCAAGGATAAGAGGGAAGACGGGTCAAAGGCAGTACCTGCAAGAAAATCATAGTCAGCTGCTTCCAGACCTAGTTTGGTGAGAATCAAATGAAAGAATTCAACAACACATGGGAGTATCTCAGATCCATGACAGAGATATCATTCAGATCATTCATGCTCAAATAGATAAAGCAGCAAAACAATGCATATTGGATCATCATGAAAAGTATGGAGAAAGGACAAAACAAAGAGTGTTGCAGTTGGAATAACTTCTTTTTCTTTCTCTTATTTTCTCTGATAAGTAATTGAGTAATCAATTAAATAGAAAAACGTAAGTGATTGGTTTAAAAGCCATTACTTTAAGTTATTGGAAGAAGTCAATTACTTGGAAATAAGCGGCAGACATGCATAAATAGAAGGTTCTATTTTCAATTATAAATCATGCATGTCATGCACAGAGAAATTTCAGGAAGAATACTACCAGATGCTTCCCTTTTTCATAGCTTCAACATGTGGCAATTCATTAAAAAATTCCTATTTGTAATATCCCTCTATACACTATGAATAGAGGAAGAGCCTACGGGTTAAAAGATTAGAATTTAGAATCAATATTCTTGAGTTCCAGACTTTGTGTTGTAACCTTTGATGTCTTTTTTGTGAACATTGAGGAATTAAATAGAAGTGGATTTCCATATAACTTTGTGTCAATGTTGCATTGCTTCTTACTTCTGTGTGGATTTTTAGATAAAATTTGTATTATCTAAGGTTTATATTAGAACCTTTTCCTTTCCTTTCCTTTACTTTTGTATTGTGAGATCTATTTGTTTTGTCTATGTTATGAGACTAACTTTGTGAACTATTAATGGTTGGATTACACATATTCCTTTCTTCTTTCCCCAAATCCTATCATTTCTCCCTTGGTTGAAAATACTTCATTAACAACTACTTACTCACTGTAGAATTGATTAGCTATGGTTCATGAGCTTTGAAATTAAAGTAAAACTCACAAATAGTTACTCAGATCTATAATTGATAAAAATCATACATGAGAGCCTCACCGGTAAATGAGGGAGATTTATCCCATGACTGCCTAG
This sequence comes from Taxus chinensis, assembly GCA_019776745.2. Taxonomy (NCBI): domain Eukaryota; kingdom Viridiplantae; phylum Streptophyta; class Pinopsida; order Cupressales; family Taxaceae; genus Taxus; species Taxus chinensis. Next base: position 685,114,034 of record CM034152.1, read on the forward strand.
GTTTTCGGATGTGCAAAAAATCTAGCCAACAAGATTGATGTAATGTTTAGAGTTTTCATTGTAACTCATCTCAATCATAGGTCAAAGAAGAATAAATATTGTTATCAATCAGCTTAAAAAGTAAGTAACAATAAAAATATAATGATATCTCTATGAGAGTGGATTGAAAAAATGTGGTTAGGTTGGAAAATTCTAGAAGAAAGCGGTGGCACCTCTACTAAAAATGCTCTTGACATCCAACATCGACGATTGGTGTGAGGTAGAGAGGATACTAGTAATATGAACTTGAATTTGATCTTCATGATGTTTGTTTGAAGAACTAAAAGGTCCTCAACGTCAAAAGAAGGAAAAAATGTGACCCTTGATGCACGGGCAACAGGATTGAAAAATCCTTATAGCTACTCATGAAAGAAGATGCCATTCCACTTACATGTCCTCACTACATTGAAGGCCCACAATGTCTAAACAATGGCACTTACCCTCAACTTCTGAAATAGGCTAGAACAATGAAATCAATTCGATAGCACGAGCACTCATGTAAAGGTGTATGGTGAATGTGACATGCTCCTAGAGAAAAATGGCCAAACACTTTTGGTTGGGATGTAGAGAATGTGTACGAGCATTGATATCTCTCTTAAATCTCATACTAGACATGACATCTGAGTATAAGGTGGTTTCCATTCTCACCCTTATGGAAAGAGTTTCTCAAATGGAGTTTTCTATTGATTTTCCTTGTTTCAAAAAACAAAGGCAATAGAGAATTTTACGTGGAGATTTACATAATTTATTTTTGACTGAGGATTTCACACTTCAAAGTTTCTTTACTAATGCTAATTTCATTTATGCTTGTAAGAGGATCAAATCCACCTTCATTTCTCTAAGAAGATGTCATTTTTGGATTGCAGATTCTCTTTAACATTGAGTTTGTTGACATTAACTTCATTTGCATCAAAATTTCCACGTCATACTAAGTAAGAATCAATTTAGCTTACATATAATTTTGTTTCTAATATGGATGATATTTTCGTAAGACCTTATCTAATATGAGGATCAAAATTAGTTTTAACCTTAGAGAAAACACTTAAAAATAATCCCATACTAATACTTAAAGATCATCAATTTCTACATGACACAAATGATTTCTTTTTTACCTCACATAGACCTCAAAAATCCTATTACTAAATAACATATACAAGATCATACCCAACATCATTTGGTCTTTACCTCACATATACCCCAAAAATCATATTACCAAATAACATATACAAGATCATGTCCAACATCATTTGGTCTTTGAACACATATCAGCCAAATGTTAGAGAAATTCAAACATTTTTGTTTTAAGATTGTTGCTTTTTATTGATATTAGAGGTATTAAAGGAAAGAGGCTTGGTAGTTGAGTATAGAATGATATGTATAGGAAATAATTATAGAAGTATTAATTTGTAAATAAATTAAGATTAAAAGTAGTTATAAAAGATTTATATTATAGTACACTTTGTAATTAATAATAGTTTATGTTAGATAAGATGTATAATAATTGAGATGTTATTTACATGTTTAAGACTAACTTAAATATTTGTACGTTTTAAAATATATTGAAGTAAAATAATTCAAGTTTTGTTTTTTGTTAACATGTCATGTTGGTTCATTAGCAAAGTTGCTAGTTTCATAAAGAGTCCACCATGATCACCCAATACCAAAAATAGATGACACTGAGACTATGCTTAAGGTGAATTTGGAGGAATGGATACCTCTCAATCTTTAGCCGAGACCATGTTTTAGGTGAATTTGGAGGAGTGAATACCTCTGAATCCTTAACACTGTGTTTAAGAAGGTAAATTATTATGTTTATATGATACCGCGGGTTTAATATTGATATGAAAGATCATGATGTTTATTCTTCAATCTATTTTATTCCCCTCCAATCTTCAATTAATTTTTCCTCTTAATTAAAACAACAAGATTTTATTTCAATAATTAATTTTATCCAAAAACTTATAATGTGGGCATGAAGCTGTCAGCTGACTATTGGTGATTCACCACATTCAAGCAACTTTGGTTGACTCTTTGTGAAAGTGAATTTTATAATTTCAAATAACTTTTCAAATCTTGATGCAATTGGGACATAAAAAATGCTCAAAGAGAATACCAGTATTTGAAGATCGCAAGCTTGTTGCTTGTGACAAATGAAATCTCCTAATCCTTCTGGTCGCCACTTTTCTGCCCAACAAAACTGGATATCCCTTTCCTGCATTTGACTTGCCTCACTTGGTGTTGGTATTTTGGGCTCTCTTGAATGGACAACTTTTTCTGCTATTTCTCTTTCCGAGGAGACCAATAAACCTTGTGCCCTTATTAGCTTTAGACTACATTCTTCAAATGAAGACATTTGTTTGGTTTGTGATTTTTGAAACTTAAGTCGGCCACATCTTTGTGCAGTTGTCAATGTATGCCACAAAATACAAGCCACTTTAACGTGTAGAGATTCCAATCTTTTGAATAACTCCTTCCCTGATGTTATAAGCTTGGGCTTGTTTTGGACTAACTTCTTCTCAAATTTTGGAGTAGTAATTTCTTCATCTTCCACAATAAAACACCTCTTGCTTAAAGAAACAAAAGCAGATATGCTGGTTTGAAAGATGGCACTACTTTTCTTTCCTGAGCTTAATGAATCTTCTTCACAAAAATATTCATCACAAATTGGTCTGGCTAATTTGCTTGTTTCCGTATAGCTGCAAGAAATAAAAAATGATATAATGTAAGCTATAAATAGATGAGATTAACACACCAAAAAAAAAACATTGGAACAACCCTCCTTTCTATTATGGTCACCGATAAAGTGTATTTAAAGAGTCTATCTACATTATTGGCTAAAAGTAGATTTCGAAAAGATTATATCATATGCTATAACATATCCCACGAAGGTATTACAAATAGGGTGAAAAATTGTCAATAATTATTTAAAGAAAAATAATATTAATAAATATAAAAGAAAAAATATGAAAATATTTGTTTTAAATATTTAAAAAAAATAACTAGTCAAATAATACAATAATAATCATTTTCTAACAAATATTAATAAAATCATGTTCAATGTCACATATTGCTACGTGCTGTTTTGAATATAATTTTCAATGTAGTTGTTAGTTTTCATGTAGAATTTGAAGATTTTTTTAAAAGTTGAACTGTACTACAGCCATATTTATAACTATTTATCTGTACTTTTTTTCATTGCAATATTATTTTTTGACTTAGCTATTTTAAAAAAAAAGTAAAATTCGGTGTTTGTAAACAAAACAAACAAACCATATTATAGTATTTGATATATGTGGCGTCTCTGATTCATGTTTACGAGTACAGTTATCACATTTGAACTATTACATCTAACACATACTATAGCCATAACAATAACGTTTGATGCTTTGACCTTATGAATTGTGGCAGAGAAATAAGGATAAATTTTTCATTTTTGTATTTCCTTCCGATACCCATTCGCCACTATCACTAGACATAAATATTGACAGTTGAGAATTTCGAATATATAGTAAAGTTACAACGATGTACACTGATTTCCCTTTAAGCAAGTGTCACTGATAGGATAAATCATTTTCATGTACTACCACCTAAGTACCACATAACTTTGCTTGCATATGCTTTGATGTATCTTTCATGTACTGTAAGGTATATAGAAAGGGTAAGATTCTTCCATGTACTAACATGTATATAGGGAGGGCGAGCATATGAAGAAGTTCAATATATCAGTCTCACATCAGTCTGGGGGTATATAGAAAATTAAATCCGTTGTAGACACCCAAATTTGGTAATTAGGTAAATTGAAAATATTAATTTGGCTTATATACTTTAATCATGACTTGCACTCACAAACAAAGCTTGAACACAATATTCCACTCTCTCTTAAGGCTTGTAAATACTTCCTATTCTCCTACTTTGTTGTGGAAAAACCTACACAATTGATTTCATTACTCATAGACATCATATATCTCGTATCAAATATTTCTAAATTTCCACTTATAACATTCTGCCTCCCTAGAACTACTATCCAAGTTGGACATAATCTAGTACAGTTCTGGCTTTGTTCGACTGTTTTGTCCAAAGTGAACTAGTAGTCATATTTTCTTATGTTTATCTTATTTCCATAGTTACATCATGTGAAAATGTATAAAAGTAAATTAGACACACTCATTTACTCACCTAACATTCTCATGAGCTCCTTTAATAAATACTTATCAATTCTTATGCAAAGCCACCATAATCTTCCCTAAATCAAGAACAAACATTAAGAACAATATCTATACAAGTATGAAACACTCTAAACCAGGTTAAGAGAAGACCAAGCCAAGTCAAAAACATATCAAGGTTAAATCAAACACTATCAACTATCTACACACCAAATATCACTTTAAGGGGGTTTTTCCTGTAACAAATATATTTCTTTAAGTACTCTATTTCAACACTCTATACACTCTTGAATGTTACATTTCAAGTATATCTAACTAAGAGTGTTAAGGAACAAGAGTGAACATAGGGGGAGGCACTCAAGAATTGCTTTGAATCTTACACAAGCACTAGGAGAACTACATGGAGTTTGAACCTCTCATTTGGGCAATGTAGTGGAACATTTGGTCAAAATCAACAAGGGGGTTGGCCATAAAGGGAAGTCCAACTCCTCAACACACCATTTTTTGTTATCTAATGTCTATTTGAGTGCTAGTTTATGAAACTAGGGTTTTGATCATAATATGAGCATACACGAGTATTTTGGAAGAAACGAAAGTACATGAGGTGTCTAAGGAAAAATAAGCAACCTAGATCAACAAGGAAGTGTAGAAAATATCTAGACACTGGCGAGGAGTAGGATGAAAGCATTTGTTTCTAATGACCAGTTTAGCGCTAGTGTCTAGTAGGGTTTCAATGCCCCATTTTAGAGATGAAACACATTTAGATCTATCAATATGACCTAGTTCCAGATCCAAGTTATCTTGTGAAGCAATATAAAAACTAAGTTCACTCCTATTCATTTTTTAAATTATATTTAACATGTGCTCCAATTAAATGTAACTTTTCAATATTGTAACATGTATTATCATATTTGAATATTGGAACATTTATCTATTAATTGGATTGCACATTATTTTTTAAGATTTCTATCCTAATTAGGGAGCTAAATTCTAATTTAGGGGTAATCATTTGGTGAACACGCTTATTGATCTTACAAAAGCTTCCCTAGTCTCTATGGTTTTACTTTCAAAATTTACTTATGATTTCTATACCTTAAATATGATCTTCCAAAATTTCCCTAGGGTTTCATCCTTGATATATCTCTTTTAGGTTTTCCATACTCTTCATTCCTTTTAGGTTACAATGAAATTCCTATTCAAAACCTTAGGTTCCATTCAGGATTTCTTTGTTATATGGCTTGTAAATTATCCTTTGCTCTTGCTTATTATATGTATCTGGCCACTTTTTCCTCCAGCATAGGAAACAAAGAAAAACATACCTTGCACATATTGCAAGTTCTTCTCCTCCTCAATTCCTCTTGTAACAATATCCAGTACGAGGTAATCCCCATCACCAATTAATTCCTATTCACATTGTTTCCAATGCAACCACATTATGTGCTTAACAAGTTGCTTGAGTCTAATCTTGTATCTCTCCCTCCCTCCATAGAGGTTAATATGAATAAGCTTAAACAAAAATAATTTTATTCTCACACACATTGTGATTATAACTAGTGCGTTGATCAATCTACTAATCGGTACCCAAGGATAAAACATGTGATTCAAGACCACCTTGATGATAAAACTATCAAATTTCAACTCAAACATATCTCTATAAAGAATACTATTTCATTAGACGAAACACTAATTTCTAAGCTTATGGATGATGAATATCAAGCCACACAAAAAGCCAAATATGGAATTCCAACACCTAACAAGCCTATAACACAACCCTCATCTAGTCATGCTTTATTAGAGTCTCAAGTTTGTTCTAAGACCCCCCTTGAATTTGAAATATGATATCTTATTCATTCTTCCACATGTAACACTATTCAATTTGAATAATTTCCATTCATTACAAGATACCAAAGTTCTTGTATGCAACCTTTTATTATACCTCTCCCTTTCTCTTCATATTGCACCAACTACCATCCCACCCCCCATTATTAGGCTTCATCTTACACTGGGATTAATGGTCCATGCAATCAATACAAGGTGAGTAAGGCCACTAAATGGGGGAAATCAACCTAATCATCCATTTACTCCTAATGTCAATTGATAAGGTAGTCAATCAACATGATATAATTTACTAGATCAATTAAAAAGTACCCATGCTAAAATCACTATTTTTGAGTTCTTATAGAACTCACCTACATACAAGGATATATTACATGAGGCATTATGGACTACTACCCTCTCAAACGATACACCACTTGTGGATCTAACTTATATTATGGATACATTTAGAGGTATTAATAAGGCTATTACCTTCAACAACATAGATTTACCTCCTAAGTGCATACATGATCAATATCAACTAGTACATACTAAAATTCACATCCATGAATTTATAATAAAGATGATATTAATTGATAATGGATCTTCTCTTGATATATGTTTTATATTATTATGACAACAAATGAGAATTCAAACAATGAGTATTCAAAAATCATCTCAAGTTATCAAAGGGTTTGACAATACTCCTTGGCCCAATCATATTAGACATCTTATTTGGGACCAAAATAATGCCCACTACATTTCACGTATTGGACGGTCCTCTTGATTACATTATTTTATTAGGCATATTGTAAATTCATGATATGAAGGAAATACTATCAATGCTTCACCAATGTATCTAATTAATACATTATGGAGAACACTATTGTAGATGATGAAGAACCTTTCAACTATTTCCAAATCAAACAATCCTTATCTTGATAGAACTTTATCATACATCCAAAACATCCCATTCTAATCGATAAATTACACCCTTATGAAATAGGACAATCAAGCAAGAGCAATGATAACAAAGACACCATGATACCATCATGCAAACAAATATATACAATCATGAGGGAACACTTGAAGAAATTATGCTTGGCTAAAGACACATTAACACATGCACAAGAATAATTAGCACAACAACAAATTGCTATGGAGAATTTGAAAAGGAGACAACCAAATTAATTATCAACACAAAGTAAGAAATTCAATTTGGGGGGAGTATGGAGATTGATTCTAAGGTCATCCCTAATTTACCACTACTATTCAATTTGAAGTAGAATGATTCTATAATTACTGATTGGTACAGTAGTGAGGATGATGCACATGCGATGACATTTGAACACTTACCCAAGTTAAATTTCAATACTATCGATAATGATAATTCTATAATCTATTATTTGTTTACCTTCATGGATCCAAGACATTATCAAGCTAACTCTCACAAGACAAAAGTTGCAAAATTCCCCCACAATACGGAATCTAATAAGAAATATGGTGAAGTACCAATACAAAATGAGAAAAACTCCTTTTTTAGAAGGGGTTTCTCAATAAGAAATTGCAAAATCAAGATATATCTATAGACAATACTACTTCACTGGAGGTTCCAATCATTTAAAAAATCTTATGGTTAACAAATATCAAGCTTCACACAAGGCCAAATATGAAATGCAACCAACTTTAACCATATCAATGACAATTCAGTTGATACAATTCATATTGAAATTGCTCTCTCTCTCTCTCTCTCTCCTCTCTCTCTCTCTCTCATCTCTCTCTCTCTCTCTCTCTCTCAAGATATCATAACAACAAGGCACTCCATGTGCTACATTACCACTATTATTAGAGCATGGCCTCTATTCTTACCTTTTAGGAATAATCGTATGGCTACCAAACTCTCATGATAATCACATGACCCTTTTTACAATTACCATCGTGTTACAGGACATGATACTAATGATAGTGAAACATTAATCTCTAAAATACATAAGCTGTAAAACTAATGGAAAAATTGCAATAGTACATAATGACTTAACACAATTAAGATGATCACATCCTATTGATATAGTGAAGGCACTTAATTTCCTGTTATTCAAACATTTCATGTATACCCTCTATACCAATAAGAAATATTGTAAATATGTCTTGATCAATACAACCACTTTGAAATATATATGTCCATTAGAGGAATTACACTCCCTTGATATCACTTCGTTTGATATCATACCTGTACAATCATGTGAATTTTTATATTTTATTATGTTATTTGTGGCATATTATCTCCATGTGCTGGAAACAAAGTATGGTAACACTCTACCCACAACCAACACCCCTTTGTTTGGGGAGATCATGGTTATGAAGTCTAATATTGATCAAAATAATCACAATATTAATTTCCCACACTTGAGTACATATATTAGAATTAGGCATGACATCCTCCCTATGTGCCAACACAATGTGAGACATTGGAAATACACTATGGCAAAGAAAGACCTACCTTAAAATAATAAGGAATACATTATGAATCTACTTTGGATTTGATAGGAAAGACACCTTAGTTATCCTTTCCTTCGTGAATTCTATCATATGGTTGATCTTGGACTAGTAGGCTACAATCGTGACACAAATTACCTACTCATTGGTGAATAACACATTTGGTCCCATGTTACAAATACAAAAACAAAAACATGAAATATTTCAAAAATTCAAAAATTCTATAAATATAAAATAGGACCTGAGCATAACACGAACTACTAGTTTATGCTTTATATATGTTGTTTATCACGTGATTTGATAGATAATATATTAAAATTTCTATACTCATAAGTGTTTTAGGAGGTATATGAGCATGATGTAGGATACACATGACTATACATGACTTCAAATTTTGGACTTGTCCTTCACCCACTGGCCTGGCTAATATGGGGGCATCTTCTACACTATCAATTGCTAATTTTCTATTTAGTACATAGCTCTCTCCATTTCTACTTCACAAATAGTATTTGTGTTCATATTATACATTGTGATATATACTATTATCAGGATCTTTGGCACTAATACATGTGGAATGTACATGACTAGTATATCTTATTCTATATGCCTATTGGATAACATTTATTTCTTCTTTGCACATTGGATTGCCTATTTTTTGTCTTGTGTGTGTGGCCCTTGATGTACTTATGTGTATGTAAAAATTTGGTGTCTCTTTCTTATAAGCTCATTATCCTTTGATTGTGCGGTCTTTGGCCTATTATGTGTGTGTGACACTTATGCGTCCTTTTATGTGACCATTTAGCTTTTTTATATGACATTGTGTATGATTTGTGTGTGAGATTGTGTGATTGTCTGCTTTTCATGATTTATATTTCTATGTGCCATGATGTAGATCATACACTCTCTATCAAGATTGAAACTACAAATATGGCCATCTACAACCACCTCCTATACATATTCCAATGTCAATGATGCCTAATTGCTATATATGACATGGAAGTACTCATTTACAATCATTTACTTGGAAATCTTAAGAGATCCTATAGAAAATACATATATATCAAGTCTTACAAAAAGAAACCCTAATCTTCACTAAATAAAGAAAAAATATTAGGATTAATCTCTATATAAGTTTGAAGAAATATAGTCCATGTTAAGAATAAAACAATCCAAGTGAAAAGCTTCTCAAGGCCAAATCAAGCACTGTCAAGGATCTACACACCAAAGAGAACTTAAAGGGGGTTTTAATTTAGTGAATATCTATCTACAAGAAATCTATTTCAACACTCTATTTAACACTCATAAAGGGTACATCTCAAGTATACTTAGATAAGCATATTATTGGTGTTTAGGAATATGAGAGAATATAAAAAGAAACACTATAGACTTACATTCGCTCTTTCACAAGAAGTATGAGTACTACATGGAGTTTACACCCCTCATTTGGACAATATAGTGCAACATTTGGTTAAAATCAACAAGGGGATGACAACAAAGCTAGTCCAACTCCACCGCACACCACTTTTTTTTATCTAATGTCTATTTTAGTGCTAGTACATGAAAATAGTGTTTTGATAATTACAAGAGCATGTTTGAGTATTCTAGAAAAAGCAAAAGTATAAGGGGAAATTAATGATGAACATGAAGCAACACAAATTGAAAAGGAAGTAAAGATAATCTTTAGACACTAGCATGAAGTAGGATAGAAGTGTTTCTTTCTAGTGTACAACTTGAGTCTATTCATAAAATTTGCACTAGTGTCTGTAGACACAAAATCTATGCACTTTTGGGTACATGTCTAGGTCCTAAAAGCATGCTCAGCATTTACATGATTCCTAAGAAAGAAAACTAGTAATTGAAAACTCCCTTTAGCCATTTTAAATTTATCTTGTTACACTTTTATTAGATTCATACAAACCTTACACTCTTGGCTAACATTTGATTTTTTTATTTTTTATGACCTCAGACATTAGCACCCAATTTGGACACTAGCATCAGGCACTCTTATCCTCTTGGGTGCTCATGTCCTTCTTTACCTTTTTCTTATCCTTTTGGAACCCTTTCGCTTCTTGGGCATTACTTTTTACTACTTTGGGTCAGCCTTTTAGTTTTCAATTACGAAATTCAAACAAGGGAATCATATAAATACACAGTTATGTTTTCTTAAATAAGGGACCAAGCACTAAGCATTACATATTATCACCTAAGCTTGTATCTAAAGGCATGAAAGTCAATTCAAAAAATCCATCTAACACACTCACTCAAGGGACAAGGTCTGCATTCTTCTACATACACATCATAGGAGGGGAAATTTATTCTATTCCATCGTACACATTCTATACATTGTTACATTATAGATCTAGTCACGTTATCACTATGCAACTTGCACAAGGGAATCCTAGGGCATCATTACACACACTTCACATAGAACTACATGGAGTATGATATGTAGTGTAGTGTCTTGGTCATAAGTTCACTCTTTGAGTGACCACCAGGGTCATTCCAACTCCACATTCTACATCTTTAATTTTTAGATTTGATGTGGTTTGTGGGACATGTGCAGGTAGATCTTTATTTTTTTATAGGTTACATGTATATTTGGCAATCAAGGATCAAGAGTGACAGACAAATAGACTAACAATGAAGCTCCTCATGCACGAAAGAACCATATCTGCGGAATCAAAGCATCTAGGTGGACACTAGCACCTAGATAGTCACTAGTGCCTGAATGCTCCTATCCTCATGTAGGAGATCCTTCCTGACACATTCCTAAGTCTCAGAATCTCTAGAGAGCATTGATGACACTCTTCCATTCTATTTCAGCTCATTCACCTGCCCAGATCATCTTTATATTATCAAAAATCAGGTAATATAATATAAGTACTCTATATATCTCCTCTTGCTTAGGGTTTCATATTATTGCATGCTTTGTTGTTTTCCTTACTGTATATTATCATTTTTACATCATTCATTACAGTAGTTACTCTAAAATTAGATTTAATTCCATTTATATTAAATCATTTGGTGAACCCCATCACTCGAACCCTACCTTTCCTTCTAGGGCATTGTTTTGCCCATCACCTTATCCCATGTATCCTTAGACATGAACCCTTATACCGTTGTAAGATCTCTGTGACCTTTATTATAATCCATTACTTTTGAAAACATCCTCAAGACCTAGATAACTTATTATTCACAATCTTGTGAGGAATCCTCTAATCTAGATGAGCTCGCAATTTTTGTTCTACTATTTCTAATAATACTTCTTAGCCTATTCAACACAACCTATCTAATTCTTTACCCTTACCCACCTCCACTACTGGGTTTCCTAGTTTTCTATGCTTACTCCTACATTCAATCATTTCAACCCATCCCCTATTACTCTCAATACCTCATACATGACCAAGTATCCTCTTTAGGCACCCAAGACCTAGCTTCTTTATACCAGGATATATGCAAATCCAAGATTTGTTAATTACAACAAGCTACTTCACATTCCTCTCCATCTCTTGATTCCTCAATCTCCTTCACACCCCTTTTGTACCTATGCCATATCTTCTTATCCACTTCCTCCTAACTTCATTACACCTAAGCTTCCTACCTTCAATGGCCATGATGAGCCTCAGGAGTATCTTTTATCTTTTCATGTGGCATGTCTTGACTATGGATGACTTTACATTACTAGCTAAACTATTTCCTAGAAGTTTGCAAGATTACACTATGTTATGTTCTATGATCTACATGTTCACTCGGTAACCTCTTTTACACACTTATTAACGATGCTTTCCTTGCACATTTTTCTATCAATATCGGCACCAAGATCTCCTATGCATCCCAACTTAAACAAGGATCTAATGAATGTCTAGCAGACTATGTTTTGTGCAATAAGAACAACCTTGCTAAGATGAATAATGTACTTAGCTGATTCTGAATTACAAGATCTCTTTATTCAAAGTATCTCTTACCTCCACTTCAAGAGAGTGTCATATTTGAGACCTCTCCCTCCTTTGATCAACTATGCCATACACTCAAATTGCATGTGAAGGAAAAATTTTATCTATGGGAAAATTGAAATACTATGATACTTCTTCATCTTCATCTTCTAATCGGTTTCAAGAAAAATTCTACTTTCAAACCATCTCCTAAGCCCATTGAAGCTAATGCCACTATTAATGTTGTTTCTACACATGAAAAGCTTCAATTGCAACCCATGAGGTGTAATTTTACTAAGTTACCTTACGCACCTCGACTTATCTTACACATACTTATCGAAAGAAATATTATTACTCTTCATCCACCACTTAATCTTGATCCTTCTCACCCTCGTGGCCACAACTATGATGAAAATGCACTATGTGACTACCACTAATGCATTGGGCATCACACTGATCACTGATTTAAGCTTAAACATATAATTCAAGATCTTATTGATAACAATGCAATTGAGCTCCCTGAGCCATCTAGTTCTAAACCGTTCAATGATAATCAAAAGCTAAAAATATTTAATGACCCTCTACCAAAGTATGACAAGAAACCTACCAATTCTTCTGACAAAACATACATATCGTGTTGTGCCTCCTCCTTCATTAGGGCCTCTTGACTTTCTTATTTGCTTCAACTGATGTGCCACCACCTAATTATCACATTCTCAGATCATGATTATCATGCTACATTTACTTCTAATTCATTGCATATCAATGCCTCTATTGGTTCTTATACCATCAATAATACTATGGTCTATCCATCGGCTATTACCAATGTATGCTCCATGACACTCCTTTTATCTATCAAATGTCCAACATCTCTAATCACATTTCCAGTTCCTAATTTTTATGGTCATGTGTCAAGCTTCCCATTATAGTTGGGCCCCTCTGCTATGCTTGTACCCATTTTGGTTACCTCTTCAATCGTAAGTTGTGACATGATCTTAGGTCTTCCTTGGCTCTGTGTTACCAAGCCATCCCTCCATGCATCACTTATGTCTCAAGTTCATCCATAACAAACAACTTATCACTATCAAAGGTATTCCACCATGCACACCATTACCTTGGCCCACTCTTGCTGATATCTATACACCAGTCATGACATCTAGGTCTCTTCCATTCTCAAGTCTCAAACGCGGCCTCTACTAAATCTAGTTTTGACATAGCTCTCTCTATTTTCACATGACTTATCTCACCACCTTGTCGTCATCATCGGTCCATTAGTCCACCTCGTCACCTAAGTCCCCTATTCAGGAATCCCATTCTCATAAACATTCTCCACCTTCTTTTTCTCATTGGCCATTAGTCCACCTACGTCATCTCCTAACACCCCCACTTAGGCATCCCTTTCTATAGGTATTCTCCACCTCCTTCATCACATAGGTCTCCTTCACATGCACATAGTTACTCTCCCACACCACCACCTTTAGATCATGGTCACATGCCTTTGTCTCCTATAGATATTAGGTGGAGGGCCCTTGCCCTTCACTATCATCAGATAGTCTTCTATCCCTCACAAACTTTGGGGGCATCATGCTTATCTCCCCTCTTCCATCACTATCTAGTTGTCTCTAGTATCTACTACCACACTTCACCTCATGCACTTCATGATTAATCTTTCTCAACATCTCCTACATCTTTGGTACACACATTGTACCATCATTACCCAATGACACACTCTAGTGCTACGGTTCACACTTGACTGTTGAGGGCACACTTCACCATGAACCTCACATCATATACACTTCACGCTCTATGCTTCACGTATATATATCTTTCTAGCATCTATTCTCACATAACACACTCATTTACTAATGACACACTCTTGTTCTATGGTTCATTCTTGACTGTTGAGGGGCATTTATAAATGAACCTCATCTCACACACATCCACTGGGGGGCAATACACTTCTCCCTACCATTCACATCTTGCATATCACACCATCACACTCATACAACATTTGCATATCTTGGTTGCATTTATTCTTGCTAGCTTATACTACTTACATCTTGCACTTTTCTTACTATACTAGATGGATACTCAATATGTCATTATATTTATCATATACACATGCATGTTCACTTGGTCTCTGGAAGTGAATGTAGATCTCTTACAACTTTTACATGATGCATGATGCTCGACATTAAATCCCTTTCTAATCCCATAGAGGCTCTTAGGGGCATCTACCTTTGACTACTCTCACACACTACATGTTTTATTGTTTCATCATTTACTACTTCTTCTTACTAAGCACTTTACTTTTCACTGATATATACATGCTTTAACATACTATTTATCTTTCTAACATGCTAACGGGTGCTTCATGTGTAGCATTTTCCTTGCAGGACTATATACAACCATGGTTATCTGATACATTTTATTTGCTATTGTTTGCTATTGTATTTATTGTTTGCGGGATATGCCCTATGTCTTGTTTGATCATTGTATGTCTTTGGCCACTTCAACCCTGATTGTATCTTGTGACATTATGAGTGATGTCCCATGTATGAAACCCATTTTCATGGTCTATCTTGTTTTCACACTTGCTTGTTACATTATCTTCTATTTACATGCTAGCTATTTTTACTACTAACACTTGTTACTAGCCTCTCTTGTTTTCATGTGCCTTGGTTTCTACCATGCACATCCCTACCCCTATAGGTATCTACTTCAGATATGCATATTAGAATTCAAGGTCCTCTCCTTTGGACCACATTCTCCTACAGTCGTCACATGCACCCCAAACGAGGGGGGGCATCTATTGGGTGAACAAATCACCCCTACAACAGCTCAGAGCTACAATACAGATCAAATTCACATATAGACAACAGGAACAAATATAGTCACATAATGGTCTAGAATCAGACTTGGACCTCACACATAGAGCATACACTAGCACCTAGTAGAAGACAGTAGTTCCTTGCACTTGTGTCTCCCCTGGGTGCTAATGTCCTGGGAAAAAAAGTCAAATTCTCAATTTCATCACAATATTCCAACAGTTTACAGAACAATTCTATAGTAGCATGCACTTTCCTCCAGGCTTACAAAATTCACTTTATCAGTATATTTCAGTTACAATCGAGACTAATTAATCAGAACAAATCAGGACATACCATCTGTAATGGTGCTTATTTGGGAAGTGTCATAGAAGGAGAGAAAAGACTAGACCTCTCTCCCTAACACTCTTCTCTTTCTCACTTTTGGCATGAGATCACCCAAAAAAATTGCACTTGGCGTGAGATCACCCAAAAAACTCACTCTTGGCGTGAGATCCCAAAAACCTCATCATCAGCATTCAAATCCATTCTCTACAAGAAAACAAGGATAAATTTCTATCTCATACTCTCTTACATATCAGGTGCACACTTTCCTTTTACATACTTTCACACTCTTACTTACTTACAATACATGTTACTTTGATTTTTCATATACATGGGAATTTGACTACTCTTTCACTCTTCTTTTACAGGTCCATCCTTAATACACAACAAGGAGCAAATTCAATCAGCAAACACAACACACTACTATGCACACACGCTTCACCCCTAGGGTCCACTTCCCTTTCCTAGTCTCCATGCTTCACATTATGATCACTTCATGCTTTTACTTTTCCACTCAACATGCTATCAACTAACACTTCTCTACAAGATCATAAGGTACACATCTTCTATCTACTTTATGTTATCGAGTATTCACTCAACAACATAAAGTGGGGGAAAATGTAGACAAAAAATCTATGCACTTGGGTACATTTCTAGGTCCTAAAAGCATGCTAGAATTTACATGATTCCTAAGCAAGAAAACTAGTAATTGACAACTCCCTTTGGCCTTTTCTTATGTCTTCTGCACTTTTATTGGCTTTATACATCTTGCACTCTTGCCAACATTTGACTATTTTATCTTTCTATGGCCTCAGACACTAGTGCCCAGTTGGGACGCTAAGCGTCAAACACTCCTGTCCTCCTAGGATCTCCTATCCTCTTTACCTTTTTCTTATCCTTTTGGATCCCCTTTCACTTCTTAATTACTTTTTACTACTTTGGGTTGGCCTTCTAGTTGTCAATTATGAAATTCAAACAAGGGAATCATATAAATACACAGTTATGTTTTCAAAATAAGGGACCAAACACTAAGCATTACATACTATCACCTAAGCTTGCATCTAAAGGAAAAAAAGTGTACTTCAAAGCATCCATCTAACACATTCACTCAAGGGACAAGGGTTGCATTCTTCTGCATACACAACATAGGAGGGGAAGTTTATTCTATTTCATCCCACACATTCTATACATCTATTACATTCTAGATCTAGCCCTCTATCATTGTGAAAATTACACAAGGGCATCCTAGGGCATCATTACACACACTCTCACACTGAACTACATGGGGTTTGAGATGTAGTGCAATGCTCGGTCCTAATTTCACTCTTCGGGTGACCATCAGAGTCAGTCTGACTCCACATTCTAATTTTTTTATTATATTTGATGTGGTTTATAGACATGTGTAGGTAGATAACTTATTTTCCATGTTACAAGTACATTCACATGATCAAGGAGTGAAAAACTATAGCAAAAACATATAAAACCAACAGTGAACCTCCTCCTGCACAAAAGAGACAGATCCAAATATCATATATCAGTTCAAATAGACACTAGCACCCACAAACACTCATGTCCTCATGTAGGTGCTCATTCCTCCCATGTAGTTTCAACATCCTAACCCTGTGACACTCTTTCCATTCTATTTCATCATTCACTTTGTAGATCACTTCTAGACTACTCAGAAATAGCTAAGTTCTTTATCTCCTCTCTTGCTTAGGGTTTCATATTTATACATGCTTGTTTGATTTGCATCTTAATGTATATTAGCATTTGTACATCATTCATTATAGTAGTTACTCTATAATAATATTTAATTCCATTTATATTAAATCATTTTCTAGTACAATACCAAAGTTTATTTCAAGGAAAAAATGTATTTAGCCATATAATAGCTTGTTTGACCTAGTTCTAGATCCATATCAGCCCACAAAATGACCTAAAAAGTAAGAGCACTTGTCTTCTTATGGTATACTATATTTATCATATTCCAGATTTAAATACAACCTTTTAATATCATTTTACATGTACTGTCATATGTGAATGTTGGACCATTTATTTATTAATTCAATTACACATCAATTTTTAATATTTCTATGCTAATTACGATTGTAACTGTTAATTTATGTGTAATAAACTATTAGAATGATAAAGAACCAATCATCTCATCTTGATGCAAAATAAATTTAATTGTTGACACAACACTAACCAAGAAGGACTCTTGGTTAGAATGGTTGAGAAAAGATGAGAACACACTAATATTTAGTGATTTGTGGTTCAAAATTTGTGATGGAGATAATCATCCCATTGAACCAACAAATAAAGTATAATTACAAATGTGGAAGCAAATTTTTTTGAAGGCATTGGTCTTAATAAGGGCCTCAGTGGATGACGATTTTTTTCGTCACATACAATGGTGAAAGAAACCTTGGGAAGAACTAATAAAATAAAGGATTTATATGATTAAAATTCAAAATTGGAGCTAATGCAATTGCAGTTGAAATTATTCAATCTCGAGATGAAAAATGGTGATGTAATTAGTCTAGCATCATAAATTCATGCTATCAAATATGATTTTGAAGTTGCTAGTGCAAAATGGATGCATATACAACCTATTTCATAAAATATATTTCTCCCAAGTATTCAACATATTTAGATCACTTGCAAGTAAGCAATTAATTGAAGACACTCATGTTTGATCAACTAGTTGATAGGATGGTGCAAAGGGAAAAGGAAATTGAAAGAAAGACTAAAATTTAGGTAAAATATTGGCTATAATCAACAACAAGGATTTTTTTCTAATAAGGATTCCACTTTTAAAGTATAGAAGAAAGAGAAGAAATAGAGGGCAAGGAGGAAAAACTAGAAAGAGTAATGGTCAACAATAGGAGAAGTAAAATGACAAACAAAACATGTTTTACAAATGTTGTGGTTGAAGTGAGAGTCATGAGGCCTATGAATGGATAACATCATGAGACAAAAATGAGGCCTATCAAAAATTTAAAAAAAGAAAATAAATAAAATAAGGAATACTAAAAAACAAAACTTGGATCAAATGATTTGTGAATATATACTTTCAAGTAGACACTCAAATTCGGTAACTTATTCTTTGACAAGACAAGTTTTGGCTTTGTTTCCATGTTAAGACAAATGCTTTCATTCTAAGATCAATCAACATATATTTCTATCTCTCTCTCATAAATTTCTCATCTCTACACACAACTATGTCATTCATAAAAAACTATTAAATATCCAAATTAGTAATCCATCTACAAACATTATTCCTAAAATTAGGTTCTTTCCTATAGGTTGGTCAGGACCATAGTATGGAAAAAACCTGTGTTGTATAGTCCCAGAAAGGATATAGTAAGGTCCCAAACCCTCTCATCCAATGAATCTTTTTCTAAATTTAAAGCCTTTCAAGAATTGGCTCATGTTCTTACGTCTACCAAAAAGCAAAATTTTAACCTTTGGAAGCCTATATAAACAAGTTAATTACACATTATAACTCACTTGATATTATGATAAGATCCTATTGAAAATATCAACACTAAAGCACTTAAAGATCTCCTAAATATTCCAAAATTAGTTGCATATCATTTAGATAATTCACCACATAGGTATGAAGTACTCAAACCAAGTCAAAGAGTCTATATTTCTCCATTATCAAGAATGTAAAGGTCCTAGAGACATGTTTTGGAAGATAAAGTCACTCCACACATTATCAAAGGTCTTAAAGGGAAAAAGGGATTATTATAAGCATTTGAAGTGCACCACATAAAACTACTAACATGCTGAGTATATTTTCTGTTCTATAGTTAGCCCACTATATTTGTGTCAAGAGACACGAAGGAACTAATAAGGGGTTGTCTTATATATGCATGTAAACTTGTACCTACACTAGAATAACTAAATGAGGCTTGCTCCCACTCGAGGGGATGTAGTGAAACAATTGGATTGGTTTAGTAAGGGTTGAATGGAAATGATAGTCCAACATCACCCATATACTATTTTATTCTTGATTTAACAAAGTTAAATATGAATAAGAGGACACGAGTAAATCATATATATCATAAACACATAATATACCAACATATGATGATGTGAAAGAGAAACCAATAAGAATGTAGGAGTGAATTAGTTGATATCTAGTTGTATGGACTGGATCTAAGCTATACTGATGGTGGAATAAGATCAATTTGGGCTATGTATGCTTTGTCTATAAAATGGTGATATGGAAGTTATGCTAGGACAACATTGCCTAGAAGAGGAAAATATCTTCTAGCACTAGTGTCTAAATTTGTCACTAGTGTCTTGACGATGGATGCAGATCTGGATCCTTTAGTGTCTGGAAATGTTTCCTTCAATTTTCTCTTTGTTTCATCTACTTTTCTGAAGGGTTATCCTATTACATTTGTTACTACAAAAAGAACCCTAACTACTTGTACAAAAATCAAGTACACATTAGACTATATAAAATATGCATATGTTTGAGTCAGAATGACCTTGGTGGTTACCCCAATATGATTTTCATTGAGCGCTGCACTACATTGTAGACTCCATGTATCTCATGTGTGTGTGTGTGTGTGTGTGTGTGTGTGTGTGTGTGTGTGTGTGTGTGTGTGTGTGTGTGTGTGTGTGTGTGTGTGTGTGTGTGTGTGTGTGTGTGTGTGTGTGATAGAAATCATGTCACTTAAAACTAGGTTTCCCTTGTGTAACTTGCACCAAGATAAAGAGATATAAATAATTTTCCCCTAATATAATGAGTGTTATGGAATTTAGAAATTTTCCCTTCTTATGCAGTTAATAATGTAGTCCAAATGTAGTCCCTTTCCCAAGAGTATTTTCCTTAGCTACTAGATAGGTCCTTAATAGTAGCTCTCTTAATTCATTCTTTCTTTTCCTTTATGTAAAAGTATGCCATTTATATATATGATTCCTTTGCTTTAATCTCAACATTAACAACCCTAAAAAAATGACCGAAAGTAATCAATACATGTTTAGAAAATATAAACAAGTGGCATGTCATTTTAAAATATATGAACACAAGTGAAGGGACAAAAGCACCTAGAGGGGGATGAAAAAATTGACCACTATTGTCCTTTACTAGGGGTATGTCTAGAAATATCCAAATATGAATTAGGAAATGTGTGTGATGTACAAAAGTAAAGGGATAATTCCATAAAAAATAGAGGAAAAAAGCATGTAAATATAAAACAATTTCAGTGTAAAGCAAAATAAGTGTTGTCAATGTCTAGTTTTCTTTCTTAGGAATAATGCATATAATCTAGCATAATTTGGGACACAATGTTACAAAACTATATTTATTTTTTTGTATCTATAACTATTTTTTTATCAAATGGTTTTATGATGTTTACTACAAATGTACAGGGTTTCTATTTGTTTCATGTCATTACAGGTGATGTCGAAGTTGTGTGAGCCCTAGAGATGGAAAATGACACTCATTTTTAGGTAAGAAATGTGTAGAAATATTAAATAACCCCATTATGGATGGATCAAATACTATACAGTTCATGCCAAAACCATACAACACCCCATATTGAGCTGTATGGTCCTTCACATGAGTAGTTTCCAGTTCCAGATCTAGAGATGAAGCATATCTTGATTTAGAATATCTCTTTCACCCATTCTGCACTCTTAGATCATACTTGTACCACTTTGTGTAACTAAGTACTTATCCCTTATTGTGTTTTAAGTAATCATTATATTATTTTATCATAGGTGCAAGTATTGAAATATTTATTATGAATTTTAATGGTCAATTCCTATTAACTAATTTGGAATAATCAACCTATAACATAATTTAACATTTTCCTAATTTATCCTTTTCATCTATCTAATTAGGAATTTGTAGAAACATTTCCATGATAAATGAAGTAAATAATTCCTCATAAAATACATCTTGGTTTTATGCTTAGGCATTAAGAACCAATGACATGTAACACTTGAATTTATGAAAGGAATTATTTGAGGAGTATCATGAAGAAAATTTTAGTCCAATATACTACACAGAATGTTTTTTACAACCAAATGGAAAAGGGGAATCAAGTCACTAGGTCTTACATATTTCATTCTTAAATGTTTCATACGCATTCCTCAACCAAAAAGACACTTATTACCCTTGGTTCTTATTAAAAAAAGGAAACTCCATTTTGCTAGATGATGGAGAAGAAAAAATCACAAAAATGTGATAATGCAGTTGTAATAACTTAATTTGAGGAATGCAACTTGTTAAAACTTAGGAATAAGCCTTAAATTTCAAGAAAAATTGCTCATTTAGTAGATTAAGGAAATCTACAAAGTATTTTTGGAATGCTAGATGTGGGCCTAACAACTATGAAAACATTCACATAATACAAAATAATGTTGTTGTAGGTCTTCCAACTCTACTCAATAAAGTTGAAAAATATGAAGCTTGCATCCTGGATAAACACTTAAGGGAAACATTTCAAAAAATGGAATGAAAATTTAATAGAAAATTACATTTAATTCACTCTATTATATGTTATCTACCAACTCTTTCTTCTGGTGGTCATAAGTACTTCATGTTGTTCACTATTCACTACAAAATGATGACATGAATCTACTTTTTGAAACAAAATAAGAAGCCTTTGATAAATTTTCATTTTTTTGAAAAATGATTCAAAATGAAGTATAAAACCATAGTGGTACACTTAGGATTGATAGGGGTGGTGAATTCACTTCAAATGTGTTTGACACCGATCTCAAGAAAAATGGAATCGATTTTCATATCACAATCCCCTACACTCCACAAAAATGGAGTACATAAGAGGATTAATACTATTGTGATGAACAAGGTTCATGTAAGGTTTTATTTCAAAGGGGCCAATCTACATTTTTGGGTAGAAGTAGCTCAAATAATAGTGTATCTCCACAAAATTTCACCATCAATAACCGTTCAAATTAAGACTCTAGATGAAGTTTTGTGTGGTCATATTCCTTTAGTATAACATATTCAGGTTTTCACACCTAAAGGAAAAAGGTGAGAAAAAAGTGTGGAGTGGCATTTGTGCAAGGGTGTTTCTTATGTTATGAAAGGAATTCCTACGGGAAGTTGAGGAAGAAAGGACATGTTATGCACTAGTACAAAAGAAAGTGTGTGAATATTTCTTGGAGAAAGAAGTAGTCCCAATAGAAGTGTGTGGAATATTGAAATCTTTTATAGATATCATGACAAAGGAATTACCACATGAATACCACCAATGTGTAATATCGGTTACTAGATTGACCTGATACCTAGATCAAATTTGCTAAAAAAATCACCATATAGGATGAATCCAGAAGAGAATGTGGAGGTGAAAAAACAAGCACATGAGTTGTTAGATAGAGGAATATTGTGTGAAAATTTAAGTCCATATGTGATACTTATAGTACTAACACCAACAAAAGGAGGAGAATGAAACATGTGTGTTGATTCTAGAGCCATTAACAAGATCAAAATGGAGTGTATCTTTGCATTTCCTAGGATATACGATATAATGGATTACCTTAGTGGTGCACAATAATTTTTGAAGATTGATTTATAGATTGGATATCACCAAATTTGCATAAGAGAAGGAGACAAGTGGAAACCAAGGTTTAAGATGAAGAAAATATTATATGAATGGTTGGTTATGCTATTTATGTTAAAAAATTCCCCAAGAACATTTATGAGGTTAATGACCAAAGTGTTGAAGCCATTCCTTAGAAATTTGTGATTGTATACTTGGATGATATAGAAATGTTTAGCAAAACAAAGAAGGAGCATCCTGAACATCTATAATAGGCAATGATCTTATTACAAGAGGAAAATATTCATGTGGAAGCAAAGAAGTGATGTTTTATATGCAAAGATTTAGCTTATTTAGGTTTTGTAATATCCCAAGAAGGATTACGAATGGACCTAGAAAAGGTACACACAATAGTAGAGTGGTCGTCACCAAGAAATGTGACTGAGGCATGGAGCTTTCATGGATTAGTGAGCTTATATAGAAAGTTTCTAAGAAACATTAGTTGAATATGTGCAAATATCATGAAGACAATGAAGGGAGATTTTAAAGAGTTTGTATGGATGGAAGAAGTAGAGAACAACTTCCAATAATTAAAGTTGAGGATTACAACGCAACTGTTGTTAGTATTGTTGAGTTTTGAGAAGGTATTCCAAGTGGATTATGATGCAAGTGGATACACAAATGACGCAATGTTAAGCCAAGAAGAAATACCAAATTTCTAAAATAGTGAGAATTTGAACGATGCAAGGAGAAGATATTCAGTCTATGATCAAGATTTCTATGCAATTGTGCAAGCATTAAAGAAGTAAAGATATTAATTATTTCTAAATGAGTTTATTTTATACACTAGTCATCATGTGTTGTATTTTAGGAAAAAACAAGAAAATATAAATCAAAGGAACATGAAGTGATTAGAGTTCCTATAGAGTTATTCATTCGTGATAAAACATCGAAGTGGGAAGTCCAATAAAACTACAGGTGCACTTAGTAGAAGGGTTCTGGTGTTGAAGGAAATGCATAATGAAGTCATGTGTTTTAAGACCATGAAGGAACTATATGTGCAATATAAAGACTTCAAGGAAGCATACGTGGAGATAATATGTGTGGATAATATGATATGGCTAGATTAGTTCATCCAAGAGGGGATGTTATTTAGAAGAGTGTAGTTGTGTATACTAAAACGATCAATGCACAAGAATTTAATTAGGGAGAAGCATAACAAAATATTAAGAGGTCACTATGGAAGTGAAAAAACTTTAGCACAATTAGAAGTGCAATATTATTGGCCAAGGATGGGTATGGATGTGTGCTGATATGTGCAAACATGTAGAGATTTTGAGTTAACTAAGGGGAGAATAAAACACAGGTTTGTATGAACCTTTACTTTTATAGAGGAGGCCATGTGAGGATATAAACATGGACTTCATGCTAGGGTTTTTGAGAATGTAGAGAGGGAATGAATCCATCTTTGTGGTATTCAATAGATTATCGAAAATGGCACACTTTATTACATGCAAGAAGAAAAACGATGCATCAAACATTGTGCATAGATTTTTCAAGGAGATAGTGTGATTACATGGGTTGTGATTGAGCATAATGTATGGAGACAAAGTTCATAGGTAATGTTATCCAATTTTTCCCATTCGGAAAAATTGGACAACAAGATGTAATGGGACCTAAGTACCAGACAGGACCCCTAAGGATGAAATTGAGTTACATGAAGTTCTGAGGTTTCAGGGAGCACATTCAGCAAATTCTAGGAATGAAAATTATTTTGAGGAATTTTTTCCTCTTCTGGGTTTTGACCTTTAAGATCAACTTAAAAAATGATGAAACACGGGCCCCGTAGGCCCACATCTAGCCAAAATGGGTGAAAGAGTGGAAAAGTGAAAACAGCCCCAGGACACCCTATTGGTTTCCCCTCAGCCTCCACATCCAGGTAAATTCATCAAGAAATCTAAAAAAAATCATTTTTTTTCAAATAGGACTTGAAGAGGCCACCAAGCTGAAAGTAGCTCATTGAGTTGTTTGGTGAGAAACTTTGCAAGCTAGAGTTACACATAGGGGAAGTGAACTAAAAATGGGCTTGAAGAGTCTCAGTGAATCGAGTTGGATGTACGGTGGTTGATTTGACCAAATGAGTTGGCTCTGGGAATCCAACAAAGGGCCATATTGGCCAAAAATGGTGGGGAAAGCTAATTAAACCCGGTTTGAAATCGAGCCTTGAGGTCATGAATGGAGATCAAAAAATTGTTTTCATAGAAGGGAGTAGGTCAAGTTCATGCTCCACAAGAATGGAGATATGGTTTGGCACGTAAGGTGTTTGAGCTTGCAGGGTGAGCTACTTGCTAGGAGTTAGGGATGAAGAAAGAAATGCGCGGTTGGGAGAGAATTGAATGAGAACTCACTTGAGCTTACACAATAGAGGATGTGTTAAATGGAAGGGCCAACTCAGCCATGGGAGCTTGTGACTTGGTAATGGAGGGCTCACTTTGGCGAGCTGTTGAAAGAGCTCATCGTTTGAGCTTGACGATGCAAACAACAAGACAAGCCAAAGGACGTGATCATTACACGTAGGGGATAGCTTGAAGTCTCGAGGACATTGGAGGTCAGTTGGGTAGAATTGACTGGAGAATGCAAAAGGAAGAAGCTCAGGATTTTAAAATCGTGGCGGGGGGATGGTTTGGAAGTAAGTATGAAGTCTAAAATTTTTAGAATTTGGAGGATGGTTGATTTGAAACTCACACGGGGATGAGGTGGTTGGACCAAGTAAAAAGGTCTGAATCCTTGAAATTATGATATCTTGAATGGATTAGGGAGGTTTTTTTTAGGGGTTAACACCCACAGCGAGGTCAACATACATTACCGGTATTTGGAGGTAGCGACTTCGGAACTTGGCGAGAGAAGATTCTGAAATGACGAGATTACAAACTCCAAAAAATGGAGGGTTTGAAGTCAACCTAAAGGCAAGGTGGTCAAGGTTTTGGGTTTTAAATTCATTGATTGTTTCAGAGATCAAGTTTTGGGTTTAAGCACCAAGTGTCCAAAACAAAAAAATTTAAAAGTCTGAAGTCTGTTCAAACATTAAACCCTGAATATCTGAATTGTTAAGCCCACCAAGTTGCATCGGTGAGTGAGTTGTTTTGGGAGATGTGCCGAGCCTTACAGGAGAGTAGGTGGGAATTTAATGTAACTAACTCGATGACAAGAGAGGAGTTCGAGCAACACTGATTAGAGGGTTTAATATGTGAATGAAGATCCTGGTGGGTGAGTTTCGAACCCAAAGTGATGGC
Organism: Taxus chinensis; assembly: GCA_019776745.2. Taxonomy (NCBI): domain Eukaryota; kingdom Viridiplantae; phylum Streptophyta; class Pinopsida; order Cupressales; family Taxaceae; genus Taxus; species Taxus chinensis. Next base: position 685,140,453 of record CM034152.1, read on the forward strand.
CCGAGATAAAATAACTTGAATATTTGGCCAATTTTTATAAAATTGTACTTGTTGGAAATGGTTTTTAGTGAGGAATTTAATGGAAGGGCAAAAATTTTAGAGATCAAGGGGTAGGCGAAGGATGAACTCAGAGAAGCAACATGTTTTAAAATGATGATAACTTCTCTCACACTCTATTTTTCACAAATTTACAGTCAATAGAAAGGTATTTCAGAGACCTACAACATAGAATGATCAGATAGGGGAAATTAATGAGTTAAGTGGGTGAGAAACCATGATGAAGTTGTAAGGATAAGGTCATATCTAGGTGCATCATGAAGTAAACCAATTTATTCAAACTCAAGGCAGGGTACAAGGAGTATGATTTTTGCATGTTTTCCAATAATTGCAGGGAAATAATGATGATTTTTGTGGGCCTGGAATCAATTTCAGAATTCTTCCCCTTCTCTCTTCTCTTGAATTTTCCTCTATATATTGTAAGGAGGGGCTCAATAACAATGGTTGGATACTTTGCATTTTCCCCTCCCTTCTTTCTTTGTCTATGAGAAACCTATGGATTTTCAAGCCTCCCTATTAAACATTGTAATACAAAATTTTGTGCCTTTGGCCCCCCATGTAATGTATTGTATCAAATTTTGAAGCAATAAAACAAATATGTGGATGATTCTCAACCCTAATTTTTTTATTGTATCTTATCTGATATTTCATTACATTTAAGGTTATTGTGCATTGTTAAATTGTCATTACAAGATCTCAATGGTGTTGTGTTTATTGGAAAGTGGGTTTATAGTAGGTGTTTAGAGTTGTAGGCTCTCAAATACATTGCAGATTATTCTAACACTCCTTAGTGCATCACCTTCCCTTAAAGTAGGTTTATTTTGTATGAAATCCTTCTATCCTTGTCCCCTTTGAAAAGCAATATAGAGTAGGGTTAGATTAACAACTCTCTACACTCTGGATTAGTTAGCACTAGGTCAGGACAATAAGTCAGCCTTCTCTAGAGATCTATCCCATTTTGAAAAGTCTCACACTTTAGGATAGTTCCATGTTTGACAAATCAAACTGACTACCCAATCATCTCTTACCGTATTTAGGGGTGCTGTGATTTTGCCACAATATTTATGGCATGCCTGGTGGGATACGATGTCAAAGTTATAGGCTTCACAAGTGTCTCATTGTAATATCTAAGAAAGCATGCTACCCACTAATACAACATTTTTAGCACACCTCGGTGGGAGAAGAGGTCATTTATACAAGATTTTGAGGCATTTGCAAGGAATTTGGACTTCAGAGAAAGCATATTTCAGATTTCAGGTTTTTACAATAGGGTCAAAGCTTGGAAGTCAATTTTTAGAGGTTTTTATGAGCAAAACAAGTCCAAATTTCATCAAAAGATAGATCAAGGCCAAATATCAAAAGGGTATTCTTAGAAATCCAAATTTATGATTTTTCAGAACTTCAGAATTTTTTTCATTTAAAATTTTAGATTTCAGGATTTCATACTTTTTGGGTCTTTGCAATTTCGGGATTTTAGATATTTTAGAATTTCGGGTTTCGAGAATTTTCCAAATTTTAGAATTTAGAATTTTCATATTTTGGTGATTTTCAGTTTTGAAATTTTAGGTTTTCGTAACTTTTGGGTTCCGGAATTCAGACTTTTCAAATTTTGGGTTTTTTGAAGAATTTTGGATTTCATTGTGCACTACATTTCAGATTTTAGAGTTTTCTTACTTCAGGATTTTGGGGATATCTCTTCTTTTCATAATTTCAGAGAATTCCAGTTGCAAGACAAGGTTTGACTTCCAAACATCAACATTCATACCCTTCAAAGTTGTTTTCTTTAGTTATCAAGATTGGCTGTGTATCTTGGTAAAACCATAGCCTTTAGAGGCTCATTTTCCAACACATCTGGTGACTCCCAGGGTTAGAACTTAGTGGTGTAACAGCACATGTTTCTCAAGTACATGAGAAGAATTCAAACCAGGTAAGAGATAAGAGAAAAAGGAATATTTATGTACTTGCAATTATCTCCAGGAAGAGGAAGGAGAGGAAGAAGAACCACAAAGATCACCATCTCCACCTAATAGGTCTTTTTCTACACCTCCACCTGGTAGACCTTTCCTTCAGTCAACTAGGGTCCTTAGACCAATCATAATGGTTCATCAAGTGCCACCAAATCCCTTCGTTAACTTCATGGGTAGTAGTCCACTTGTCCTCAATAAAAAAAATTGAATCCTAGATACAACATTAAAAAACATTCCCTACTTCACGGGAGAGAACCATACAACCACTATTAACCACATCCAAAACATTGTAAATGTCTGTGTAATCCACAAAATCAATGAAATGGATGTTGCAGTTAAATTGTTAGCTTCCTCTTTCAAGGGAAAATATTTGCAGTGTTTTAGGAGCTTAACAACAGGGTCTATTACAAACTGGAATCAACTGTGTACGGCCCTCTATGATCAGTTTGGAGAAAGGGTAGACAATAATTTTCTTTATTGGAACAATTGACAACAATCAAGAGAGCTCCAAATGAGTAGACAGTGGATTTTAATTTCGATTCCAAAAGACATGGGATAGAATCCCAGTGGTCGTGAGACCATCTACCCAAGGTGTGTTCCTCTACTTCTTGAAGGCTCTAAATTTAGACATAGTCATGATGATACAGTAAATGGGAGGAAAAATGCTACCAAGAGCCTATAACATAGCTATCAGGGCCAAGAACTGTTTGATTCAAGCTGGAAAGCTTACACCAATGCCACATATGCCTCTATATATAGAAATGGGAAATCCTAAAACTAGTCAAACACCTGAGTTGAACCCATTCTAGCTCCTAGAAATCAGAGAATTAGTGAGGTCTCTACATCTATAAGTAATTCTAAAGAACTTCAGGAGGTCATGAATAAGCTACAAGAAGTATTTAAGGGGCATAAAGATTTAGGGAATGAGGTAGTTACCATAAAAAATCACCAGGCTCAAAACTACAGACCATATCAGCCTCAAGCTTAATCCAATATGCCTTCATTTCAATCAAACAGACTTCTGGCTCAAGCTACAATTCAAAATCAGAACCAAGGACAACCTCAAGCTGTCAGGTCATTTCAACCATATAATCCTAAATGTAGTTTCAACATCTAAGGCCTTAGTTTCAACCCAAAATAACCTTGCACAAGAGTATGAGTGGTGCTTTCCATGTAACCAACCTCACAATTAAGTAACATGTTTTAATGGAGCACTAAATTAGGCTTTGATGGTTTAAACTATCAGTGTGTCCCAAGATCCAACTGAAGAAGAAAATCATTAGCAAGCAAGTCACACAAGAGGATTCTCTAATGGAAACCACATTCATCAATTGGAAAATGGAAGACTTTTAGTGGATTTAATCAACCTCCTTTCTAAGGTTTAGCTGCCAACATGAGATAAAAGAAGAGGAACATAGAGGAAGAGAAATCATCTAATTTGATTTTTTATCAAACCATTCTCACACCACAAGGATTTAGTAATGCCAAGTGAAGCCCCAAACCTGTAAAAAGTCAGCTTAAGGCACCTATTATGACATGTGCCAAGTATCAAGCTCATGTATAGGAATATTTTTCCAGGAAAAGGACAACACAAATATACTCCATCTCCTTTCAACATCATAGATCAAATGAATAAAATGCATGTGAGCATCTCCATGTGGGAGTCATTGGCAATTTTGGGACAATGGGATTTGTTGCAAGAAGCTATTGCAAACTGGTGTGCCTTCAAATGAGGCATCTAGGAATCAGGAAAATGTTCTCACCAATAAGTGTAATAAGAGGAGTGCCAACAAGGTAAAAATTTGAAGCCTCTCACTGTTCTATGTGTCATTGATCATTGGAGATAAGTTAGTACACAACTGTATGATTGATATAGGATCAAGTAGCTCAGTAATGCTGAAGTAGATAGCTGATCATGGGCCTACATATTAAGTTTGAACCAATATTAAGAGGAGTGGTACAAGTAGACGGGACATTTTTTGGAATATTTGGAGCAATGAAAGGGTTAATCCTAATGCTACATGCATGTCCCAATGTTATACTGTCTTATAGGATGTTTATGTAATTAACTTACCTCCATTTTTTTCCTTATGCTTCTCAAGAGATTTCACTGCCAAGATTGGAGGTTACTTATCTACAGATTGGTCACACATGCTCTTAAAAATGAGGTATGGAGCCAAAGCTACAATCAGTTTAGAACCGATTACCAACTTCTCATATTGAACCTCATGTTCTGAGTTTGATCAATGCAAACTGCTCAGCCTTTGATCAGAAAGATTGTTCAAACATTCCAGAAATGGGAACTAAAGTTGAAGGCATTATAGAATTTGACGTTGGATGAATGGGAAAACAAAATACATGCTTTTGACCCATATAAGGAGATTGAAGAAGTTGAACTAGGAATATATTACTTCCACATGAAGAGAATCCACCTCTCCACTAGCATCACTAAGCTAGAAGATAAGGATGAAAACGAAGTATGGCAACTGATTTTTGATGGTTCAAGGAGAAGGAAGGGTGTTGGAGGAGGGAAATGTTTGTGTCACCATAAAACATCAAATACTATTCCCCTTTTCATTTCTAGTTCACTTGTTTAAACAATACAGTTGAGTATGAAGCTCTAATCCATGGACTGCATTGGACAAGGAAAAGAGGTATAAAGAACTTGCAATGTTCGGAGATAGTGAATTTATTGTGAATCAAGTCAAATGGAATAAACTCACTAAGAATGATCTCCTAAAGAGCTACAAGAACCATAGGGTATGGGACCTCATTGAAGACTTTGAAGCATTCAACATCGATTCCATACCTAGAAAGAAAAATGAGGCTGTACACATACTTGTAGCAATTGGGGAAACATTTGATGTGGTAGACAGTATCAAAAGAGATAAAACACAACCCCATATCAAGGTAGTTGTAAGGTCAGTAGTTCCAGATAACAACACAAGCTGGCTATGTGTTTGAGAATGATCAAAAGATCATTAATTTCCTACAGGAAGAAGCTAAATTCTCTGCCAAGAATCAGGATAAATTAGAGAAACAATATGGGGATCAAGTAGTACAATTAAGGACGAACAAAATTCCAAAAGGCCTGGTGACATTGGAGAGTCAATATTCAATCCCAATGATCAATTTCAGAAGGAGAAGGAAAACATTCAGGTCAAAGGGAGGATTCAAAACCCATTTCAGTTGGAGAGGGTAAAATACTCCAAATTGGAAAAGTGAGTACTCAACAGGAAAGATCTGATTTCATACAACTTTTCCAAGAGTTCCCAGATGTCTTTTTCTGGAGCTATGAGGACTTGAGAGGTTTGAATCCAAAGTTAGCACAACACACTATTGAACTAGATCCAGAGCTAAGACTATCAGATAGAAACAAAGACTAGTCAACCCTCATATTGAGCCTCTCATGAAGAAAGAGATGAATAAGTTGATAGAGGAAAGCATCATATTTCCAATCAAGCACTCAAGTTGGGTTGGAAATTTGGTACCATTTCAGGAAAAGAAATGGAGAAATCAGGTTGTGCATGGACTTTCAAGACTTAAACTGGGAATCTCTCAAAGACCATTATTCACTTCCTTTATGGAGTAAATCTTGCAGGTGGTAGTCTGATTCAGAAAGGTTCTCTCTCCTAGATGGATACTTGGGCTACAATAAAATAATGGTGAAAGAAGAAGACCAGATTCAAAATGACCTTCACCACCAAATGGGGCACTTATGCCTATAGGAAAATTCCATTTGGGTTGTCAAACACTGGAGCCACATTCCAAAGAGATATGGATATGGAATTCAAGGGGTTGATAAACAATATAGTTCTTGTGTACTTAGATGACATCACTGTGTTTTCTAAGAATGCGGCAAGTCACCTCTTTCACCTCAGGCAAGTGTTCCAAAGATGTAGGAGATTCAGAGTGTCCCTAAATCTGAAAAAATTATATATTCCTATAGCTCAAGAAGGCAAGCTCTTGGGCCACATTGTGTCTAAGGAGGGATTGACAATTGATCCAGAAAGAGTTGAAGAAATTCGAGCATTTCCCTTTCCAAGCCACAAGAAGGATCTCTAAAGTTTCTTATGGAGAATTAATTTTGTTTGACAGATTTGTGCTAGATTTTCCCGCTCTTGTCAAGCCAATAACCATGATGTTGAAGAAGAGAATGGAATTTAAGTGGAAAGTGGAGGGAAAAGAAATTTTTGAAGCTATCAAGAATGTTATATCTCAAGCTCCTAACTCTCATCAATCTGGAATTTTCCAAATACTTCATGCTCTATGCTTTTGGTGGTTCAGACACTATTTCTGCCATTCTTAGTGCAACAAAATAAAGAGGGATGAAAGCAACCAGTTTCCTTCTTTAGTCAAAATCTTGGAGGACTATGAAGTGAGGTACTTCTTCATTGAGAATCACATCCTGTAGTTATCAGGAGTTTGAAAAAGTTCAAGCATTTGGTCTTCAAACAATAGGATTCAGTTGTTAGTGTCCCATGTGGGAGTCAAGGATTTCCTTCTAAACAAGGAATTGAATGAGAAATGATAAGGTTGGATCACTCATGTAATGGAATATGACATAGAAATTAAGGTCACTAAATTGGTCCATGGAAAGGGATTGTGTGAACAACTAGCTTCCAGTCAGCAAGTGCTAAGGTAAATGATGAAAAGAAGTTGTTTTGGTGTTACAGGATAATCAGGAACAAAGTAAATGATAGTGTGCCTATCCTTGTTGGACTCAGGATATGATGCATTTCCTACAAATAGGTCTATGTCCTCTAGAAGATGAGAAAAACAAGAGGAGATACTTCAGACTCCAAGCCATCCCGTATGTGCTTATTGATGGTGTTTTGTTTAAAGGACATGAATGGAGTCCTATTGAGGTGCATTGGAAATAGTCAAATTGAAAAGGTGCTACATGAGTTTCACGATGGAGAGGCCAGAGGTCATTTTTCTCCATGGGTAACAACTCTCAAAATAATGAAGGCGGGTTATTATTGGCCCACAATGTTTAGTGATTTCTATACTTGGATCAAGAAATGTAAAAAGTGTGTGCATTCTTCACAGGTAAGGAGAGGCTAACAGCACTTCCATTGCATCCTATTTCAGTTGAACAACCATTCATGCAATGGGGATTGGAATTCATCGGGGTCATTAATCCAAATTAAATCCAAGGTCACAAGTGGATTCTCATGGCAATGAAATTATTTCACCAAGTGGACCGAGGTAGTGGCACTCAAGGAAGCAAATGAGTCTACTATACTAGACTTCTGTGAGGGGATAGTGACAAGGTTCAGTGAGTATCAACCACTATTATATCATATAATGCTTTAGCATTCCTAGACACCAAGATCACAAAATGGGTTGTTAGGAATGAAATTTACTTGAGCACCTCTTCTAACTATTACCCCTAGGGTAATGGACAAGTAGAGTCCACAAAATAAGAATTTGCTAAGGATCATTAGGAGGACTCTGGATGAAAATCAAAGGATGTGGCATACCAAGCTCAAATCAGCCTTGTGGAATGATAGGATAACACCAAATAGGTCAATAGGAAAAGCTCTCCCTACAAGCTAGTCTATGGGAAAGAAGCAGTGCTTCCCATATCACTGGAGTTCTGACATTAGAGCTCATGAGTGCACTAAGAGTTGTTGAAGTTTGAACCTATGGAAGCTAGGTATGAAGAGCTAATGGAATTAGAAGAAATAAGAGAACATGCAATGTAAACCATGGAAAAATATCAGGCCTTAATTAAGAGGTCATTTGACAAGAAATAAGGACAAGAACCTTCCAAGAGGGGGACCTAGTTCTGAAATGGGATGCAGATCGAGATAAGCTAGGAGAGCATTCCAAGTTTGATGTCATTTGGAGTGGCCCCTACATGGTCACAGGATGTAAGAGTAACAATTCCTTTCAACTATCCACTTTGGATGGAGAGGAGCTTCCGATTCAAGTCAATGGAATTCTATCTCAAGCACTGCTACTGAAAGGAAAATTCTCACCCTTATACATATTAGTTTAGGACTTTTAAATTCCTCTAAGTTGGGATGCACATTGTCTTGTTGTAGATTAGGTTTTAGTTTCCCTAAGTGCCTTTGGCACAAGGTTTTATTACTCCTAGTTGTATCATTGCACAAGTTCAATATTCCTCCTGAAAGAAATGTTGTAACAGGAAGCTCAAAGTCAGATAGGAAATAGTTGCAGAATTCAAGAGATTTCAAATGAAGAGCAACTAAAATCAGATCAAGGAAAATTTCCTATAAGTGTCATTTTTCAGTCTCTAAGGATCAATCATGGTTTGAGCTTCTAACACCTCACTAAATCATAAAAAACCTTCAGTAACATGTCACAAATGGAACATTTAGAAGAAGAGAAAAAAAAAATTTAATAGAGTTCCATGATGTCCAAAACCAAGTAGGTGTTTTAATCCTAACTCTGATGCAGTGTGCTCATACTTGGTGAAATCAGGTTTCAGGACAGGTTCAAAGTATCATTTTCAGTCCTCGTAGATCAGGTTGCAGAGAGGAAAGGGTGAAAATTATAGATTAAGAAAATTTTCCACTCTCATAATTTTAACTTCAAGATTTTCTTATAAAGATTGGGAGTGAAAACAGTGGATAGGTCCAGGGTCAGTAGTTTCAAGCAGTTTTAGGGGTGAGTTCTAGCTCCAGATCAGTTATAGGCTATCAGTTGTGACTCCATGCCCAATGGACATATCAGGCTACTGGTTTATGAACATCTAGCAGGTAGATGTCCCTGTGAATCACCAAATTGTTATCCAATTTTTCCCCTAGGAAAAATTGGACAATAGGGATGTAATTTAGGACCCAGGCACCAGACAAGGCCTCTAAGGATGAAATTGGGTTACAAGTAGTTTCGAGGCTTTTAGGAAGCACATTACAAGTAATTCTGGGTTTGAAACCATATTGAGGAATTTTTTCCTCTTCAGGTTTTGAACCTTAAGATCAACTTAAAAAATGATGAAATGTGGGCCCCGTAGGCCCACATTTGGCCAAAATGGGTGAAAGAATGAAAAAATGAAAAATCAGCCCGAGACACCCTATTGGTTCCCCCTCAGGCCTCGACATCTAGAAAAATTCATCAAGAAATCCAAGAAAAATCAATTTTTTTTCCCAAATGGGCCTTGAAGAGGGACTGAGCTAAAAAGTAGCTCACTGAGTTGCTCGGTGAGCTGTGATTATGCATAGGGGGAGTGAGTTAGGAGAGGGCTCACTGAGTAGCTTGTTAGAAATGAGTTACTTGGTGAGCCAAGTTGGATGCATGTTGGTAGTTTGAGGCTGATTCATCTCTGGGGACTCGGAAAAAGGCCATGACGACTAAAAATATGAGTCTCGAGGGGGGAGGGGGGTACATTCAATAAGTGACCCAAAGGCAAGATTTCAAGCTCACTATGGGAGGTCATGTAGGGGCAAGTCAGATTCACTAGCTAGAATCAGAATTTTTAGGTCAAGGTGTTTGAGCTCAAGCTAATTGGGCATGAAATGGAGGGCCTCAAATTTAGGATCGAGTTGGAGCAAGGAAATGGCCCGGCAGGATGAAAGAAATTCAAAATAGCTTAATGCAAGCACGATGCGTAGGAAGGAATGTCAGCCATGGGAGCCGATTTGAATGGAGTTTCCTTGTGACTTAATGAGGATTCATTCGATCATCAAACCACAAGCTGATGGAATCGGATCAATGTACAAGGTTGAAGAATTACAGGATCACCACGATGGAGTTGATTGTAGATCGATGCAGGGAAGCTCGGGAGTAAGGTCACAAGTTTTTGGATTCACAAGCTCAAAGTCTGATATTTTTTTACTTTGGCACTGACATGGTGAAAGTTGAACTTGCATGGGGAGGTGAGATCTACAAAATAATTGGTCTGAAGTCTGAAAGATATGTTAGTGATCTGCTAGGGGAGGTAATAATGGAGGTCAGTGCCCAAAGATATGGTGAGGGCACTACATTTTGGAGTTTTGGAGAAACTCGATTCGAACTTTGGAAATCAGTAAAAAAATTTTGAAACTCACAAAAGTTTGAATTCAAAAGTGGGAGGTTTCAAAAGTTAACCTGTGAGTTGGTGTTCAATGGGGACATTTTTTGGGATTTTGAAAAAAGTGACTTTAGGAAATGGTGAGCCACCAAGTTCCAAAATGGTGGTGCCAAAAAAATCTGAAATCTCACTCGTCTGCCCAAACATCTGAAATGAAAAAAAGAAAAAATCCTCCCAGAGTTGCATTGGGACACCGAGTTCTTTTTAGGCGACACATTGCGATAGGTGGGTGTATTGGGAAGATGTTGTGTCAATCCTAGGGTGGGTGATCCAAGAGGAGGTGGTGTGTCATTGGGAGGGTGAGATGCATTCATGTAGAGCTCGGTGGTTGGGAGAGAAACCCAAATCATGGCCTAAATTAAAAATGGAATAACTTTAACATTTCTTGGCCATTTTGTTATGAAGTTGTACTTTTGGAAAGGATTTTTAGAAAGGAATTTAATGGGGAGATCAAAATTCAGAGATCAGGGGGTAGGTTGAAGGATTAACTCAGAGAAGCAACCATGTAGAAAAATGATGATAACTTCTCTTGCACTCCATCCATTTTTCACAATTTTATAGTCAATGGAAAGGTATTTTGGAATCTCTACAACATAGGATGATCAAAAATGAGAAATTAATGAGTTAGGTGGGTGGATCTCCATGATGAAGTTGTAGGATCCAAGGCCATACCCAGGTGCATCATGAAGCCAAAATCAAACCCATTTCTAAGGCTTAAGGGTACAATACCATCATAGTGTTTGTAGATCTTCCCACAACCATTGCAAGAAAATAATGATGATTTTTTATGGGCTTCGGGGTTTTGGAGACTTCTTCCCTATTTCTCTTCTCTTAAATATTTCTTCTATAAATTGTAAGGAGGGGCTTAGTAAAAAAGGTTGGATACTTTGAAATTTCCCCTCCCTTCTTTCTTGTCTATGAGAAACCTGTGGAGTTTCAAGCCTCCCTATTGAACATTGTAATGCCAAATTTGTGCCTTTGGCCCCTCATGTAATGTATTGTATAAACTTTTGGAGAAATAAAACAAATATGTGGATGATTATCAACCCTCCTTTGTGTTTATTGTATCTTATCTGATCTTTCATTACAAGTTAAGGTTATTGTGCATTGTTAAATTGTCATTACAAGATTTCAATGGTGTTGTGTTTATTGGTAAGTATGTTTGCAACAAGTGTTTGATCTATGGTGGTAGACCCTCCTCAATTTTTTCTTATTTCATTCCTATGTAGTGCAAGTTATTCAACACTCCTTCTTAGTGCATCACCTTCCCTTAGAGTATGTTTCATTTTCATGCAATCCTTTTATCCTTGTCCCCTTGGAAAAGAAATAGAGTAGGGTTAGAGAAGCAACTCTCTGAACTTTGGAGTAGTTGGCACTAGGTTAGGACAGGAAGTTGGCCTTCTTCGGAGAGCTATCCCATTTTGAAGGTCCAAAACTTTAGGATAGCTCCATGTTTGAAAAATCCCATTGAATTCCCAAATCAATCACTTAAAAGCATTCACGGGTGCTGTGATTGTGCCACAACAAGTAATTATTGGAGAGATTTATGAAATAAAATGGGAAGGAGGTCAACTTTCAAATTAGCATACCATCTACATACTGATGGAAAAATTGAGGCGGCGAACCAAATTTTAGGTAATTTATTATGTAACTTAGTTATATAAAAAATCAAATTCAATATCCTAGCATGTTCATTCATATTGAGGTAATTAAAATTGATAAAATCAAAGTCAATATATTGGTACACATTAGGGGGTGAATGGGTTTAATTTACTAATATTTTTTATTAGGTATTGAGGGTAGGCTAGAGAGGTTGGCCAAAGGAGAGGTGGCATTTATTTTAATATTAAACTAAAATATGTGACCCCTTTCTTTTAAAAATAAATACCTTAAAATTTGTTAGGAAATAAGGGATAAAATATTCAGAATAATCTGTCACAGAATCGCAACAATAGAAACTAATATGCAGAAAATATTACAAATCTCAAATAAAAGTGCAGAATAAAATAACACAACACAAAGAGACAATATTTAACGTGGTTCGCCCAATTTGGGATATATCCACCAAGAACCACTTGCTCAAATTTTATTACAAGCCACCACTCTCTCAATACAATACCCAGATCTATTTGGAGCTATACTAAAAAAACTCTATAGAATTCACACCCGAATTCAAAACACATCTGGAATGTTACATTAAACCTATAATATACACAAAACCACACAAGTAGACAGATGTTTAAGTAGTTTTACAAAACCGTGGATATCAAAACCATGGGCCAAAACCATCCCATAAACCTATGGGTCAAAAATTCAACCCATATGAGAAAATCACGTTTCCTGGTATATTGGACATGTTTTAAGGCCAAAATAATTTTATTCAAGGGTTGCGTCCCCGAACCTCTACTACCAAGGGCTGCCGCCCTCGAACCCCAGTCGTGACAACTGTAGAATGTGTACAGTACTCTTAGTGTACAATCTTCAACACTTTCTCACATGAAAACATGCTCCACAACCTAATAATCTCTCACTTGGAGACTAGTTTTCCTCTGAGAAAACTTCTCAACCCTTCACTAGTTTCCATGAAGACCAACCAAAGTTGAACACAACTTCAATTTTTCCCTTGTGACCACCTTGGTCATCGTGTCTGAAGGATTCTGACTGGTATGAATATTCTCTTCCTCCAAAGCTATCCTGATGAAATGATACCTTAAATGTAAATGCTTCATCCTAGAGTGGAAAGTAGAGTTCTTAGCTAGGTGTATAACACTCTGACTATAATTATGTAACTTTCCTTCCTCCTGATTATTTCCTAACTCCTCAAGTAATTGTTGTAACCAAATAATTTCTTTTCTTTCCTCTGTGGAAACAACATACTCAACCTATATGGCTGACAAAGCGACCAACTTCTGTAGTCATGAAATCTAGCTCATTGTTGTCCCATCTACAGTGTAAACAGAACCTGTCATGCTCCTCCTGTTGTCTACATCTCCAGCCATATCTGAATCTACATAACCAAACAAAGTGGTGTCTAATCCAATGTAGCACAAAACTATCCCCATGGTCCCTCTCAAATACAAAAGGATCCACTTTACTTTCCTGCTCGAATGATCTCTACTTGGATCACTCATAAATCTACTCACTGCTCCCATTGCATGGGAAATATTAGGCCTAGTGCACATCATGGCATACATCAAATTTCCAACTGTTGATGAGTAAGGTACCTTAAACATATGGTTTTTCTCCTACTATGTCTTGGGACACTACTCCTTCGATAACTTGAAATGGCCTGCCAAGGGAGTCCCAACCAGTTTAACATCCTACATATTAAACCTCTCCAAGACCTTCTTAATATATTATTCTTGAGATAAAGTCAGCTTTCGTTCCTTCCTATCCCACCAAGGATTGGTTTGGCTTCCCTAAAATCCTTCATAGCAAAGGATTCACTTAGCTTCTTCTTGAGTACTTTTATTTCCTGCACGTTTTTACTTGTAACCGACATATCATCCACATACAAACACATGATACTATAACTTCCATCCTCAAATTTCTTTGTATACACGCAATGGTCAGAATGGCATCTAATATAACCTTTCTCCATCATGAAGCTATCAAATTTCTTATACCATTGACGTGGAGCTTGTTTCAAGCCATACAAGCTCTTCTTCAATTTGCACACTATCTCCTCTTTACCTTTGACCTCATAGCCCTCTGGGTGCTGCATATATAGATCCTCCTCCAAATAACCATGGAGAAATGTAGTCTTTACATCTAGCTAGTCTAAGGAATGTCTTCTGCTTCAACTATTCTAAGAACAATTCTAATAGAATTCATTTTTGCTACAAGAGAAAAATCACATCAAAATCTATACCTTTTTTTGGTGTAAACCCATTGGAAAACAACCGGGCGTTGTATATTTTCTTTCCTCATTTTTCCTATTTAATTCTATACACCCACTTTTTTTGCAATGATATTTTACCTTTGGGTAGCATCACCAAATCCTAAGTTTGGTTATCGATAAGTGACTGATGTTCCTCATCTATGGATTTCTCCGAATACTTCCTTGCATCTACCTACATTGGTTCATCAAATATCTTTGGCTCCCCACTCTTAGTGAGTAATAAATAATTAAGAGAAGGAGAAAAATGTTCAAGTGCACTTCCTACCCTAGTAGAACTCCTCAATATAGGAGTTTGGGGTTCCTATTGAGTAGGTTCCTGAATTGATTCATGTTCCACTTTCCCATCTAGAAGATCCTCTACCACTGCATATTATTTCCTTGATTCTTCCTTGTTTTCTTGCAACTGTTTCTTATACATAACTTTATCATTAAATACAACATCCATAGATCGAATGATTTTCTTGTCCTTAATAATCCAAAATTTATATCCAAATTCATCACCACCATAACTAATGGAAGAACATTTATAAAATTTAGCCTCTAATTTGGTCCTACCATCCTTTTTAATATAGACAACCACCTCACATTGAAAGACTCTAAGAAAGGAAAAATCAACCTTATTACAAGACCAAGCATCCTCAGGTATGTCTCCTTCAATGGCACTTAAGGGTCCTCTATTTATCAAGTACACAACTGTGCTCACCGCGAAATAAAGAGGTAGTCCCATATGTAATATCAGGCTCCTACCTCATTCCATTATTTTCCTGTTCATCCTTTCTAACATCCCATCCTGCTGTAGAGTTCTCAAAACCATATTTTTTCTCTAGATTCCATTCTTAGAATAATAATCATCAAATGCATTGTTGAAATACTCCACTCGATTATCTGACATGAGACATTTTACCTTAAGACTTGTTTCATTTTCTACCAAGGATTTCCATTTAACAAAAGTGTCAAATACAATAGATTTATTTCTAATACAGTACACCCAAAATATTCTTGTTTCAACATCAATAAAAATGATATAATAATCTAAACCCCTAAGATATGGTACCTGATCCATCCCCCACACATCAAAATGTACCAGCTCTAAATTACTCTCTTTCTTCGTAGGTCCAACCTTGAGAAAATTTACTCGCTTTTGTTTCCCATATATAAACTTCTCACAAAAATCCAAACCTATTTATGTATATCTTGGAAAATTATTCTTTATGATATGTATGCTCTTATGGATCCAATGACTGAGCCTATAGTGCCACAATGTTGTATCTACATCTGAAGCCACAATATTACAAGCATTAGGTCTACCAACGGTTAAATACAAGGTTCCAACCTTATTACCTCTTACCACCACAAGAGAACCATTGAAAACATTCCAAGAGTTCACTATAAATGTCACTGTATAACCATCATTTCCTAACTGCCCCACTAATAAAAAGTTTCATCTTTATGTAGGCACATGTCTAAAATCCTTCAATAGCCATGTGTTCCCATTCTTCAACTTAACCTAAACAGAACCTTTTCCAACTATGCTGCAAGGATTATCATCACCAAGATAAACATGCCCAAAATCCCCTTGAACATAATAAACAAAATATTGTCTATGTGGAGTAGCATGGAAATAATCCCTTGAATCTAAAACCCAAGATTCAACAATATTATTCAAAGAAAGAATCAAAGCATCTTGACAAACATTACCTGTTGCCACATTCACCTCCTTATTTTCTTCCTGTTATTTCTTCTTGTCCCAAAGATCCCATCAGCCCTTATTTTCATGTCCATGCTTTCCATAATGCCAACATACTATCTTACTTTTGGATTTTGACCTTTCTTGATCTTTTGATTTTCCATGGCTTCCTTTATTCATTTGTCTCCATCTAGTTTCCACCGTCAAAGCATTCCATGAAGTAGAAGATTACCTCGATATTTTTCTTCACATTTCCTCACATAGAATCACCCCTACAACATCCTCAAACTTCAACTTTGAATTAGCTGGATTTGAGTTTCTTACCACCATTACCAAGCTATTCCAACTCTCATGTATGGAACATAAAATTAATAAATCCTTAACTTATTCATAAAATTCTATTATAACCAAAGCTAGCATATTCACAACCATATTAAAATAATTCAAATGATATGCTACTAAACCATTCTTAGACATACTCATTTTAAACAAAATTTTCATTAAAAATATCTTGTTATAGGTAGAGGGTGTTTTATATAACATCCCTAATACATCCATGAATTCTTTTGTAGTCTTCTCTTTTGAAATATTAAATAATATTGAAGATGCAAGACATAGCTGGATTGTCCTAAGCTAGCTGGATTGTCCTAAGCGACTTCCTATCCAATAACTTCCAATATGCATCTGACATGCCCAATGGTTTCTACCATTTTCCAGTCAGTGGAACATAAATATCCTTCTAATAAAGGTAATCCTCCATCTACATATTCCAAAAACTAAAATTATTCCCGTTGAATTTATCAACCTTTGATCTTCCATTATCTGCCATAGCTCCCACTCAATATTTTTTTTTTCCTACGATTCAACACTTCAGCAAACCAAACCAAGATCTATTACCAATAATTAGGAAATAAGGGATAAAATATGTGGAATAATCCCACACAGAATCGCAATAGTAGAAACTAATATGTAGAAAAATATCACAGATCTAAAATAAAAGTGCAAAACATAAAACAACAAAACACATAGACATACTATTTAATGTGGTTCATCCAATTTGGGCTACGTCCACCAAGGATCACTTGCTCATATTTTATTACAAGCCACCTCTTTCTTTTAATATAATACCTTTATCTTTTTGGAGTTATGCTAAAAAATTCTAAAAATCACACTTGAACTCACACACCTATGATGTATATCTCCCAACACATCAATAGCAAAATGCTTAAGTAGTTTTACAATACCGTGGGTACCAAAACCATGGGCCAAAACCACCCCATAAACCTATGGGTCCAAATATCTCCCATATGAGAAGAGCATGTTTCTCGAAGTATCAAGCACATTTTTCGATGCCATTTTTTCTCGGGGGCTACACCCCCGAACGTCAGCGAGAAAACTATGGAGAGTGTACAATACTTTTAGTGTATAATATCCAACACTTCCACACATGAAAAAAATTCTTCACAACATAACAATATTTTGGGAAGTGCTTTAAATGTAATCACAATGTAAAATTCATTTTTTCCATACTTTTAAATCACATGCCTTGTGGGAAATACATGTGATTTCTAAATATGGTTACAACTTTAGAGCTCATTTTAATTGAATTGACAAACATACTTGCAATTGCAATTATTTGGAAGTTTCAAAGGGTCAATGGACATTATCCTAGCTATTGGATTTAGGTGTCTATATTTACTTATATATATTTGGGTGATGTTGTATTTGCATGAATTGACCATGTCACAGGGAATCAATTTGACAGTTGCCTTTTTTGGTGTTTGATTGTCTATTTTTATGCTGATCAATTTTATGATGGAATTTACAGTCACTATGGTTTAACAGTTCTACAGGGATCTAATTAAAAATTCACCTATTAGTAGCATTGGTTTGCCTATTGAAAATGATCTATGCTATTTGCAAAGATTGACATATCACATGGAATTCAGTTGGACACTAGCCTCTTGCTGGCATGTAAATTGTCCATATTTACTGATCAATTTGGTTATTTACTTTTCAATAATTTGTAGTTAAGTTTTACCTAAAATGTTATTTCTATGTATCATGTGTGTTTGTGAGATGTAGGAAGATGATTGGTAGTTCTAGTGGATGAAAAAAATGTTTTTGGAAATAAAGCCTTCTAAGTGGGGAGGTGTGATCCGAAATCAATTTAGTGGAAAGAGTTTCCCTAAATCTCTCAGAATCATTACAATATGGTATAAGAATTCAAGATATTTCCTTCACCTATTTGAATGGGGAAAAAAAACTCCATTTTAGTAAGATATTGTCCATATTAGTTCCCAGTTAGAGGATAAAAACTAGGAGTAGCCGACTAATTAGACTAATACACGTGGCAGTGAAAAAAAGATAAAAATGGTTTTTATGGTTTTTTTCTTCCGGTTTTAGATGCTCGAGTTCAGACAGGTGGGGCCCTCTATTTGTTGGATGGGTAACCTCAGCCAGGGTTGACACACTCTTTTTACAGAGGGGTGTCTTTACCTCCGTGACTTCATATTACCATAGTGACAATTTTGCATTTAAGTGCCACAGAATGCCATTGTATAGTGCATGTGGGATTAGTCCTAATGGTTTTGTAAATTATTATTACCATGCATTTTACCATGAAATGATTTATAACTCAACCCGTTGAGTCATATTAACCAACTCGGCCGACTTGCCTCTAAACATATCTCAACAACCCCTAACCCATCAACTCAAATCTCCATATAGATTGCCACTCTAACTCCCAACCGACTAATTAACTCTCGCAACCAAAAAATCCAACTCCCCACTGATTAATGGCTCGCCATCCTTAGCTAATAGTCTACCGGTCACCTCTACGTAATAAGAAAAAAAAAATGGCCTGCAACCACCTCATCCTAACCAACGAGATAAATAAAAACAACACTACGACCCTTAGCATAGAGAGTATGGGATATTTTCCCAACATGAAAAAATGTGGTTGGTGGAGGTTAGAGGGGGTCAACCCCCTAACCTATCTTTTACTAAAATAAAGGACCTCCCTTAGGCCATGGGGGTGAGTAAGCCTACAAAAGGAAGAGCATATATTTGAATAAGGTAATGGTAAAGACCGTGTATTCTTGATAACAAAGAAGTTTCAGAAAAATGATTTTTTGAGCAACTTAGGAGCATTTTTAGCACTTGGTGTAAATTGGAAATTAGTCCAAACTTCCAAGACACTTCTTTTACATGTATTATTTTCCCGAATTGAAGTTCTTTTGATCTTGTTTTAAGGTATGAAAGTTTCTGGTTGACAAAGAATGAAGGGAAGAGATTTTCCAAGTGCTTCGAGAAGGTGGAGGACAAACATTGAGCATCGCTAGACTCCTCTAAAGTTTTGAGAGAAAATTTTATAGGTTTTGGATCTATTAGTGTTTATTGTAAGTTTGATTGTACTTGTAATTGGGATATTTTTAATAGATAGGTTCAAATGAACCCATATACGTAGGAAATTATGGAACTCCATAAACAATTCAAGTGTCATCTTTATTTTCATTTCACATTCTAATTTATGATTTATTTTCCACATTTTATTAGTCAAATTTAAATTCAGACAAACATATTGTATCAGTTTATGATATTTGCATAAAATCGGTAAAAGTGAATTCTGGAATATTTGATCGAATGGATGATTAAGTCGAGTCTTGTGAATCTTAAAATCAGTTCTCAATCAGTTATACTAATCTAAAATTCTGATTTTTATTATCTTTAGATTCATTATAAATCATGAAAGCTGATAAATAAAATGATTTGTTAAAAAACAAGAAAAACAATAGGGGCCTATTGTTGTTTACAGATCAAAGTCCTAAGTGGGAAGAAAATGGTAAGGGAATGCTTATATCTATAACAAAATAAATTAACTTCATATAAGTGGTTGTGGACTCAAATGAAAAATAAGTCTCATTATGTCACTTGGTTAGTTTTTATGAAGGAGCTGCAAACACACTATAGTAGTAGTGTGGCTGACAACTACTTTAGCTAATTAGAAAAAATGTGGAAAATAGGGAACTAGTAAAGGATTATATTCACTAGTTCTAGAGATTTTCATTGTAGGTTGATACAATTACAAATGATAATCTGAATGATTTGTTTTTGGGCATTCTTAAGGATCATATCCAACATGAGGTAGAAATATTTGATCTACTCGATGTTTTTGATTCTATTATCATGACACGTCGAGTAGGGGAAAAATTTCTTTTGAGTAGAAGGTAGTCCTTTTTTAGCATAAAAGATCGTAACACCTTGTCTCCTTCTTACCCTCGGCCAATTCGGTTGACACCTCAACAAATTGAAGAAAAAGAGCAAAAGGGTTATGCTTTAACTATGACAACATATATGGACCAAATCATAAATGTTCTGAGAAAAAAATGTTCTATATTGAAGGGTTATCTTTAGAAGTAGAAGGTAACAGTCTTGATTGATTCAGGGAGCACACATAATTTCATCAATCATAAGTTAGCAACAAGACTAAACTGTTTCATCTACCCAACACTTGAATTTCAAGTAATGATTGCAGATGGTGGCACAATCCAATGTTTAGGTAAATGACATAAAGTCAAAATCATAATGGGTGATTAAACATTGTAATCTAAGATGTTTGCTATTCCCATGTGCAGAGAAGATATTGTCTTAGGTGTTTAGTGGCTCACTACTTTGGGCACCATAGAGATAAATTTCTAGGAATTATTCATGCGCTTTCATTCTGAGGGTAAAAAATTTGAACTTCGAGGTCTACAAGCTAAAGATCCTCTGGTGGTGAGTTCTCACCAAATGCATAAGATTATTGAAAAGGGGTCTGTAGTTTTTGTAGCAAAATTATTCTCTATATAAGTCCAACCACAAATGAAGGTATTGCATCCTGATCTTCAAAAGGTTATTAATCAACATATAGTTGTCTTCAAGGAACCAAGAGGATTGCCACCTGAAAGAGAGCATGATCATGCTATTTAGTTGATTCCAGGAAGCCAACCCCCCAACATTAGGCCTTCTAGATATCCATATTTGCAAAAGAGTGAGATCGAGAAGATGGTGGAGGAAATGTTGGAAATTGGTATTATTCGTCATAGTTAAAGTGCCTATTCTGCTTTCGTGGTGATGGTGCGTTGCAAGGATGGAAGATGGCGCATGTGTCTAGATTAAAGAGAGCTTAAAAATTTCACTATAACAGATAAGTTTCCTATTCCTGTCATTGATGATTTATTAGATGAGTTGCATGGTGCCATTTATTTTACAAAACTAGATCTACGTTCTGGGTATCACCAAATTAGATTCAAGCAAGAAGATATTCATAAAACAAATTTTAGAACTCATCTAGGCCATTATGATTTCCTAGTCATGCCATTTGGACATACAACTACTCCCTCCACATTCCAAATCTTGATGAATTTAGTATTTAGACCATTCATAATAAATTTTGTCTTAGTATTTTTTTATGATATACTCATCTACATAAAATTGTGGGAGAAACACTTACATCATGTCAATACTGTCTTAGAAGTCTTAGAGAAACATCAACTTTATGCCAAGCCTTTGAAGTGTTCTTTTGGGGTACAAGAAGTGCAATATTTGGGCCATATTGTTTCTCATGAAGGTGTTAAGGTGGACCCTCGCAAAATCCAAGCCATGGTGGAATGAGAAACCCCAAGAACCCTCAAACAATTATGAGGTTTCTTAGCTCTCACAGGGTATTATTACAGAATTGTCAAAAACTATGGTATTATAGCAGCACCACTCACAAAATTATTAAAGAAGGAATCCTTTCAGTGGAATGAGGAAGCATCTTGGGAATTTGAAAACTTGAAGGTAGCTATGTGCACCACTCCAGTATTAACAACCCCAAATTTCTCCAAAACTTTCGTAGTTGAGTGCGATGCTTCAGGAAATAGAATCGGAGTAGTACTAATGCAAGAATGAAATCCCATTGCTTTTGAGATATGAAAACTAAAAGGAAAGAATTTGTTAAATCCCACCTTTGAAAAGGAAATGATAGCAATAGTACATGCAGTCAAACAATGGAGACCATACTTGATGGGTAGACATTTTCAGGTAAAAACTAATCATGTTAGTTTGAAATATTTCTTAAAGCAACGTCTATCTTCAGAAGAACAAAAAAAATGGGTCACTAAGATGTTTGGATATGACTTTGAGATTGTTTATAAGAAAGGAAAGGAAAACTTGGTCATTGATGCTCTATTTAGGAGGGATGGGTCCGTCGATGCATTGTTATGTGCCATCTCTATACTAAATGCAGATTGGGTAGATCAAGCACGTGAAGAATGGAAGAAAAATGCAACCACACATACTCTAATTAAAAATCTCCAGGTAGATCCATCCATATCACCTCAATTTATATGGAAGGGGGATACATTGTGGTACAAAGATCGGTTATATCTATGTAAGAACTCTACACTTAAACACTATGTTCTTTCAGAGATACATTCTTCTCCAATAGGTGGCCATGTTGGGGTCCTAAAAACATATCATAGAGTTAAGAAGGATTTCTTTTGGGAGGGGTTGAAAGGATATGTTCAAAAAATTGTGGCAGAATGTTTAGTTTGCCAAAAAAATAAGGGTGATACCATTAAGACACCTGGTCTTCTCCAACCTATGTCTATTCCTAGTGAGAGATGGGAAGAGGTATCAATGGATTTCATCACAGGATTACCTAAATCAGAAGGGAAAAGTGTCATCATGGTCATGGTAGACAGACTTACCAAATATGCTCATTTTTGTGCCATGGCTCATCCTTTCACAGCTAGTACAGTTGCCATCTCTTTTATGGATACAATTCAAAAGCTCCATGACACACCAAAAATTATAGTAAGTGATCGTGATCCAATATTTACAAGTAACTTTTAGACTAATTTTTTATCTTTTCTAGATACCCAACTAGCCAAGAGTTCCTCTTATCATCCCCAATCATATGGGCAAACTAAGGTGGTAAATAAATTTTTAGAGGGATATCTTCGATGTTTTATTTTAGATAAACAAGAATGTTTGGTGCAATGGCTGCCAATGGAAGAATGGTGGTACAATACTTCATTTCATACCTCCTCCAAAATGTCTCCATTTCTGGAAATTTATGGGTACCATCCTCCATCACTCATATCTAGCTTGAAGGTCAAACCAAAGGTGAGAGTAGTTGAAGATCACATTCAGCATAAGCATGAGGTACTCTTTATTCTTAGCAAAAATTTGGCATGGGCACAAAACCGTATGAAGCAACAAGCTGATCAACATAGGAGTGAGTGACACTTTGAAGAGGGAGACTTTGTTATTGTAAGGTTAATTAGCTTGCTCCTAAATACTATGGTCCTTATCGAGTTTTGAAGAAAATTGGTAGTGTGGCATATAAGCTAGAGCTCCCTCCAGGAAGTAGAATACATCTAGTCTTCCATGTTTCTTGCTTACAGAAATTTATTGGGCAGAAAATTTCCACCCAATCAGTGCTTCTGGAACTGGATGAGGAAGGAAGGATCATTTTGGAACCTGAAGGAATTCTTCAAACACACACCAAAAGACTGAGGACCAGACTCATTACTGAGTACCTGATCAAGTGGAAGAATATGAATATTGAGGATGCATCATGGGAAGATGAAGCATTCATGCAGCAACATCTAGGGCTTCCCAACATTGGGGACAATGTTTTTTTGAAGGGGAGGGGCATGTTACACCCTTAATTATATATCTTACCAGGGATGGATATAGCCGACTTGTGGCTATCATAACTTCTTATCATGATGTATCTCTTTCATATATGATCTATTATCATTGGTTGGTTGGCCTTGTTGATGGCCATATCATAGGAATAGTATAAATAGGGGTTATAGGTAGTGGATGATCATTATGTTGAGTATTTGAGTCTTATTATATGTTTTGGAGGTTGCCCCCTCAAAAGTGGTCAAGCTATTATACTTTCATATTGAGAGAATTTATTTGCAATATTGTGTTATTTAGTGTTCTATTGCTGGTGATAATCATAATTAATCAAGTAATTTCATTACAAATGCCTTGGAAATTTTTTATCCATCGATATCAAAATGGAATACTACACTCACACTACTTATGCTCAGATCTTGGTGGATCTGGATACCTCGCTAGACATACCTGCTTCTATTGACCTCAAAGTCTTGGATATAATTTGGTCACACCCTCTTAACTATGAAGGATTTCAATTAAAATGTAGGAAATGTTTTCCCCTAGGGAATCTTGCTAAGAATGCCTAAAATTAAAGCAAAAGATAAAGGAAAAATTCTCTTGGTGGAAGAATTCTCATCACAAGCTATTGTTTGTTGAGAATGAACCTGATTCCCCTTTGGAAGATTCAACAGAGGTTAGATAAGATAAGGATTTAGATGAGAAGATGATCCTACCACCGGTTATGACTCACACTTTCCCTTTGGTGGAGTTGGTTGGGACTAGTATGGTGGATTAGGTGTGGAAAATTCCTTTGGAAGAGGTTTCTACCTATTCTAAAAATAGATTCATGATTGAGGAGCCCATTGTTGGAAATATGGCTCCCTTTGATACTCGAATTTCAACTTACCGAGATGAAAATGCAGATCCTAATAGGAGTGAAGACTAGACAGTTGTTAAAAGAAAAAAATAATTTTAATTCTCTCACTAAAATGAGATTACTATCCCATATACGAAATCCTTCAACTTGTAATCTGGTTATTGCTGTTATCGTGGTTGCTACAACCTTTATGTTTTCCCTCTTTTCATTTTTTTTTAACTTTGTGCCTTTTTGGACTTTGTCCTTTGCTACTTATAGGATTCTCCTTTTTTATGATTCATTGCGTTATCGAGCCTACAGGGCTTCTTGTACAAGGACACATTTCCTTTCAAAGCCATCACTTTTACCCTTTTCCAAAAAAAATAAAATAATAGGAGGGGGTATTATCAATTGAATAATTGGAGGTAAAAACCAACATTAGAGTATTCTTTAATACCATTTGAATGAATGAGCTATACCATAATTTTACTAAGTAAACCCCCCGTGGAGACAAACCAAAATAGTGGGATAGGGAATTGATGCAAGTAGAACTAACCTATAATGAATCAGTTAATAGGAGCACATAAAAGGCTCCATTCTATATTGTTTATGGAGAAAGAATAAGAGAAGTCATAAAATTACATGAATTTATGGACAATCGAAGTGTAAAAGTAGAATAATATGCATAATACATAGAGAAGATACATGAACAGGTGTGATAGAAGATGGAGTGAAGTAACAAAGATTATGAGGAGTACACGAATGAAAGGAGAAAATTCAAGGAATTTGAGGAAGGAGATCAAGTGTTAGGACATTTACACAAGGAAATAGTTCTAAAAGGGACATATATTAAGTTAAAGTTGAATAAAATTGGGCCATGTAAGGTATTGCAGAAGATAGGGTCAAAAGCGTATAAAATAGATTTACACATAAGAAATTGGATATCTTATTGATATTGAATGTTGTAGATGTTGGCATGTTGTCCTAAAAAGTGTTGTCATTGATGAAAAAACACATTAATGACAAAGTGAATGCTGCATTGAGGTAATATGAAGTTATTCATGGTACTTACATGATGTTTCAGATGCATATCAGTGGCTACAGTGGGATTTAGTGAGGTGTGTTTTGTAGCAAACTGTTACACCAAAACCTTGACGCATTAATGAAATCTGCACATGAGGATCATAACATCCCACCATGCTTCCATAGCCTAGACCCCAGCCTAGATTTACACCTGTATAGCAGGGCCACACCCTGCCCTATACGACCCTTGGGTGAACACTACAATGCCGGCGTAGCTACCTGTGTCGAGACTCAAACTTGGGTGGTCGCTCTGATACCAAATGTAGTGAACCTTTACACCAAAACTTCGAGGCATTAATGAAATCCACAAATGAGGATCATAACATGTTTGCTCTAGGAAGTCCATACAGGTGTCTAGGAGATATAGCTTGACAGTGTGAGATTCTTGGATATTTGGGAAGCATTTTGAAATTATTTATAGTAGTGGCATGGTGAAGGTATAGGTGGTTCACTTGGTTACATGTGCTCATTAGGAACATATATGCTTTCTTGGAGGTGTGATAGTATGGTTTAGAGATATATGATCTCATGGAATAATGAATTTAGGTGTCTCATGGCATATGAGGTATTTTCTGGTCATTTACAGAGGTTTCTTGTTCAGTTATTACATTATTTCAGTTGACCCTAGCTTCTAAAGTGAGAATCCCATAGGTGAAGCTATGAAAATGAGATAGGTTTGAGATATTGAGGTATGGAATGTACATTATGATGATTGGATATGTTATAAGGATTATTCATGGTGTTTTGAGAAACATTTTAGGTGATCATGATGTGTATTTTCCAAGATATGACTGATTATGTGAGATATGGTCAAGGACAAGTGTTTTTCTAGCTCAAGTTGGTAATTTTGATGCTTACACTGAACTATGTGATTTGCATGGGACCTTTTAGATTTTAAGGATTTTTATATGATTATTCTATAAGGTTTCACAAAAATAATGAGGTTCATTTAATCATTATGTTTTTATGAATGAATGTTAATAAGATAAAGTGGTCTAAAACCATAGTTAAACCCTAGCTAGGAGAAATTTATATAAAGAGAGGTATAGTGAAATATTTTTGATTGATTAATTAAATGTGATGATTTGATTATTTATAGATAACTCTATTATGTTTCAATAAATGTATGGTTTTAGGTCATGGTTATGAGTTGGCCCCACCTAATAATAAGTCATTTTCTGAAGAAGAATGTTTTAGGACAAGGTTGTCCAAAGGAGGTAGTATGAAAAATTGATGTGTATGATTTATGGGAGTTTATATTGATGTAAATGGAGGTTTTTCAGAGTGTTTTTATGCATGTACATGGTTTTTTGAGGTCCAAACAGGTTGATTCGTCAAAGGGTAAGTTTTGGGGTCTCAAATAACAGGGTCTCAGTAAAATGGTCATAACTTGAGCTACAAGTGGATTTTGAAGGTGATTAAATTTTTTTTGGAAATAGGATTCAGAATATATTTCCAAGTTATATAATTTTTTCCTCATGATTATTTTATTTGATATGGTTTCTAGGTAATTATTTGGATAATAATATTTTTGACAGTTCAAGACATGATGTGTTCTAGTGAAATTTGGAGTTGTTTGAATGCATGAAATGGATTGGGTATTGATTTAATATCACTTAATGTGAATAGGGATTAATTTTTAATCAAATTAATCTATTTTTAGGTATTTAATGTATGTATAAATGTTTTTATGAGCTAACCTTTGGAAACTATATGTTTTGACAAGTTGATCTAGTGAAGGAAAAAGTAGTTGTGGTTTGAAGATAGTGATTGTTTCATGGCTTCTAAATTTTTTAGAAGATGCTCCACAGGTATATTAAATTTCCATAAATTTTTTACATGGTATGGTTTTATCTTGTTAGAAGTGATTTGGTGATGGCAAATGTGAAGTTTCCAGGGTGCTAAAGGGTGTAGGAAATAAGTGTTTTGAGAATTATGCAAAGGGAAATGGGCCCAGTAAATGAAATAATTTGATTGGTTGATCATTAATGTATGACCATGTATGAATGTAAAATAATATTTTAATCATATGTAATGGGTTTTTTGGTCATAAAAAATTATGTATACATTTAATGTAAGGGAATTTTTAAGAATGTGCCCATAGGGATTTTGAGCCACTTTTGGCACTTGTAATGAGGGTTTTAGTCTAGGAAGACATAATTAGGTCACTTGTGAATATTTTATTTCAAATTTTAATTGTTTACTTGATGTATGGGTCGAACCAAAAGGAGGGAAAAGGTTGTGCCTAAGTTTGAAAATGAGGAGAATTTTATAAAAGCATGTTTTTGGGTGCTTTTTGGAACTGAGTTGAGTTGTGTGTAAGTTGAGCCAACCTAGGGAAAATTGTTTTGTAGGTGTATGAAAATTAATTAATAATAGATAAGGTGTTTGATATGTTTAGGAAGGTCAACATGCATGTGTGTAAGAGTTTTTAGCATTGAGAAGTGAAGAAAGAGTTAGATTGTGCCAGATGAAGATATAGCCTAGTTTGAGCAAGGGTTTGGAAGAGTTTGGAGTTGAATATTTGGATTAGTATCAGCTGTGGTATCAACATATTTTCACTGGTATACTTCATAAAAATTTTGTGTGATGAGTCATATTCATGCAAGTCTCTTGTTGTGTGTAATATCAACAAGGGTTTAGGGGTTGGTGATCCTTGTGGGGTTGTTGCCTCACTAGAGAAAGATATTGTGATGTGTAATATTAACTTGAGTATTTTTTGTGTGTAATATTAGGAAAAAATTCAGTGGATTTTCTTCCCCTTGAGGGTTTCCCACTTACATCTTGTGTTATGGTGTTACTTATCTTACTCTTAGTTTATTGGATGAATGTTGTATGTTGTTGTGCACACATTAATGAATGGATAAATGACTAATGGTTTGTGTGAGTGATTTAAAATTGAATTTTAATTTCTAAGGAATGATTCACCCCCCTATCATTCCATTTTTATTCTAATAATTAGTATTAGAGCAGGTCCTTTTGGAGAAGTTTGACAACTTGAAAGGAGATCCTGAAGAAAAAAATGGAAAGTGTAAAAGAAATAGGAAAAGCACCAATGTTTGATGGAACAAACTATGAATTTTGGAGGTTAAGGATGAAGACTTACATTATGTCATAAGGGTTTTATGTTTGGAATAAATTTGAATATGGCTATATTTCTCCCACCACTCCTATTAAAAAAAAAGCAAAAGAGGATGCATATGAACACAATTCTAAGGCCTTTAATGCTATTATTTAGGGTCTTGGAGAATTTGAGTTGGGAAATATTATGTACTTCACATTAGAAAAGGAAGCATGGGAGAAATTGCAATTTTATTATGAGGGTGACTCAAAGGTAATAATTTCTAAAATTTAAACCTTTAGAAATCAATATGAGTCTCTTAAGATGAATGATGAAGAGTCCATTGCTGCATATCTACTTAGGGTTGACAAAATTGTTAGTAACACGAAAGGATTATGAGAAGAAGTAAAAGAAGAAAAGGTTGTTAAAAAGGTTCTAAGGTCACTGACTCCAAATTTTGACTCCAAAGTATCTGTTATAGAAGAAGCAAAATATTTGAATACTTTGAAGATGGATGATTTGCATGGTACCTTGACTACCTATGAGATGAGAATAGGTGATCTCAAACCAGCCAAGAAAGAGGTTACATTCAAGTCTGTAATGAAGCCTAAAAACAAGAAGGTTAAGGATGATGAAGCCACTCTAGAGATTGAAAATGAAGATCTCTTTGCTATGGTGGCTAGAAGAATGAAGCTTGGATCAGGAAAGTACAAAGGAAAGATTCCTTATAAATATTTCAAATGTGGTAAGATATGAAATTTTACTGTTAATTGTCCTCATAAACACAAGAAGGAATATCATGATGAACATAAGTATGATAGTGATCATGACCTCAAGTACATCAAGTATGATAAGAGATAGAAATAAATTTATAAAGGTTGACTATAAGAAGAAGGAAAAAAGATATTTTATACAAATTAAGATGATGAGTTATTTGATTCAAGTAGTGGTATTTCAGATTCTGAATCTGAAACTAATTGTGAGTATATTAGAAATGAGGCATTTTTCATGAAAAAAAATGTATGAATTCTTCGAACAAGTGATCTTATTTTTTAGGAGATTTCATTTTAGGTTATTGCACCTATTCTGGTGGAGATGATGAGGATGAAAAAGATGATTTTGAAGGCATTCAAAAGAATTTTAAATAAGATAA
The DNA here is from genome assembly GCA_019776745.2 of Taxus chinensis. Lineage (NCBI taxonomy): Eukaryota > Viridiplantae > Streptophyta > Pinopsida > Cupressales > Taxaceae > Taxus > Taxus chinensis. The sequence goes on from CM034152.1 coordinate 685,169,918, forward strand.
AAAAGAAAGACATAAGCTGAGTTTGTAGATGAAGGAGTATGAGAATAACTTTTATAAGATTACTAGAGGAAAAGGAAAAGCATATTATTACAAAATTGAAAGTCAAGGAGAGTTTATGTTCAAATTATTAAGAAGAAATAGAGATATTAAGGGATGAGTTGTTAGAAGCTAGCAACAATACTATGACCATTCAGTAATTTGAGAAAAGTACAAAAGACCTAGATGACCTACTTGGAAAACAAAGAGCAGGGAATGATAGGAATGGTTTAGGATTCAAAGAGGAGTCTAAAGAAAAGGAAGTGAAGGAAAGAAGACATTAATTCAAGGAAAGAATTAGGTGAATCTATCACCAAAGAAGAAAAGAAGGAGACACCCATCAAGGGCAATATGAAACTAAGAGCTATAAGGAAGCCTAATTCCTCAAGGTATGAGAGAAATTTCAATGGATATTGTTATTCATATAATGCATTTGTTCATACAGAAAGAGAGTGCAGAAGGTCCTCTAAAGACACTCATTCATGAAAAGGAAACAAAAGTTAATTTTTGATGCAGCCTAGAATCCACTATATAAAACCTAGAAAAAACCTAGGCGAGCTGGCACATCACCCAGCTTGAGATGAGCACTCACCCAAAGCACGGAAAGGTGTCAGGACCCTCTTTAGAGTTGATTGTATAGAATGTTAGTGTGATGAATATACAACATATTTAGAACCAAAAATAACCATAAACATTCTATAATGCCTAACCAGATCTAGATCTTAGAGAATCATGGATTAAACAATAACTATAATAATATTAACCATACAAGAACTAGTTACAGTCATATTTAACACCATTATCTATATAATACACTCCATTACATTAAAACCTATAATACATAGAAGCTTCTTACATTACAAAATATTAACATAAGTCATGCACGCATCAGTTCTAGCAACATAACTCTACAGTAATTCACTCTCTAAACTACACAATTTTCTACATATTTATAGGGGTGGGGACTTTCCCTTCACCACCTTCATACTTCCCAAAATAGGTTGCATGTTGATAATATCCATGCGCCTTTACATTTACATGCATACATGCAAGTGTAATAATAATAGATATCCTATAGTTAACCTGAAAAAGTAATCCTATTATTATATTGAACTCATGCATGGTGCTTATTAGGCACTCGTTCCCAAAATAGCATTTACATGTCATGCAATTGTCCATCCCGATGTGTACTCTGCACTCTATCTCCCAAAAATATCCCGCATCCATGAAAATGGATATGTCCCAAATCAAACTATCCTGTCATGTGTTTCCTTTCCTATCCTCCTGCGCCTTGTTCTTGCACGTGAATCCTTTATGTGTCTTCAAATTAGAACAATATTTTCTACTCAACATTACCCCACACTAAAGTACATTGTCATCCCAACAATGGGGATTATTTATGATGTTCCCAAAGAATAAGAATGGAAATAATGTAAAGACTCACTGTACAAAAGAATAAACCTTTACCTTGCAACACCCTCCTCTTCAACGGGGAGGATAAATTCAGGATATTCTATTTTAATCTCAACCTCCAATGTCTACTAGTCATCTAGTGTTTTCCTTGTCTTCTCTAAAATGTCTATGGAAATGGATTCCAATTCATCATGATTAATCTTTTCCTTTTCATTTGGTAGTACTTAGACAACATTGGCCATAACAGTCATCATTCCCTCCAGAAGATCCATATTCTACGCTATGAGCTTCTCAATCTCATCTATTCTCTCTTTATGTGTGTCTTGGGTTACTGCAAGAATGTCACGCTTCTATTTCACAAGTGCCAATCTTTCTACGCGTCTTAGTGTCTCATCTTTCATGGCCTTTAGAATTCCATTACCCTCAACTAAATTTCTTATCGTTATCACTGCTTCTAGTACTGCACAAATATTCAGAGCTTGGTCAGCTTTCTTTAATTCATCCTTCAGAGTTTGGAGAAATTCCTCATAGTTTGAAATTTTCCTAACCATGGAGGCCCTTTCTCTTTTTGCTTCTTGTTCAGGATCCTTTGGTGTTGGAATTCAAATTGGCCCATCTTCTAGCACCAAATCAACCAATGTGCACACATAATGTATAGCCAAAGAAAAATTCTCAGGTACCTTAGACTCAATATGAGGTCTTTCTTTCAAAACGCAGTCTCCAATTTCTTCTGCAATGCAAATGAAGGCCTCATTATTTTTCTGTTAGAGGTCCTTTTCTCCCTTTAAACACACTATTTCTGTAGTTTTTTCCTTGTTATTTTCAAGTAGCACTCTAATGGTGGAAACCTTATCAATGTTCCTCCAAGCCACCTCTCTAAATACCTTAACCAAGGCATTTCTCACATGCTTATCAGACATTAGAGTAGGATTTACTATCATGTGTCTACTTTGGGGTTCCTTCTTCACTCTCCTTGATACACAAGATTCCTCACAGATGTCAAAATATGGCTCATACATATGGGTGTGTATGGAACAAGATAATGTTTTTCTTGTTCATGTGGTTGTCATGTCTAGATCCATCAATTCACATCCATACAATTCCTTAAGGCCTACTGTTCTCTGAAACCAGGTGCAAACAATTTTCTGTGTGTCCTCAGCATAGCCCATACTATACACAACATATTTTCACTTGTTCTCTTTGTTCTTGGCCCCTTAGGAACATGAGTGCCAAGGTTTGGAGTTGGGCCTTCTTCTTCCTAAGTAGTAACATGCGTGCTGGGTTTCTCTTGCACCATCGCTTATGCTTCCTTCACCCATTCCTCTTCATATTTCATTTCTTCATCTCTATTTTCCTCCATATATTCTAGTTGTACTGGGGTTCCTGGTGCACTCTCTTCAGACTCTTCCACCTCCTCATCTAGCTTCAACTTTCTTATTCTCTTCTTATGAAGTGTTTCTTTTTTAGGGGAGAGTCTAGGTGATCTTCTTACAAGATGTGGTGTTCCTGTGCCTTGGGTCATGGTTGTTCCGAATACCCTCTTAAAATGGCATTCTTCAGGAAAGGCATCCACATCCAAGTATTTTACTCCTTCTTGCACTTATGGTGGAGTATTTGCACACTCACTCTCCACTTTTTCTATAGGCTTCCTCCAGCCTCTATGATCCAAACCACCACTATCTTCATGTTCCTCTTCCTCCTCATCTATTTGTATGGTCACAACAGGCTTCAGATCTAGCACATTCTCCATTGTATGTTTCTCCTTAGGTGGACCTGGGAGCATGAAATCATTCTCCACATACTTATTATTCTCTATCCTAGGCTTGAGATGAAGATATATGAGTGTGGATCCACTGTCCCCAATAGCCAAATTTATTGGCTTGATATTTATGACGTATGAAATGAGCCTCCTAATGTAGGAAAACTGAATTAGATATACATATGTTTTCTTGAGGGTATGGTTGTCAAAATCTACCTTTTCTACGTTGAAGTTTAGATGACACGCATGAGAAAAATATGTGCACTGAATCTTAGAAGTAGCGCGTTGTGAAGGCATAAGTTAGTTTGCACCATGGACTCCATGTCCCATCCTTCATGGAAAACTATGCGATGCAGAAGTGTTGATACACCATGAACTATACTTTCTTACCTACTACCAAAGGTAGTTCCTTTGGAATGTGCCATTCCTCCTCAAACACCATGCGAAGTCAGTCATACCACATTTCTACCCTTTGCTTGAATGGGCCACTCATTGATACTTCACATAAATACTTCTCGAACCTTTCCACGAGGGACTTCTTCTCAATGGGGTATTCCCAAATTTTCTTCTTTGGCCCATCAAGCAGTCCAATTTGTACAAAAACAAGAGATATGAGGATGGCGCCAAAACTTATCTTTTCACCTGTGCATACTTCCTCAACAATGGTTTCTGCAATATATCCTGCTAAGTTATAGATTTCTCCCTTGGGCATTTTATTTGCAATATAAAGGCACATGGTGTTTACCTGTGAACATCTCTCTTGATCATTTATCTTGGTGAGTAGATGCACGAATTCCTACACCACAGGGTACTTCCTCAATTTGTAGATGTCCATTCCACACGGACACTTGGTATACCCTAACTCCTTGCTTGTGGCTATAACCGCTACTTTATCAGTCAAATCACTAACAATTTATGTACATGTGCTCTTCAATCTTGTTAATGTCATAATTAGGGCCGTTGTGAGCCTAACCCTCCATCCAGTGAAATAGAAGAAGTCCTCATGGAATCTGCTCATAAGCCATTGAGATAAAGGTTCACATTTTCCAAAATATGGGAGCTCATACAATTGATAAACTCCTACTTGCTTAAGAAACCTTTCCCCAACGTCGTCATAGACTAGCATATCTTCCACCATGCGCTTGTTGGTCTTTTTATTCAGCAAAGCATCCAAATCTCTCTTTTTATCAGTGGTTCAGTGGTTGTAATCACTTACTTTGCATGTGTAAATGTGGGAATCCCAATCTTGTCTGAATATTACTCCTTCCGGGTACTGCATCTCTAAAAAATTGCTCTTGGGAGCAATTTCAACCTCAAATTCTACCTTTTTCTTTCTGTTTGTGCCTACTGCATGTGGTTTCTTCAGTTTCATTGAAAAAATCCCACCTTTTGTCTTATGTGTCGAGTAAGTTCAAAGCATAGCTCAAAATCGTGTGCCCTATCTCAAAATTGCATGCCCTAGCTCCTTCTTAACACTTCTACTTCACTCAAACCCTTAACTAATGGGGACGCAATCCTATTCTGTGCACAAATATTCTCTCCACACCTAGATTTGTAACTCTCCGCACCTCAATACGATTCTCTTGGCTAGGTTGTACTTAGCTCACTCAAATACTTATTATTGTAGAGGAAAAATGAACCTGCATCACGTCCTTATATAGATTTTCAAAAATTTAGTGCATTTATTACTCCTTCACCTACCAAAAATCCTCTCCTTTATTGACCATTTAAAAAAATTTGAAACTTTCCGCGCGGTACAATTTTGTACCCCAGCAATAACCTTCTAGCACACCTTCCTACCCTCTGGCTACAAACTTATCTTCCACGCGCTTCCATGCGCCGAGTACCTTACCAGTGCGCCCTCTTCTGGTAGTTTCCACAACCACTGATTACCTCATGTTATATTGTTCATTCATTCATTCCCATTATATGGTCTTCTTTAGAAGAAATATCTTTTCTAACATCACTTTTCCATACCTAAATAACACCTGTAACAATTTGTTCTCATATTTACCCATTTGTGAAATATAAATAACAACCACCCCACACCAATAGTATGTGTAGTCCTCTGTGCATAAAAATACTTTAGATTATAATTACCTTCCAGCGCACAAACACGCTTATTAAAAAAAAACACCAAACTAAATTGACAAAGCATATCGACAAAGAAGGAAATAAATTAAAGGAAATACATAAAGGAAAACATATACTAAATGGAAACACTGCCTTATTACAAACACCAAGAAGACTTATTTATAGTAGGGCTTTAGCCTACTCCCGTTAAACTAACCGAGTAACCGTATTCCATCAAGTGCCTCTAACTAACATACGGTCCCAACCAATTCCCCTTAAGCTTTCTTAGATGGAGCAAAAACTTAGAATCATAAAGTAGTACCATTTGTCTAACCTCATCTGAATCCTTTTGGATGGTGCCTTCTGTCTGGCCTTTTCCTGCTTATGAATCCAACGTTCTATAGCATGCCTCTCATCCAACTGTATTAGCCTATCAATTCTTTCTTCTAATTCTTGATTATCAGCTAGACCTCTAGCATGCACAATACACACAGAAGGTAACATGAATTCCATAGGAAGAACTTCTTCTATGCCAAACACCAACTAAAAGGGTGTGGCCTTATTCAACCTCTTATAGGTTTTTCCATACGCCTAAAGCACAAATTTTTTTTATCATCCCAATCTTTCCTTCCAACATCACAAATTTTTGTCAAGGTCTGGCTTAATATATTGAAGGCCTTAGAGTTTGGAGGGAAATTCCTCATAGTTGAAAATTTCCTAACCATGGCGGCCCTTCTCTTTTTCGCTTCTTGTTCAGATCCTTTGGTGTTGGAATTCAAATTGGCCCATCTTCTAGCACTAAATCAACCAATGTGCACACATAATGTATAGCCAAAGAAAAATTCTCAGGTACCTTAGGACTCAATATGAGGTCTTTCTTTCAAAAACGCATGTCTCCAATTTCTTCTGCAATGCAAATGAAGGCCTCATTATTTTTCTGTTAGAGGTCCTTTTCTCCCTTTAAACACACTATTTCTGTAGTTTTTTCCTTGTTATTTTCAAGTAGCACTCTAATGGTAGCAACCTTATCAATGTTCCTCCAAGCCACCTCTCTAAATACCTTAACCAAGGCATTTCTCACATGCTTATCAGACATTAGAGTAGGATTTACTATCATGTGTCTACTTTGGGGTTCCTTCTTCACTCTCCTTGATACACAAGATTCCTCACAGATGTCAAAATATGGCTCATACATATGGGTGTGTATGGAACAAGATAATGTTTTTCTTGTTCATGTGGTTGTCATGTCTAGATCCATCAATTCACATCCATACAATTCCTTAAGGCCTACTGTTCTCTGAAACCAGGTGCAAACAATTTTTCTGTGTGTCCTCAGCATAGCCCATACTATGCACAACATATTCTTCACTTGTTCTCTTTGTTCTTGGCGCCCTTAGGAACATGAGTGCCAAGGTTTGGAGTTGGGGCCTTCTTCTTCCTAAGTAGTAACATGCGTGCTGGGTTTCTCTTGCACCATCGCTTATGCTTCCTTCACCCGTTCCTCTTCATCTTTCATTTCTTCATCTCTATTTTCCTCCATATCTTCTAGTTGTACTGGGGTTCCTGGTGCACTCTCTTCAGACTCTTCCACCTCCTCATCTAGCTTCAACTTTCCTTATTCTCTTCTTATGAAGTGTTTCTTTTTTAGGGGAGAGTCTAGGTGATCTTCTTACAAGATGTGGTGTTCCTGTGCCTTGGGTCAAGGTTGTTCCGAATACCCTCTTAAACTGGCATTCTTCAGGAAAGGCATCCACATCCAAGTATTTTACTCCTTCTTGCACTTATGGTGGAGTATTTGCACACTCACTCTCCACTTTTTCTATAGGCTTCCTCCAGCCTCTATGATCCAAACCACCACTATCTTCATGTTCCTCTTCCTCCTCATCTATTTGTATGGTCACAACAGGCTTCAGATCTAGCACATTCTCCATTGTATGTTTCTCCTTTAGGTGGACCTGGGAGCATGAAATCATTCTCCACATACTTATTATTCTCTATCCTAGGCTTGAGATGAAGATATATGAGTGTGGATCCACTGTCCCCAATAGCCCAATTTATTGGCTTGATATTTATGACGTATGAAATGAGCCTCCTAATGTAGGAAAACTGAATTAGATATACATATGTTTTTCTTGAGGGTATGGTTGTCAAAATCTACCTTTTCTACGTTGAAGTTTAGATGACACGCATGAGAAAAATATGTGAACTAAATCTTAGAAGTAGCGCGTTGTGAAGGCATAAGTTAGTTTGCACCATGGACTCCATGTCCCATCCTTCATGGAAAACTACGTGATGCAGAAGTGTTGATACACCATGAACTATACTTTCTTACCTACTACCAAAGGTAGTTCCTTTGGAATGTGCCATTCCTCCTCAAACACCATGCGAAGTCAGTCATACCACATTTCTACCCTTTGCTTGAATGGGCCAGCTCATTGATACTTCACATAAATACTTCCTCGAACCTTTCCGACGAGGGACTTCTTCTCAATGGGGTATTCCCAAATTTTCTTCTTTGGGCCCATCAAGCAGTCCAATTTGTACAAAAAACAAGAGATATGAGGATGGCCGCCAAAACTTATCTTTTCACCTGTGCATACTTCCCTCAACAATGGTTTCTGCAATATATCCTGCTAAGTTATAGATTTCTCCCTTGGGCATTTTATTTGCAATATAAAGGCACATGGTGTTTACCTGTGACCATCTCTCTTGATCATTTATCTTGGTGAGTAGATGCACGAATTCCTACACCACAGGGTACTCTCCTCAATTTGTAGATGTCCATTCCTCACGGACACTTGGTATACCCCTAACTCCTTGCTTGTGGCTATAACCGCTACTTTATCAGTCAAATCACTAACAATTTATGTACATGTGCTCTTCAATCTTGTTAATGTCATATTTAGGGCCGTTGTGAGCCTAACCCTCCATCCAGTGAAATAGAAGAAGTCCTCATGGAATCTGCTCATAAGCCATTGAGATAAAGGTTCACATTTTCCAAAATATGGGAGCTCATACATTTGATATACTCCTACTTGCTTAAGGAACCTTTCCCCAACGTCGTCATAGACTGGCATATCTTCCACCATGCGCTTGTTGGTCTTTTTATTCAGCAAAGCATACCAAATCTCTCTTTTTATCAGGTGGTGCAGTGGTTGTAATCACTTACTTTGCATGTGTAAATGTGGGAATCCCAATCTTGTCTGAATATTACTCCTTCCGGTTACTGCATCTCTAAAAAATTGCTCTTGGGAGCAATTTCAACCTCAACTTCTACCTTTTTCTTTCTGTTTGTGCCTGCTCGCATGTGATTTCTTCAGGTTTCATTGAAAAAATCCCACCTTTTGTCTTATGTGTCGAGTAAGTTCAAAGCATAGCTCAAAATCGTGTGCCCTATCTCAAAATTGCATGCCCTAGCTCCTTCTTAACACTTCTACTTCACTCAAACCCTTAACTAATGGGGACGCAATCCTATTCTGTGCACAAATATTCTCTCCACACCTAGATTTGTAACTCTCCGCACCTCAATACGATTCTCTTGGCTAGGTTGTACTTAGCTCACTCAAATACTTATTATTGTAGAGGAAAAATGAACCTGCATCACGTCCTTATATAGATTTTCAAAAATTTAGTGCATTTATTACTCCTTCACCTACCAAAAATCCTCTCCTTTATTGACCATTTAAAAAAATTTGAAACTTTCCGCGCGGTACAATTTTGTACCCCAGCAATAACCTTCTAGCACACCTTCCTACCCTCTGGCTACAAACTTATCTTCCACGCGCTTCCATGCGCCGAGTACCTTACCAGTGCGCCCTCTTCTGGTAGTTTCCACAACCACTGATTACCTCATGTTATATTGTTCATTCATTCATTCCCATATATGGTCTTCTTTAGAAGAAATATCTTTTCTAACATCACTTTTCCATACCTAAATAACACCTGTAACAATTTGTTCTCATATTTACCCATTTGTGAAATATAAATAACAACCACCCCACACCAATAGTATGTGTAGTCCTCTGTGCATAAAAATACTTTAGATTATAATTACCTTCCAGCGCACAAACACGCTTATTAAAAAAAAACACCAAACTAAATTGACAAAGCATATCGACAAAGAAGGAAATAAATTAAAGGAAATACATAAAGGAAAACATATACTAAATGGAAACACTGCCTTATTACAAACACCAAGAAGACTTATTTATAGTAGGGCTTTAGCCTACTCCCGTTAAACTAACCGAGTAACCGTATTCCATCAAGTGCCTCTAACTAACATACGGTCCCAACCAATTCCCCTTAAGCTTTCTTAGATGGAGCAAAAACTTAGAATCATAAAGTAGTACCATTTGTCTAACCTCATCTGAATCCTTTTGGATGGTGCCTTCTGTCTGGCCTTTTCCTGCTTATGAATCCAACGTTCTATAGCATGCCTCTCATCCAACTGTATTAGCCTATCAATTCTTTCTTCTAATTCTTGATTATCAGCTAGACCTCTAGCATGCACAATACACACAGAAGGTAACATGAATTCCATATGGAAGAACTTCTTCTATGCCAAACACCAACTAAAAGGGTGTGGCCTTATTCAACCTCTTATAGGTTTTTCCATACGCCTAAAGCACAAATTTTTTTTATCATCCCAATCTTTCCTTCCAACATCACAAATTTTTGTCAAGGTCTGGCTTAATATATTATTGAAGGCCTCAGCAGTAGAATTTTCTTAAGGATGATAGGGTGTAGTCTTTTGGTGTGCAATCATAAATTCATTCAATAATATCCTAATCGTCTCATTCAAAAACTGTGTAACCCTATAACTTTTCAAGCTCAGTGGAAATCCATACTTAGCAAGAACATTTTCCCATAAGAACTTGATTGTTGTAGTTGATTTACAATCCTTTGTAGGTGCTTGTTCTTCCCAACTTGTAAGATAATCTATGCAAGTGATGATATAACGCAATCCTGTCCTACACGTGGTTGGAAAAATAGGACCTAGAAAGTCTATAGCCCATTTCTCAAAAGGCTTTGCACTAGCAATTGACATCAAAGGCATTTCATCTCTTTACCCAGGTTTCCCAAGGTGTTGATAGCAATCACACACCTTACAATACTCTTTACAATCCTTGTACAAGGTATCCCACCATAATCTAGTGAGCAGAATCTTGCGCACAGTGGTGTCACCTGCATAGTGCCCACCTACAATACCACCATGAGCCTCTTCTATGATATATATGCACTCATGTTTCAGTACACACCAGTGAAATAATTCATCTTTGCTTAGTTTGTATAATTCTCCATTGATCAATATAAAGTGTGTCCTGTGAATTGAAAGTTGTTTCTTCTCTAATGCTTTCATCCCTTCTGACACCTTACCCATACGTAAAAAGACAACAATATCCTCCAATTCTGAAGGTACGTAATGTAACATGTACAACTGTGCATCTGGCATTGTATCTTCAATTGTCTGTGCATCCTCCCCTGACTGAATTCTTGATAAGTGGTCTGGGCCAGAATTACTTTTACCTAGTTTTACCACAACTATGAAATATAATTCCTGGAATAAGAGCACCCCGACACATGCGCCCCTGTAAAATGAGATTATTTACCAAGTATATTAATTCCATGTGATTAGTATAGAATAAAAAAGGTGTTGCTACAAAATACTTTCTGAATTTATGCAGCACGTAGATCATTGACAAGGCCTCATGGTCTATTGTTGTATAGTTCTGCTCAGTAGGAGTCAACTTTATACTAGCAAAACAAATAGGATGGTCTATAATACCCTCTCCAGGTTGAGCTAACACCACATCAATGGTTGTGCCAGAGGAATCCAAATGTACATGAAATGATTGGTTACACGAAGGAAAACATAGAATATGCGTTGTTGTAAGTCTCTCCTTCAACGCCTCGAATGCACGTTGCTACGGTTGTCCCTAATAGAACAACCCTTTCCCTTTTAGTAAATCTTCTAGGGATGAGACAATATTTGCATATCCTTTGATAAATTTTATGTAATACCCTTTGTGACCCAAGAATCCATGCACCTCACTCTAACTGGTAGGCTCTTCCAGGCCTACAATAACTGTAACCTTAGCTTGATCTACTAACAAAAATTCCTTGTAGATGAAGTTCCCTAACAAAGCTATAAATGGTGTAGAAAACACACACTTATTGATGTTTAAAGAGATGATTAACTATCTACATATTTCAAAAATTAGGCTGAAATTGTCACAATGATAATTAGAAAGTCCATACACCGTCCAATCATGCAATTAAACCTGGAGGAAGTTGTGAATAAAATCCTGGAATGCTTGAACAACTATGTGTGAAAATATAGTAGGCGCATTTTTCAAACCAAAGGGCATCATAATATATGTATAAACTCCCCATTTAATGGTGAAAGTTGTCTACTTTTGATCCTCTTATGCAATTATAACCTGATGATACCTAGAGAATCCATCTGTAAAAGAATAAACTTTGTGCCCTGCAACACCTTCTAATATTTCCTCTGTGAAAGGTGTAGGAAAAGGATCAATCACACATGCAACATTCAGTTCCCTGTAATCTACAAAAATCTGAATTTGACCATATTTCTTTATACTGATCACCATGGGCCTAACCCACTCTAATTCTTCTAGAGGCTTGATGATGCCAAATTTCAACATTTTGTCAATTTCTTCCTTAAATTTTACATGCAGGTTAGGGTTCATCCTATAAGGTCTCTTCCTGACCAGACACACACCTTCCTTTAGCTTAATATTCATCTCCCTTAATGACTCATGCACCCCTTTCAACTCATGGTAGGCCCTAGGAAATAAGTCCTGAAAATATTGTAGTAACTCAATTATCTTTGCCACTTCAAAATCAGTCCAATAATCCCCAATTATTTCCTCCTTAGGTTCAACATCCATGCCAATGTTCACTTTCTTCATCTTCATAGGTTTGTGATAGGTGTACGCATTTTTATCCACACTATCTAACACTTCATGCATACCTGGTGAATGATCTATATCCATATTTTCTACTTCTTCATCATTCACTATGTAGACCATCTTACCTTTTTCCTTCTCAAAGCAAGCATGATTAAGTAGTGTGGCATATATCTCTTCTACTTCATCAAAATGCGTGCTTGAGTCTACCTCACCAAGTAAATCCTGAATGAGTTCTTCAGCCTTTGCACTATCTCTCATAGTTAAGCACTTTATAACACTTAATGCCTCTTCCACTGGAGGTTTAGTAGATAAGTAGTCAAAATTCTAGGTCATTCCTACAATCAAATCTTGCCAATTTCCAGTCTCCCTATGCAGCTCTGTATAAACATATCAAGCACATGCACAACCTTATAAAGTGGAATAAAGCTTGTGTACCCATAGTGAAGGTGGTAAAGCTTCCTGTCCCTCTATCCAGAGTCTCTCACACTATTGAACATGGTGCTGAACATATTGATTACCATGATACATGCAGATTGTAGTAGGCACATCGTTCATAAAGAAATGAGTGGTTAGAGAGATTTTGGATTCATTTCATTCGATAAGATTATCCTTGTGAACCATCCAATAGCGTGCTGCTATCCTACATAAGGTATATACTAACATATTCCTTCTTTCCACTTGCTTCATCCACTGATCCTCCATGACGCACATGAATATCTTAAGGTCTCCTTCTCCAGTGTACCAAGGTACAAAATTTCCTATCCTCCTAACACAACGAGGTTCACTTCTCTTCGCAAATGCATGTCTTACTTCATGCCCAACCATCTTATAGATGCCATATTCCCAATTTTCACAAGAAATACTTGTAGAATCACTAATAGACTGTGCAACTTCCCACTAGAGGATTCCTTCCTTATATGGTTCAAGTACTTTTGGGTCTCGAATGGCAGATACATAAATTTTGTTCAGGTATTCCTCACTCAAAGGTTCAACATAAGGTGTAAATTTACCATATGTTAAAGGGATAATTACTCTTTCTTCCTTGTTCTCAAAACTTATATACCCCTTGTTGAACCTTAAATAAACATTATTTGCGTAACACCAAGGCTGCCCAACTAGAGATGGGAAGCTGTCTTCTTTTGCAAGTGCTAAGACTTCATAATTCCCAGTGAACTTGGCCCCTTATATAGTAATGGATGCATCCTTTAAAAATTCTATGGGATGGCCTTAGTTTGATTAGCCATAAACAATACATTAGAGGATGGTTGTAAAGGATGTCTACCAATATATACCCATGCATCTAAAGTAAGCACATTCACTTCTGTTCCTAGATCAATCAATATATTACTCAAGATCCACCCATCCACAACAAAATTCAGAGTGATCTTCTTGTCATAATATAAACTATGAGGAGGAATATTAGCATGCAGGATCTTCCTGTCATTCTCAATACTTGTGTGTGAAGTGTTTCCCTTTAGCCAATTCCCTAACAATGGAATAACATTCTCCTGGTGCAACATCTTGCATACCTCTTTTAAGTCATCAATATCTGATTGGCCTGTCTCTAGTACCTTCTTTTTTTCTAACTTTTGAGATTGTTCCTTTAAACACTGTATTTCACCTTAAATATTTCTAAGTACCTCCATGCTTTCCTGATAAACGTCCTTTTGATGTGTAGGATCTGAGTACCTTGCATGTAAAAATTCCTCCTTGGTGATGGTAGGATTTCGTTGTAATGCCTCTTTGGCCCACATAGCTTCAACACGTGTAGTAATCTTCACTGGTAATACCTTAGGTTCCGGTGCCAACTTTGGCATCCACTGATTTTCCACAGCGCGTTATATTCTAACCATCCCCATGCCTTTGTTCTCTTGTTTATACCTTACTAAGATGCTCATATAAGTCCGGGCATTCCTCATAGTTGTGATTCTTCCCACAAAAAGAACAAGTAATATTCTAAGGACATTCGCATCTGTAGTGGTTAGGAGATCCACATGTAAAACATGTTGGTACCTAGATTTAATCTCCTTCAATGACCAAGCAGCATCATGGATTTGACAGGACACTCAGAGGCAGATATATGATTATGTATGTCATTTTGTAGCCGGGGAAGCAATCTATCTGACTTGTTAGCACTCAGGTTTTGAAAGGAGTGGGTAGCACCTTAAAAGGATGTGATCTGATCCTAACTATTTTAGGGTGTGAATTTCATCCAAGGTAAGAGAACCTATTTTATAACCTCTATTATTGAATAATGCTGGTAAATCCTTCTTTTGCAAAAATTTTATAGAGAAGAACTTATGAAAATATGATCAACACACAAAATCTAACTCTCACGAGTTGTCACTTCTAGATTATGGAGATATTTTCACAACAAGGCAAAGGTTACTAAAGACATTTGGGATCCTGATTGTTTCTTTATATTTTGGTAACAAATATTATGTACTTGTATACACATAGGAAAAATAGAAGTAGTACAAGTAGCATTGGTTGTTTTAGAATAATTTTTTTGGTGGGAGGTGAGGCATGATGAAGTTGACTTGCCAGATCCTTGAGGAATCTTACTGTTAGTGCAAATCTATAGCACCCCCAAAATGACCTGTAGATCTAATTTTCTAAGGAAATGTCATTTGGTGTGAATGCACAACATTGAGTTTCCTCTAAGGTGTGGGACCTTGCAAGGTGAGAAAAATCTCTAGAGAAAGTTGGTTCTTACTCCCCTGTTTAGGTGTATGCATGTAATTTTTAGAGGTTTGATTCAAAATCCTACTCTAAAAACTACCAAGGAGATAGGGTTGAGAGAGAACATGGAAATAGAAACAAAACTAAATAAAAAAATAGAACAGTGATACACCAAAGGAGTGCTAAACTTCTTGTTTGCAAAAATAGACACAGATCATGAGGATGTAGCATCAAAACATGCATAAATTTGCCAAAATATAATTAAATTTTAGAAGGAAACAAACCCATGCAAGAGAGGATTGGAAAATCAATCACAGAGCATGTATTATTAGTTCTAGAATTGATACAATACGTTGCAATAGAAAAGAAGGTGAAAAACAAGCTACAATTTCCATGGGAGGTCTGAAACTCCTCAAATCCACCTGCTAAGGAGAAAGGAAGAGCTTGCAAGAGTAAGAAACATTCAACCCTTTACAAATGAGCCAAAACAGGATTTTAATGGCGAAGCAGAACAAAGGAAAAGTAAAAAATGTGGGAAAATTTATTTATGAGCTCAACCACAAATCAAATCCCTTCAATCTTGCCTGCAAAGTGATGGGCTTCATGGAAAATCCCATACACCAAAGTATATCACTCTGCAGATCTAAAAAACGACCCATACTTCATTAATTTTGGTGGTTGAATGTCAGTTCTGTATCTTTTGCATGTTAGATATGTTTTCTCATTTTCCCCCACCAAAATCCACCAAAAAACAAAATTGAATAGTCCATCGGGTGAAGAAATTCAACAGCTTTCCAATGATATAAAAAACGCAAAAATTTCAGCTCTGGATCAAAAGATGTGGACCTTTGAAGATTTAGGGAAAAATAGGTGAAATTAGGGAAAAATAGGGTTCACGGGCCAAAATTTGAACTTTTTCCCTCCCTTTTCAAATTGGGAAAAATTCCCAAAAAAATTCTGCCGGCCCAACCTCCACTACCACGTGGCACCCTCCTCTTGATCTGCAGGTTCAAATGATCATTCTTCCCCGTTTGCGACTTTGGAAAATTTTCCAAAAATACTCCACACCTCTACCACTCTGAGAAATGTGGCACCTTCTAGCTGCTCGACAGGGCCGCGCTCCATTTTTACCTTTGCGTCGTCAACCACTTTGGAGAAAATTCCATATTCCTTTCGCTGCCCCGACTCCTGCTGTTGACAGGACACATGGCGTCACCTCATTGCTTGGCGGGGATGCGCTAATATTTTTCTCTTTGACGCACTTTGACCAAATGCTGAAAAAATCAAAGTCCTTCCATCGCCCTGACTCCCGCCCTTACATGTGCCACTTTCTAATTTGCTGCGAGTCTTCCTAGGGAAAATTTCCCAAAAAGAACTCTGCCGAGCCATAACTTTCAAAATATTTGGAATTAGGAGGACTTCTTTACCTTTTTCGAAAGGGGAAGAAAAATCCTATCTGATGAAGCCATCTCCAGGATCTTTTGAGTGCTTTAAAGTTGTAAATATCTTCCTGTAGAAAAAGGAATGAAGAAGGAAGGAAAGTTAACCAAAATAAGTAGGGGGGCTTATTTTTTATAACACTTACAAAATGGAAGGTTAAACCAACAGAATGCCACAGAACAATTAAAATGTTTCTTTAACTAGAATAGGTGCTTCAATGGAGGCCCATATTAACACTTTTTCACACAATCTTTGAGATTCTATCATGAAGGCTTGAGTTAGAAAACCCAACAAAGCATCAAGATCTAAGCCAAATCATGCCTAATGTACACCTAGAGACTTATAGACAATCTCTGTCAATAGATGAAAGAAAAGTGATTTTAAATCATCTATTCCAATCCCAGATGAAAGATCTTCTGAGAAATGAAACTGCAGATGCCACTAAACTGTCAGAAGAATTGAGACTTGTGTGATTGAGACATATTTTGATAAAATATTGTAATAAGAACAAGATAAACTATTTGTAAACATTCAAAAATAAAACAAACACATTTTGCTCAAGACAACACAAAATAACTCGAATTTGATTAAATCTATCATTAGGGGAAAGTTTCTAGAACAATCTTAGAGCTTGTCAATGGCTGTACACTCACAATCACCTTAACGTGATCAAATTCAATACAAAAGAGATATACCAGCTTCTCAAATGGCTTCTCAAAAATATGGGCTCTATCAATCTTTTTCCTATTAGAAAAATCAGTCCTACCCCTTCACTTTCCAACATTTGCATGATAAATTTTTGCCATTTATAAAATTTACAACAGAGCCCTTTTACCCCCAAAAATCTAGACATTGAATTCACCAGTGGTTGCCATGATCATGATTATGATTCCTAGAATCAGACCTGCAAAAAGTCACCAGGTGCTCAGGGGGAATATCTATTCGAATATCTCCCACATTCAACTCCTTCCTCTGGAAAATCACTCTTTCTTCCATTCACCAACCACTTCCGCCCCTAATCTGTCAAATATGGCTCCTTGTGTGCTTAGGAGAAGAAAAATGGAAAATCAGATCAAGCCCGATAGTCAGACCATTTTAATGGAAAAAGACGTCTCCAAATCTTCCCCATCAAACTTAGATATCAAATTTAACTCGCCTTTCTATTTGGTGTGTAGAAAATAACAAGAAATCATGAAGACTTACACTTCCAGGAGCTTTTAGCAAAAATGGGGGGAAAATTCGATTTAGACACACAACTTCCGTTGATCTCTACTTTGAATTTTGGGCCATTCATGTGGAAGATTCAATTTAAAATGGGCTAGAGGGCTTCCTTTTGACTTTTTACGACCCTTTGAAAAAATGGAAAAAAAATCCCATTTTGCTCCACACCTCCACTCTTGAGAAATGGGCCTAACATGTATGTTGAGGTGGGTCCCAAAGGAACCATGACTAAATTCTACCATTTGACCCCTGCTTTGAAAAAAGGAAATTTTTCTAAGTTTCCCCTGCAGCTCTACCCTTGAGAAATGCTTCTGATGTGGGTCCCAGTGGAACCACACTTCCTTTTATGCTCTTAACTCCTTTTTCCACAAAAGGAACATTTTCCAATTTTCCTCCAAAGGTCTGCACCTCCGCCATTGACTGGAGCAAGATTTGACCTTTCCTCTATCAGGCCCACGGGTTATGTTGATGATTTTAATCATTTGAATATCAACAGGCAAAAAATCCAAATTACCCCCAAATGGTCTACCTCACTGCCCTTTTGACTTGAAACAAACTTTGACTGATCCCTTGTCAGGCTTGCGGGACATTTTTGATATTTTAACCCTTTTGTGAATGAGAGGAAAAAATTCTAAGTTTCCTCTGATGGTCTGCCTCCCGCCCCTTTTAACTTTTCAAACTTCCATGCGTCACAATGGTGTACCTTGGAATGGTTCCCAAGATTTGATACTTTGAAAGAGTGTGGGCTCGTCATGTGTCCTGGCCTGAAAAAATTTGTTTGAAGGCTTGAAGCTTCAGTGGAAGGTGCCATGTGTCAGGGTCTAAGGCCATCTCTTTTGGTTGTTGAAAAGTCCAAGCAAAATGCAAAGTGAGTGGAGGCCTCCAAGTGTCCTCCTAGCACTTCTTCAAAATGAAACTTAAGGGCTGATCCCTAAACATGTGCAGTTCCTCCACGTGTCCTCGACCTCCCAATTTTTTTTTTGAAAAAATACTAAGTATGGGAAGACCCAGCAAAAGCCTCCATGTGTCTCTGTCCCACCAAATTGTATCCAGCTGCATAAAATTTATCTAAGTTAAGGCGAAGTAGCGGAAAACCTCCACATGTCCTCCCAACGCTACTCCAAGGCCAAACAAAAAATTAAATCTTCAAATGAGCATCGTTCCTCCATGTGGACAAATTTTTAAGTTGAGGCTTTTCATAGATTTTTGAAGTATCCAGCCAAGCTGCATCCAACCAAAAAAGGCCATGTTCCTTGTCAATGCAAGGATGCAAATTTGACCAGGAGAAACTCCTGTCAAACCGTAAAATATAGAAAAACAACCATTTGAGCCCGAAAATTAAAATTTCTCGAAGGATAGAGAATTTAGAAATGTTAAAATCCTAAAATACATTCCTTAGAGATACATCCATTCATTTTTCTTCAAGTATTGAGGGCATAAATGAAAAGGACAACAAACCTCGACTGTGGAGAATGGAAATAATGGGAGAACTTGAGTTTTCAGATGAATAGAGAACTGGAGAACCAAATTACAAACCTTTTCCAGAGGAACAAAGAAATTAGGAGTAAATCATGGACCCATAAGTGATCTTTGACCCAGGGACAGATTAATTATGGCAAAAAAAAGAAGGTAGAGACCTTTCAGGCATAACACAGGGGGAGTAGAAAGTGACAAAGGCCATAAATAGATGTATGTCAAAGGAAAAATGGAGTGAGACTACTTTGGGCACCAACAAACCACATTCCGTGAGGGAACTCACCTCGTCTATTACCATGTCCTCGGCCCTTGAATCCACCATGGTATCCTTGACCTCTGCCACGAACTCCTTTAAAGTGCCCTTCGTTATGATCATAGTGTGCTTGAGTGTCATCACAATCATGGTTCTCACTTTTGCCTTTAGAATTATCTAATACTCCAGTCTATCACACATTAATATCTATGGCATAATGGATCTGACCAATCAACCTCTAGTCTTCTTAATCGTGAGTCATGGACCAGAAAATTTTACAATAACAAGATACATTCTTCCTTATCACGCATTCTAATAAAGGGTAGCGACTGAAATCATGGTCTTAATGACATATCTCACATTCAAACAATAATGAATACACTAATCTGTGAGCACAACTATATTTGGTGTGCCCTTCCACTTCACAATCTATATACCAAATCCCAACATGCATCTCATGTGCTGAATTTTCTTATTGTTTCTCCAACTGATTTGCCATAACTACAATCTGTGCCTCAAAAAATGGGCTCACTCCAGTGTCTATACTCGTAACTTCCTCAGTGCACAAGCCTGCTTCAAGTACCTCATGTAGGTCCATATAAGTATTATATGACAACTCCCTCCTAAAAGGTGTGATCAAGCCCCCAAAAGACCATTGTGCATGTTGGCTTGCATGAAAGTCATAAGAAAGTTTAGACAAAAGTGTCTTGAAATGGGAATCATATTCCCGAACACTCTCAGTAGTGCCTTGCTTAATATCCTTGAGTGCGCCTATACTCTTCTGTTCAAACTTAGGGATATGAAACTCCTTAAGGAAAGCATCCTTTAATGTGACATAATCTATGCAAGTTTGATCAGGGTCAAACTTCTTGTACTAACTGTGTGCACGTCCCTGTAATGTAGTTATAAACTGATTTTCCTTGCACTCAGAATCCACAATTCCTTTTACGTGCCACAGTATCTCACACATGTGCACATGTTCAACAGCAATATTCTATGCCCCTATACTCTTGAAGATGAAGAGAAATCTTCATGTAATTTATTCTTGGGTTAGTGCAAACCCTGCCCACCTGATCCAAAACCTCCTGTGTTACCTCTGCCTCTAAAACCACCTGATCCACCAAAGCTTGAGCCACCTATACCTCCTGATCCTCCACATGTAGATGGAAGTGAACCAGCTGATGTACTAACCCGTGTCCCAACAGTGGTACTAAACCGAACTCCAACAGTCTGTGAAGTGTTACTAATCCCAAAAGTGAGTCCAAAAATATGGGCACTTCAGTTATGTACTGACGATGCACCTACAAAGGTACCTCCAAACAAAAAAGAAGACCTTTTATTGACCATAGATGTACTTGTTACCTGACTTACTCCTTCCCTTCTACTCCCCAAACTAGGTTGCTGACTACTGGTTGTACTAGATACTTAAAAACCAAGCGCAAGTGATAGGTTTCTAGGTAGATTCAAATGTGTGCCCGCGGCCCATATCGTCTCTTACTGACACACTCCCATGTGAGGCCATTGAGGGGATCCCTATTATGCCTTCCCAAATAGGGGAGTTCCAGATGTTTTGGCTCCACACCTTCTGTGTGAGATCCAAATCCTTCACGGAGCCATCTCTCTCTTCAACGCCATCCACTCTACAATATCACACTACTTCTTAACCTCCGTCTTGGGCACCTCATTATACTTAAGATGCCTTTCTTATCTCTGCCTCTCTACCATTAGGTCCACCATATTTCACCCAATCCTATTCCTTCCCCCACGCGTGGTAGGGTTTAGCTAGCCATCGAATTCTCTTCCAAGTTCAGGGTTACCATCAAGATTTTGATCGCTAATGGAATGTCTTGCAAATAAGTTCCCTTGGGATAGCATAAAAACTAGAACTCATCTACCTTTTGGGCACGAGTAAGTGAAAATTGAGTACTCCAAAATATAGCTATTCAAAACACCACAAAATCAAGTATGCACAATCCACGTCCAAATCAAATTAGCATCATAAAAGGCCTAAAATTATTCATGTGTCTAGAAAAGTGTATGATACCTCCAATTCCCTTTTAGACGCATACGTAATCAGCCACTCATACAACACTACCGGAAAGATAACAAAGAATCTCTCATACAAACAATCATACAAATTTTGTTCCACCTACATGTGTGTGTGTCAAACTCAGATCCAATGATGAACCTCCAAGGCATACTCTTCTTTCAGGTCCTTTATCTACTCCTAAACACTTTCTAAGGTCAACCAGTACGTCTTCATCATAGAACATTATGAAAAACAATTGAAAAAGAGGTCCTGGAAATGGAACCAATAATGTAGCCTAGAATCCACTATATAAAACCCAGAAAAACCTATGCACACTAGCACATCACTTAACTTGAGCTGAGAGCTCACCCAAAGCACACAAAGGCACCAGGACCCTCTTTAGAGTTGTTTGTGTAGGATGTTAATGTGATGAAGATACAACATATACAAAACCACAAATAACCACAAATATTCCACAATGCCTAACTAGATCTAGATATTAGAGAATCATGAATTAAATAATAACTATAATAATATTAACCATAAAAGGACTAGTTACAATCATGTTTAAAACCATTACCCATGTAATATACTCCATTACATTAAACACTGTAATACATATAAACTTCCTACATTACAAAATATTACCAATAATTCATGCGCACATTAGTTCTAACAACACAACTCTACAATTTTTCACTCTCTAAACTACACAGTTCACTACATATTTATAGGGGTGGGGACTTTCCCTTCACCTCCTTCATACTTCCCAAAATAGGTCACAAGCTGATAATAGCCATGCGCCTTTACATTAACATGCACACATGCAAGTGTGTTAATAATATACATCCTATAGTTAACTGGAAGAAGTAATCCAATTATTATCTTAAACTCATGCATGAATCTTATCAGATGCTCATTCCAAAAAAAGCATTTGCATGTCACCTAAGTCCTCCATCTCAATGTGTGCTCTGCACGCTATCTCCCAAAAATAGTCTGCAACCATGAAAATGGCTGAGTCCCAAATCAAACTGTCTTGACGCGTGTCTCCTTTCCTATCATTTCGCACCTTTAAATGCACCTTTTTCTCGTGCATGAATTGTTTGTGTGTCTTCTCCTGAGAACAAAATTTTCTACTCAACAATTTTCCAAGAGTATAGTGTGCTACATTTGCAACAAGAAAGGTCATAGTACTATATTTTTTTTTGTACAATTCACCTAAACATGGTGATGGATTCAAGAGGAATAATACAATTGTATGTTTCAGTTGTAACATAGCTGGTCATGTTGCAAGGGACTGTTATCAAGGCTATTCAAGTAAAAAACATGAGTTCTTCAAGTCCTACAGTGCAAGCCTATAGATTTCACTGGCCTAGAATTCATGAAAATGGTCCAAGAAGGACTTAAAAATCAAGAAGAGATCTTCATACCTTAGCAAGAATTTTTAATGATGGAAGGAGAAGTGTTTCTTAGTACTTAGATCAGAAAGGAGAATAAAAATGAGTTGTTAAATTTCCTAAGGGGGCTTGGGACATCTTCAAGACCTTTTTTTAGGTCTCCTTGGTGATTTTATACCTTCATTATGCTTCTTGAAGGTATATAAGTGCTTATGAAGCATTTATATGAGGGGTAGATGTCTAAGTCAATGTGTGTCTTCCCCATATGGTCAAGGTATGTCTTTCTGAGTCCTTTTATTATGCATCTTGTTAATTCCAGTCACTCTTGTATGTAAGTTCTCCTGTTATCAGTGTTGGTATAGTAAGATGCATGTGTTTAAGCTCTTTTGGCCTAAGTGGTGATTTTATTGATCTTTGGTTAGTCTGAGGCATATCAGTATGTTCAAGAGCCTATTTTTCATGTCATACGGTGTGATTTGGTGTCTCTAAACTCATGGTGTGTGTATAATATGCCTTTGTATCTCAATGTTACTATATTGGTTCGACATTTAGTCTGTAGTGTCTTGTTATCAAGTTTTGAGCTCTATACTATGTCAATGAGATTTTTATGTGGATTCTCTCATGTGTTCAATGGGTATATCATGAGTATGATGAGTTGGGGAAGGTCTAAAGAAGTTTAAAATGGTCATCATGAGTCTATGTGTACTCATCCCCTCAAAGGTGTAATTCTTGACAACATGAGTAATTTGGCCTATTGTCTTGGTTTGTGTGTTTTTGGTCCCATGTTATGAGTCATAATGGTGGATATTGAAACTATGAATTTCCTTGAAGGTGTTTCTATGTGATCAAGTGGTAACTTGATCCGTTTTACACTCCAAGAGGTGGATCATGGCCACGATATGGGTCTATCTAGCTTGTTTTCTTAAGCAAAGAAAGGAGTTTACACGTATGACTTTAGCATTTAAAGATTCATAGCTATGTTGAAAGGTGCTAAGATGTTTTGAATAGATTTTTCATCATGCAATGATAAGTTATTGAAGTAATCAAAGCTATATATGATGCATTGTGAAGAGGTTGTGTCCTGGACTGTGTCTGTCACAGTGTACTTGAGCAATATGTAAATAAAGTAGCTTCTAAAGCGTTAAACGATGAACATTTGGTCTAAATTTTTGAGCATATATATTAGACAATGAGATGTAGAAGAACTATGTGATTTTAATTATTAAGTATGAATAATTTTCAAGGAATTCATGACACTGATGAAAACTGATATTATGAGACTAATAAACCTATTCCTGAGTTGCATTTTCTTGTGTTCATGACGATTCCTTGAGTAATGACAAAAGCACCTCGATAATCTATGGACAGATATAAATTTTGATGTTACTTTGGCTCCTTGAAATTATAAAATAAACATGATATTGCAAATTGATCTTGTAAAGCCCTAAGCTAGGGTTTATGAAGGAAAATAATAAAGATGAAGAAAATATGAATGAAATCTCATAAAAATGTTTCCACACAATCATGACATGATGTGAATATGGATTTGGAAGTTTCGGGACTTTTGGACTTAGGTTAGACACTCAATTATTTACCAGTTTGGATCATGGGTCATGGAGGCCTAATTATCAGATGTCTCATAAAAGTTTGGAAAATTTCCCATAATGACATGTTTCAAGGTTAATAAAAGAGAATGAATGGTTAAAAAGGATATTCTAATCAGGTAAGACCATGCTATAGAAGTGTTAATATAAATGATTTATTTCTAAACTAGGGCTAGAGGATTGTGTAAGCATAACAAAAGAGAAAATGAGAAATAAATAACAAGACTTGGGATGAAATCAAACATTCAGTGGTCTATGCACAAACACATGTGAACCTATAGGTGATCAGTAGTCTAAGTTGTGTCCTACAAGTCTGGTTAGTTGAAGGATTGAAATTTGTCAATTTTACTAAGGTAATCTGTGATATTGGGCTCTGTTCCTAAGTGGAGTAGTGTCTATGAGAGATATTGAATGTCTCAGTAGTTAAGATTGTTGCATAAAGCTCTGAAATTTGAAGTAATTCATTCATGACTGTAGAATGCAAGTACACTAACTAATACAGAGGGAAAAGGATTGAAGAATAAAATATTTAATGAGTCAGGGGTTTTTGTGGACTGTGATAAGCCCTCTATAGGTATGAGTTTGGCCTCTAAGACAAGTGTAAAAATTCATGAAAGATGAGTTGAATGTAACAGTGTCTCTATGTTCTAAGAACCCTCTAGAGGAGTATGTATTTGTAGCCTGTAATGTCTATAAATTTTTTAAATAGTAATCTACATGGTCTGAGATAGTTGAGAGTTGAGAATCAAGGCTTAAAAGGTGATTAATGTACAACAAGTTCATAGAGATGTATGTAAAGAAGATTTAAGATTAGATTTATGACATGAATTACTCAAGAAGAGTATGAAGCTTAATAGATTGAGAAAAAGGATTAGAAATAAATGTCAAGCTTGTATCAATAGTTTCAATGGCCAAATGAGTTGGTTTCTAGAGAAATGTAAAAATTTCTTAAATATGGGGTCTTTAAGTTATGAGTTCAACTGTAGGCCTTCAAAAGTTGGTCTTGTTAATCCTTGATTAGACTTAGAAAGAGTATCAAGAGTGGATGAAGCTTGTAAGTCTCATCTAGGTTCTTACTAAAGTTAGGCGGAGCCAAATGGACATTTTAGAAAGAGAGAATGATGCTTCCAATTCAAAAAAGTGCTTCATTGGTTTGAAGTTGTTCCTACAGATCTAAATGATGCTTCTACATGTATGAAGTTGTTACTCATCAGTATTTATGCCTATAAAAATAGGAGGAGTTAGTGTTTTAGCTCCTAGATGGTGATGTGAAGACCTAAAAACAATTTAAGGTATGTTTAATATGACATCTCAGTGTTTGTTCCATGAATGCATGATTTCATCCATATATGACTGTTATAGACTGAAGATGAGCTTTAGGAATGAGAAAAAGCATCTCAGATGGTTTCTATCAAGGTAAGTAGCCTAAATTTTTATGTTTTCCATTAGAAGAAGGGTGTATCTTCTCAGAGGGAGTAGTGTTTTTATTGGACATGGTGTGAGTAGCATGTTGTAACATGTCTAAATTGGCTCTAAAAGCACTTACAAGACTATTTAGGGCTCTTAGCTTGAACATGGCATGAGGAACAAGAAACTACATTGATATGCTAAATCCAAGCCTAGTCATGAAGCATTTTGGTCAAGAAAGGTGGTGTTATGATTTGATATTCTATTTCATAACATTTTTGGCATGTTGTCATGTTGAGTGGCTAAGTTTGTACTCAGCTACAGTGGTCATATAAAGGTAAAATAGGAGTTGAGGTGAAAAGTTGCTTGTTTTGCATGCCTAGAAGATGGAATATGATGTTATAGCTCCTGAAAAGGTACGATTTTTCTTCTTTCATGCATTACTGATGTTTTTTTAGATGTTGAAGTGCTTATTCTAGGGGGGAGCATGTTGCTTGCATACCTAAAATGAAGGAAAGAATTAGTTTTTGAGAAAAAATCAAGAGATGGAGCTTGTTTGATACCTTTGGTTTATTTTTCTAAAAAAATCATGAAGGTATGAAGTTGAATAATGTGAAATAGGTGAGCTACAAGTATGCCTTTTTCATTAGTGTAAAAGGGGGAGAAGTATAGGGTGTTTTCCATCAATGACAAAGGGGGAAATTGTTGGCATGTTATCCTAATAGGTGTTTTCATTGATAAAAAATCACATTAATGACAAAGTGAATGTTACATTGAGGCAATATGATATTTTTCATGGTGCTAACATGATATTTCATATGTATATCAACTGCTACAATGGGATTCAATGAGGTATGTTTTCTCTAGCAAGCCCATACAAGTGTCTAGGAGATATAAATTTCAAGTTTGAGCTTCTTGGATGATTGAGAAGCATGTTGAAATTATTTATAGCATGTTTTGAGGGTTATTGAGAACTCATAGCAGTGGCATGGTGTATGTACAAGTGATTTACTTGGTTACATGTGCTCATTGGGAGCATGTATGCTTTCTTAGAGGTGTGACAATATGGTTTGGAGCTATATGAGCTCATGGAATCATGAATTCAGTTGTATCATGGAATATGAGGTATGTTTGGGTAATTTTGAGAAGTTTCTTGTTCAATTATTGCATTATTTCAGTTTACCCTAGCTTCTACATTGAGAATCCCTAAGGTGAAGCTATAAAAATGAGATAAGCTTGAGAGATTGAGGTATGGAATGGAAATTATGATGATTGAATATGTTAGAAGGATGAGTCATAATTCTTTGAGAAAAATTTCAGGTACCCATGATGTGTATTTTTCAAGATATGACTGATTATGTGAGACAAGATGAAAATAAAGTGTATTTCCAGCTCTAAGGTGAACTTAAAATTCTCGTTGTGAATTGTGTGATTTTTATGGGACCTTGTGGCTTTTAGGGAATATTATATGGTGAGTTTTTAATGTTTAAAAAAAATAATGTGGTTAGTTGATTGTCAGGAGTTTATGAACGAATGTTAACTGGTCTAAAACCCTAGTTAAACTCTAACTAGGAGCATTTGGCAGAGAAAGAAGTATAGTGACCCAATTTTAATTGGTTGGTAAAATATCATGATTTTATGTTGTATATTAATATATTATATTTCAATAAATGTATGGTTGAGGTCGTGATGATGAGTGGGTCCTACTTAAAAATAGCAGTTTCTGAAAAAAAAAGGTTTTGGGACAAGATTTTCCAAAGATGTAGCATGAAAAATTGATGGTGCATGATGTATGAGAGTTTATCTTGATGTAAATTGATGTTTTGGTGCATGATCAGGCAGGTACATGGTGTTTTTAGGTCCAAACAGGTTGATTGGTCAAAGGGCAGTTTTGGGGTCTCAAATAACATGGTTTAGTTAAATGAGCATAACTTGAGCTACAGGTAGATTTTGAAGGTGATTAATTTTTTTTGGAAAGATGATTCATATGTATTTATAGTGATATTATTATTTACTCATGATTATGTCATTTTACATGGTTTCTAGGGAGTTCTTTGGACATGAATATTTTTGGCAGTTCAAGACAACATGTGTTATAGTGAACGTTTGATGTTTTTTGAAGCATGATATTGATTTATTGATACTTTATATCACATGGAATTTGAATAAGGATGAATTTTGAATATAATTAATTAATTTTTAGGTATTGAAAACATGTTGAAATTATTTTATAAGCTAACCTTTGGAAACTACTTTTTTGGAAGGTTCATCTAGTGAAGGAAAAAGTAGCCGTGGCTTGAGCAGGACATTGATTCAAGGCTTATAACTTGATTATAAGTGTTATAAAGGATATGAAATTTATATAAATTGGTTACATGACATGATTTTATTTTTTTGAAGTGATTTTGTGGCCTTGTGAAGTTTCCAGAGTGTTGAAGCGTGTATGAAACAACTGTTTTGAGATTTGCAAAGTGAATTGGGCCTAGTAGATGAAATAATTTAATTGGTTGATATTAATTGTTACCATGTATGAATTCTTAATGATATTTTATTCATATGTAATGGGTTTTTGGTCATGAAAAAGAATGGTACTAATGTTAGGTAAATTTTAAGATTGTGCCCATGGGGTTTTGAGCCATTTTTGGCACATGAAATGATGGTTTGAGATAGGACGGAATAATTGGGTCACTTGTGACTATTTTATTTAAAATTTTAATTTTTTCCTTGATGTATGGGTTGAAAAAAATGAGGGAAAAGGTTGGTCCTAAGTTTGAAATGTGGAGAAGCATATAAAGCATGTTTTGGGTGCTTTTTGGAACTAGTTGAGTGTGTGCAAGGTAAGAGACCTTGGGAAAATTATTTTGTAGGTGTATGAGAATTAATTTAGATCATATTAGGTGTTTGACAGGTGGAGGAAGGTTATAAATCATGTGTGCAAGATTTTGAAGCATTGAGAAGTGAAGAAAGAGCTAGATTGTGCAAGTTGAAGATCTAGGGTCTGAGCAAGGGTTTGGAAGAGTTTGGAGTAGAAAATTTGAATCACTATCAGCTCTGGTATCAACACATTTTCACTAGTCTAATTCATTAAAATCTTTTATGATGAGTCATATTCATGTAATTCTCTTGTTGTGTGTAATATCAACAAGGGTTTAGGGGTTGGTGCTCCTTGTGGGGTTGGTGCCTCACTACAGAAATATCTTGTGATGTGTAATATTAACTTGAGTATTTGTTTTGTGTAATATCAAAAAATTTTTAGTGGGTTTTATTCCCCTTAAGGGTTTTCCACTTACATCTTGTGTTATGGTGATGTTTATCTTACTCTTGGTTTATTGGATGAATGTTGTATGTTGTTGTGCACTCATTAATGAATGGATAATGACTAATGGTTTGTGTGAGTGATCTAAAATTGAATTTTAATTTGTAAGGACTGATTCAACCCCCTCTTAGTCCATTGTGCTTCAAACAAAGAACTTGTATGAATTCCATGAAGGATAACATAGGTTGTGCAAAGTGCAAGAGTCAATGTGCAAAAGGGTTAGATGAAGGCACACAAAAAATAGAAGAAGCCTTATAATAGAGGAGGAAAATACTCGAGAAGGAAGTATAAGAAATTGATGCCATATTGGAATTAAGGATAGGAAATATGACATGTGGGAAGGAATACAAAGAGTACTTGGTACAGTGAAAATCTCACGTGAAAAAAGATGCAACGTGGATAATTGTGAAGGAGCTTGGTTATATTATCCATACTATGAATCCGAACTCATGAGATGAACCTCACTTTTTGTCTTACCCAGGGTGTTTGATGCATGAACATCACATGAGATTCAAAGATTGTGTGAATTTTGAAGTTTTGGCTAACTGTTAGAGTGCACACAAGAATTATAAAGGTTAACCAAGTGTGATAGGTGTAACGTGGAAGTGCACGGAATTTTCGTGAGGAAAATGGTAAAATAGTACACTTTGGAAATGTGAAGGGGAGCACATAATCATTCAAAGTGTTTTGAAAAATTAGAAACACAAAGGTTTTTAACAAGGCACAAAGAAATAACACACAATATTGTGCAATAGACAAAATTGAGAGGGCACCGATCTTTCCATAGATCAATGTGTGAAACTTGTAGGAAGATAGATTGCACTGAGAATGAAGACAAGAAAAAATGAAAAATTAGTAGGTGAAGATCAAAACTATGAATTAAACAAAGGACATGGATCTTCTAGAAAAATTTATCTTAACTACCAGATCAAGGTTGTTGGACACCAAATTAATACACGAGAATTAAAATTCAAGTTTGAGCAGGCTAAGGAGAGGATTATAGAAGGAAATAAAAAAATACAAATGGGTGGGAATGGAGGTCTATAAAAGGTGTATAAAATATTTCGCTTCACCTCATTTGAGGACTATTGGGAAGCTGGTAGGAAAGCATTTAGGGAGATATAGATCCGTTGTTGAATTTATAAAAAGAATAGAGCCTTTAGAGACTATAAGACACCACCCCTTGTAGTTTCCTTTGTTTGTTACAAGATTTGTAACCTCCCAAATAGAGGGAAATCAATTATAGATGCCATTAAGGCATTTGATCTAATTAGATTTGGTTTTATGTTAGAGTTATTTCCACTGTGTTTTCCTCTGCAAATAATGCCATATCATCTCTCAACCCTTCGAGTGAGCCATAAAAGTCACAAGTGTATCCTTTTAGGATATTCATAATTCTCAAAGGCCTATAGATTATATGATGAAAAGAATGAGAAATTTATTATTGTAAGAGATGTTTTTTTGAAAAAAAAGGAAACAACAAGCATTGATAGACAATTGAGTCGTCTTGAAAATTTGTGTTTTTAAGGAGATTAATATGAAAAATCTAGACACTGATGTGGGGACATGTAATTAGGATTGATCTGAATCTGTATTGTCTATATACCGTAATTGAAAAATGAAACCTCCCTATTACAAATATTTAAACTTCATTAGATGATGAACACATGTTTCAAAAATAGAAGCTAGAAGATGAAGGATCTTTAGAACAAGAAATTAATGCACCAATTGTTCCACAAGAAACACACAAAAAAAAATTCCAAAATGGCCACACAAACATTAAAATATGTTAGACTTGATGAATTTGGAAAAACATGCACCAAAAGTAATTATAAAGTGATCAAATAATTAGGTAAGATCCTTGAAGAGATTCAAGATAAACTAGAAAGTTTTACCTTGGAAGGCCATTGTTAGTGCAAAATCACAGCACCCCCAAATGAGTTATGGATTTGATTTTCTAAGGCAGGGTCATTTGGTGTGATTTGCATAACATTGGATCATTCCTGAAGCTGTGGGACTTGCAAATGGGAATGATCCTCCAGAGAAGGTTGGTTCCTCTTCTTAAACTACCTTCCGCAAACTATTCTAGTGTAGGAAAGCTAATCTAATCCTAATCTAACTTCCAAGGAGACAAGGAGAGAAAGAAAATTGGAAAAAACAAAGCCTACACTAAAACGGTGATACACCAGAGAAGGAAAATGTTGATCATCTATAAAAAATGCCATGGAAACAAAGAGAGGTGAGCAATGGAGAGGATGGACAAGTGCATCACAGACTAGAGATGGACTTCACATAGAAAATGTTCCAAAATCCCTAAAAACATAGCTCCAAAACTTGCAAATGACATTCAAACATGCACATATGCCCTGTAACAATGAGAGGCAAGAAGAAACAACCAAAAATGAGCAAAGGATGGACAAATGCATCACAAAAACATGTTTTTATTGCTCCATATTTATACAGTGCAACATTTCACAGGCAAGAGGCGAAAAAAACACTATTACAGAGCAAGGGAGGAGGTTCCAACTCCATTTTAGACCCTAGGGAAGAAAATAAGAGGGAGGTAGAGAACAAGAGTGAACAACCACTAACTTCTTAAAAATGTGCCTCTGTTATAATATATAGCAAAATGTGAAAAGAGAGGGAAAAAAGAGAAAATCTGATTCTCTGCTCCAACCGCCGACAAAAATCATAAATTTGGTCGAAAAGTCAAGGCTCCATCTGTAAATTCCATTCCCAAATGCATTTTGTTTGCTCGAGGGAGAAAAGACCCATATTTCATTAAATTTGGTGGTTGAAAATTGGTTCTGCATTTTTTCATGCCAAATCACGTTTTACAATTTTCTCCCTCAAATCTCTACCAAAATAAAAAATTGAAGACTCCATGGTGAAGAGAATCTCCAGATATTTCCATTGGCACCAAGATTGTCAAAAATGGAGCTCTGGATCAAAAGATATGGCCTTTTGTGTTTTTTCCTTACGTTTCCTTCAAATTTGGCTTCGGGAAAATTTTGAATTTTTCCCCCACAAATTCACTGATGAAGTGGCATCCATTGGGGTCGGCGGAGGTAGGGGCTTCCCTTTTTCCATTTTACATTTTTTGACAAAAAGTCAAAAAATCCAATTTACCTCCGAAGTCCCACATCCCCGCATTAGCTTTTTGATGGTGCCGCGGGTCATATTTTTATTTTATGCCCTCTAGAAGAAAAGACAATTTTTCACTTTTTCCTCCGATGCCCCACCGGTCCGAGTTCCTTTGGCAAAAAACTCTCCCGAGCTCTGCAAGTCCGCCTTGGGAAAAATTTCCCTTCTAACTCCGCCGAGCCATAACTCAAAATATACAAGGAGTTAGAAAGAGTTCTTTACCTTTCTGGGAAGGGGAATAAATTCTCTATCTGATGGAGTATTTTCCAGAAGCCTTTGAATGATTTAAATGTCTGAAATCTGGACTAAAGCACAAAAGGTAGTAAGTTAACCCAAAAATAAGGGGAGCTTATTTTGGTTAATAGCCATCTAGAAGAAGTCAATATTGGTTTTGACTTTGAACTAATTTCTTTCAAACAAGTTGAAAATCTTGATGCATGGAGAAAAACAATATTAATTGAACATGATGCTTTGGTAAAAATGAAACTTGAGAGTTAGTTGATCCTCTAATCAATTGCCAACCAATTAGTTGCAAGTGAGTCTTTTGCAACACATACAAAGCAAGTGGATCACTTGAAAATTAAAAAGAAAGGTTTTTTAGCAAAGGGATTTAATCAAAATGAAGGGATATATTATAACGAAACCTTAACAACAACAATGAAATGAAATACTATTTGGACTTTTTTGGTTTTAGAGACACAAAATGGATGGAATGTTCATTAGATGGATGTAAAATTTACTTTTCTGAATGGTGATCTCAAAAAAACAATGTACACAACTTTTCCGTAAGGTTTTGCAGTTGACAACCAAGAGTACAAAGTGTGCATGTTGAAGAAATCATTGTATGGATTAAACAATCCCTTAGAAGATGGTATGAAACGCTCATTGTGCACCTTCTAAGCATGAATTTTCTACAACGTCTTGAATTTTAAGATGTAACTCTTTTTGTCAAAACATTTGACAAATAATTTTATTTCTGTTTGTATATGTGGATGATTTGCATCTCATAGGAAATAATGAAAGATATACTACAAAATTCAAAGAAGAATTAATGGAAGGATTTGAAATGACATATTTAAGTCACCTTCATTATTTAGTATTGAAATGACCTAAAAATCGAAGTACATTTTCATGACACAAGAAAAATACATAATTGGTCAAATTATGAGAAATATTTGAATTATAGGCTAGAAAATACTTAGCATGCCCATGAAACCGAATATGAAACTGATTTCAAATGATACTTAATAGTTTGTAGATCTGCATAAAAATAACTCATTGGAAGTGTGATCTATGTAACTGCAAATAGACCAAAAACTTGTTTTGCTGTTGGAGTTCTTTCTATATTTATGTAACAACCTAGAGAAAGTCACTTGGTTGCAGTAAAGAGAGTGCTTCGATATCAGAAGAGAACACCCACTTTTGGGCTCAAATACTCCAAGGAAACATATTTCAAATAGTTGGATATTTAGATTCAGACTATGGATGTGATTTTGACGATGGGAAATTGACTTCAAGTTTTTTGATGAACTTAGGAACAACAATTATCTCTTGAAGTCAAATTCAGTGCCATCAATTTCTTAAGAAAAGTAGAATAAACATAAGTTTGAGAGGAAAATGAAAATACTATGGTTCATAAAAATTCTTGCAGATTTACAAAGTAAACAAGTTTCTTTTGCACCACTCATAGTTGATAGCAGTTCAACAATCCAAACGAAAAAGAATGTAATTTTTCATGATCGCACCAATCACATCAACACCAAATATTGTATTCATATATTCAGCAATACTCAAAACACCTAGGAAAAAATATTCACATAGCTTATTCAGACGCATTCAACAAATATAATTGATTGGCAACGGCTCAAATTTAAAAGATACCTTCTTAATTCCTTCTGATTCAACTGTACTTGGTCTGGAAGAGCCGCTGAAAAGTTATCAACATAAATCTGCTGGTGTGGGTAGGTGATTTTTAGGCACTTTTGAACGATCTGATATCGATCAGCAGATTGTGAGTGCTGACATTGTTGCTCATTAGACTGGTCATGTCCAGATCTTGTAATAAACAACGCCATTGCAGAATGGAAGTAAGAGCAGCAAAGAGAAATAATTAACCGAGAAACTTACTATATGTAGTGCAGGTTCGGTTTGTTTTTGTCTGTCTGTCGTTTGATGCAGCATAGTAATTCACGACAGCTAACGGATTGAAACATATGAAAGCTAAGTCGATATGGAATGATCTTAATAATATGCTTCATTATTTAATGGAGACGATCTTTTCCCATGATGCTCCTGTGGATACGGTTTGGCGGCAGCATATTATCATCATCATTATTGTGTTTCTATTTTTGGGCATGTAACTTCCTTTTTCTTTTTTCTTTTTTCTTTTTTGGTTCAGATTTGGTACATAAATTACTCACAATTACATACTTAAAATTGAGTTATGGGATTTGTAATTCACACGCTTAAGTTGATTCAGTGTCCACAATTAATGATGGTTGGAGATGAAAGAGCTTATCTATCACATATGTTAGTATGGTTAAAATGTTGACTAGCGAGTGAGCTATTGTGTTTAATTGGGGCAAGTCTTTATTTCCTTACTTTAATCTGTGCACTATGATGGATATAACTTACAAAACAAGTTTTCTTCTTCTTATTGTTGGGCAACTCCAACATGAGCTCTAAAATATTATGGGTTTAGGAAAACAAAGAGAGCTTTAGGGGCTTAAGTTGAGGGTTAATAGGGTCTAATTAAAAAGTCTACAAAAATACCTCAATAATCTATGTAAATGATTAACATCTATAGTAATACACAAACTCAAGGTCATGCATTAGAAGTGCTCCACAATACATATTAGATTTAAAAAATGATAATGCTTTAATGATGCACGATCTCTCCAAACTGTATGAGAGTGCTAATTAGAATGCTAATGATATCATGTGTAAACTATTTTTGTGAAATAAACTAAAATGCTAATGTGTTTATAAACAATTAAACTCAAATAATGACCCTATTAGTGCACAAATCAATATCCAACGAAAATAAATATTACAAAAGGTGTGAGTGGACTCTGACCAAACAAAGACAAAAAAGGCGAGACTAGAAACATTGGGACATTTATGGCATGGAAAAGAAACATCCCTCCTTAAGAAGAAATGGGTTCCATTGTGTCGAAATATTTAACTGAAAGTGGAAACCTTATAGAATTTGAATCCTAGTTAACTAATTTTCTTGGTGAACAAATAATCCTTCCTTGATCACTTGATATAGGGGAATTCACTGATTCCCAATATCTTTCACCACTATACTCTTGAGACGATCAATGATGAATGGAGTTAAACATTAATAATTTAACTTTGTGAATGTCCTCGAGGATTGGAAAATTGATGTAGGGGCATTCAAGGCGTGCAAACAATATTGTTTCAACCAAATATAGAACGGTTATGTTCCCATGGACTATTTAGTCCTTTTGTTGTTTTAACATGGTGAATTTTATACGTGGGAACTATTAGAAATCCAAGAATTTAATATAATTCATCAATTTCATATATCTACGAGGTTCCAAGAGAATTGATCGATTTCTTCAACATTTAAAAAAATCTAGCAAGTGACTATATTCGTTGAAGGGATAAGACGGGTATTGGGGAAGAGGAAAAAAATACTTGAAGAACACATCAACATCATAATGTGATTCATTACTTGGATTCCTCTAGAAAAACTACACACTTTCAAACAACCGCCACTTGATTTCGAGATCACATGCAAAAGTTATGGCCTTTAGAAGTTGTAAGGTTTTTCTCTATTACAGAATCACTAGTCTGGCTTGAACGACAATTTCAAAACCATTGTTCTATATAAAGTAGTAATTTTGCAACCATTGGGATATTTTGAAACCTTCAAAGTTATTTCATAACTATCACTTTGTTTAAAGTGACAGTCTTGCCCTAGAGGGAAAAAAATAAAGTAACAACCATAAATGATTCTCTCTTCTTAAAAATTTCTAATGTTATTGGTAATTATAAATGATACTCCAGAATGTATGGGTTGCCAGTTGGATTTTTATTCTTGGATTAGGAGTTAACTTAGAGTGCAAGGATGTAAGAAGTTAGTTTTCTGAGAGAGAATTCTAATTCAGTTAGAGGTAGTGAGAGAGTTAGAGTTAGAGTGGGAAGATGGTTCCAGTCTAGAGAAGAGTAATATTGTATCAAGTCTATGAAGGAATGAGGTAGGGATAATTTTACTTCATGTAATGTTCAATAAGCTTGTAAAGGATAGTAAGTGTGAAAGTGTTAATGTGTATGAATATCTGTAACTTTAAATGTTTTTTTAGTAAAGAGAATTGTGTTTGAATCTATCATTATGTCATTGAATATATGTTTATGAATTTAAGAGTGAGTGCGAGTCCCAACTATATGACTTAGGTACCATTAAATCATTCTCGTATGCATCAATTGGTATCAGAGAAAGGTTTTCCTTTCTTGGTTGGGTGTGAGGCTCTTGTAGATTCTTGTTATATATTGTGAAAGAGAAGCCTATTCCTTTTTTGTAGGTTATGAAAGACAACCCTATTTTGTTGAGAAGATACATAACATTGAGGAATATCTCTTAGAATAGGAAGATTGTGGGAGTAGATGATTTGATAGAGATGTTGAAGTAAATCCAAGTGAGATTGAATGTAATAAAGAATGCACAATATAGAGAATTTATTGTAGTTGTGAGTGAAGATGCATAAGATATGGAGAAAATGTTGATGTCGCTTTAGGAAAAGTTGAATGTCTTGAAGAGAAGACAAACAAGTGAATAAAATAGACTAACAGAGGTCTCGATGAAAGAAAGATAAGCCCACTAGAAATATACATTTTTTTGTGATAAAGAGACTTAGGAAGAGTTCATGAGATGGATATTTGAGCTAGAGTGTTATTTTAAAGAGAATAATAATGAAGACCCAAATGAAGTAGAGGCTGCAAATACTATATTATGTGGAGTTGCAACTATGCATTGGATATTTCTCCAAGTGATAAAACAAGATAAAATAAGGAATAAGATAGATATTTGGGAACATATGGTTTCCAATATGATGGGTTATGTCGTACACCCTACGATGCAAGTAGAGTGGTTGAAGAAGTTGAGGCTTGAGCCTAAGGAGAGGAATGCAGGCTCTAAAGGAAATGCAAGATTGAATTTTCCATGTGAGTAACATAAGTCTATTTTAAAAAATAGAAAGAGAGGAATAAGTAAAATATTTTATTCTAGATGTTGTTGTGAATTAGTGAGGGGAAGAATATTTCCTGAAATGTAAATAAGATAGTGAGTTTTTCATGTGGGAAACATAGTTTCGGTTAGAAAGACAACATAGAGAAAAAAAGGTTGTGAGAATCTTGTAGAAGAAGTCCTCATAAAGGAGGATACAAAGA
Source organism: Taxus chinensis (assembly GCA_019776745.2). Taxonomy (NCBI): domain Eukaryota; kingdom Viridiplantae; phylum Streptophyta; class Pinopsida; order Cupressales; family Taxaceae; genus Taxus; species Taxus chinensis. The sequence goes on from CM034152.1 coordinate 685,207,518, forward strand.
TGATGTAACTTGTGAAATTGAAAAAAGTAAACTCATTATTGAATGATGGGAAAGAGTTTTTGGTATTCCCTAAGTGGGAAGAGGAAACATTATAATTAGAAAATAATATGAGCATGTTTTTATTTTGATATTTTAAGGGGAAAATAGTTGAGGAAAAATAAGAAGACATGCATGGATCCATGAAAGAAATAATAGAAGTGAATGAAGCATACATTGAATGAGAGTTTCAATTTTTCATGAAGGAAAAAATGAAGGTGAATGAATGAATAGTAAATGCACGTGATGAGAATGGAATTGAATACCCTTTATGTGAATTAGGGGAAGACAATAAAGTGAATAATGGTGCTATGGAAGTGGTAGAGGTTACTGAGAATGGATCTTTGGTAGTCCAGTTCATGACTACAAGCCATGAGAAGATTGAAAGTAATGGTGAAGAGTTGGAAAACATGTCTATGAGGCATAGTGAAGAGACGTAAAAAAATTTTGTGGGATCTATTGGTTTCCAAGATGTGGTTGATATATGTATGAGTTTACAATGAAGAAGTTGGAAAATCATGAAGAAAGAGAGATTGAATAGATTTTTTATAAGCATTAGATACACAAGATATAGATGGTGGATTTTTCTACCAAAAAAAATGGAGGAACATTGTGTTGCATATGTGGGAGCAACTCATATAGGATTTGAATAAGACACTCTTATGTTTCATGAGCTACATTGTTTTGATATGAGAATGGGAGTACACGTTTATTTGCACATGACATGATTGTGAAGCTTAAGATGATGAAGAGAGAAGAACGAAAAGGAGTACAAGATAATGATAAGGAGCATCTGGATTTTCTATTAGACAAAGTGTGTGTGTAAGATGATGATGTCGTAATGGAAATTTGTATTTTGGAGGACATGAAGATGGAGGAGAAGGATGTGAAAGTAAATCTAAAAATGATTACTTTAAGGTGGAATTGAGTGGATAAGAGGAGGTTGGTGTTGAAATAAAAATGACATTAGAAGAGTGCAAATGACGATAAAAAATTATCATGATACTTGTAGACACTAAAATTTAATGTTACTTATCCTTTTTCAATTCCAAGTTTGAGAATTATCCCTTGTGAAGATAAATGATCACACTCATAATATAATAACTGAAACTCTATAGACATTTGGTGAATTTCTTATCTTTACACTCTTATTTTTCATTAATTTAAGTAATAGTATTAAATCAAAGAAGTAAGCAATCCTTGTAAATCATGACATAACTTTGTTTTGCACTATAGTCCTCTTGTTTAGGACCATACACTTTGGTCAAGATGCGGAGTCTCATTTTGGCCGACCTATATGGTCCTTCACATTTTCTCTATCTGAATATTTTAAATGTGAATATATTTATTGGTTCATTTCATCTTCTTAGGGTTGGCCTTATTATAATATATCAACTACATAAGGTTATATAAACAAGTCAATGTCACTTTATAACTCTCCTGTCACTCTTACAAGATCCTATTGAAAATATCATTACCAAAACACTCAATGGTATACTAAATATATCCAAATCATCTGCAAATAAATTAGAACAATCCCTACTATATATTTGAAGCACTCAACCAAGTCAAATAGTCTAGATTCCTCTATTTCTATGCATGCAAAGGTCATAGAGCCATGTCTTAGCAAGAGAAAAGTCACTCCAAGTAATGTTCAATGTTTTCAAGGAATAAAGGGTTAGGTCAAGTCAATGAGGTACATCATATCATAATAACATCATGCTAGGTACATTCTATACTATATAATTATCCCATCATATTTGTGTCAATAGACACGAGGGAACTATATGCACCCAACAATTACATAAATGCAACATTGAAATGTGACACATCTTCGATGGTGACAAAAAATCCTTCCAAGATAAAAATGAGATACAAATCCTTCCTTCTCTCCTCTACACTCCCTTTTGACTCAAATCATCCTTTTTTCTAAGTTATGGACTTCATTTTGTTGGAAAACCCACTTTCTAGCCTTTTTGCCTTGTCTTTTTGCTTTTTCCACCCTTGACGAGAAAGTTTCCTACTTGCGAGTTGATAAAATGTGATTAGCTCAACCTTGAAATATTGACCCATAATCATTCTCACCTATTTCACATCTATCACTTATACCTATTTCTTACCCATCTCATCTCTCAAATTTCAGCTATCTCGACACGACCTCGGTAAGTTGAGTACACTAGGAAGCTCATTTCATTTTTCATGTGTAAAAATTCTAGTGAACCTGACTTGAAGGTCTAGTTTCTTGTTGTTTTCATTTTAGTATATTTTATTTTGTTTCACCTTATCCCTCTCTCATTATTCTGTGGGTGCTCATACACCGCCCATATATGTTGGGTCAATATTATAACAAGCCCATTTTAGGCTTTGAATCTTATTATATAAACCACGTGAGTTCTTAACAATCACCCTAATTGTTTGGATGGGATGATAATTATTCCCAAAACTCCCCTTTAATACATGCCTCTTCTATCCAAATATCAATCCTTCCTCCAATGTGAGGATTGAGGAGATCGACCAGTCATTAACCTACAAAGGTTGACAAGCATATTTTTCTAGCTCCAACAACATGACATTTACCAGAGAGAAAGGAACATATTTGCAAGTCTTGAAAAGGCCGTAGATTAGCATGAAATTTGATTCTATCCCATATTATTTGCAACATAATGAGAATATTTTGACACGGTTTGGCCAAAACAGTGATCAAATTAAAATGATAGATGGATCTTTAGATATGTTGCAAGATAACATTGAAACCCTTCTTCAAAATAATGTTTCTTCTATCGTACCAAAGTTAGAAAATGTTCCTCACTAAGGAGAAATAACAGGAAAACAATTCATAAAGGGGTATCACACGTCCCCTCCATAGAACCGTATGCATTATTCACCCAAATAAGGGGCTTAACCCTCATTAAATGATGTCATTTCGACATTAGTAGGAATTCTTAAACTACACAACCAACTTGTGTAATGTGTTAGAATACGAGGTATTTGTAGACACTAAATCATGCACTTGGGTAAATTTTTAGGTCCTAAAATCATACTAGCATTCAAATTATTCCTAAGTAAGAAAACTAGTAATTGACGACTATCTTTGGCCTCTTTTATTTCTTTATTATTTCCTCTTTGGTCTTACACACTCTATAGCCAAGTCATAATTTTATTGATTTATATTTTATGGATACAGACACTAATACCCAGCCATGACAGAAGCACCTAGGCACATCTATCCTCTCTAGGCACCCGTTTACTCATTTCTTTTGGGTCTCTTTTATCTTTTGGGCATATTTTTCACTTATGGGTTGGTCTTTTAGTTGTCAATTACAAAATTTAAACAAAGGAATCATATAAATACATAGTTATGTGTTCAAAATGAAGGACCAAAACACTAAGTATTACTAGTAGAACCTAAGATTACATCCAAAAGGCACCTAAAGCACTCTAAAACATCCATCTACCATCCACTTAAGGGATAAGGACTGTATCAACTCTGCATACACTACATAGGAAGGAGAAGTTCATTCTATTCCATTCAAACATGCTATCCATTTATACATTCTAGCTATATCCCGCTATCAAGTGCATCTGGCACAAGGACATCCTAGGGTACAATCTCTACACACACTCATAAGAACTACATGGATTCTGAGATGTAGTGCAATGCTTGGTCATAATTTCACTTCTGGGGTGACTTCCGGGGTCATTTTGACTCCCATTATGCATTTTACTTTTTAGGTTTGATTTATTTTGTGGCCTTTTACAGGTGAAATCTTCTTTTACAAGCTACAGGTACCCTTGGCGATCATTGTCTGACTATCAGGCAATCAATAGGAAACAACAGGGAAGACCTTGTGACACACTAGAAATTATATCTTGAGCTCTTGTGTAGTCACCAATGATCAAAATTGGTCTTTAATGCCAAGGTTTTTGTGTCTGGCTTGGTTCCTGCATTTCAAAATTTATACTGAGCATTTATGACACTTTGTCTAGCTTGTTCAACACCTTTCCTAGTCCAGACCAGTTTTGGATCAAGTGTAAATCAACTAAGTCCTCTCTTCTTCTTATTTTCTTAGGGTTTCAAATATTACATCTTAGTTTGTTTTTGGAATCTCTATATTTCACGAATTTACATGTCATTCGGTTAAGTAGTGACTCTGCAATATTTTAATTTAATTTAAATTAAATTAAATCATTTGGTGAACCCTACTCGTGAACGGTCTTTCAGATCATTAGTTTGCACATTTCCTTTTCTACATGGATCCTAAGGTTTCTCCAATCTATTTGCATGACTTACTTAAAATCCATCCACCTTGCAAATTTTTTCTCTAAAAAAACCAAGACACTATGTACCCTCCCTAGCGATACGTCACCTATTCAAGTAAGTGCTATTTCTAATCATTTATATGATGAATCTATTGCTCATAATCCTCCATCCAATCAACCCATTTTAAAGTCAATTCCATCTTTATATTCTTTATTTCAAGAAAAAATTCAAGATATGGAAACAAAAATTACATTTCTTAAATCTGAAATCTAACATCTCAAGGATGCTTCTCATTCTACTTCAATATCTTATACATGTGTTCATATCAGTGAACCCCAAGTCTTTCCACTGCACACACCTATCAAGTTTTATTTCAATGCTAAGAAATATGATATTATTCATGAGCTCCTAAATCAACAATTGATCAACTTTCCAAATAATCATTATTACCCTTCTTATCATCTTTCCAAATACCAAGGTATCCCATTTTGTAATTATCATTGAATTAATGGACATAATGGAAATGATTGTTATGTTTTGAAATGAAAAATTGGCCACCTTAAGCATCATGGTTTCATTTCGTTTTCTACAAAAATACTATTGTACACTCATCTCGAATCACTAAATCCCACTAGGCTCCCAAATCTGATTCATCCATGTCTAATGAGCATCAATCTATAATCACTAATATTCCTCCTTTGGTTAGTCAAGAGCTTCCTATCCAACACATTCCAAATAAATAACTCCCTATAAGAAATAGTTCATCCCCTCCTCTTGTCAAGTATTCTATAGCATTACCAACTCCAACTAAGAAACATCCTCTAAAAATCAGTCCATTCCCTCCTACAAATTTATCTACAATGTTATCAATCCAAAATAAGCTACCACCATTCAAGATCACTCCCCACTCTACTCCACTTTCGTGTCCAATTCTCTTTTTCAAACAAGTTAATCATTACATTGATGGCCAAGACACATTTCAAAATCCACCACCATTCCATGATCATTCTCACATAGCTCTCAAATCATTGGTACACTTGGGGGGCATTGTACTCCCCCCTCCTTTCTAGCAATATCAGTTGTCTTTAACATCTACTATCACACTTAACGCTCTATGATTCATGAATCATTCTCATACATACTTTCAAATCCTTTAATACACACATTGTATTATCATTTCCCTATGATGCACTCTAGTTCCATGGTTCATACTTGACTTCTGAGGGTCTAAATCTGAAATGAACATCACCACATTCACTCTTCAGGCTCTATACTTCATATTATACCTTTCTAGTGCACATTTTGTTGGTTTTGGAGCTTGATAGCGAAGGGGGTTGCAAGGGGGGCTTCACCACCCTTGTAGGGTCCGGGCCGCATGCCTTGGTGGGGGTTCAAGGGAAGTACCAACGAAAGCCACATTTTATATGTATTTATGCATTGTGAAATCTAGACCGTTCCTTATCACGTCACAGATCTAACGGGAGGTGTTCTATGTTTCCCTGAAATGATAAAAAACCCTAATATCTTTAAAGGGTTGTTATGTATGAGGATCATTGTATTAGTGCTAGAACCATGAGAGAGAGTTTGGATGGACTGAATAAAAGGATTGGCTATTTCTAGTGTACGTAGCCCATTTTGGGTGAACCACATTAAATTTGTGTCTCCATTTTATTGCATTCTTTTCTGTTTTCACATTTTTTGCATTATTCATTGCATGCTTATTTATCTGTACAACTGGTATAATATTAACAACTGGTATTAGAGAATGTTTGAGATTTATTTTTTGGTAGTGTGCTCATAGAGGGATTTCTATTTGAGTGGGAGAAGTAACAATGGAAGAGGATAATAAGTTCAGAGTTGATAAGTTTGTCGGCTGAAATTACCAGATATGGAAAATACAGGTGGAAGGTTACCTGTATCAAAAGGATCTATACCTACCGTTGGGAAGTGAAGAAGTGAAACCCTCAATCATGTCTAATGAGGAGTGGAAGGTCCTAGACAAAAATGATCTCTCTGTGATTCGATTAAGTCTGGCATCATCCGTAGCTTCAAATATCTCACAGGTGAAGAGTACGGTAGAATTGATGAAAACCCTAGCTAATTTATATGAAACACCTAGTGCATCCAATAAAGTTTATTTGATGAAAATATTGTTTAATCTATAAATGCAAGAAGGTGGATCTATATCTAACCATCTTAATGATATCCACACTATTGTAAATAAGTTAGATTCAGTTAATATCTCATTTGATGAGGAGGTTAGAACATTATTATTCCTATGTTCTTTGCCATAAAATTGGGACAACTTAGTAATGGTAGTTAGTAATACATCAGCTACTTCTCTTAAATTTGAAGATGTAGTCAGTGTCATTTTAAATGAGGAAATGCACAGGAAAAGTACAGGGGAAAATTATTCTTCTGGAAATGCATTGAATATGGAGAGTAGAGGGAGGAGGAAGGAGAAACCAAAGAGTAAGGCTCGTGGGAGATCTAAATCAAATATGGGCAGATCCAAATCTAGAAGTAGAGGCATTACATGCTGGAACTGTGGAAAGAGAGGACATGCTAAAAAGGATTGTTGGTTCAAAGGAAACAAAGAAAACCAACATGAAGGTATTAGAGAGGAAAATATGACAGGTAATATTCTTCAGGATGCTCTTATACTTTCTCTTGATACTAGAGTAGAATCTTGGGTACTAGATTTAGGAGCCTCTTTCCATCCAACCCCTGATAAGAGCTATTTTAAAGAGTATGTCCAGGGAAATTTTGGACAAGTTTATTTGGGCGATGATGAGCCATGCAAAATTGTTGGGAATGGAAATGTACACCCTAAAATTACAAAACGGAAATACATGGATATTGAGAGACGTGAGGCATGTACTTAGCCTCAGGAGAAATCTCATCTCTATAGGACAGTTGGGTGGTGAAGGTTTCATAGTCACATTCACTTCAGATTCTTGGAAGTTTTCCAAGGGTTCCCTGGTAGTGTCACAGGGTTAGAAAGTAGGCACTCTTTATTTGTCTACTTGTATATCTAATTCTTCTACCATATTGTCTACTTCAGATGAGGATGCCAACATGTGGCATAGTAGATTGGGACATATGAGTGAGAAGGGAATGGAAATTCTACATGAAAAAGGTAAGCTTTCAAGTTTGAAGCAATTAGACTTAGAGTTTTGTGAGCATTGCATTTTTTGGGAAATAGAAAAGAGTTAAATTTCTCAAGGCAGGGAATACCAAGAAAGAGAAAAAGTTGGAGCTAGTTCATACAGATGTGTGGGGGCTGGCCAATGTTGCATCTCACGGTGGTTCTCTGTACTATGTCACATTCATAGATGATGCCACAAGGAAGGTATGGGTATATTTCATTAAGCGTAAGTTTGATGTCTTTGATACATTTAAGAAATGGAAAGCACTTGCTAAGAATCAATGCGGTTTTAAATTGAAATGTTTGAGATCTGATAATGGTGGTGAGTATTGTAGTAAGAAATTTTTTGATTATTATTCCTTGAACACGACTCATAGAGAGAAAATAGTTCCCAGGACTCCGCAGCAAAATTGTGTTAGTGAGAGGATGAATAGAACAATAATGGAGTGTGCACAGTCAATGAGATTACACGTAGGGATGCCTCTTCAATTTTGGGCAGAGGTCATAGATACTGTTGTGTACTTAATCAACTGTGGGCTTTGAGTGCACTATATGGAGGAATTCCCAAAGAATCTTGGACTGGGAAAGAGATAGACCTTTCATTTTTAAGATTATTTGGTTTAGAGACATTGGTGCATGTTAATAAAGAAAATAAGAAGAAATTGGATTCAAAATCCAAACGTTGTACATTCATAGGCTATGGCTCCAATGGTGATTTTGTTTGGTGTGAAAATAGAATGTACAGGGATCAGGTACATGATGACAAAAATCCCAAGGAAGAACTGATTGAGGATATAGCTCCTAAAAATGAACTCTTGGGTGGAAAATATCCACCTAAAGGTACCGAGGTTGACAGTTCTATAGGGCGAGCATGACAACGAGCGTCAGCATCGACACCTCTGTCAGAAATTCAAGAAAATGAGTAGCAAGAAAATAATTATCCCATGACACCCCCATCTTCGGTAAGAAGGTCACAACGTACTAGTAGACCTCCAAAAATATTTTCCCCTAATTTGTATTATTTGTTACTAACATATAGTGGTGAGCCAGAGAGATTTGATGTGGCAATGCAGGTGGAGTCCACTAAGGAGTGGGAGCGTGGTATGAATGAGGAGATGGAATCCCTGGAGAAGAACCAAACATGGGAGTTAGTCAAATTGCCAGCTAGGAAGAGAGTACTACAAAAAAAATGGGTCTACTGTGTGAAAGTTGAAGAAGGTGGATGGAAAATGTACAAAGCAAGGCTTGTAGTGAAGGGGTATGAACAAAAGAAAGGTATTGATTTTGATGAAATTTTCTCCCCTGTTGTAACGATGTCTTTCATTCATACTATATTAAGTTTAGTTGTTGTTGAAGATTTACACTTAGAGAAACATGATGTCAAGACAAAATTTCTCCATGTTGACTTGGAGGAGGAGATTTATGCAGCAACCACTTGGATATGAGGTGAAGGGTAAGGAGAAATTGGTTTTCAAGTTGAAGAAGATCTATAAGGGCTCAAGCAATCTCCCCGACAATGGTATCTAAGGTTTGATAGTTTTATGCATGAGCATGGTTTTACTAGATGTCAATTGGATCATTTTGTGTACTTTAAATGGTTGGATATTGGGAGCTACATTATTCTTTTGTTATATGTATACGATATTCTTGTAATAGGGTCCAATATGTAGGAAATTGCAAATCTTAAGGAAAAGTTTGCATAAAAATTTGTAATGAAGGAATTGGGTGTAGTAAATAAAATCATCGGTATGAAAATCAAGATGGATAGGAAAAATAAGAAATTGGTGTTGTCTAAGGAGGACTATATAGAAAAGGTGTTAGCGAGGTTTCAGATGCAAAATGCGAAACTAGTTAGTACACCTTTAGCTGGGCATTTTAGATTAAGTAAAGAGAAATTCCCAACAAAACAAGAGAAAAAATATTATATGGCATGGGTTCCTTATTCTTCAGTAGTTGGGAGCCTCATGTATGCCATGGTTTGTACTAGCCCAGAAATTAGTATATGGAAAATCCAGGTAGAGCACACTAGAAGGTAGTCCAACGGATTCTCAGGTACTTGAGAGGGACCAATAATAGGAACTTGTGCTTCAGAGGGTCAGATTATAATTTACATGGATTTGTGGATTTAAATATGGCATGAGATGTGGATAGCAGGAGGATCAGTACTGGATACATGTTTACATTTGGTGGTGCGGTAGTGAGTTGGATCTCAAAGTTGTAGAAGGTAGTTGCCGTATCTACTACAGAGGCATAATATGTTGTAGTGACTGAGGCAAGTAAGGAAATGTTATGGATGAGAAGGTTTATGAAGGATTTGGGTAAGGAACAAGGGGATTGTAAGTTACACATTGGTAGTTAAAGGTTAATTCACTTGACAAAGAACTCAACCTTCCATTCAAGAACCAAACATATTTAGCTAAGATATCACTTCATAAAACAGGGGTTGGAGGATGGGCAGCTTGAGTTGGTGAAGATTCATACAGATGATAATCCTGCTGATATATTTACTAATCAAATGAAAAATGAGAAGTTGGATTTGTATTCAACTTTTGTGGGTCTTCAAGATTGATCTTGAAGTGGAAGAAACAAGCCAAGAATAAAATTCCAAGAAAGAGCTATAGTGGTGGAGCTACAACAATCAGTCTCCAAGTGGGAGATTGTTGGTTGTGGATCCTGATAGTGTTGGGAGTTGCAAGGGGGGATTCACACCCCTTGTGGGGTCTGGGGGGGTGGTCTCCCTAGTGGGGGTTCAGGGGCAGCACCCCCAAAAGCCACATTTTATATGTATTTATGCATTGTGAAATTTGGACCGTTCCTTATTAGGTCATTATGTATGAGGCTCACTGTATTAGTGACAACACTTTGAAAGAGAGTTTGGTTGGAATGAATAAAAGGATTGGTTATTTCTTGTGGATGTAGCCCATTTTGGGTGAACCACGTTAAATGTATGTCTCTGTTTTATTGCATTCTTTTTTGTTTTATGTTTTTTGCATTATTCATTACATTCTTGTTTATCTATACAACTGGTATAATCCTAACATATTTCTCAAACCATTTCCTAATGAAAATCTCTTTTTAAATGGATCATTATTTATTATTGAGGGGTATTTTATAAATGAATCTCATGTCATACACATTTGTTGGGGGGCATACTACTCCTTCCATATTCACACATTGTATACCATTTCATCAAACCCATACACTACATTTGCATATCTTGGTTGCACTTACTCTTTCTTTCTTATATTACTTACATGATTCAATTGACTTACTATGCGAGTAATATACTTTGTATGTCATTATATTTCTATATACACACATGCAAATTCACTTGGTATTTTGGAGTGAATGTAGATATCTTATAGATATTCACATGCTACAATGATGTTCAACACTATATCCTTTGCCAGTCCTACTGAGGCTCTTGGGGGCATCTACCTTTACTACACTCACACGTTATAGTGATATTGTTTCATTATTTACTTCTAATTTCTAGCACATTTACTTTCCACTGATACATACATGCCTTGACATACTATTTACCTTTTTTTATAAGATAATGGGTGCTTCATGTGCAAGATTTACCTTACACTTGACTTACTATGGTTGTCTGATATTATTCACTTTCCATTATCTGTTATTGTATGCCATTGTTTATGGGCTATGCCCTATGTCTTGTTTGATCACTGTTTGTATGCTTTTGGCTACTTCAGCCCTGATTATCTTATGACATTGTGAATGATGTCCCATGTATGAAACCTACTTTTTGCGGTCCACTTTTTTTGCATAGTTGATTTATTGCATTGTATTCTACTACATGCTTGTTACTACTAACAAATATTTTTAGCCACTTATTTTGCATGTGCCCTTTTTTCTACCATGCATATCCCCTACCCCTTGTAGGTATCATTTTTAGATCAACATTCGGTCCTCTCTTTTGGGACATATTCTCCTATCGACATCGAATGTACCCCAAAAAGGGGGGGCATACATTAGGTGAACAAATGAACCCTATAGTATCTCAGAGATATAGTGCATATCTGTACAATATATAAACGAGATAGAAATGTAGTCATCAAATGGAGCTGAATCTAAATTAAGCCCTCAACAAAACATAGACACCAGCTCCCAGACTATGACAGTAGTGCCTGGGTGCCTGTGTACTCCCCTAGGAACTAATGTCCTGGGGAAAAAACAGTCAACTTATCATATCAAAATAGTTCACAAAATTCTTTAGAGAAATTTTACAGCTACAGGCACAATCCTCCAACAAAAAAATACATGCAATCCTACAATCCATTTCAATAAGAAACATTAGTACATTCAAAACTAATTCAGAAAAGTAGGAATAAAGTAGGGACACACCATCTACAGTGGTGCTTATCAGATAGAGTCATGAAAGGAGAGTAATAGTAGACCTATCTCCCCAACACTTGTTCTTTGGCATGAGATCATCCAAAAAACTTGCATTTGGCATGAGATCACACAAAAAAACTCACACTTGGCATGATATATCCTAAAAAACTCACTCTTTATAACATTTCAAGATAATTTTCTATCCTTTTACATCAGGTGCACACCTTCCTTTACACACGTTTTACATACTTTTACATATTTATGCACATTTTTCTTTGATTTATGATATACATGGATTTGAATACATTATTTATCTTCATTTACAGGTCCTTCCTTACAAGAATCAATAACCACAAACTACAACAACACAGTACAATGCATACACTTTACCCTTAGAGTCACTTTCCTTTCCTAGTCTCCACGCTTCACTTGTCCACTTGGCATGGATTTTTTTACACACTCTATAGGATCATAAGGTACATTTATCTACTTTATGTTATTGATTATTCATTCAACAACATAAAGTGGGGGAAAATGTAGAAACTAAATCATGCACTGGGGTACATTTCTAGGTCCTAAAAGCATGCTAGCATTCATATAATTACTAAGAAAGAAAACTAGTAATTGACGACTATCTTTGACCTCTTTTATTTCTTTATTGTTTCCTCTTTGGTCTTACACACCCTATATCCTAGTCAAAATTTTACTTATTTATCTTGTATGGCTCCAGACACTAGTGCCCAACCAGAACAAAAGCACCCAGGCACTCCTGTCACGTCTCAGATCCCTTGACCCTTTTTCATCTTACTCACTTATTTTGGGTCTCTTTTATTTTTTGGTCATATTTTTCACTTACGGGTCATCCTTCCAGATGTCTATTAAGAAATTAAAAAGATGAAATCATATAAATACATTGTTATGTGTTCAAAATGAAGGACCAAATAATAAGAATTACTAATATCACCTAAGCCTGCATCCAAAAGGCACCTAAAGCACTCTAAAGCATCCATATATCATCCATTCAAGGGACAAGGGATGCGTAAAATTTGCATACACTACATAGGAAGAGAAAGTTCATTTTATTCCATCCACACATGCTATAAATTTCTACATTCTATCTACAACCCACTATCAAGTGAAACTAACACAACGACATCCTAGGGTACAATTTCTACACACTCACAAGAAATACATCGAGTATGAGATGTAGTGCAATGTTTGGTCATATGATCACTCTTGGACTGACTTCCGGAGTCATTCTGAATCCCCATTCTCTATTTTCCTTTTCAGGTTTGATGTGGTTTGTGGGCTTGTATAGGTGAAATATTCTTTTGCAGGTTACAACTACCCTCGGAGATCATTGTGTGACTATCAAATGATCAATATGAAACAATAATAAAGACCTTGTGACACACCAGAAATCATATCTTGAGCTCCTGTGTAGTCACCAGTGCCCAGAAGTGATCTGGAACGCCATTGACTTATCCCAGGAGTTCGTGTCTAGGTTGGTTCCTATATTTCAAAATTTATATTGAGTATTTATGACACTCTGCCCATCCTGTTCAAAAAAATTTCCAATCTAGATTGGTTTTGGATCAATCATAAATTAGCTAAGTCCTCTCTTCTTCTTCTTTTCTTAGGGTTTAAAATATTACATTTTAGTTTGCTTGTGTCATCTATATATATATAAGAATATAAAGATCATTTGGTTCAATAGTGATTCTGTAATATTTTAATTTAATTCAAATTAGATTAAATCAATATCCCATATATAAAAAAGGGTAAACTCCTTTCACCAACACACAACTAATGAAAAAACCCTTGCAACAAGTTTATCTGGTCTATTCTAACCCAGTTGACCTTGTTACAAGATCTTACACACTAGGGATAGATCCTCACCTCTCTTACGCTTACCCTACTCAAGGACCTATGGGGAATTATTTTCCATATGGTACCCCCAATAATGCAAGTTTTCATAACCCAATGCTTGCAAACATGTTTTCTAGTGTTACTCTTCCCTACATTATCACCTACATTGGATAACATAAATGTTTATGAACATCCCATTTAGGTGGGTGATCTTGTGTTAAGATTAGATAGTCAAATAGATACTAATTTAGGTAAAGGTCATAAGTTCATACCTAAATGGCTAGGACCTTATCAAGTAACCGAGGATTTCAACAAGGACACCTACCATTTGTGCACTTTTGAGGGTGAGGAGTTTGGAAAATCCGGTAACTCACTTCATTTAAAATCTTTCTATATATAAATATTATACCTCCATGTTATAAGTAAAATGGATCAAGGGGGGGTGAATCATTCCTTTAAAACCTTTACTTAATTCCCTTAAGTTTCTTACACCATTCAAATAATCAAATCAACATTCATTAACCATTAAGAGCATATTAAGTGTGATTAACCATATACATGAATGAGAGAGTACAAAAAAAACTAGATATAAAGTGGGAAACCCTTAAGTAGAAGAAACCCCACTAATTTTTTTGAACATATTACTCAAACCAAAATGCTTACATGAATATTACACATCACACAATATTTATTAGTGAAGCACCCACTTCACAAGGAACATTCACCCCTATTTAGTATAACACCCACTATACAAGGAGGATACAACCACCAAGATGATCAAACACCCACTAAACCATATGAAAATAAATACCACTTAAGTATTTTTTCTCCTACAATAGATTGTGATCACAATTTCAGCTCCAACATCTCAAAACCATCTCAAACAACTTTATCTTCTACTTCACTCAATCTTGCTCCTTTATAAGCTAATTAGGTCTAATGACCTTGAAGAACTTCTAATTTCCCCTTATCACCTTCTCATTCTTCTTCTTAACACTTGCTTGGATCCCTATAACACTATCTATCACCTCCTCTAGCTTGCTCACACTTCTATCTACTCCACTACCTCAAATGAGAAAATATAAAACGCTTATATACATGACTCATGCTTACAAAAACCTTAGGTCAGCCATGAAAATTAATTTCACTCATACCAACAATAAAATACATCTACAAAATCATATAAAATAACATGAAAGGACTATATAGGTCGGCATTAGACTAATACTCTCAATCATGCACAACTAGGCTTAAATGGCTAGTTTCATCTCCACCAAATACATCTTGGACTCCAAGAGAAAAAAGAAGCTCCATACTAGCTCTAAAACCTTCGCACATGTCAGTGATATCATATTGAAACCTTTCATAGGCTCAAGAACCTTTTCATCATCCATTTTATTCATGACACCATCAAGCAGGATTGTTTCTTACTCATTTTGAGCACCTTGAGTAGACCAGTCTTCAAAGATGAAGACCAAGATTCAACATATCACCTAAAATATGGCATGAAACCACTCACTGGAAATATATTAACCCATATAACATCAAAAACCAATTTATACCTCATGAATCATCCCATAGAGCCATCAAAACATATTTTTCCTCCAAGATACTTGAAATGCCGACAAACCAAACTTGAAAACTTGATCTTATCATACTTGTGTTGACACATTCAAGACCTATAAATTCATGGCACATGATAAATGTGAACCCCTCATCACTCTATAATATATATGAATCATGAATCAAGATAAGATATTGGTCTTTCAGACTAATTTCATCGAAGAACCTTCATTGTCCTTAAACCGTATCAAGTAGGTCAACTTGTGACCTCATCCAACCAAATTGACCTGTAGAACTCAACCAAAGCATGACTCATGTCACACTGGATGTGTACAACACATTCATAGTCATTATACACCTCTAATTAGGTCACACATTCCCAAGAACCTCCTTTCTCCATGACTGCCAAAAACTACCTGTTAGACCTAAAAACTAGTCTTCTCAACCACCATGACTTTCCTAGTTAGGTCATGACATTAGGTCTAGTTTAGACCTAAAAAGAGTAGGTTAACACCATACCCATGCTTCAAATATCTTTAAAAGGCCCTAAAATATTTGAGACAACATATATCAATCTTCTACATGCCATCATGAGACCACATACCTCTACAAATGATATTCATACTCCATTAGGCCACCAAACACCTAGACTTGGTCTAGATGAAGACCTGAAAACCTTGCTCAAACTTGTAACTATCTTATGAGACCTATATGAGTGTATCAACACATCACCAACATAATCTCCATGCCTATACCATGCTTCAAAATCCTCCATGCATCTCTATCCTTCACATGTCATCACCCATGCTGATTAGACCTCCTGATTAGGCCTTCTAGGCCAAATTACTCTCATCTTCTTCACTCTTGTAGCTATTTCACTTCTTGTCTTCCCATGTCATCTTCATTTCAAACTTCTTCTTTCACTCCTTGTCATCATCCTTTTTCACTAATTTCCTTATACCTTTTACTTCAATGACAACACTAGCGCACACATGCCAACACTGCACACTGTCCTTGTTGAATTTTCACCCTTTGTGTCATTTGCATTGTAACCTTGTTTAGATTATATTATGGAAATACTTATTTTGGAATGATTTTAAAAAAAATTATACATTGGAATATGTTTCAATCATGATATCTCTATGATTTTTTCATACTGTTCAGCCATATAATCCGCATCACCAATTTCAATCATGAGACAAGATTTAATATTGATTGCATAAGGTATTACATGCTTCATCCCTCTTATAGTTTCTCCCACTTCGAATTTTTTCACCTTTGATCCTATCTAAAATTTTACTGAAGGAAAATCCTCCTATCAAAATAAAGTTCTCTCCATAACAAGAAATCTCTAAATACATCACCTGGATCCTATGTTCACCCATATTAGTCTTCAGTGATGAGCCATCACATCTTAATAGTTGTGGGGATGAGATCAGGGAACAAACATTCCCTCACAACAATAAAATTGCAAGAAAAAGGAAAAAAATAAATATTATCATTACAAATAACTACGCCTTTTGTTTTTCGTATTCTTCAGTGGTGAGCCCACACTTCTTATTGGTAAAGTGAAATTGGGAAAGGAGAAATGTGCCTTACTCACCTACATTTTTCCTTTGGTGATGAGCCCATGCTTCTTACTGGTAGCATGGGGCAAGATGTAAGGGGTAATTTCATAAAAAATAAAGAAAATTAAAATAATCCTTAAATAAATGTGGAATGAAAGTTATTGAATATATCAAAACCCAAATGGATAATTTAGATGCCTATGTTAGGAGAAACAACTATTACTTAACATATATTTCCAATTAGTAGGCCACTCATGGGTCTAAGTCTATCAAAGGATTATAAAGTGTAAATCATCTTGAATTTTCTCATATAATCTTGATTGGAAATGAGTCATAAGTTCCTAAATAGACCATTGTTAAAACTCATGTCTCATTATTCATCATGCTCATCTATACATTATTCATTAATATATATATCACATCCTTATTGACTATTGGTATTGAGCCCTTGCATCTTAATGATTGCGTGGGGTCAAGAGTGGAGGGAGACATTTCATCATTATATCATCTACAACATATTTTGACAATATAATGGAATTTTAAACCTTATTTGAAAAAGAAGTCTCCTAAGTCTAACTTGTAACCATGTGTGTTCCCATATCTCATTCTATTTACCATACTACACTATAATCCATAAAATTCATTTAAAGACTATTAAATATCAAACATTCCAAACTATATGAAGTGCAACAATGAAGTAGAGTGTAAAGAAACAAATGTGCAAAGGAGTGTCGAGCCAAAAAGATATATGCATACATATATTATATATCTGCCAATGTTTTAGTACACTTCCGTCACACTAAAGTACAAGTGTGGTACAAAAATCAATCATGAGAAAAAAGGCCAACACCATTGATATATACAAAAATGAGATCAAGTAATAAAGGAACTCATCTTATCCATCCCTTCAAGACCCCTGTGAAGGAGAAGGTCAAGGGCTCCTACTACGACTCATGTGATGAGGTATTCTAGGTCCTACATGAGAGGCTTTTTGTATCAAGTGGTGTGAATGTCCATGAGAGTTTCCATGAGAGGATCCATTGGATGATTTAGTTCATGTAGCCTCACTACGTGTTGAATTTACCCTCTAAGCATCTCTCGATAATCCTCAACATGTTGTTTCAATAATGTAATCTTAGTCTTCATTCGATAAATTTATCCTACTGTGTGCTAGGATAAAGTAAAAACATCAGTGTGATGGTAGACCTGGGCTTGGATTCCCTGGTTTACCAATAAGCCATTTTGAGTCAAACCAGAAGTGATGGAGAACATGTCCAGGTTCATCCTCCTGATAAGTTCTTGTCATTTACAGCAGTCTCTAAAAAAACACATGCACACATCACGGTAAGTGCACCAAGTTGGGAGATCAAAGGGGGTCTTAAGTGAACATTTTTTTGAAAAATTAAAATCTTCAACTTCTACGAGTTATTTGAAATAGTTACACTCAAAATTGGAAGATGTTATAAGAACATGAATCGTAGCATTTTGAGTCTAGTTTCTAAGCTACTTTTTTTTAAATGGTTAAGTTTAAGTGGGTTAAAGAACTAAAATACCAACAGGTGCTCCTGTTTTTGTTAAAAAACATAGTAGACAGTCTGGTCATGCCCCCCACCATTTTTGAGCACTATTTAGTATTTTTTAAAACCCTTTAGTAGAAAGATAGATATGAGCATCTAGTTTGGGCTATAATTTTTTTTTTTTAAATTAGCAAGTATATTTTTTAATGATTTTTTAAGTAATAATATTTTAAATTTTGAAAAATAAGGGAGCTCCAACCTGTGCCCCCCCTAACTACCTCAAAAAAAATATCAAAAATTAGAATTTTTTTAATATGTATAGAATTAGTCCTAGTTTGGGATTGTAAAATTTTTATTCAATTTGGATGAGTTGAAACAAAAAAGGTAAAATTTTATAGACATGTATAAATTCCAAAAAATAGCTACAAAAAGGCATAGTTATAAAATAAGAAGTATGGAAACCTTATATTAGTCAAAAAATTTGAAAAATTATATTTTTAGAAAGAAGGTCAAGTTTTCTCAACCTCGCAGTAATATTATTATTCAATTTATTGATCGTTTTAATTTGATTTATCGTGGCGAAATAACATTTTACCATTTTTCTACCAAAAACACATTGTTTGCTATGTTGTTACAGGTCCATGCCTCAGGCTTGGGGATCCAAACCGGATCCAAGCCTCAGAGGCTATGCCTTGGAATAGGCAAAAATTAAACACATGCTACACGTCAATATGCTATTATTATATATATTTGATACCCATCCGGTGTCCTTTTCATTTCTTTCACGTGATTTATCTCCCCCTTCTGTCTTGTTATGCAAATTGCTAACATTCTTGGTACCATAATTTTGAGTAGTTGAGATTGTCCCCTAACCCACTATTTATATTTTTACTAATCATGGGTGATAAAATATGATGCATAGGAAACAATAATAAAGTGAAGAACAAGACACTGGAGAAATTGGAAGAGATGAGAATAAATAAAATGATGTGGGTGACATAAACTTTGTGATGGGAAATCATTCTACTATATCAAATGTACCTAATGTTTTAAAAAATCAAGGATGAAATACATAATGAAAATGTAGAGAATAATGATTTTTGCAATAAATACTAATAATGAATTGAATGGTAATATTGGTATAGATGAAGAAATTGATATGAACCCAAATTTTGAACCTTTACCTGAGAATCCAAATGTTGAACCTTTACCTGAGAATCCAAATGTTAATCATGAAATTTGCATGGAAACACTGAATGAATCAAAGTAACCTTGCTAATGCATATTTCACCTCTAAGAACACCTCCTTCCATTTTGCAAGAAAACCCATTCACTTAATTGAAATTGATGAAAACATTATAAAACTACCGTGCCTAACAAAATGTTTAAAAGAAATGCGAGAAGAAAATCTACCGGAATTTGAGTCAATTACTTTGAGAATTTAAATAATACAGCAAAATATTCTCAATTATTTGTTAGGGTTGATTAAATGTAATTAAGATGATACCTACAATGAAGACTCTAGGGTTAAGAACATTCAATGTTGATGATTGAAATGCATCAATTTTTGAAAATAATACATAAAGCTTACCAAACTGTAGGTGTCAACAAACACACTATTTAGATAGTAATGTTATATGACGTGTGACTTACTAATTGTATAGTAAGTGATAAAACAATTAATAAACGATTGATTAGAAAATTAAGTAGAGATTTGAAGCTAAAAAGAAAAACAGTGATGAAAGTAATATGGAGATGCAAAAACATGATCTTGAGTTAGCTAATAACAATGACTATTGGGAATTCTCTAGTAGAATCCCATGGAAAGACAATGATACATATGATATTCTAAAAGAATTACTTGTAAAGTTTTGGAACGAGAACACGAGGGTGTCAACGAATAGAAGAGATACATCCAAAATAATAATAGGTTCTTGTAATCGATGAATCCTGTGTAAAACATTATCTGGATATGACATTCAAACACAATTCTCTATCTAAGTTTTAGAATGAAAATCCCTAAATTATACATTAGCCAATCATTTTTTGATAATGAAAAAACCCTTTTATATGAAAATCAATCACTCTACGTACCACTTAGATTTTGCTGTAGAGATTATTGAATAAGGCATTCAATGCATTATTATGTTTTCTCCGAGTACATCTATGTTTTACATACTGACATCATGTTGCAGGATGCGTGGATTAAATGTCCCACCAAATTCTGAAAGGGAATTTATTCTTTTACGATATTTTGTGAAAGATAAACTAGATTTTTTTTATAATAAAGCATGTTTGGATGGAACGTGCAACATATGTGGTGACTTTCCAAAATTGAAAAGTTATATCCATGAGGATCCTAGTTACAAATTTCATAGGAAAGTAATTAGTTGGTTTCAACAAATATAAATCTAATGGCATATCAATTAAAATATGGAAAATAATCTAAGAGGTGTGAACATTACAAAACAATTACCTATATTAGCAATATATGGTCAAAGTCAGAGAGGAAATTGTTTATGAGTATGCAAGGACACACATATAGAGCTCGATGAAGTTGGATGAACTATTCAAGTTAAGCAAGGACACCTTCCAACCTGGTACAATTAAATTAGTTAGTATCATTGACTTAAGAGAAAATTACATATTGCATCCATAAATAAAGGTTTAGTATGAATACTATAACTTAGTAAAATTCTCTATTTTCGTGAAGTATAACATTCATGCACTCTTCGGAAAGCACTAAGAAAGATCAAAAAATATTATTAGAGTTTCATTTCTACATCAATGATGATTGGACACATTCTATAGAATATGTGCAAGGGTGTTTCAGTTGTTTTATGTGAACTTGAACTACAAAGGAACATTGTTTTAAATAAACATTGCATTTGAGTCATACAACTGCACATCACAATTGAAAGAATGCACAGATATTTTATTGGCTAAGCATGATGCACATAGAAGCTAAGTGTATAACATATCTCAATAACTTTTACTGAGGTAGATTACATGGGAAAGAACAACATGATGGTGTAGGAGCATGTGTGAAAAGATATCCCTTGCAAGAGAAGATTTAAAGTTCAACAATGGTGCTAAATTTACAGTAGCAGAAAACATGTGTTGATTGGTGTGTCAAGAATATGGGCCATGAATCTCAAGAAATTTTAAAGCAAATCATAGATATTTGGGTGGTTGATAAAAGAACAAAATTGCCTAGAAATGCTATGAAGATGTATATGATAGTTACAAGATCAAGTGATAAGCACTCATTCTGTAGTTCAAATGTAAGTTCTTACACTATTTAATACTAGCTAAATGGCATGTCTATTGCATATAGCCCATGAATTTCATTTTGTGTGGAATTGAATGTGAATCATAGTATTGGGCTCGAACCACATGGACTTGTAGACCTCTAATTCCACTTAACACATATCAAGATCCATGAGCATTACAACTCCAAATTGTTTCCAGATCAAATGAAAACATCACCTGACTTTGACCAAGTCTCTGATTTAGTGCAACAAGGTACTTATCCTAGCCTGTCATGTTATAAATGTATTAAATGATCAACTCTTAATGTATTTTAAATTTGGCTTGAAGTTTACTTTGTGATGTAGGGCACATGTATTTTCAATTATTATGATATAATTTAACGAAGAGGGAACAAAATACTTCTTGTCTCATTTTGAATAGAGGGGAAAAAATTGACTTCCATAGTCATTAATCATATAAAAGACCTTGAGTATCCCACTAGGTTAGTGGTAGTCATTGGAACTTGGCTTTGATGTCTATCCTATCAAAAATTAAAATACTTACACTTGTTTGAATACTATGAAGTACATAAGAAGATACTTCACTATTCACATTTGGTTATTGCAATAAATATTCAATTGATCAAATATTGAGGTTGGCCATCAAATAAGAATATGTGAAAGGTTTGTAAGAAAAGCAGAATTCATGAAGCTATTCTTTCTACTGTCAAGAGTAGAGTTGATCCTTTCGGTTCATTGGACTGAATTTCCAAAGGTATGTTCACTTAAGATTAGATATACATATACATGAATTTAATTTGAATATTTAACTTTACTAATTTTTTAAAAAAAATTGAAGGTTTTATTGTTTGTTGGGGTTAGCACAAGGTTATACAGATAATATATCATATTTAAGCATACATGCAATAAAAGTGGATATTCTACCAAAAGAAATATACAAAACAAGAGATATAAATCAACACCATATTTAATGTGGTTCACCTAGTGTGGGCTAAATCCACCAAGAAACAAGTCAATCTATTATCCAAAGCTTTCAGAAGATATACAATGAAGATTTACAATCTTCCACACCTCTCATGATGTACAATACTTTCTTTCTCTCAAGCTTCTCCTTCTTCTCCAAGAATTCTCTCTCTCACAATTATTTTCACAATAATCATTCACTCTTCTAATCTCTTACTTCTAAACCCTAGCTTTCATACTTATATAGGCATATACAAACTTAGGGCACTTATCCATGTAATTACAATCAATAGATCCGCTTTAATGCTAAAATTAGATATAATTCTCATGAGTTAAATAAAACAATCACACACATGTAACTGATGCTGATTAGCCCTAACCGATGCCAGTTTGTACTTTCCTAACCGATGCCAGTCCCTCCATAATCGATGCCGGTTACTTTTCTTTCCTATAAGTTTAATAAAGCATGCTAATATGAAGTAATCGAGCTCCATAACTCAACAATCTCCCACTTGGAGATAAATTACTGCACCATTCATTTATAATGTAATTCTTGGATCCTTTCCTTAGCTTTGTTTCTTCCTCTTCAAGTCTCAAACTCGAAGACCAATAGAAGTGGAGTGTAGCTCCAACTTATCTTTTTCTAATGGATTTTTTAGAATATCCATAGGGTTTTCACTCGTATGAATATTTTCCAGTTTCAGTTGCCCATCCTCCAATACATGCATTATGAAGTGATACCTCAATTGAATGTGTTTCATTCTAGAATGAGACGCTGAGTTCTTTTCTAAATGAATTGTACTTTGACCGTCAGTGAATAATTTACAATCATCTTGCTCCTTTCCCAAATCTTCTATAAACCTGCTCATCCATATCATCTCTTTGCTAGCCTCTATAACCACAACATACTCTTCCTCTATAGTAGAAAAATTTACAACCTTCCATAATATCAAAATTCAGCTAACTTACATCCCACATACTATGAAAATATACTCAGTAGTGCTCCTCCTACCATCCAGATCTCAAGCCATATCTGAATCAACATAGCCACATAAAGAAAAATCCAAACCTACATAGCATAACTGCATGCTAGATGTCCCTCTAAAATAACTGAGTATCCATTGGATTTCTTTCCAATTCTCTTTACCTAGATTGGCCATAAATATACTCATAACTCCCACTACCTATGTAATGTCTAGTCTGATACAAACCATAACACACATGAGACTCCTAACTGCTGAAGCATATGGTACTTGTGTCATGTATTTGAAATTCTCATGTGATGAAGGACACTGATCTTTGATCAATTTAAAGTTTCTAGCCATGGGTGTACTTACAAGTTTTGAAATCTACATTTAAAACCTTTCTAACACCTTGTAGATATAATCCTCCTGAGACAAATACAATTTCTTATTCTTCCTGTCTCTGTGTATTTTCATACCAAGGATTCTTTTTGTAGCTCCTAAATCCTTCATAGAAAATGTGTGAGCTAGCTTTCCCTTAAGCTCACCAATGTCTTTCAAACTAGATCCTGTAATAAGCATATCATCTACATACAATAAAAAAATAATATAGCTCCCATTTTCAAACCTCTTGAAATAAACAAAATGATTAGATTCACATCTCAAGTAACCATGCTCATGCATGAAACTATCAAACCTCATGTACCATTGCCTTGGAGATTTCTTGAGTCCATATAAACTCTTTTTCAACCTACACACTAATTTATCCTTACCCTTGACTTCATACCCAAGAGGCTGTTGTATATAAATCTTTTCATCTAAATCACCATGAAGGAAAGTTGTCTTCACATCTAGTTTCTCTAAATGCAAATCATGTACTGCAATTAAAATCAATACAATACATATGGAATTCATTTTAACAAAAGGAGAAAATATTTCAACAAAGTCAATACCTAATTTCTATGCAAATCCCTTTATGAAAATCCTTGCCTTATATCTTTTTTGTCCACCCTCTTCTTCCTTGATCTTGTAAACCAACTTGTTTTGCAATGTCCTCTTACCTATTGGCAACTTAACCAAATTCCAAATCTACTTTTGTTCCAAGGATTCCATCTCCTACATCCATGCCATGCTCCCACTATACGTGGGTCTCATCCTGCATTGCTTCTTCAAAAATTTCTGGTTCACCATTATCCATCAATAATAAATAAGATAAAGAAGATATAAATATTTATGGAGGTTTACTTACCCTTTGTGGCCTTTTGACAGAAGTTTGGGATACCAGAGGCTCATTCTGGAACTCTTGGACATTTGTTTCCAATTCTGACAGTGACCGACATCAGTGACCTATAACTGACCCCGGTTCTGATAACCGATTCTGGCCTAGCTCTTCTGTAACCGATACCAGTTTAGCTGATCGATTCTGATCAGGGGTCAACCGACACCGGTTACTGTGTTACCCTGTAGGTATGAATTTCAAATCCAAGAGTTCATTTTTATTCAAAAAACTTCTTAACTAGTTCATCCTTGGGTACCAAAATTTGATCCCTATACATTCTCTTTTCTTTAATTTAATTTCATGACTCCTAATAATTTTATAATTCTCTAAATCCCAAAAAAAAATCTGAAATCACCAGATCCATAATCAATGAAAGTGCATATCTTGGATTTTGCACCCAACTTTTTCCTATTTTCCTTATCAATATGCACAAAAGCTTTTAAACCAAAAAATTTAAGAAAAGAAAGATCTAC
This sequence comes from Taxus chinensis, assembly GCA_019776745.2. NCBI lineage: Eukaryota > Viridiplantae > Streptophyta > Pinopsida > Cupressales > Taxaceae > Taxus > Taxus chinensis. The sequence goes on from CM034152.1 coordinate 685,232,785, forward strand.
CTCTTTATCGGTCCAAGATTCCTATGGTATTCCTCCATCTAGTGAACTTGAAGGCCCACAGTTAATCAAATAAACCATTGTATCAACTGTTTCTACCAAAAACCTGCAAGGGCAATCTAGCATGTATCCTCATACTTCTAGCACGTTTCATGATTGTCCTGTTCATTATTTCTACAACACCATTCTCTTGTGGTGTTATTGGAACCATTCTTTCTCTATGTATTCCATTCACTAAACAATAATCATTGAAATCCTTGTTACAATATTCACCACCATTGTTAGATCTAAGGCAATTTAACTTTGAATTTGATTCATTCTCAACAAAGGTTTTCCATCTTTTAAAAGTCTCAAAAACATTAGATTTACGTTTAATAAAATAAACACATACCTTTCTTGTAACATCATCAATGAAAGTAACATAATACTGGGATCCTCTATGAAAAGCTACCTAGGCTGATCCCCACAAATATGAGTGTACAAGCTCCAATTTCTACTCCTTATAAGTAGCCTCATCTTTGAGAAATCTCACTCACTTTTGCTTTCCAAAGACACAATGCTCACAGAAATCAAGATCTAAATCTTTCAAATCTGATAACTTAACCTTAACCTTTTATGTCTTCATTCCTTTTTGAATCATATGGCCCAACTGATTATGCCACATGCATGCATCAGAATCCTAAGGAGATAACATAGAAAATGAATCAGTAACACAAGTAGAAAAATAAAACGTTCCTACCTTCTTTCCTCTTTCCACAACAAAGACACCTTTGGTGACTTTCCAAGAATCTGCTGTGAATGTAACCATGCAAACAAATTCACCTCATTTCCCTGTAGAAATAATATTCCTCTTGAGGCTTGGCACTTGCGTCACATCATTCAATACCCATGTATTTTCATTCTTCAATTTTATATGAACTTCCCATTTACCAGTAATACTACAAGGTTCATCATCATCCAAATAAACATGTCAAAAATTGTTGTGGACATAATTTTTGAAATAACTCTTACTAGGGGTTACATGGAAAGAAGCTCCTGAATCTCAAGCCCATGATTCTATTATATTATCCAAATAAAGAATAACAACATCTTGTATTACCTCTGTTGCAATATTTTCCTCTTTATTTTTGTCTGGGTGTTGGTTCTCTTTATCCTTTAACCAACAATATTTATGTGCATGTCCTTTCTTTCCACATTTCTAACAGGTAATTCCCTTACCTATGGATTTAGATCTGTAATCCCTTGACTTTGATTTCCCATAATTGTTATTCTTGGATCTCTCCTTCTATATACCTCTGATTTCTACATTCAAAGCATTCCTAGATGATGATTCCTCTGTACTTTTCCTATGAATTTATTCATTCAAGATTATACTAACCACATCATCAAACTTCAAAATATTATTAGCAAATGTTGTATTACTAGCAACCATTACCAAGTTATCCCAACTATAATAAAAAGAACATAAGAATAAAAGTTCTTTCAATTCATCATCAAACATAATATTAACCAATTTTAACTGATTTACAATAGATTAGAAATATTTCAAATGACTAGATATAGATCCACCTTCATGCATCTTAGAACCAAATAGTTTCTTCATCAAATAAAATTTATTTGAAGCACTAGGTTTTTCATATAAATTAGCAAGAGATTTCATTAACTCTACTGTAGATGTCACTTTTGTAATATTGGAAACCACAGATGCTACCAGGATCAATATTATAGATCCCAAATCCTTTCTATCAAGAATCTTCCATTCTTCATAGGTCTAGAATTTTCATCCAATGGTAAGTATAAATCTCTTTGATACAGATAATCCTTAATCTACATTTTCAATAACTGATAATTTTGATCTTCAAACTTCTCTACCTTGTATTTGTTTTCTTCTTCCATTTTTTTAGCTCCCATTAAATAAAAAACCCTATGTGAGTAAATATGTCAACACATAAAACCCTCAAAAAAATCTCTTATACCAGTTTTTTTTGTTAGCATAAGGCTGTACATATAATATATCAGATCTAAGCATACATGCAATAAAATAGACATTCTACTAGAAGAAGTATACAAAACAAGAGATATAAATAAACACCAGATTTAATTTGGCTCACCCAGTGTGGGCGACATCCACCAAGAATCAAGCCAATCTATTATTCAAAGCTTTCAGAAGATACACTAAATATTTACAATCTTCCACACCTCTCATGATGTACAATACTTTCTTTCTCTCAAGCTTCTCCTTATTCTCCAAGAATTCTCTCTCTCACAATTATTTTCACAATAATCATTCAATCTTACAATCCTTACTTCTAATCTTGATTTCATGCTTATATAGGAATATACAAAATTAGATCTGCTTTAATGCTAAAATTAGATCAAATTCCCGTGAATTAAATAAAACAATCCCACATAGGTAACCGACACCGGTTCTTCCTTACCTGACCAATGTTGGTCCCTCCATAACTGATGTCGGTTGCTTTGCTTTCCTACAATTTTAATAAAGCATGTTAATATGAAGTAATTAAGCTCCACAACTCAACATTAAAATTCTATTTAATTTCTTACTAACATGTGTATGTAGGTTAGTGGTGCTAAAAAAATTCCAACTTCATGTGGTTAGCACTATTAGTAGAGAATTTAATATTCTCAAAGCTAACAGAAGATAAGGGAAAATTAAATATTAGAAAGGAAAAATAAAAATAAATTCTTATTTCACTACCTAGATTGTATGAAAAATCTCTTCTTACAATTCTTGTTTCACCACCTATATTGTATGAACCATCTCTTCTTAACATGTTTACTAGTACTTTTTTCACATTGAAGGATTTTGGGCACCGAAATGAAGCCTTGTCCATCATTTATCAGGAAATTTCAACATGTGTGTGTAGTCGGTTCAATGCCATGAGCTTCCAGTTGTAAAATATAGCAATGGATAGCCTTACACTGACTCAAACTGAACTATTTGATGCTTGTTATCCAAAATGGTGCCCCAGCTCATTTTTGTGGCTAACTCCTTGTGTTCTTTCCTCTCTTGTGCCTCAGTCTACATTTTTTTATTTTCAGGCACTCAAGGCTTTCTCAAATTGGCACCATCAGATAGAGCTCTCTCTCAACTTTCCAGAAAGGTAAAGTTTGCCTCCTAACTCCTTATATTTTTCAAGTTATGGCTAGGCAGAGTTTTTGTGGAAAATTTTCCCATTTGAGGCCCGCAACCAATAGGAAGTTGCCACGTGGTAGAGGAGTTCAGGGGTCGGAGGCAAATTTGAATTTTTTCCAAGTATTTTGGTCAAAGGTTCAAATGGAAATTTTTGCCCGCGGGGCCCGCAGACCAATCAGGTTATGACACGTGTCACAAGGGGGGGGGCGGAATGAAAATTTTTTCTAAGTATTTGCCAAATTTTCCAAAGTGGAAGAATGGAACGGAGAGCCCGCAGCGAGTAAAATTAGGACACGTGTCCTAAGGGGAAGGTAGATTCGGAGCTCAGGGCAGTTTTTGAAAATTTTGAAAAAGTTTTCAGCCAAAACTAAAAAGTGAAAGAAGGGTCCGCGCCCCCTGTCAGCCATTCAAAAGCCGACACGTGTCCCAGCCAGGCGGGGCGCGGGGGAAAAATGAAAATTTTTCCAAAGTCTAAAAATGTCAAAATTTCAAAGGAAAACCCGCGAGAGGTGAAGGAGAGAGAATTCCAGAATGAATTAGAGCTTTCCATGTGGCATCCGACCAACGGAGTGTGGGGAATTTTTAAAAAAATTTCCAAAGACAAAAAAGAGGTAAAATTTGAAAATTTTTCCCGCCGATCCATTTTTGGGCCATTTTTTCCCTAAATCTTCAAACGATCATATATTTTCATCCAGAGCTCAGATTTTCATGTTATTTATATCATTAGAAAGCTGTTAAAATTATCTACATGATTCCATGGTAAATTTCTAATTTTGGTTCAGTTTGGAGAGAGAAAATTCAAAAACGCTTCTGGTACGTGTCCATGGCCAGAAATGACATTTCAACAACCAAATTTAATACAAAATGGGTCGCATTCTTCTCCAGCATGGTCAAAAATGACAGGGTATGGGTTTGTAAGGTCCTCCATGCTATTTTAATCCATTTTCCATCAATGAGGAATGGCCTCCCATGTTTTTTACATTTTCTCTCTCTTGGGCTCGACCCATGCATTGTAAAAGCCAGATTTGGCTCATTTCTTGAGGGTTGAACCCTTTTTGGCATTGAAAACTTCTTCTTTCACCTCCAGCAAGTGATAGTTGTAAGAATCAGACCTTTTTCATAGTTTGTAACAGGTTATACCTCTTTGATGGTGGAATGCAAGAGATTTTTTCATGAAATTGACAGTGCAAACTCTGTGAATGCTTTCAGTCCTCTGTTTGTATTGTTTTACTTCATTTCAAGACCTCTAATTACATCTATCAGCTTGTGTATGTTTTCCCTTGTTGCATTTTATGAATTTGTGTCTATTTATATGGCAAGAAATGTTTCACCACTCCTTTTGGTGCATCACCATCTTTAGTTTAGTATCATTTTTACATTTTTATCCCTGTCTCCTTGCAATCTAGGGTAGAATTAGGATTAGAACCTCTGTAGTTGTGCAAAATATAGATATAAATCAAAGGAGTTTGAGGAACCATCCTCTAATATGGAGATTCCTCTCTCATTTTCACAAGTCCCACACTTAGAGAGAGGTTTCCATGTTGTGCAATCAAACTGGATGCTCTAGAATCAGCTTAGAAACCTAATTTGCATCCAGGGGTGCTACTGATTTATCACAACAGTTCTTTTGAAACCAATATGACAACAAGAGGACTAAATTGAGATAGAGAAAACAAGGATAATATTTTGTATAGGGTACCAATGCAGAGGTGTAGGATCAAATGAGACCTTTCAAGGTGTCACGGTGATCGAGAAATCACCCAAAAAACTTATACCATTTTTTCCTCTTAGGGCTCTTAAGGGTCTACATTCGAACAAAGTAGCCCGGAAGCACCAGGATCATTGGGCACCAAAATGACACATCCCTAAGTGTTTAACAATCCACTCTAATGCATATTCATAGTTGGTTTGGTGCCACTAGCTATCATTTGTAAAATACAGCAATGGACAACCTTAAATTGACTCAAAATGGACTATATGATGCTTTTTCAAACAATAGGACAACAAGAGGACCAAATTGAGATGGAGAAAATGAAGACAATATTTCATAGAGGGTACCAACATAGAGGTGTACGATTAAATGATACATTTAAAGGTGCCACAGTGACCATGAAATCACCTAGTGAACTTATACCATTTTTCTCTCTCAGGGCTCTTAAGGGACTACACCCAAATGAAGTAGCCCAGAAGCATTGGAATCATTCGCCACCAAAATGACATTATGCAGTCTGTTTAGTGCCAAAAGATTTTGTTTACAAAATATTGCATCAGAAATTCTTACATTGACTCAAACTAAACTATTCGATGCAACTACAAACAATATGACAATGATAAGACTGAAATGAGATGGAGGAAACAAATACATGCTTTTGTATAGGGTACCAATGTAGAGGTATAGGATCAGAAGAGACCTTTAAAGGTGCCACGGTGACTGATAAATCACATGGCAAACTTATATCCTTTTTTTCTCTCAAGGTTGTTAAAGGACTACACCCAAACGATGTAGCTTGGAAGCACCAAGATCATTGGGCACCGAAATGAATCCTTCCTAACCATATACCAGGCCATCCCAATGAGTGTGCATAGTTTGTTTGGTGCTATGATCTTCCATTTGCAAAATATTTCATCAGACAACCTTACATTGACTCAAATTGAACTATTTGGCGCAGTTATAAACAATAGGACAATGAGAGGACCGAATTGAGATGGAGAAAACCAAGATAATATTTCATAGAGGGTACTAATGTGGAGGTGTAGGATTAGATGAGACCTTTCAAGATTCCATGGTGACCGAGAAATCATGTGAAGATCTTATAACCTTTTCTTCTCTCAGGGCCCTTAAGGGACTACACTCGAATGATGTAGCCTAGAAGCACTGGGATTGCTGGGCATTGAAATGAATCCTTCCCAACCATTTAACAGGCCATTCCAATACATTTTTTGTAATCTATCCAGTGTCATGAGATTCTGTTTAATGATTAAGTGATAAATGCAAAATGTGTGCATGACTGTAATGCATGTTTTTAGTTGAGTAGTTAAGATCCTTTTTGTAAGTGGAGTGTGTGCACGCATTGAGGAAGAGTTGCAGTTAAGGTGATTCTAATGTAAGTGAAGGATTTACAAAGTAAGAATTGAACACTATCCCCCATTATAGAACCAAGGGTTTCTAGATACCCTGAACCAACCTAAGAGTGAATAGAGGATTGTTTATTCAAGCCATTGAGTTTTTTGTATAACTTTTTTGGTAAGATAGGAGTCAAGAAGGAGTTGTGAAGATTAGTAACCTTGCGTTAGAGTTTGAGTAAAAGCTAATGTTTACTTTGATTCTCATCACTTCTCTCTCTCTCTCTCTCTCTCTCTCTCTCTCTCTCTCTCTCTCTCTCTTTCTCCCTCTCTCTTTATCTAGGGCATAACATTCAAAGAGAGTCATCACAATTTGATGAATTTCATCTATTGATATTTTGAAGCAGGGAAATTCCAGATATCCAAGAAAAATTTGGTACAACCATTTTCTAAGCAACCTCTTCCCTATGGGAAGCTTGCACAAAGAAATGTTTACCCAATACAACTATCTCCTTTTTGTCTATATCTTGTGAAATATTGGGAGCTCCAAGAGTGTTGTAAATTGAGAATAACAAGTCCAATGGTATTTCTATGTTTAACAGATTAGGATTCCAAGAAAATTTGATCATTTTTTATGCTCTTTTGAATAATTCTTTCAATTGCAAGTTGTTGGGAATGAAGGTTTCATTCAAAGAAAAAATCTTGATATGTCCGGTGCTTGTGTAATCTGGTGATTTGGGAGGATTTCTAATGTCCAATTTTATGTTCCAAGATGCATTAATCCAATGTTTGAGAACGTTTCTCCAAATACTACAACATTCTGATTTAGACACTCGATGATTCCTGAATGTCCAATCCTACCACAAACCCCAATAGTCCTCAATCCTTGGATGCAGAGAGACACAAAGATAGCTAGAGAAAAAAAGGACACAATGCAACTTCATAAACTTATCCAGGATTTTAAGCTTTCTCCTACGGAAATGGCCATTTTCATCAAGAAAAATACACATTTTTTCATCCACCCACCTACTCCCTACCTTCTTACCTAGTGGCTCTAAGATGTCATTTTACAAATAACTCAAGCTTTCTATATTGAGCCGAGTATTGAAACGAATCTAATGAAACCACAAAAAATTTATAAATATTCAATAATATATCTTATTTATGAAACCAAAAACAATTTATAAACATTCAATAATATATATTATTTAATTTGAATTGAAACTTTGAACCTAGGTTTAGAAAAGGTTCTCTAAACATATACACATTGATAAATTGAACGAATAATTACTCAGATTAGATATATCTTTATACATGTTATATAAATATTGATTTACAAAGTTCCATGCATATTATACATTGAAAATGCTAGTATGTACAACACCAATAAATGAAAAAATATCCGTAATGTCTTGTATTCTCAAGCACACATCATATTAGTTTTGATATAATTATAATCTCATAAATGTAAGGTCTCATAGTAAAATATCGATTTCCAAATAGTATTAACGCGCACGATAAGTATAATAATGTGAATATTTCATTTAATATCAAGTCAATGTTATATAGGTGTACATACAATGTCGAACGTGCATACAATGCCATGCACATATGCATATAAAATAAATGCCATAACACACACACACACACACACACACACACACACACATATCCTTTTCATAAAAATATATCCCTCTCTTTTCCTTTCTCGAAGAAGGCCCTCCCTTAGGTGTAGATGGAGATCAGTGAGATGACTTGGGATCCCTCATGGCCTAACTATAAGTCCTCTTACACTCAAAACTCGATTGTAGTTGAACCTGTAAATGAAAACAATTTTTTGTCAAAAATTAATGTATAAGTTTTCAACATGTATGAGACCATGCTAATGAAACAATTTACATGTACATGAACTTATTGAAATCTCTTATTCACGTTGAATTTACATCTCACGCTCAATTGAGTCAACGAGAGCTACTGGATCAAAAATGAGGGTTTCAAAACGATGAGCTCGACGATTTTGTTCCCTTGACGTAAGAATGGAAGGGGTTGAACCCGACATACACATAAGATTACAAAATCAAACATCAAAAGTAGCTTATGAAACTATATTAATAATATTTTTTTGAATGGAGATCTAAACATTTACGCCAACTAAGTACATGTCTGTGTAATGAAAATATTTTAACTAATTTTATCAATATACAACCATTTTTTTTACCGCACCACACCTGTGAATCATATGAATAGGGCTACTACCTATCACAGGTAACTCCTGTGTATACACAATGTTGTCATGTTGATTAGCTACATGATGCTATAATGAAGGAAATTATTAAAATAATTGAACATAATATGAATTACATGAGCTATTTAATTAAAATACATAGTTTGTATACCTTAATGACTTGTCGCGCATATGAAATCGCAGCGACAACACCTTTCTCTACTCCTCATAGTGATGGTGGTGTGTCTAGTGATGTCATCAAATTTATCAAAAATATATCATGTCAAGTTAGTTGAGAATATATAATATATATACAATAGAATACATATATAGAAATATATTTGAGTTCAAAAGTTATATATATTTACATACGTGAAAATTTTACACAATTAACATTTGTAATTACCTTTGTGAATGTATGCATAGGCATGGTGCTCGCAACCTGTGGTTGGGATGATGACCTCCCTTCCGCACACTATAATATTAATACATACATGTACATATGTATGTGTACGTTAATAAATTTGACCAAGTTTAAATATTATTTTAAAAATTTAACATATATAAGTAAATCAAGTACTTATATTTTTTTGTAACATGTAATAAAAAATATAAAATACCTATGAAGGTGTCATCGATGTCTAGAATTTAAATGTATCACTCAAAAAAGTGTCAGAAATAGCCACATTATCATATGTAACACCAATGGAAAATCCACCAACACCATTCTGCATGAAAGTATCATCCTCATCTGGTCCCAAACATAAGCTACCACAAGTCATGCAAAGACGTGGCCTCATACTACTACTTCCTAGAGGAATGATCTATCTACCTCCACCAACATCTATATTATAAATCTCCCTTGTATATTAGATAATTGTATCAGAGAGTGCTTGAAGTCTATGCAATATATCAATCTCTACTGTCTCCTTCACTGTTGCAAGGACAGTCTCAGGATGAAGGGAATTTCTTTTGGGGACTCTACCATGGTGAGTAGGTGCACATTTTGTACATGTTATATCCTATGAAAATACTTTTCCTCAGCCATGAAACTCCAGTAATCAAAATAGTTCAGGATCTCGTTGAGGATAAACTCGCAATAGAGTTTCCAAAAAAAGTATAGTGAAACCTCATTGTTTTTTTAGATATTTAAACACTTTTTTACAAGATCTTAGAGCATGGAGATTAAAGGGATACCACCCGAGTTCATACTAACCATACTGAAAACCTACAACCATATATCAAAGTACAAAATTCCTTCCATCATGTAGGGAAACGATAGACCCAAATACAAGAATCTAAACTAGAGACACAAAAACTAAAAAACCCAAGCAAGACATAATAGAAAATTAATCCATAAAAGCCGAGATATGAGGACCAAGCACATTCTTTCCTCTTGAAGTCACCCCTACACGAGCCATGCAAAGAAGGAAGTTGTAAGTCAAACCGAGCTTATGACGAAGATAACTAATGCCCACTGACTCTGTAAAAACTAGTGCCGAGAGACAAGGAAGGTCTAATTTCTCTAGATTTTTCCTTATATAACTCCCATCCTCATAGGCCACATGCAATCCTTCAGAAAATATCATCAGAACCAATTTCTATGCCGATAGCTCTACGATAAATTGCCTCACCTCCTCCAAATCATGTCCATCTCAAACAGAGTCGGGAAAGGGATGAGCTCGATCGAAATTCTCCAAAGCTTCCACTAGTTTAACCCTATGCATAGGTGTTATGAAATGAAATTCTATTACCTTCACCTCCTCAAAGTTATACCTCACCAACAATAACCTAGTCATGAACCAAGAAGAAAATTCTGGGTTGACATGGGAATGAGCTGACTCTGCTAGGTATTCTACCCCCATGATACGAGATAATGCTTCCCTGATTGAGTAAGCCTCCACCCTAAATATTATCCTCAAATGGGACTAGGAAACCTCCCCATGAAATTCCATTTCATGCTTCTCACCGTGTAAGAATAAAAGTGGCAAAGGTGGAGACACCATGGAAGAAAATAGGAAACTCCACCGACTCATCCACCTAACAAAGACAAAGTAGAAATGACCAATACTGCCACGATTTAATGAACCTCGGGACTACCTTCCTGATTAATAATCCTCTCCAAATTATCCCAATTGCTCACACATGTGGAGATGACTGGGATAACTCTATTCATAATACCACTATTAGCAAGTAGATCATCAACGCCATTCATATCCCTATACACATGTCTACTGTTCCAAATAGGGATTTTATTAATCCAAATACAAAATATTGCTAATGAAATAATTCCAAATGCCAAGACAAAACCTTCCCTTTTCTCATGGTGTTGATCACCGCTTGGGAATCCCCTTCGATTTCTAACACCTCACAACTATTTTGAACCACCAACTTAAGACCTTCGAGAAGGGCATGTGCCTCTGCACTACATTACACGAGCCAACTTTAAGAGGGAAAGACACTAGCTATCATCAACTTTCCTTGAACATCTCTAATCAAACATCCCCGCTCCCGATATGCCATGGATTTCCCTTAGATGCTCCCTTGATAATTCAGCTTGTGAAACTCAGGAGGGAGTGGAGACCATCTAACTTGTTTTCTGATGATATATTTTTTCCACTTTGGACATTCCTTTCCTAATGATAGAACCAAGATTTGGAAGTTTGATCAAAGGCCAAACAAGCCTAAGTCTTACCTCCAGAGAGGAGAAATAAGAAACATCTTTGCACTTCGCATACATGTTCTCAGAAATGGAGATTTCCAACTTAATTAAAACATAAGAAATGTCTTAAAAGGCGTCTCGAAAGATTATGAGCGTTATGCTCCCACCATATATGCCAAATCAACAAAATGGGGGCATAAAACCAAATTGAAAATAAATATCCCCCACGCCCTAACCGAGGCAAAGAGACCAGCGTTTCATGAATATTCCTACTCTGCACCCAGGTTATACCTAGACAGTGAACAAATCCAATCTTAGCACTTCTTGGAGAAAGGGCAGAAAATAAACAGATGGTCGAGATCTTCTTCCGTTGCGTGGCATAATACACACCAAGACGGACATGACATAACCCTATTTCTTTCTACGTTCTTGAGTGACAATATTTCCTTTAAAAACTAACCAGCTGAACACTCTAGCTTTAGGCAAGAACATCTGAGTCTTAACAACCAATCCTACATGGAGTGGAAACCCCTTCCTTAGCTGCCCACCAACTATACCATTCCTTTCACCTGATAAGAGCCTAATCTAGAACCAAGCCAAAGAAGAGAATCATTAGCTAGGAAGAACTAATGATTTACGACCCATAGATTGACCTTTCTTGTAGCCATATCTTTGCAAAGTAAGCCAAAATCTCTAGATCTCTTGGATCTTTCCAAAGATGCGCATGGGCGAGTCATCCGAAGCAGGGAAGAATGTAGTCCTACCACTTTCACGCCCCATCAAGCTTTCGACTTGACCATAGCTTCGTGCAAATTCTGATTCAATGAAAGGGCGAAATGACCATTCCAAGAGTCATCCTAAATAGTTCACCAAAGTTTCGTTGCCAATCTTCCAAGAAGAAAGATGAGAGAAGACTTCCCTGCAAGAGAACAAAGAAGTTCCACATATGGTATCCCCTTGGGACCCGCTTGACTCGAAATGATCTAATTTAGGATTTCCTCACCCTAAATATTTATTTCTAAGAAATAGAACTCACACAGTTGTTGTGCTAGGGATAGAATAGGCCCCACAAATTTTTAGCTCCTAACGCCATATTTTTCCATTTCAAGGTTCAAGATGTCAAGCTCCCCCTTAAGATTTGGTGTAGAGACATCTTATCCCAGCCAACTAAGTATAATTTCTTTTCTTCACTTGTATCCATTCCACAAGAAATGTTTTAGTAACTTTTTAATCCTCTTCAGGACCGTCGATGGTTAATCTCATCACAGTCATCATATGCATTGGGATGACATTCAAAACAAAATTGATGAGGGTGATTCACCTATGATAGAGTGAGCCATTTACCATTTCTAGCTCTGGTATTCTATTCACAAGAGCTTTCACCAAGTCCATTCCACAACAGAGATCTACTAGCTCCTAAGAAGATATAGATACTACGATACTTGTGAGGCATAAGAGCCTTTAAAAAATCCAAGAATTTCCAAAATGTGCCTCTGCAAGCGTGAAACGGTGTTAAAAAATAAGATCTGGGATTTAGCCAGGCTAATTTCTTGTCTTGTTGCCTCAGAATACAAATCCAGAACAATATGACAAAAATTACTATCTTCCTCGACTAAAGATCTACTGAAAATAGAAAGTATCATCAACAAATTTTTGGTGGGTAATGGGAGCCGAATCTTTAGTTATCTTCAAGCCTTTGATTTTCCTAGCTATGGGAAGCAACCTTGATAGTCCTGACTGAGAGCTTCGGCAACTATAATAAACAAAAAATATGACAACGGGTCACCTTGTCCGGATGCCTCTATGTCTCTTCTGAAAAAAACCTTCAGCTAAACCATTTACCAGTACTAAAAAACAAGGAGTCGTTATACAACTATAAACCCACTGAAAAAAGCATCGAATTGAAATCCTAACAACTATGAATAGACTTCATAATAAAACACCAATTGATTTTGTCATATGCTTTGCTAAAGTCCAACTTAATCATCATCCCTAGAAACCTTATTGTCTGAAAGAGAATGCATCAACTTCATGTGAAATAATGATTCTTTTTGTTATAGAATGACTCAGGAAGAAAACCCTAGTCTGTTTGTTGGCGATAAGCTTATCTAGCAACGTCTTAAGATGACTGGACAATAGCTTTGGTTATGATTTTATACATCTGTGTTACATAGGGAAACATGACCTAAAGACATCCATAGAATCTGCCATGAAATTTCTTAGGAAAGAGACTAATAAAATGTGTGATTCAATTCTTTTAAAATCTTATTCGTAGTCACGTGACTCCTCTGACGGAAAACAACAGACATCCATCTCTACAACCTCCCAGAAATTCCTAAAAAAAGGTTGCATGAAACCCGTATCAGCCCAAGAGATTTGTATCTTTCCATAAGAGAAGACCAACTATGGTGCACCTCCTCAAAAGAAAAGGGATCCATCAACTGCTTGTGATCCTCTTCTAGAAACTAACCTAGGAATTTGATCAAACAAGGCATGTTGTTGAAGAAGAGAAGAATGGGATTCCCTTCCTAAAAGAGAACCAAAAAAGTCCACGAATTCCTTTTAAATAGCCTTTTGATCCGACAACCACTTTCCTGAACCATTCTTAAGCTTTGAAATATAATTCACGCTATGACAGTTGCTTAACAGAAGCGTGAACTTTTTTTAAAGTTCTTATCCCCTTCTTTCAACCAGACTTCCCTAGATTTCTGGCGTTGATAAATTTCTTCCTTCAATAGGAGATCATTCAGTTCAATGAGAAACAATTTATCCTGATGATAGTCCTCCTGTTCCATGCCTGAACAAAAAACCTTCTCATTTAACTCCTTTAAATCTTTTCCCACCATGACCTTTTCCTGGAAAATATTCTTGAAAGAGGTTTTATTCCAGATTATTATTTCTTTCTTAAGGATTGAAAACTTCTTAGCTAGGATGAGCATGTACTTTCCTTTCACCAAAAAGGATGACCACTAGTACCTTACAAGATCCTTAAACAAGGGATCTTTCATCCACATTAACTCAAATTTGAAAGGAGAGTTTCTCGGGGCCAAATAAATAGCAATGTTCAGTGTTATTGGGAAGTGATGCGAACTAGACCAAAGAAGAACCTTGCTCTCCATTAGAATATTGGTCTATAACCAAAGGGGATTAGCTACAAATCTATCAAGATGAATAACGATTCTCCCTGAAATAATACATTTGTTAGACCAAGTCATCCATCCACTTTTTGGAAGGATACCACTTTCTCTAAAACATTAGATAAATATCTCTGTGACTGGGTATTAATACGAGAGTAACCCTGATATTCCACCTCCGAAACTGTAGCATTGAATTCACTAGAAAAAACCACTAGAACATCCCCCAAAACAACCAATTTCTCAAACAAAGAAGCACACAATCCTCTTTTTAATGAAATATTGGTCAGGCTATACACATTATATAGATAAAATAAAATATTTGAGAACTTAATTGCTACCTTACACCATTGAAAATTGGGTGAAGCTTGCATCTGGATGATCTCCACGTTGGAAGATCCATTAGCCTCAACAAAGGAATGCTGCCAACATTTCTATTTGCATAACCAAGTGGAAGAACACTTCGATCCAATCATTTTAGTTTCCCGAAAATAACAAATATCCACTCCTTGTTCAATAGAAAAATGCCTGGTAAGGTGTTTTTTTTTAGGGGCATTTAAACCCCTAACATTCCATGAAACAAGCATCATGAGATCTTCACGGGGGAATGGCCCGCCCTACTGACCGGTTGATAAAAGGACTTCATCTATTTTTGCTTGCTAGTTTCTACATCCCATCTAGTTCTTCTCTCGTTGTGCGGTCTACCCAACCCAAAATTATTCCTCCTTATTAAGGAGTTATGACCAGGGGTTTCAACAATGGAATATACCGCCTTATCTTCCAAACCTTCTAGTGAGGGGAGGGTCCTTTATTATTCCTCTGCCCCCCTTTCCAATATTTTATCCACCTCTTCTCTAGAATCAACCAAACAATTTAGATCAGAGGTTGAGGCCCTTTTTCTGATCTCAACCCATTCTTGAAGTAGGGAGAGAAGTTGGGAAGAATTAGCCACTAGTTTGGAGGTTTCTTTCAAAAGAGTCTGTAGTGAAAGCTCCACCACTTTTCCAGATGAAACAACAGGGTCAACGTTATCCTTCCTAGAATGAGGAGAAACATGCTTCCAAACTTTGTTTTCTTTTGACCCCATTTTCAAGAAAGGATTATTACGCCCAGTGACTTTCAAATTCTGTCTATCCCTATAATCCCTCTTAAGATGGCCAAGTTGATGACACTTAAAATACTTGAAAAATATCCTCTCGTATTCCACATGTTGAACCTATGTCCCTTATGAGGATTGAATAGAAATGGATTCTGGAAATGGATAAAAACCATCCACCACAATACACACCCTTGCATAGGTGGACAAATAACCTTATAGGGTTTTAGGGTCGATCCTAATGACTCTTCCTAAAGACCCGCATATTTTAGCAAAAATACGAGGGTTCCAATATTCTATTGGAATAACATAAAGCCTTACCCAGATTTGTATTTCTTTAAGGAACACCACATTAGGATCGAAGCTAGTAGACCATTTTTGAATGAAGATCCAATCCTAAATAAACAAATGCTCCTTCCTTTTTAGGGTCTCCTCATTTTGGGCCTCACTCCTAAATATCACAAGAAAATACCCCTTGCCCAAGAATCTAACTCAAAGTCCACACCCCCACTATCTCTCACACTAGCTCAAAATTCCATTTATTGAAAGCTTCTGCCACCAAATCCTTTTTTGAAAAAAGATCCACGTGGGACCCTAGACCATCCTCGACTCCCAAAACCACTAAGAAAGGAGGATCTATAGAGGATGAAACCTATAGGAAAGGACATTGTGGAATAGTACCACCCTCCTCCTAATAAACGCATGCACTTCCTTTCTAAAACCCTATCTCCAACGTCTCTTCCATCATCCTCAAACTATGATTCCCAATCTACATGATAAATTGATATGACAAAGAAGTAACTCAGAATCTGTGGAATCTTTGTTTCTATGTAGTTTACCAAGTAAAATGATTATTCCCATAACAACACCAACACCACTCCAACTAGTTGGTATTTCATTGGAACCTCATTGTTATTGCAAAGTGTAATATCAAATACCATCCACCATTGGTCCCAATTTTTTTTATCTAATCATTATTGTACCAATGGATTAGAAATCATTTGCATGATAACATAATAGGTAAATTGGTTCTGGGGTCCATGAATAATGCACATATAAGGTATTTTGTAAGTTGTTTTTTCTTTACATTTGCATATGATAATTTATTGGCGTAATATTACCTATAATTCTCTCTATAAGATTTTCAATGATAAATTTGACTCGTTGCTACGTCAACCTGAGCCAATAATGCCTCCAATGTGTTTGCAAGTGAGGCATGGTAGGAGTTTGTATATTGGGGATCCCTCATTGTTTTAATTAATTCCTTAATTTCAATCTTATTTTCCACTATATGGGATGCTAAATCCTCTTGATTACCTAGGGGATGTTCAATAATTGTAGGAAGGCTAGGAGGGTTGACAAGATTTACAGGGTTTTGTTGTGCTTGTGGTGGAACCGTAACAATAGAAAAACATGTATTAAATTAAAATCTACAATATAATTACGAAATTTCAATTCATTTCAGAGAAACCATTTTTCCCTACCTCTTCTCATGTGTCTTTGTGGAGCCATTTTTGATTCCACCTCAATCCAACCTTCACGGGGATTTGTAGATGTTCTTGGGAGCTAGATGGTTGAACAAGAAATGTGATTTGTAGGGTTTTCTATAGACTTCAAATTTGGGGGAAATATAAATGAGGAAGGGGTTAAATTCTTTTAGTTTATAGTTTACATAATGCATACATGTTATAATGTATACCTATTCTCACTTCATGAATTACCAAACCAAAATAAATAAATAAAATGTATGCATTTCACTTATTTTTGGATTTGTTTTTTTCCCCCCTAGATTAGTGCACTTACCCACCAATGAATTAAAAAAAACAAAAAACAAACAAAACTTACTAACATATAAAAGAGTAAATCTAATTTGGGAATCAGGGGAAAGAGAGAATCAAAGTTACTCAAAAGGATTTCCCTCGACAGAGTCTATATATGCGGCCTCCTCCTTTTCCTCTATAGACTCCTCCTCAAACCTGGGTTCCTCCTTCTCTCCCCTATAATGTTAGTCAAGTTCTAACTCCTTCTTTGATACGAATTCTATCTCGACCTCCTCTTCCTTACTCCTTGCAGGTGCCTCAAAAATTTGTAAAAAATGCAGATGGATCTACTCAATCTCTAGCAACCCATCTGGGTGTGGCTCTAGGTGTTATAATTGGTACTCTAGGGACGGCTACTATCCACCTCAATATCTACATGTGGATGGCATGTGTTTATCTGGTGCCCTTGAAAATATTCTCGACTGTGGGAAGGGCATCAGTATATGACCTACCAAAAGGTTGAGGTACCCGTGTCACTGAGTGAGTCTCCTTATGCCCACTATAATCAATCCTCAGTATGGTGGTTGTACATGTAGCTAGTGTAATCCCCTCCTCCCTCATAATCATAAAATATCCTGATATGGCTCAGAAACCATATCCATTATGGTCAAGGTACTCATTGCATGTGGAGTAGATATGATGGGCGCCATATCCACCCACCTCACTACCCTGATGCTAGCTAGGTCTCAAATCCTCACTCCTCTCTCATAGTGGATCACTCTCTCATCTACCCATGACATCATGAGTGTAGGATGATTGATTCATTCGGACCTGCACTTGACTACATGATATAGATCATGATAAATAATAGCTAGTATGTCCTATCCCTACACAAACGCTTGTTCATACTACTCTATACTCTGCATAATAGGTACCTAACAGAATATAAATCTATCTCCATCCTTGTCTCCAATCATATGTGAGGCCAATATACCAATAATGGACTTGCGTAGAGTAGGAATAGGGTATGTATCTATTGAAGTCAATCTCATGCCCTACTTGGCACTCATATTAAGTTGCCATAGATCTCCCAAATATGCCACCCATCTATGGGCCTCATTTGATGAAATAGTGCTTTTTAATGCTAGGATCCTCCTTATAAATGGAACTCCCAATATCTAATAAATATCCTCTAAAGTAATCATCCAATTCCTGTGGACACCATGGATTCAGAATGTGTTCCGAACCTCATCCCAATAGGTAAATAAGTCACAGAGTATCGTGCTAGTTGGAGAAAATGGCCTAATCTATGCAATTTTTTATATCCCAGCCCTCTTAACAAGGTCTATCTCATCCTGAGTCAATAAGAGTAGTACTATGCATTCAACGAAAATTATGCAACCACTGCGGCAGTTGTGTCACTGACTACCAACCCATTGCCTATTTGCCAAAAACCTCAAAACCATTACAAAAGTTTAAAATTAACAAAAATAAACTACACACATTATGAGACCTCGCACCAACAGTCATTTTGGTTATAAAATTTCTAAAAATATTCCCCCTTGAGATCACTTTGAGAAAAAAACTAAATCTAAGGAAAAAAGAAAAAATATTTGTAAATTACTTGTTCTCTAGCCTCAACTGTTTCCATTTCATCCACCACCATTGTGTCAAAATCCCCATAAATTTTACTATACTCATGTATGAAATGGTTACCAAAAATATAGTGCCCCAAAAATCATAAATAATTTCTTCAAATAGTAAAAAAAGTGATATATATATATATATATATTGTATTTTATTTTTCTAACATTTGATCAATATTCTATAGTCCTAGCGATGGTGAAGCAAGTAGATTTTTGAAGGTATTGATGTTTAAAAAAAAAATTCTCTTGTTACACATTTAGCAGACATTAAGACAATTTTTGGCATTTTCTTATTATAAGAACTTTAAATTCTATTAAATGGATGTCAAATTTTCTTTTCTAAATGGGAATTTGGAAGAAGAATTTTACATTGAACAACTATAAGGATTCACATTATCAAATGATAAGGACTATGTATGCAATGAAGAAATATATTTATGGATTAAAACAAGCCCCCAAAGCCTTGTGCTCAAACTAGACAAGTATCTGCAACAACAAGGGTTCAAGAAAGGTATTTTAGAAAATGATATATACATAAAAAACAAAGGTGAGAATCAACTGATATATGTTATTTATGTTGATGACATCATTTTTGGAGGAAGTAAGGACAAGATACGTTAATATTTTTTTAAGGAAATGAAAAAAGAATTTGAAATGTCTATTCTTGGCGAGTTGTCTTTCTTCCTTGGATAATTTTTTTTCAATCTAACAAAGGCATAATCATCTCACAAACCAAGTATATTAAGGAAATGCTAAATAAGTTTAACATAGAAGACCGTAATCTACTAAGTTCACCAATGATCATAGGATTTAATTTGAGAAAGCGTGATGAATCTCATGAAGCAAATCAGACTCTTTATAGATCAATGATTGAAATATTTTTATATGTAATTGCATCAAGACTAGATGTGATGTAAGAAATAGGCATGATAACACATTTTCAAGATTCTCCAAAAGAAACTCATGTGCCAGATGTCAAAATAATACTCCAATATCTAAAAGGAATGGTGGATTATGGTTTGTGGTAAAAACATGGGAAGATTATTCTTTAACAACATATACAAATGCAGATTGGGAAGGTTATATTGATGGCATAAAAGTACAAGTGGAGGTGCATTATTTTTGGGAAAAATTTAGTATCTTACTTAAGAAAGAAGCAAGATTCTTTTTATTTATCCACAATTGAAGAAGAATACATTGCTATGGTATCATGTTGCAAAACATTTCTCTGGATGAAACAAACATTAAAGGATGTCTAGGTAGAATTTTATTCTCCAATTTTTATTCTCTGTGACAATACTAGTGCAATAAATATCTCAAAGAATTCAGTCATGCATTCTATAATGAAGCATATTCTCATTAAATATAATTTTTTGAGAGACAAAGTTTCAAATAAGTATGTTAATTTGGAGTACATTTCCATAAAAGAACATATTACTGATATTTTTACAAAACCTCTTCCAAAAGAAATATTTTAAGATCTCAGACAAAAGTTGGGAGTAATATCCTTTTCAATAGATCATTAAATGGAAGCATATATTCATAGGGAGAGTATGATGAGAGTCATGTACCATCTATTTCAAAGGGGGAGAATTGAATTTCAGGAGAATTAACACATCAAGGGGGACCAATAGGAGAATTAAAGCTAGGGGAACAATAAATCAAGATGGAAGGTGCTGCAAGATAGTTTGTGAAGATGGATGGTTTCCATGAATGAAAAAGGGGGAGATTGTTGGAAATATTGTCATTGATGTCAAAGGAATACTAATAAGTATCTCTTATGTTAGAATTATTGTCATTGATGCTCACTAAATGAAGATGGAAGGTGCTGCAAGATAGTTGGTGAAGATGGTTGGTTGCCATCAATGCAAATGGGGATATTGTTGGACATATTGTTATTGATGTCAAATGAATACTAGTAAGTATCTCATATGTTAGAATTATTTTCATTGATTCTTACATATGTGTGCCCCTTTTAAGATGATTTAGTTTGAATTTTACATTTTGTGCACCAAAGAAAACTATTATGTAGTGTTTCACGGGTTTTTGTAGTGTTCTACGGGTTCTGTAATTCTCTGCAGGTTTTTGTAGTGTTCTGTGGAATTTCATGACCATCGTGGATAATTATGTACATTCTAGAGTTTTGTATTTATTACACATCTATCCTCCTTTGTATCGAACTAGTTGTTGACTTATGTGGATTTCTGTCTGTTGCATGAAATTGTTTCATAAAAACAAAATACTTCAATATGGTAATTCATCACAAAAGGCACTACTACAACCTGTAAAACACCATAGATACCTGTGGAGCACTTTAACACCCACAAAACTCTACAGACACCTGCATAAAATTACATAACTTTCAAGATACTACAAAACCCACAAAGCATTACAGAACCCACGAAACAATGGAAAAAGACATGAAGCACTATATAATAGTTTTATTCTCGTGGAATGTAAAATTCATAATAAATCATATTTTTCATAAGGGGCACACATCTATAAGCATCAATGAAAATAATCATAACATAAGAGATACTAATTAGTATTCCTTTGACATCAATGAAATTATTTCCAACAAATATTTGGTGTAGTATATGTCAGATAAATGAGACTCTTAATCAACTTTCGATAGAGAGTTGCATTTACTAGAGGTGATGGATTTGTACAACATAACTGAAGTCTCATTTATATGGGATGGGTGTAGTAATTGGTGTGAAATACATCATCCTAAATTTCTTGAGTGTTGTCTTGGTATATTTCAACTAAGAAAAAAAATATGATTCTCCTTCTTCCATATTTCCAATCCAAAATAGTAGTGCATGAGCCCGCGATCTATCATGTCGAACAATCAATTAAGATATTTCTTTGTTGCATCGATCATATTCATTGTGCTTCCAATGATGAATATATCATTGACATATACAAAAAATATCACAATCTCTCCTCCTTGCATCTTGAGGTAGAGAATGAGATCATATGGATTTATCACAAATCCATGTTGAACGAGATTCTCATCAATATTGATGTGCCAAGACATGCATGCCTACTTAAGGACATACATATATTTGATTAGTCTACATATCCTTGTTTCTTTTCTAGGTATGAAAAAAACCTAAGGTTGAGTCATGTAGACTTATTCTTGTAGATCTTTGTTCAGAAAGGGGCTTTTCATGTCCATCTGATGGAATTTCCATCTAAACTATGTAGCTAGAGAAAATATCATCATGATCATTTTGATTTTATCTATGGGAGAAAGTGTCTCCTTGTAGTATATGCCTTACTTATATTCATACCCCTTTACTACAAGTATAACTTTGTACTTGTTAATAATACCATTTTCTTTGTACTTTGTTTTGAATATCCATATACACCTAATGTGATTTTTCCCTAGTGGAAGATCGAAAAGAAGCCAGGTTTTGTTTTTCATTACTGAGTGATACTCATCATCCATGAAATCTTTCCAAACTTTTGATTGTAGGAATTCTTGGATAGTAGAGGGATAAACAGATTCAAAAAATCTACTCATCAAATAAAAATTTACCTATTTTGGAGATTTAATGTGAGTTCATGGTATAATGGTATATGTGTTCAGAGGAATATCCAATTTAGCATATTGAATCATGTTTGTATACCGCTTAGGCATACAATGTACTATTCTCATGGGTTGTGGTCCTGTCTGATCATCACCATCATCCCCATCATCAATGTTATCATCAGTGGGAATGTCTAATTCTATTTTCACAACATGTGTGCTATCTACATTAGGTGAATATGTAGAATGAGCCTCAACTTCTTCTCAAATAACTCAACATCTATACTGGTTTAGAATTTCTTTGTTTTCAGATCCATAAATTTATACCCAAGAGCTTCTTCATTGTATCTAATTAAAATGTGTTTATCTAATTTCATATCCAAATTATTTATCTTCTACTTTGGTATGTGCATGCTAGTTTTGCACCTGAATAATCTAAGGTGTGTAATGGATGGCTTCCGATTATACCATCACTCATGTGGATTTAATTTATTAAGAGCAATTATGGGCACTTTTTTCAACAAATATACTATAGTATTTGTTGTTTCAACCCAAAAATTCATTTATAGTCCTAAATCACTGATCACATAACACATCATCTCCATGATATTATTGTTCCTTCTCTCAAAAAAATGGTTCTTCTATTTTGTATATGGAGGAGGAATCTTTTGATGAATCTCGTGAGCTTCTAGACAGGGTTTGAACTCATTATTGGTGAATTCCCCCTTCAATATGAGTGGAGAGATATGATTTTATGACCAATCTTATTCTTAATATCCACTTCAAACTTCTTGAAGTTCACAAAAGCTTCACTTTTGTTACAAAGACACAATATCCAAATTTTTCTTGGATAATCATCAACACAAAACATAAAATACTAAAATCTAGAGTGAATAGGTTATTTTTGATGTGTAATCACAACACCCCTGAATGTCTGCAACGCAATGGGTTGAGACTCTCAATGTGATTGCATACCATGGAGCTTCTCCCAAAGTGTGGGGCTTTGTAATTAGGAAAGCTCTCCAGTTGAAGGCTGGTTCCTATTCCTCGGTTCAGGTGCACACATACAATTTACAGAGGATCTTCTCTAAAATCTACTCTAATTTTCCAAGGAGACAGGGTTCAAAAGATGCATAAAAATAAACCTAAATAATAGAAGTGATGCACCATAGTAATGTTGAACACCTGATTTGCAATTAAACACAAACCATTAAAACTATAACACAACCACCATGCACCGATAACCAAAATGCAATGAGAGACCAAGAGGATGTAATGAACACAAGAGAGGGTTGAAATCATCCACATACTTATCTTATTGATCCAAAACTTGATATGGTGCATTACAGTAGCCAAGAGGAAAAAATTTCATTACAAATTGAATGGGAGGTTTGAACTCCAAAAAATCACTAGCAGACAAGGGAAGAATGGAGGGTGCAAAGTAAAAATGTCCAACCTTTAGAAAATTTCCCCTCCTTACAATACATAGGAAGAATTAGAGGAGATAGGAGACATCTGAATTCTTGTTTAACCACCCCAAAAGAGCAATGAATTCACCTGTGAAAATCATGGGTTCTATTGAAAAAATCATGCCTCCATGTGTTGTTTCTTGCTAGGCAAGAAAGGAAGCCCATACTTCATTAATGGTGGTAGGTGAGAAACCTGGGACACCTCAAAAAATTGTGAACTGTATTTTTCATTTTTAAGAACTTAGTCTTACTAATTTAAAGAAATCAAGTCATAGTTGAGTAGAAGACATTGAGATATTTCCAAAAATTCCTCTCTTTCTCAAATCCAAGCTCCTAGTAAAAATTTATGGCCATCAGAAGGTCGAGGTGCATCCTGCGAAAATGGAAAACTGCTGATCTTGTCTGAGAGTTCTGAAAGTCCAAAACCTGAAAGTCCAAAATTTTGGAATTTCAGACTTTGGAAATTCAAAATTTTTCATTTCGGAGAGAAAAAATTGTTCATCCTCCAAATTTCTTGAATTTTCCGAAAGTCCAAAAACCAAAAGTTTGAAATTTTAGACTTTTGCATTCCTTATCCTAGTGCGATTCCCAAAATCTAAAAAACCCTGAAAATATGAAATTTCAGACTTTCAAACTTCAAGTTTAAGGAAATTTTTGGGCCATTTCCTGCACACATTTTGAGGTTGATGAAAACCCTAAAATTCTAAAATTTCAAACTTTCAGACTTCAAGTTTTCAGAGCTTTTTTCCAATCTGTCTGCTGAGAATTTCTTAAACCCGAAAGCCCGAAAGTCTAAAATTTTGGACTTCAAATTTTTGGAACTTTCTTGGGTGATTTTCTAATTTTGTGCCTGAGATTTTGGAAACCCTAAAACCTGAAAGTATAATTTTTCAGACTTTCAGACATTTTCTTGTCATTTTTTGCCCTGTTTTCTCCAAAATGCCAAAACTTTAAAGTTCAAATTTTTGATTTCTTTTCCTTCATTATTCTTTTTCCTGAGTCCTAATCTTCTTCAAAATTTGCATTGGCCATTTATTTTCCAGCTTTACATTTCCATGACGATTCCTTCTACAATCTAAATTTTGAAAATCACATGTGAGCTCGCACAACTGAAAACACTCTCTCCATGTTCCCTATGCAAGGTCGTGTTTGATCAATTTTTCCTAATGGGAAAAATCAGATAACAGTTACATCAGACTACAAAGATTGGTGTGAACCAAATCAATACTACCAGGAGATTGATAAGTACTCTTTTGGAAGGAGGATTTATGTTATTTTCTTACAAGACAGTTAGGATACTTGTCTGTATTCTTTTTAAGAGATGGAAAGCCTCTCACCATATTGTAGCTATAAAGTGTATTGAGATATCCAAATTCAATGTTACCAAGTTTTTGATGCCACAACTATGCAGAAGAAGTATTCTTAACCACTAGTTCCTGATCATCCATGTGGAAAAAATCAATCTGGAACATCCATCCAACATTTAAAGCTCTTGTAACAATATTAGAGCTTCTGGATTTATCTTGAATCAAACACACTTTTTGACCAGAATGAATATCAAAATCATTTTTCAGATTATGATATAGAAGTTGACTTATTGATATTAATTTCCTTTTCAAACTAGGGACATACAAGACATATAATAACCTAAAATTACATTAACCAAGAAGAAGAGTAATGCTCGAGCAATACCTTGGAATGTGTAGGAAGAATCTTCCCCCAATGAAACATGATTTTTAGAGGGTGTGTCTTGTATTGTGGTGAACCAATATCTATGTCTGGTCATTTTTTGAGTGGCTCTTGAGTCAATGCAAAAGATCATACTTGATGACATGGTTTCTTCACTAGAATGGGCAGTGTACAAGAAGTCCTCATCATCTAAATGGTATTCTTGCTCAACTACATTTCCTTGTTGATGTTGTTTCTTTCACTAGTTCCCCTTATTCTAATCTTTCTTGTAGTATGACTGTCATTGTTGTGATTAATTATTGTGAGGTATAGAGTTTTTCGATGACCCTTTATTATATGTGTTGTACTAGGAATCTTTCAACTCATGTCCTCTTTTTCAGATAAGAAAATTATTCTTTTTCTTGCCCGTTGGTTGATGTTGTTTTCAAGATTTTCAAGAAGATTGTTCTTTTCTATTCCCTTTATGATAATAAGATAGTGTCGACTCTTCTTATTCTTCTTTATTGCTTAGTGCCTCTTTTTGCTACAGAAAATTCACCAACATCTCAAAACTAATGGTTTGATATGAAAATTTAATTATAATCACAAAAATGTGGAAAGAGGGAGAAAGTTCTCTTAGAACAATGGGCATGAGGGGAGTTAGTAAAATATCCTCTCACATGACTAGAAGTGAAGCCCTCAATGCTACAACTCTCCACAAGAAATCCTCAACTATCTCATTGGCTTGAATTTTAGTGTATGTAGCCGATTCTAAAAATTTAGTATTGTGTTCTTGTTTCGGGCCTCATACATTGTGATCATCCTGTCCCATGCTTATTTTTCTATTTTGGCATCCTGAATGTGGGGTTTCATGTCATTTGACACCACAAATAATATCATCAAATTCTCCTTTTGATTGGCTCTATCAAACTAACACTGTTAGGTTGCATCATCTACTGATTTGGTTCTTGAAACACTTACAACTGACCAAATTTCTTGAAACTCGAGTTGAGATTGAATGTCAATATTCCATGTAGAGTAATTATACAAAGCATTTCCGAGTCAAGAAAGAAGAAATTGGGAGCATTATTTTCCATAGTGGGTTGTTAGACGTTTCCCATTTAGAGGGCATGTTAGCACAAACCAACGCAATAATACATTGAAAATATTAAATCATAGTCACTTGTGCAGAAAGATTTAATGACATATTTTTTTGTTTTGCGAGGCCCTGGTGGCCTCTAGAGCTCTAAACAACTCAAACAGTCAAAAACCACAAAAAACAAATGAAATTGACCATTTCAGGCACCCTTTCTTTGGAAAAAGTGTGTTAGAATAATTTTCTGAGCAATGTGGGATAAAACATTTTTCCCCAAAAAAGTGCTTTCCTCACTAATTTGTGGGGGGGGGGGGGGTGGGTGTGGGGTTGGAGGGGGGGAAGAGGAGGGGGGGGTTTAGTGACAACTATCCTCTTATTAGAGGTTTTGGCCGCTAAGGTTGGAGGTTCTTGCTAAAAATTACTCCAAGTTTAAATAAAAGTGGGGTGAACAATACTTCATCCCATGACCTTGCAGGTCTGAAAAAACTTCAGCTAGCCAACAAAATGCCTATTTCACATACCATATGAAATGAAAGAATATTCATTTAAATAATTTTCAAATTCACTAACCTTTCCAAAAAGACCTGACGCATTCCTTGAAGAGCCACACGGCAGAGGGGATTGGGAGGCGGTTTAGTTTTTTGCTAAATGTAGATATATATGGTTCTAATACTTTACACTAATTATCCCACCATGATTTTTTTATTGCATCCATCGTTTATTAGTGATGGATCAATAAAAGAAGTATGTGGCTCATTTAGTGGTCCTCTAGATCCCACACAACTCAAAAAAAATTGTTTTGACATGACACAACCGATCTGGACAAGCTATGTTACCAGCTTGGTAGGGTCATAGGGAGAATTAGAAGGGAGTTCGGTCACTATGTAGGGGCTCCATGAAGTCAGATTGGTCCCATGTTTGATTCACATTCCAACGCATTCACAATGCACAAACCTTAATAAACTTGTTATATATATCCACTCGGTGGATTATTTGATGCGATGATCACGGATTCCGCATTGCAAAAATGTGGCCAGTCATCGTTTATGTCAACCTGGTCATGGTAACATGTGGACCAATGGCAAGATTACGTTGCAGTTGGTACAAGGAAAATAAGGGTTTTTGATTGGGGTTCATGACCTCCGGTCTTCGTCAGGTAGTAAAGTTGGCTCATGGAACCAGAGCCACTTTTGTAATTAAGGGGAGCTCACCACCGTCAGGAAGACTATTTTATTATCGCTGACATGATGGGTCTCAAGCCACCAAATCATTTGCTTTGATTTGCCTATCCAGATTTGACATATAGACTATATGTTTCATTCGACTGGGACACTCGTTGAACTTGTGGAAAGTGCTTGTACATGGCAAAGGGGCATTACATTCAACTATATAAAGGGGGAAAAGAGGGAATTAGGCACCACAATTACTTCTATGAGTAGATTGCAGAGCTCACACATAGTACCAAGTAGTTTCAAATTTCATTGAGAATGCAAAAATGAAGCTATTGGGAACCATGATTAACCACACCAATCTCTCAATTCTCCTATCGAGAAACACCAAGTTCCTCTCCAAATCCATAAAGATAAAATACTTCTTGCAAAGTGCATGAAGAAAGAATAGAGGAAAATGAATAAGTGTAGCTTTTATTCCAGTGTATGATGAATACAAAGCTTCAACCAACCTATCCAATTCACAAATGCTCCAAGTAAGAGTTTCTTCAAATTTGATCTTATAATGCGAGGCTTATCCCAATTTTAGAGCAGTTTGATTTTTTCTTTCACTTCCCTCTATGACCTCTTCATTTCCATATTCCATCCTAACCTATTCACTTTCCTCACTTTTCCGTAGTTAAGTATTTCTCTTATAATTTTTAGAAAATACTTGTTACAAAATTTAAAAATAGGTCACTTAATTTGAATAGGATGAGATAACATATTAAAGAATATGAGGATTTATAATGGAGAGAGAAAGAAGAGAGGGAAGAGAGGAAGAGGGAAGTGATGGAGGGAAAACACTCCTCTCAAAAAAATTCTTTGAATGCGTTGATGCAGTCATGAACTTTGAGAAAATATTTTTCCACTAGCAATCCTCTACATTGATGAAGATGGCTCCCTTGAATAAATTCAAATCATTTTCCCCATCTAGTGATGACCCCAAACTCTATGATACACAGACATCTTGGACCACAAAACGAGTGTTTAGAAAAATTGTTTTGAGGTTTAGTGATGCAAGATCGAGATGAACATATACAATGCCCACGATGAATCTCCTTAGAAATTTTTTGATGAACTCTTTGACTCATTAAAATCATTCTAACCAACTCACTTTGAATCACTTGGTTCCTTAAGTGATGACGATGAATTCACATGATGTACCTTGCAATGCCCTATTTTTCCTTTGTATACCATTTCACTCAAGATGATTCTTCCAGGACCTCTATGAATTTTTCATTCCTCCATTTGACCCATGGAACCATCTCATTATCCAAAGGGGAGTTCAAAAAGTATTAAAGTGATTGGAAACAAATTCGTATGCAACTTTCCACTCCCAAAATGAAAACTTTCTATTTTTAGAACATGAGCCCATGCTCTGCTATTCTGGTACACATCCCTTTTCTTTCTCCAATTTCACCTTCTTAACCTTCTACCATATTCCATCCCCCTCTTTTCCTAAGATATTACTATTTTTAACACATTTCTATTTTTAGCAGGTTGCTATTTGGGGACCTACTATTTTGGGAAGAAGTCATTTTATGTCTTACTTTCCATTTTACCCCTTTTTTTATTTTCCCGAGTGATTGAACTTGAAATTTAGTGGGATTTTCCATTTATAACATGTGAGGAATTGTTCAATATGCTATTTCTATTAAGTGGTGAAAACAACCTTGGTTTGCGACGGGAACAATGTTTTTGGATTCGGCTTTTCGTCATGAATTCGTGCTCCAATTTTCATCATGATTTGCTTACCAGAAAGATCATAAATAAAAAATGAAAATTTATACCTGGTAAGAGCTTCAAGCATGGAGCTACTAGGGAAGAATATTGATAAAAAATCAGTCCTTCATATCTTGAGAAATTGGTAACTTCATCATGTAAAAACTAGTCTGAGAGAAACTAGATTTTTTGGAGACCCTTCCCTCCGTATTTCGAATGATTTCACATGAAGGATATTTAGGGAATTGAAAATTTCTTCTAATAGGGAAGAATGCTGATAAAAAACAAAGCCCTCCATATCCCTAAAAAATAGGGACCTCATGAAATGAAAACTAGATCACGTGAAACTAGATTTTTCAAGGATCATTTCCATCAATTTTCGCATGATTATGCCTACTGGAACCTTGAGAAGTGGAGAGTTAGCTCATTGTTTTTTTCTGCTGATGTGTCTTGGTAGCCATTAATGGAGATTAAAAAATTATAGGTCTACTTTTATTCTCTATTCATGACAAAAATCTTATTCTTGATATGGGTTTTTGTTTCTCGTTCTAGCAGTGAAATTTCTCTTCAAACCGATTGTCGGTTTAATGGGAAATCTGAATTTTGTCTTCATTGGGATGAGAGTAAGATTTATTCAATGTGAGAAATCCATGTAGTGGAAGGAATATTTGAAGATGATTTTTTTATGGCCTTCAAGAATGAAGAACACAACAGCAAACGGTTCTTCGTTTCATGTAGTGGATTGCAAGATATCTCTGAATCTTCATTTTACGAAAGTGAGGATTTTCAGATGATTTCTCTAATTATCTTCTCCATTCTTCGATCCTTGAGCTCTTTTGATCAATATTACCTCTAAAATCTATCCATATTTATGGAGTGGAAGATTTTTCTACCATGGTGGATTTGGTTTGGAACAATAATGGTGGACTGAGGTGTTCTCTACAACTTTCTTTTGGCAATGGAGGAATAGCAAGAAGCAGCAAGGAGTTAGAATTTTTCAAATTTAGAGTTGGATTTGGGTGAAATTTTGTGTTCTTGATGTCCCATTAGCATTAAGAGACATGAGGGACATCAATTTTCACCTAGCACCTCACAAATACACTTGGCGAAGATCTGACGATGGGGGGTTTTGGCCAAAACGCATGTTGGAAGCACCTAAGGGCTGGAAGATGGTCACATTGGGGACCATGATCCATTACTTGGGATGGTGAATTTTTATTTCCCTCATGTACCCAAGAAAAAATGGACATGAGGGTCATCAATTTACACGTGGCACCTTAGCTTGACACTTGTCACAGATTTGATGGTTGAGGGTTTGAGCTCCTGTAAGCACCTCAGGGATGAACTGGTGCTCTGGGAGTTTGTATGGGTTACCAGAGAGCTTATAGGGGATGGACACATTTTCTTGTCCCTCATGTCCCTTAGCTTGAGGGACGAAAGGGACACAAAATTACACCAAGCTCCTAGAGATGACATGTGTCCTCTTGTAAATTTGACTAATTGTTAAAGCCTTTATAGAGGATGACTTGAAACGATGATAACTTGAGCACCTGATGGAATGTTTTGGAAAATATTTATAAAATTTTGACTGAAAACGTCCTTATGAATCCAATGGTATGAGTCTCATCTCATGATTCCTCCATTTATGCCCTAAAAAATTTGATTTGTGTTCTAGTTCCGTAGTTGAGCCTGGGAAAAACTGATTATAGACCTATTGTACCAAGGTGTTGTGAAAAATATGATTTCACCATCTTATACGGCTTGTAATTATATTTACGAAGATGTTTTTTCTACTCCTAACTACAACCATATCTCTTGGAATCACTTCTCGAAGCTCACTAGCTCTTTTGATCCTATGCCTAGGCCTGTGAACCCTATTTCTGATGAAATTACCCCAAAACTCCCAAAACTTATCTAAATATTTCAATATCATTTCCTCAATGTTATACGACCTTGATTTCATCTCCATGCTGAATTTT
The DNA here is from genome assembly GCA_019776745.2 of Taxus chinensis. NCBI lineage: Eukaryota > Viridiplantae > Streptophyta > Pinopsida > Cupressales > Taxaceae > Taxus > Taxus chinensis. Next base: position 685,264,204 of record CM034152.1, read on the forward strand.
TGTCTTCTATTCCACTCCAGGGGGTTGCACCTGTCCTAGAAAGGCTAGTAGTAGCCCTTCCCAACACTGTCCAAAATTAGCATTCTTCAATAACTCCTAAAATCACCTAGGAGGGTTGACTTGACTTTCCTAATTCACCTAGGGGACTGAGTTAACATACACTTTGAGGTCATTGCACTAACTGGGTAAGGCTAGTGCTGAGGATGGGTAGACTTGGGGTGTCTTGGAAAGGTATGACTTATAAAAATTTTTGACACTATGGGTAAAGTTGTCCTATTCTTGGGTGGATTTTTCCCATACAAATTCTCAGGAAAACAATCCTCTTCATTAAATTGTAAAAGGAGAGGGAAATATCATCAAATATCCTAACATTCTTGGTGGGATGCACCCTTTCTCCTCAGCGAGTTCTTTCATTTCATTTCCATTTTCCTATTTTTTTCTTTCTGCTAACCTCGTAGGTATGAGTTGTGCTTGATTTTGTACGTGGTAGACTGCTTGCTTGGATCAACCATGCCCTTGATAAAAAAAGATAAATAAAAAAAAGAAAAAATAGTGTTACCCAAGTATTGTGCATTTTGTCTTTATTTTCTCTTTTTGCATCTCTGGACCCCTTTTCTTGTTTGATTGGTCTCATCAAAGATAACATTTGGATTTTGGACTTAAAAAGAACACCTTCATACTTGCTTTCTCATCTAGTATAAGTAGGAGTTAACCTATTTCATCCACCTCTTTCACACACATCTAAACTCATAAATAAAATATACACATCTGAAACATATTATACCATATGGAACTATTTGGATTTTATCTCCTAATAGGAAATCCACCATAATGTTCTGGCTATGTTACAATTTGTTGACTATCATTATATCAGATAAGTGCTTGACACCCTTATCGATGTGGTGCACAAAGTGTGGGGATAGGCCCCTATATTAGGCCAAATACTGGTATACATCATATATTTTTGCCTCACATACCTTCAGGTATATTGAGGAATCCATCTTAAACATCCTGAAACCATCCTTAGATCAGCCATTTCCTAGGTTCCATTTGAGCCCGTCTCTTTTCTTTTTCACATTCTTCTAATCAACAAGATAATTAACACTTTGTTGCGTGATTTTTCTTTCCATAATAATAACGAAAACTATTTCTCATTGTTTGTTTCATACCCATTTTTACTCTATCTCAAGTTATAGAAATGGAACAAGCTACCTCATCCAATATCCCTGCCTCTAATAACCTTTCTCGAAAAACATCCACTCTTGCCATTTCTTTATCCACTCCTTTAATTATTTCCTATATAGTCTCCCAACCCATCATCCATATGAACCCTTATAGGGAACCCCTTGTAGTCCAAACCCATTCTCATGTTTAAACTAATCCTTCCATATACCACCATTCTATTCCTTCTAGACCAACTACGCCTGTAACAGCTACATTATTAGAGACATTTGGACCTCCCATTATCCCTCATGGATGCTTGGAGTTCCAAGAACTCTTGGATGCTAATCTTGTTGCACTTCACAACTATATTATCCATAAATCCACTCATCTCCCTATTGATGGACCCCCTCTTTGAAACAAATCTACGCTTATCCCTCTCAACATAAATCCACTTAAGTCCTAACCTCTTAACTTGTTGTCTTCTTTCCTAGAGCCATGAACGAGATTTCCATGGCCCAATATGAACATGGCTCCCATGAATCCTCCACTATTATCTCCTAAGCTCATCATTCCACACAATTGGTGCTTCCCATTCCACTTGACCTACCTCACATCAACATCACCCCCACTTCTTCTATCCTCATTACTTCTTCACCCACCATTATCATTAGTGCCCCTACACAAAATTTATAAGAATCCCATTTTCTTCTTCCACCACCCGAACAACATGAAAAAAATTCAGTTCTTATCCATACATCCCAATTCCATGCAAATATCATCACCTTGCAACCCCACCCTTCGGAATCGAACCAAACTCATCAACCTCCTCTCTGGAGCACCTTCCACCATATGTTTCCTAATCAATCTACCTAGCCACACCATACCTACTTTCCAACTCATCCTGTACAAAACCAATGCAATGCCCCCATTTCTCAGCAACAGACACAACCATATCCATCTAATTATGTCCCCATCTCTCAAAAACATCATATTTCCCAACCTATTCAATAAAAACCCTTCAACTATATCCCCCCTTATCAACCACCTCCATAAACACCTACTTATCCTCAGCACTATCAATATTATTCTCAACCCAATCCATCCACTTCTTACAGTCCTAAACCCCATCCATCAGTTTCTCATCCCCATACATCTAATGACCCTATGAAGGCATTGCTAAGTAGGATGGCCAATATTGAATCCACTACTCTAGGGTCTAAAACCATGTTCTCTTATGAAAAAATTTGTAGTGATCCCATCCATCCATACATTGTTTTCAAACTTTATCCTCCACAATGAGAACTCCCTAATTTTTCTAAATTAAATAGCAAGAAGGGCCCTCAACAACACCTCCATGTATTTAGGAATGCATACTGTTAGGTTGTGGAGCCTATTTTTATGTGAGAAAGTGTTGAAGACTGTAAACTAAGAGTACTGTACACTTTCCACAGTTGTCTCACCGGGGTTCAGGGCCGGGTTAGGCCCCAAGTGGGGGTCCAAGGGTGGCAGCCCCCAGTAGCAGGGGTTCAAGGGTGCAGCCCCTGAAAAAAAAATTTTGGCCTTAAAACGTGCCCGATATACCAGGAAATGTGATTTTCTCATATGGGTGGGATTTTTGACCCATAGGTTTATGGGACGGTTTTGGCCCATGGTTTTGATACCCACGGTTTTGTAAAATTGCTTTAGCAATTGTCTATTGATATGGTTTTGTGCATATGGTAGGTATAATGTAACATTGCAGATGTGTTTTGAATTCATGTGTAAATTCTGTAGAGTTTGTTGAGCATAGGTCCAAACATATCTGGGTATTATATTGAGAGAGAAGTGGCTTGTAATAAAATCTGAGAAAGTGATTCTTGGTGGACGTAGCCTGAATTGGGTGAACCACATTAAATATTGTCTCTTTGTGTTGTGATATTTTATTCTGCACTTTTATTTGAGATCTGTAATAATTTTTTACATATTAGTTTCTAGTGTTGCGATTCTGTGAGGGATTATTCCGCATATTTTATCCCTTATTTCCTAAAAATTGGTATCAGAGCTTGGTTTGGTTTGCTAAAGTGTTGAATTACAGGGAAAGTTTTATCTTGAGTGGGAGAAATGGCAGATGATGGAAGATTTGGGGTTGATAAATTCAATGGGTAGAATTTCAGTCTTTGGAAGATGCAGATGGAAGATTTCCTTTATTAGAAGGATCTTTATATTCCATTGTTTGAGAAGGTGAACAAACCCTCAAGCATGATGGATGCAGAATGGGATGTGCTGGATAGGAAGGCACTTGGGACAATCTGGATGTGTCTTTCATCTTCAGTATTATTTAATGTTTCAAAGGAAAAGACTATAAAATAACTAATGGATGCATTAGGGAAGTTGTATGAAAAACCCTTTACCTCTAATAAGATATTTTTGATGAAATTTTTTTTTAATATGAAAATTTCTAAAAATGGTTCAGTAGTAGATCATTTAAATGATTTTAATACAGTTGTAAATATGCTAGCTTCGATTACAATAGAATTTGATGAAGAAGTTAGGGATTGATTAGTTTTGTGCTCTTTACCTAAGAGTTGGAATAGCATGGTAATGGCGGTAAGCAACTCGGTTCCAGCTAACTTAAAGTTGAAGTTTGAGGATGTTGTAGGGGTGATTCTAAGTGAGGAAATGTGAAAAGAAATATCTGATGACTCTTCTACTTTAGGAAATGCCTTCATAGTGGAAAGTAAAGGGAGAGAGAATAATAGAGGAAGTCGTGGAAAATCAAAGGATCAGGCAAGGTCAAAATCAAAAAGCAAGATAGTATGATGGCACTGTGGAAAGTCTGGGCATGTAAAGAAGGAGTGTTGGGAGCTTTAGGTCAAGAAGAAACAACAGGAAGAAAACAAGAAGGAAAATGTGGCAACAGGTAATGTATGTCAGGATGCTTTGATTCTTTCTTTTCACAATATTATTGAATCTTGGGTTTTAGATTCGGGGGCTTCTTTCCATGCTACTCCACATAGGCATTATTTTCTTGATTATGTTCAAGGAGATTTTTGGAATGTTTTTCTTGGTGATGATGAGCCTTGCAACATAGTTGGAAAAGGTTATGTTCAGGTTAAGATGCAAAATGGGAATACTTGGTTATTGAAGGATGTCAGAAATGTACCTACATTAAGAAGAAATTTGATATCAGTAGGGCAGTTGGGAAGTGATGGTTGTACTTTGATATTTACAGTAGACTCTTGGAAGGTTACCAAGGGTGCTCTTTTAGTGGCAAGAGGTAAGAAGGTTAGAACCTTGTATTTAAACACTTATAGCACTAATGTTTGTAATCTTATGTATTCAGAAGTAGATACAACATTGTGGCACTATAGGCTCGGTCATATGAGCCATAAGGACATGGAGATCATAAAGAAGGATTTTCATAGATATATAGAAATAGGTTTGGAGTTCTGTGAGGACTGCATATATGGGAAACAGAAGCAAGTAAGGTTTCTCAAGGTTGGACCTACAAAGAAAGAGAGCAAGTTAGAGTTGGTGCATTCTGATGTGTGGGGGCCGGCTCAGATATCATCTCTTGAGGGTTCAAGTTATTATGTTACTTTTATTAATGATGCAACAAGGAAAGTTTGGGTTTATTGTATTAGAAACAAATCTGATGTATTTGACACTTTTGTTAAATGGAAAGCCTTGGTAGAGAATGAAACAGGTCTTAAGCTAACATGTCTCAGGTCAGATAATAGAGGAGAGTATTGCAGTAATGAATTTGATGGTTACTATTCTAAGAATGGAATCTATAGGAAAAAGACAGTTCCTAGAACTCTACAGCAAAATGGGGTGTCAGAAAGGATGAACAAAATAATAATGGATCATGCTAGGAGCATGAGGTTACATGCAGGACTGACTCTTTCTTTTTGGGTAGAAGCAGTAAGCACAGTTGTGTACTTGATAAATAGAGGACCAAGCTAGAGGTGAAATCAAAAAAATGTACTTTCATTGGCTATGGTGGTGATGACTTTGGATATAAATGTTGGAGTATTAAGGACAAGAAAATCATTTGATCTAGGGATGTGGTCTTTAATGAGAAAGTCATGTATAAGCAGTAGTTGTAGGAAAACATGGAAGAATCCAAGAAAGAATATGTTGTGGTAGAGGATCTTGCAGATGGGAAAGTGACACATGAATCAGTTTAGGAACCTCCTCAACAAGAACCCCAAACTCCTATATTGAGGAGGTCTTCTAGGGTAGGAAGAGAACCTAAATGTTTTTCTCCTTCTCTTTATTATTTATTACTCACTGATAGTGGAGAGCCAGAGATCTTTGATGAAGCAATGCAGGTAGATGCCAGGAAGAAGTGGGAGCAAGGCATGGATGAGGAGCATCAGGATCTCATGGAGAACCAGACATGGGATTTAGTGAAGCTACCTGAACGTAAAAGATAATTAGAAAACAAGTGTGTGATTGGATTCAAAGAGGAAGGAGGAAAGAAAAGATACAAGGCCCGGTTGGTGGTCAATGGGTTTGCACAGAAAAAAGGTATAGATTTTGATGAGATTTTTTCTCTTGTAGTAAAAATGACTTCTATTAGAACTGTTCTAAGAATAGTTACAGTAGAATACTTGCACTTAGAATGGCTTGATGTAAAGACTGCATTTCTCCATGGTGATTTGGAGGAGGAACTATATATGTAGCAACTAGAGGGATATGAGGTCAAAGGTAAAGAGGAGATGGTGTGCAAACTGAAGAAGAGCTTGTATGGATTGAAACAAGCTCCACATCAATGGTATAAGAAATTTGATAGCTTCATGATGGAGAAAGGTTATATTAGATGTCATTCTAACCATTGTATGTATACTAAGAAATTTGAGGATGGCAGTTATATTATCCTGTGTCTATATGTTGATGACATGTTGGTTGCAGGTAAAAACATGCAAGAAATAAAAGTACTCAAGAAGCAGCTAAGTGAATCCTTTGCTATGAAGGATTTGGGGGCAGCCAAACAAATCCTTGGTATGAGGATATCTCGAGATAGGAAGGAATGGAAGATAACTTTATCTCAGGAAGAGTACATTAAGAAAGTATTGGATAGGTTTAATATGCAAGATGCTAAACCGGTTGGGACTCCTTTGGTAGGCTATTTCAAGTTATCAAAGGAGTAGTATCCCAAGACAGGTCAGGAGAGAAACCAGATGTCCAAGGTACCTTACTCATCACTGGTTGGTAGTTTTATGTATGCCATGGTGTGCACCAGGCCTGATATTTCCCATGCAGTGGGAGCGGTGAGTAGATTTATGAGTGATCCAGATAGAGATCACTAACAGGAAGTAAAGTGGATCCTTCACTATTTGAAAGGGACCATGGGGATAGTTTTGTACTACAGTGGATCAGACACAACTTTGTGTGGTTATGTAGATTCAGATATGGCTAGAGATGTAGACAGTAGGATGAACACTACAGGTTATGTTTACACTGTAGGTGGGACAACAGTGAGATGGATTTCATGACTATAGAAGCTGGTGGCTTTGTCAACACAAAGGCTGAGTATATTGCTGCCACAAAGGAAAGAAAATAAATGATTAGGTTACAAAAATTTCTTGAGGAGTTAGGGCACAAGCAGGAGGAAGGAAAGCTTCATAGTGATAGTTAGAGTGATATACACCTAGCTAAGAACTCTGCTTTCCACTCTAGGATGAATCATATATAGTTAAGGTACCATTTCATCAGGATAGATTTGCAAGAAGAGAAGTTGAAGCTAGATAAGATTCATACCATTCAGAATCCTGTAGACATGATGACCAAGGTGGTCACAAGGGAAAAACTGAAGCTCTGTTCAACTTTGGTTGGTCTTCACAGAAACTAGTGAGGGGTTGAGAAGCTTGCTCAGAGGAAAACTAGCCTCCAAGTGGGAGATTGTTAGGTTGTGGAGCCTGTTTTCATGTGAGGAAGTGTTGAAGACTGTACCCTAAGAGTATTGTACCCTATTTTGGCCTTAAAACGTGCCCGATATATCGGGAAACGTGCTTTTCTCATATGGGCTAGATTTTTTACCCATAGATTTATGGGATGGTTTTGGCCCATGGTTTGTATTCAGGTGTGAATTTTGTAGATTTTTTTGAGCATAGCTCCAAACAGATCTGGGTTTGTATTGAGAGATCGGTGGCTTGTAATAAAATTTGAGCAAGTTAATCTTGGTGGGCGTAGCCCAAATTGGGTGAACCATGTTAAATACTATCTCTTTGTGTTGTGTTATTTTATTTTGCACTTTTATTTGACATCTATAATACTTTTTGCATATTAGTTTCTACTGTTGCGATTTTGTGAGGGATTGTTCTGCATGTTCTCTTATGAACAAATTTGTAATGATCCCATCCATCCATACGTTCTTGTAAAAATTTATCCTCCACAGTGGGAACTTTCTAAGTTTTCTAAATTAAATAACAAGAAGGACCCTCAATAAAACCTCCATGCCTTTAGGCATGCATACTACCTCATTACACATGATCAAGATCTCATGCTACTTACCTTTCCCATGTTGTTATTCGGGCCCATTTTGGACTGGTACAACATTCCACAACACTTTCTTTTTTGTTTTACCCAACTCGTGTAACTCTTATTAGAGAAATTTTCTATTAATATTGCACACAAAATCACCATCATCGAACTCTATGTAATTAAACAGTTTGATGATGAATCCATCATAGATTTCATTACCAGGTGGTGTGGCATCATTAATTAGTTATCCTTTTCCCTTCACCAAGCTGAACTTATCGAGCTATTATCTATATCATGTGCTACAAATATTTCATCTACCATTCAGATCCAATGTTTCCAAATGTTTCAAGAAGCATTCACCTTGGCTCAAAAACTAGACCTCCATGCCCTTGAGAAAGGCCATGTCAAACTTCAATCCAATAAATCGAAACCTGAATTTACCAAGTCCTTTAATAATAATGACAAATATGAAAACATGGCCAATGCCATCATTGTTAAATATTCTTTTGTATCCACCTCTCATACCAAGCCTCCATAAAGGTATCCTTGACGTACTCCCAACTATACTCCCCTTAGAGAATCATAGATTTTGATCTTGGATAAAATCATGGCTACTCACCTCATCCAACTCCCCCTATCCACCCTATCAATGAAACACATCCTCAACCTGTGTGGTACCATAAAGATCGCTATTGAAAACACCATCAAGTCTATGTTCATGACATTGAAAATGTCATACCTTCAAAGACCTCATCCAACACCTTATTGATTGTGATGACCTTCAATTGGATAATAATAACTCTCCAGCTAACCAAAACTTAGATGTCTTTAAACATCCTTTCCCTAACCATTCGCCAAATAAATAACTATTTTATCTACATCTCAAACACCTAACACTCATATGATCAATACTTTAAACCAAGATTAAACACCACCACCCGCTCCAATCATACCTTCATCTACCATACCCACCTCTATTCCTTTGACATCTATCTCCACATCTCTAGCCATATTGGAATCCACACCCATGTCTACCTCTATCATTCCTACATCCACCTCATCTACATCTACTACACCCAGATCTCTTATATCTACACCTATTACACCACATCCACATCATTTACATCTTCTACACCTACATCTGTTATACCCATACCCATCCCCACATCTGTCTCAACATCTATTTCCATACCCATGCCTATGTCTCCTTTTAAACCAACATCTCCAATTATATCCACATCAGCACCTGAACCCACTCCCATATCCATATCATCCTTTCAAACATCTAATAACAAGAAAAACTCACTTGATGCGACTGTAAAGGATGTATCAATCCCATATTCATTTCCAACAACTACCATCACCTTTGTATCAACACCTTCATATCCCACACAATTTGCAAATCCATTTGATCTCATCAAATGTATCATCCAAAAACCACTCCCATCTTCAATCACCACGTCTTCAACAAAACCGACATCCACATCACCTAGTTTCACGTTTGCAGATCCCTCGGTTCAAATCATCATAATCCCCGCCAAGGATAAAACCTCATGGAAAAAGTATAAAACAATTAGAGTTCATACTCAAAATTACCTCACACATCCGCACAAGAATTTAGAGCTTACCCATTTAAAACCCCATCAACTTAAATAACCCCACATCTCATCTTCCATCTTAGGACCTCACCCATCTATTTTGGGGCTAGGACCTTCATCCAAATCCATTGTCACTCCTAATTTTACATCCAAATCATATCTTTCTTCCTCCAAATATGAATCAAAATCCTCATCCTCTTCCCCTAAGTCTAAATCAAAAGCATCCAAATCAAAATTAGAATCTAAAATCCCTATCAAACCCCATAAGAGTAAGGCACATCTCTTTCCTTCATCATCTTCCCCCAAACCAAATCCACCTAAAGTCCATATGAATTCATCTTCGCAAACCCCCATCGTATATTATATTGAATTCCTTTAGAGTCTAATCCAAACATACACAATCACCTTTTCCCTATCAATCCCTTTGACCCATGTGGAATGAAGCCCATATGGTTTGATTCCAACACCATATGTTCCTACCATCGTGTCCCTGGACATGACACAAAGTACTTTAGGTCCCTAAAAACCCTCATCAACAATCTCATCAAAGAAGATGATCTTCTCCTTAAAGAAGACCACCCTCTCCCATTTTCCAACCCCTCGACATCTAAGCTCAATCCTCTAAACATGTATATAACTTCAAAATCCTCTAAATATACTTCCTAATCCATGTCTTTCATCTCCATCGCACCACCAAATTCTACATATTCTAAGGATGGTCCTCCTATTTATATAGATGTTACTCATATCACCACTTGTTCTGGTCCTTACAAGTCCCAACCATCTACCCAATCCAAATAAAAGGTTGTCATCGTTACTTGTTTTGATGAGCCCACACTATCCCCTTCTTCATCCAAGGCTAAGGTGTCCATCCTAGCTAAACCACATACCAAAAAGCATGCCACCATTGAACAAAGCATCGTAAAACATTTGCATCAGGATCTCATTAAGATGTCCCTCTATGATCTAATCCAAAGGTCTCCCAATCATTGACATGCCCTTATTGAATCCTTGTATTGCATCCCAGTCTCATCTAATGAAGCTCAACCCTTCACGACTCTTGTTAGAGATCTTACCACTTCTGCCACCATTTCCTTTGACAAATATGAAATTTAAGACATCTTACCTGAAGATCACAACCTTCCACTTTTCATCACTGTTTGTATCAATGACACATTTATTTGCTGCTCTATAATCGATAATGATGCCAACATCAATAACATCTCATATCATACCTTCAACCAATTTAAAATTACCGAATCTATTAATGATCAATCACCAAAGATCCTTTACACCTTCAATGATGCTATTTCCCCTACTTTGGGCACATATATCCTCCCCATCTATGTCTTTGAAAAAATTCTCCATAAAATCTTCTACATTGTTAAGGGGGAGTTTTTATATAATGTCTTTCTTGGATGCCCATGGATTCATACCATGTGTTACGTCCCATCCACCCTTCATCATTGTATCAAATATGAACCTGAGGAGAAAATCCATGTACACTCTCTTTACATGAAATCATATCACCCTCGAAATGCCTGGTTGTTTTTGGGGCATTTGATGTGATTGCATAAACATGAAGGTATCTTGAGTGTGGGACATTGTGAAATGGGATAGCTCTCTAGAGAAGTTTGGTTCCTATTCCTAAACTTACCTACCACAAAATAATCCTAATGTAAGAGAAACTACTGATTAAACTAATCATAAAGCTTCCAAGAGGACATGGATAGAAGAATTCCATGAAATAAACCTACACTAAAAATGGTGATACACCAAGAAAGTAGTGTTAGCCATGTCCCAACCCTAAAAAATAAATAAGAATACACTTGGAGAAGGTGGTCAAACACCACAGACCAAATTGAACACATTCACCATTTCCAAATAAGAAAAAAATGCAGTCAAACCCTGCAATGGATAAGAAATATACACATATATTACAAACACAATAAGAGGTAAGGAAAAATAATGAAAATAATGCAAGGATTGACAACCGAATAACAAACACCACTTCAAGTACTCTATGAAATTTAAATAGTATATTTTTATATAAAGAAGAGGCATGGAGCCATTACAATGATTTGGAGAAAGGTTTAAAGCCCTAAGAAGAATAGGGGTGTGTGGGAGGAGAAAATGACCAACCCCTTGCACAATGCAACCCCCTTATATTTATAGAGGAATATTTGAAGTGAGGATAGACAGAAGGAAACTAGAAATTATCTTCAAAACCCATAAGAAATCATTGTTTATCCTACAATGAGTGTGAAGGATTTGTAAATATCTGCTCCATTAATGACACTGGCTTGTGTAAGAAGAAATTATCTTTGATATCCTCCTAGGTATAGCTCCTAGGTCCTATAACTTCATCATGATCTCTCACCAACCTCATCCATTAATTTCAACCTACCACAATAAACTTGCAATTTTGGGAGGTCTAAAACCTCAAAAATATGAATTTCAATAGTTCTATGTTGTAGGGCCTGAAATTAGCTTTCCAATGACTATAATTTTGTGAAAAATGGTGGAGTGTGGAAGAAGTTGTTTTCATTTTTACACTGGTTACTTGACCGGGTTTGATATCCACCTCCCTTCTTGGTTTCTACATTTTTATGTGTCAATTTGATTCTATCGTGAATACCCTTTTCAACAAATGTAATTTTACTAAACTTTCCCAAAAATGCTCAAGTTATGAAGATTTAAGTTTTGGCTATGATTCAGATTTTCCCCCTCCATTGAGCTACATCCCTTCATTTACTGAGATCTGCATTGCCTTTAATGCAACTCAGCCTTCATTACATGCCATCAAGCTGGTCAAATAGCTTGGATCTTCCTTTTTGATCCAACCCCCACCTACCGCTCTGATTCTAGCTAGCTCAGTCTTTGATGCATAGCTCAGGATGCTCGAATTTGATTTTTCTTGGGTGGGAGTATTGTTTGTTTTCGTATTTTTGCACCCATGTATTTTGGGCATCAGGTGAGCTCCACTTTGGGCTTTTCATGCCACAAACCTTGACATGAATCACCGAGAGCCTTAACTCTTAAATTCTAAAAATTTTGGACTTTGGGATTCCTCGATTCTGGGACTCCCTGAATCACCGCTTTAGGCTTTCAACTCCATCGACTCCAAAACAAACTTCGTAATTTTCCCAATCTGAAATCAGAATGTATAAATCACCGAAATCCTAAATTCCCGCCCTCTGTAGTCCCTCACAACTCACCACATGTTCCATGCTTTAGATTTTGGGTTCCTCCACTCTCTACTCAGCTCGACTCCTAAGTTTCTCTTTTAACCACCACCTACAAGCTTGATGTTGAGCCATCCTTTTGTAACCAAATTATCTCTTCTTTGAACTCACTGAGAACCCCATAGCTTGTGAACCAAACCTTTCACCTGTGTTGAGTTGAATCAGCCCTCACAGTTGACTTCATTCAACTTGGCCACTTTTACATCTACGCTTTCACGTCTTGTACTGAGTCCATGCTTTTGTTTGAGCCATTTGCATGGCCTCCTAACTCCTCATGTAGGCATTAATGCAACTCACCTAAGCCAATTAAGGTATCTAACTCGGCCTACGTGGGAGGTATCTCGTATGAGCCAAATTTTAACTTGGCCCCTTTTGCAAGATGTGATCTCGTTGAGCTGTTCGGTGAACTCTTTTGAGACCTATCCCATGACAAGCCCCCATAGGGCATTATATCATATTTTTTGCATTTTAGGGAATTTTTTGGACTTCTTGGCTGAGGAAGGGGAAATAAGTGCCCATAAACTTGAAACATCATATTTTCTGCCACGGGCCATTTTTCCCTGTAATGGAACTGTGAGTCTGGAATGACCCTGAATGGCCAAATTTAGCTCATATGTTTCCTAAATTCACATAGATTCTCCTTAGGCCATGAAATTTCCTATGAAAACCTGAGTTGCATGTGTGAGCTATTTCTAGTGCCTGAATCAGTTTCTCTCCTGTTGTCCATTTTTTCCTGACAAAAAAAATTGGATAACAATTTGGTGACCTGTGGGGGCATCTGCCTAGTAGATGTTCTGTACCATTAGCTTTGATATGTCCATTAGGTGTAGAGTCATAATTAGTAGCCTGCAACTTATCCAAAACATGTTGAATTCCGCCACTCGCACTCTCACTTTTGTAAGAAAATTTTAAAGATAAAATTGTGAGAGTGGAAAATTGTCTTAACTTGGGATTTTCACCTATTCATCTCTACAACCTGGATCTATAGAACTGAAAATTATCTTTCCAAAACCTAATTCTACCAAGTATGAAGCATTTCAACAATCTGATGATTGTTTGGCATGCATTGTACACTACATAGTTTTAAATGAGACGTTTCTCAAGGTAAGACATCATGAAACTCTATTAAACTTTGAACTCTCTCTTCCTTCTGAATGTTCCTCTTGTGAGATGTTGCTAAGGGCTATAGCTATTTTCTGATTTATCGGACGTGCTTGAATATCAATGATTGATATGAAGGAAAAACTTATTGGAACTTGTCCATTACCAAATTTTAGTTGATTTGTATTTGTTTCCCTTTGAAATCTGCTAACTGTTTCATGAGTATGAAGTTCTATTCTGTATGCGGGAGGCTTATTGAAACACCATGTACTATGTTGGAGCAAACAATAACAAGACGATTTATAAAATATAAGATCATACATGCCAAGTAGACATGCGGAGTGTACCTAAGCACTTGTGATGTTAAAAAACAACCTACACCTACCCTACACTAACCTGGAAGCAGAGAATATTTTAAACAAACCCCAACACTGAAGTAGTGTAGAGTAGCTCCCTTTTCTTACAACTTGCAGCCATGTGGATGATTTAACACTAGACATGGCTGTATGCATGAGTGAAAAAATGATAAGGGACCATATTCCTTAAAATGAATCATCAAGGTATGAACTGAAAGTAGAAAAAATACCCCTTCAGAATGATCCACATGAGGCTCTTGGAGATGTTGTAACTGGTGCAACTGATCCTCAGTACTATGAAGCTCATCCTCATGTTTGGGAGTGAACATGACTGGTTTTAGAAACTTTATTTCTAGATCTCCAATAAGCTAGATACCTGAATGGGCATGGCTTGAACCATTGAAGTCTCCCATTACTCTGAGTTTGAATCTTAATAAGAAAGACTTCTAGAATGAGACTCTCCTAGAAAAGATGAATATCTATGATTGGATTTCCTTCTTCTTGCACATCTACAAAAAAAAAATTTGTCACCTTGGTTAATGGTATGGTGGATGGTGTCCTCATTCCTTTTCTCTTCCTTTCCTACTTTGGAAAATATGAAAACTTCAATTCCTCCAATATATATTCAAGAGGATCCTTATTTGAAGTGGGCTTCCTTGGCATAATCTCTTCTGTTGTAACAAGAAAATCTTCCTATGGTAACATGCAACTCTTCCATATTTAAACAGCCTCTAGTTGAGTTAAGTGGTTTTTTGCTGCAAGTAATTATATCTTGTTGCTCATTGTTTGGATATTGGAGTTCCTCTTTCATCTTTTGGAGGCAAGGCTTCCCTACAAATGCATTTGCCTCTTCTTCATCTAACATGGAATTTTAGAGATCAAACCCCTCCTTTTGCTTCTCTTGAGAGTTGTTATGTGTAGCTAGGTCTATCAAGACTCTTCCCCGCAATAGATTCATTTGAGAAGATAATTTTCAATAAAACATGAAGGAAGAGGAAGAGAGAAAGAATCCTTCTATGATCTCATCCTCTTGTAAGGCCTCCACAATTGGATTTGTTTCCTCTGGTGTTTTCCATATTTTCATTTTTCTCACCATGAGGCTCCTCATCCTCCAACATAAAATTTGATAACTCAAATTTATCCTTTGAAGCAGAATTCAAAGAGGATGAAGTAGGCCAAGAACTTCAAGTTTCTTACATGACCTTCCTGTAAATTGAATCCTTTGAACCTATTTTGGTCTCCTCCACAACAAGAACATGATCCTCTTCTTTTGGATTTGGATTTGTTCATTTATTCCCCTCTACTGATTTTATAGATGATTTTGACCAAAAATTTCTACAACTAGAGTGATATTATGGACACTACACTCTGAACATTCTGATTGTTGATCATCTTCTCAACTTTTTCTTACTTTGCTTTTACTACTATAACCTCAGCCTTGACCACGTGTTCCTCTTCAACCTTAGCCTCCTCTATGAGGCTTAACCAGTAAGGGAATTTTCTCAATTGTGAATCTTTTAGCTAAGTTTACCAAGTTTTTCATCATTTCTTCTTTGTTTAGCTCTTCTTCTTACTTCCTCTTGACAATTTTTAGGATTTCATCTCAACATGAATTTGGGATTACGAGAGGAGTGGTGGGTGGGGAATCTACTTATTTCTTATTTTTTGGTGGTGGGAGATGAGGTTAATTTTCTTGTTCTTGTGAAGGGGATTGGGTTTGAAAGGGAAAAGGGCAGAAAATTCCAGATGAGATGGGAGAGTGGAAGATGAAGAAGTGGGTTCATATACTAGGTGCAACATATGTGAAACTTGGGAATTGGTGTTTGGGTTGAGATGGAAATGATAAGAGACGGGAAAAGGATTGAGATGGCAATGTAGGTGTCTCCAATTGACAACATTGGATTCGTAAGCTTCTATCCTTATCCACTGCTCAAGTTGTGGTAACATCTCAATAATGAAACCAAGTTTCTGGTGTGGGTTTTAATGCATTGACATTAGAAAGGAGCCTTCCCAGAAAAGGGCCCTGTAATCCAATAGTGAATGCCTTCATTCGAGCTGATGGCCCTAGACTGCACCATACTTGCCTACATTTCTTGAATTTCATTTGTCAACTCAGCATCTCTAGGTGACAGATAGCCTCCATAGATCCGCATACCCTTGGTCTCCAAAATTTTGGATATTTTGGTAGATAGCCAAACTAGTTTGTTTCTTGCTCACAGGGAGTATGCACTATTGAGTTTTATCATAATATGGATCTAATATGGAGGGGTTTGAATAGCACCCTGGTTGAAATGAACTTTAAAAATTGAGGGGTGGATTGAAATAGTAGAGATAATGCCCCAAATGTGATTCCCATAATACAAATGAAGTCAATATTACAGGCTTCATGAATGGAAGAAAATTAAAGAGATGAAAGGAAAAAATGAATGGAAATGGGTGAAAAGAGAGAAAGTCTTCTACTAGAGAGATGGGTTTTTTATCCAGATGGAGTCGCCAGTTGTGCTTGCACGTGCCTCCAAAGGTAGTGATTCCACCAAGTGCACAAAAATTTGATGAAATGAGATAGATACCTATATGCACACCTCGAAGGGCTCAAAAACTAGTTGCAAGGTTATAATTGATAGTGCTATAACTGATCTCTGAAATCCTGAAATTTGAAACCTAGCTTCACTTGAAAACTATTGAAATCCCAAAGTAGAAATCCCTAAAATCTAGAAATTACAAAACCTCTGAAACCCAAAATGTGAAATCTCGAAAGTCTTAAAACCCAAAAAAACTCCAAAATACTGATATCGCAAAAGTTCCAAAATCCCGAAGCCCGAAATCCTGAAATTCAAAAAATCTTGAATTTTTGAAAATGAGAATTTTGAAAATATGAGAATAGGATTTTGAAGTTTAGCCCCTGATATATCATCTGTGAAAGTTTGAGCCCATTTTTCACATGTTAAACCCTCTAAAAGTGATTTCAGACTTTGACCCTGTAGAAGAAATCTCTAAAATCTGAAATTTGTAACTTCCGAAATTCGAAGAGGAAGGAAACCTCTAAAATGTCTTGTTCTGGATCTTGGCTTCAATGTGACTTAGATTTGTAGTAGAAATTTTTTAAAAAAAATTAAAACTTTAACTTCTTTGAGTTCTCCCACTAGGCATGCCAAATATTGTTTATGCAAAATCACAACACCCTCAAATGGCCTGGTTGTTTATGGGGCATTCGGTGTGATTCCACAAACATGGAGCTATCTTAAGTGTGGGAAATTATGAAATGGGATAGCTCTCCAGAGAATTCTAGTTCCTACTCCTAAACTTACCTACCACAAACTACTCCTAATGCAAGAAAAATTACTAACTAACCCTAATCTAAAGCTTCCAAGGGGACATGGATAAAAGGATTACATGAAATAAACCTACACTAAAAGTGGTGATACAACAAGAAAGGAGTGTTAGCCACATCCCAACCCTACAAAATGAAGAATAATACACTTGGCGAGGGTGGTTAAACACCATAGAATAACTTGCACACATTCACCATTTCCAAATAAGCGCAAAAGATTCAAACCCTCCAATGGAAAAAAATATACATAGATCTTGTAAGCACAATAAAATGCAAGGAAAAGTAATGAAAATAACTCAAGGATTTACAACTAAATCAAAAACACCACTTCAATTACTCCATGAAATTTGCACAGTACATTTTTATAGCAAGAAGAGTCATGGAGCAATAAAAATGATTTGGAGAAAGCTTGAAGCCCCAGAAGGACATGGGTGCATGGGAGGAGAAAATGACTAACCCCTTACACAATGCAACCCCTTACATTTATAGAGGAATATTTGAAGAGAGGGGAGTGAGAATAAAAAATGAAATTGTCTCCAAAACCCATAAAAAATATTTTTTTATCCTGCAATGAGTGTTAAGGATCTCTTAAATCTCTTCTCTATTAATGACACTACCTTCAGCAAGAATAAATTATCTTTGATAGCCTCCTGGGTATAGCTCCTATGTCCTACAACTTCATCATGATCTCTCACTAACCTCATCGATTAATTTCCATCTACCATAACATTTCTTTCCATTTTTGGAGGTCTAGAACATCTGAAATCCAAATTTCAATAGTGTCATGCCATAGAGCCCAAAATTAGCTTTCCAATGACTGTAATTTTGTAAAAAATGGTGCAGTATGGAAGAAGTTGAAATCATTTTTATAGAGGTTACATGACTGGGTTTGATCTCCACCTACCTTCCTAGTTTCTACATTTTGATGTGTCCATTGGATTTTACTCCGAATCCCCTTTCCAACAAATGCAAGTTTGCTAAATTTTCGTAAAAACTTCTCAAGTTATGGAGATTCGAATTATAGCTATGATTTGGGTTCACCCCTCTCCATCGAGCTACATCCCTTCACTTAACAAAATTTGCATTTCCTTTAATGCAACTCAACCTTCATTACACATTACCAAGCTAGTCAAATAGCTTAGACCCCAATGCACACCTACCGCTATGATTCTAGTTGGCTTGGTCTTCGATGTATAGTTCGGCGGGCTCGTTTTATTTTTCTTGGGCAGGAGTATTGATTGTTTTCAGATTTTTGGGCCCATGTATTATAGGCATTAGGTGAGATCCACTTTGGGATTTGCATGCCACAAACCCCAACACGAACCCCCGAAAGCCTTAACTCCCAAAGTCTGATTTTTTTTTACTTCGGGCTTCCTTAATTTTGGGACTCCACGACTTGCCACTTCGGGATTTCAACTCTCTCGACTCTGAAGCAAACTTCGAAATTACCCCAATCCAAAACCCAAATGTTTAAGTCTCTAAACTCCAAAATATCCACCTTCTAATGTCATTCAGAACTTGCAATGTGCTCCATTATTTGGATTTCAGGTTCCTTCACTCTCTACTCATCTCGACTCCTAAGATTCTATTCTGACCTCCACCTATGAGGTCGACATTGATCCGTCCTTCCTTGACCAAACTATCTATGCTTTGAACTCAGTGAGAACCCCGTAGCTCATGAACTAATCCTTTCACTTGTTCTGAGTTGAATTGGACCTCATGGATGACTTCATTCAACTCGGCCACTTATGCATTGATGCTTTCATGTCCTAGTATGCCGAGTTCATGCTTTCATTCGATCCATTTTCATGGCCTCCTAGCTCCCCATGCAAGTATTAATATAACCCACCTGAGACTCTAACACCCTCGACATTTGATATATTCCTCTTTTGCATTCAAGTGTCAACATGTGATTTTTGGGATAAAGATGTGTTCTTTTAACTGTTGGAGATCATGCTTGATAAGTATAAATATTTTTTGTTCTTAAAAATCAATAGACTGAAATTATATGGTTGCCAAGACTTCATTTTTACTTTGGAAGGAGGAGTTGCAATCTGGTTTTAAGATTTGTAGACTTATTTCTTCTTCTGACTCATCCTTGGATAAATTTCAGTGATCCAAGGAATGTTTCAAATCCTCTTCATAGACTAAATGATAAATTGGCATTCAATAGTTTAAGGGACATAGAAGACTAAGCTTGGTATGTTTCAAATTATGTGGTCTCATGTGAACATTAAGGACATTAAGGAATTAAGAAAACTTTAATTCTCTATGGATGAGTTCGGAATCCTAAAAATCTAATGGTTATCCTAACGGTAACCTAAGCTAGGTAAGAACAACCATGTCCAAGCTATGTTTACTTATTTGAATTCTATTCTAACCTAAGCCTCTTATTCTATTTGTGAGGCTGGCATCCTAATCTAAGAATTGTGCCAAATGGATAAGAGAAAGGTTGCTAAAGTAATACTAGGCTATTTTAATTAGTACCTAATATTAGAGGGTTATGAATTGAACCTAACCTAAGGTGGGAATTCTAATGGCAAATGTTTTAGACCTATGTTGGTCATTGTTAAACTAACCTGAATTGTATTTGAATCTATTCTAAACTATTAATGGAACCTAAGGGGTCACATGTCTTAAGGGCGATGGTTCTAATGGGATTTAAAGGATTTGATAAGGTTTTAATGAAGGAAGTACTGCTAGATTTGGCATGGGATATTCAATTTGGTGGAGGATTACGTGGAAGCTCCACAAAAAGATGGAATGGTATTTTTGTATTGAATTGGCATTCGCCATATTTAAGAGGCGGTGGAAAGGAAAAATAAGCAATAATTTTGGATTGAATGTCATTTATGGAATTAATGAGCTTCGGTCATTGTGTGTAAACCATCTTGGAAACTTAGAAGGTGGGTTTGTAGGAGGTTATTTGGTTTTTCATGCATGGTGGATTTTTCTCTGCATGGAGCTAACTGGTTCTTCGAACCAGCAATTCGACCTTCACTTCAAAGCTTTTTTTATTTCTTCGGCCTATTTTTGATCGAAGGAAAATATATGAGGCGTAGGAGGAAAATAAGTTTGATTGTTGATCTTTCATGGAGAAGAAAAAGAGCTGGAAGCTCATCTAGAAGTCTCCTTTGATTGGGTGGAAGCACTATCAGGCATGATAGGCTCTAACTATTAAAATTCTTTATGTTCTTCTAAATGATTCATTAAAAGAACTCTACTCTCTGGAGATTCATATTTTGTTTTCATGATTGTTTGGTTATTATGTCTGCTAGGTTTTTTGAATCCTTGTGTGTTTGATATAAACTATGGCTATATCGTGTTGTTTTGGAAATGATTTCTCTGTGCAAGTTTTATGACCTGCATGCAAGTGAAAATGGTATTAGAAACTTGTTCTGTATCTCAGTTTTTCTCTCTGGATCTTGTATTCAAAGTTTTGGAGCTTTAAATAGACTATCGTGAAATTATATGGATATGAGCTTAGGGAAACTTGAGTTCTATTTGATTTTGATTCTAGGTTATGAATTTGGAGGTAGACTTGTGTTGGTACTTTGTGTTTGATTAAATTTGTGTTGGAGCTTCATTTTGATTGGAACCATTTTTTGGAAAGCTTATCCATTATTGGATTGTTGCTTCGAGTTCGTATTTTGGCATTGTATTTGCATTATTTTTTGTGAAGTTCTGAACGCTTGTGTGTGAAGCTTAGGTTTCGACTCTGTACTCTTATTTAACACTTGAGTGTTAAGATCTTGTAATCGGGTCGAATCATTCAACTCTATTCTAATATTTTTTATTAGGTTATTCTTTTATTAAGTGATTAAGCTTATAAATCATTATTGAGTAATTTACTCACCTGGGAATTGGGTGGAAGTTTGTCTGAGTCATTTAAGAATCTCCTTGTGATTTGGAACCATAAATGATTTGCTTATAGGAACTTGGAACTTCTGTTTTATCATTTTAATGACTCCCTTGAGATGGTATTGGTGTGAGAATAGAATGGGGTGTTCTTTCCCCTTGGATTTAAGAAATCTGTGTTCTAGGTTGAATGTATATTTTTGTACCAAGTCACCACTGTCACAATTTTGTGGTTGTGAAGGTTTGTTTTGATATTCCATTCATGTTGTTTTGGAATTATGACTGAAACATCTTTTGTATCAGGTGTTTTGGGTCCTTTCCCTCCCTCTCTTCTATTTCTTTAAATAAATTTTGGGCTTAATGGAAGATTTGGGCGTATTACCTTGGACACTGGATCTATACGGGAAAGATACTTTCTCTGTTATGTTGTTTTGTGCTTAGTCCTTTGTATTAATTGGTGAAGCCTTTGTGAGTATTTAGTCTAGGGTTCGTGGGTAATTCTGAACATGATAATTTATTGTTTTTGGATGTTATTCTTGTCCAATACAGTGATTGAGTCTTTTCCTTCTTTTTGAGGGAGAAATTATATATATGCGTATTCTTTTGGGATCAGTATATGGTTTGGTCTGCAATATGCTTTCATCTTGATTTGGTTTGAAACTATAACTTATTTGTTCATTAGAACGAAATGATGTATCCTTGGTTCATTCCTTAATTTAGTTACCATTCCTCTGCCTTTGTATAATCACTTTGTTTGAACTTTATTGTACTCGATTCCATTTCGAGATAGTGATTTTATATGCACTTTTGGTCTACTTGGCTCGAATCACTAGTTGAATGATAGCATCTAAGTCAGACTTGATGTTAAGAGAATTCTTCCTTGCTTATTTGTTGTTGCTGATTAGTATTTCCTAGTTTAAATGGATAGGGGTAGGTTTGTCTCTTGTACTCTTTATCTTTGTGATGAACTTGAGTAGAGATTAACTCCTCTTTGGGACTACCTTGGTTATGAACTTTGGTTTCAGATTTTTGTTGATTGATAACTTCTATCATGCAGATTTGGAATTGGAATCATAGTTGGATTGTTCTAATTTCCTATACCTTCTTGTATTGTTATGGAATTATGTTTGCTGTATATTCTAAAGTTGAATTTACAATATTGTTATCCTAGAAAGGAACAGGTAACTCATGTTATAATCTAGTCTGTTTTCAGATGTTATAGGTTTGGGCATGGTACATAATGGTTCTTTTTATTTCTTACTTATGATTTAGATGAATCATCCTTGAATGAACCATGCTATATACATTTATTTTGTCTCATAGAAAAGTTAAATGTAATATTTATTAGGATATAATTATGAGGCAATGGGATGGCAAGTTATATATTGTTGTTTACAAGCCATTGACAGAATTAATAAAACTTTAAGTTCTTAGGCAGATGTTAATTATAATCTGCTCTTCTCTTAAAGCTGATCTAGATTTATTAATGTACTTATTTTCTGTTTGGGATCACTTACATTTATTGTATGATGTTTTAATTATCTCATTAAAGCAGTGTTGTTTTAATGAAACAATTAGTGGAATGCACTTCGTTTTAATGCTTAGTGCTTATCATGCTCAATTCATTGAATTGACCCGTGCTAGCAATTTTTGCAGATGGACGACGTAAGTGATAAAAGAAGGAAAAAAAGTATATGATGCATTGGCTGATATACGTCTATTCCTTAGAAAAGAATTCTGATTCATTCTTTTGTTGAATTGTAAAAGAAAATTTGTATACTTATAGATTGAAGGTTGTTGTTACTCAATTTGCTTAAAGTGCATAGTATTGTAAGTTTTATAAGTTGGAATGATGAATTACGAGTTTTGACTTATAGGATTGGTTGTGTAAATTACCTCGTACTTTTATAAAGAGGATGAAAGTTCTATCTTGTTGATATTCTTTATACTATGCTATACTTATCTTGTTATCTTTGATAAAATGGATAATGGGAATTAGTTCAATTTCCCTTATAATGAAGCAAATCGTTGAGTTGCATAATATGATGTGTTATATCTAAACAATTTAACATAGCAATATGTTGCATAATGAACATGAAGTATGAACTATGGATATTGGTAATGATATACCCTAATACTTAATTATGTAGAGGAAGACTCTTTCTCTCTCTTAATTGAATGTAAATAAAAAAGGTTTGGAGATATGATAAATAAAATTTAGACTTCATTTTGTATGATGTCTACTTTAGTTGGATTTATGTGGTTGCTAAACCTTTCTAAATAAAGTACATTTTAATGAAACTTATGATATCGGTGTCATGATTTGGTTAAATGTTGGTTAAAATGTAAAAATGAACATTAAAAAGCAATCATAAGTTAAGGAAGTTATTCATGGGCTAAATGAAAAAATTTTAGGAAAGAACTTGTGGAGTGTTGTATTAAGGTTTAGCAGGGTTGGTGTAAACAAGACATAATCAAAATTAATAATTTATTAATGAGCTCCTTGGGGTATGTACATCTCGATGAGGTAGTTTCTATAGGATGATGGTACACGCCAACTGTAGGGTTGTACTTTCAAGAATACTTAGGTCTTCTCTAGAATACAGTGTTGTAGTTGACATGTGGCATCACCCTTCTGCATTGATCATCTAGATCTACACACAAACTTGAACTTGAACTTAGTTTCTCTCTAGGTCAAGTTAGTGACATATTTAGGATAGGAAGTAGATTCCCATGGATTATGGTACCTTGGAACATCCAGGTGACTTAGGTCAACCGATTATGTCCATTTACCCTAAGTCATTGTGAGCATCTTCCTATAATGAGTTATGTTTCTAACTAGGGTTAGGGCTAAACATTGGACAAGTGGACTGACTGTACTCAGTAACAACCAATCAAGATAAAAGGAGAGTGAGGTGAAGGACGTATTCTAATATGACAAGTATGTCATCTAGGAATAGTGATATACATAGTATGATGTAAATATTTGGCTAAAGTATCGCAAGTTATTGGTTGCATTGTCCTATGTCACCTAGTTTAAATCCACGTGATACCAGATAGATATTGGTAACAATTATTTAGGTATGTACTTTAAATAAGATCACTCAGTACCTAGTGTAGGGTGAAAACCAAGTATACAATAAGTATTCAATACTTAAAGTGAAACATGAATAGATTGGTAGGTACCTGAGTCATGGAATGAACAGATCGGTGTAACACTGAGTTAGTACAGCTGCATATGGTTATTTGTTATGAGATTGATTGACATTGAATGTGTGTTCTAAATAAAGTTATATTTAGAAGAGTGAACTTTATAAAAAAAAATCCTTGTTTCTAAAGTTTTAAAATGAGATTGTTACATCTTGGTATCAGAGCTGAAGGTTACAGCTCTTGGACCTATTGTGTCCATAATCTGATGAAACTTAAATTTTCTTGTAAACAAAAAATCGTTAGAACAAGAGGAAATGTTGCAAATAATCCTTGCTACCCTGTTGGACACAAGAGATCATTTGGCTGTACTTAAACAACAATTAATGGGCAATGAGGAGGAAGAAGAAGCTAATAAAAATAATTAGCCACCTCCTGGAGATAACGCCAATGTTGGTGTTGATAATAACAATGTTAATATACCTATTCAGCCTTAGAACAAAAAGGCTAGGCTGGTAGCTAAACTCACTAATGATATAAAAAGGATAAGTCCACCGAACTTTGATGGCACCACATCAGAAGATGGAGCTGAGAATTGGCTCAATGAAATGGAGAAATACTTTGCAATAAGAAATTTCTCAGAAGAAACAAAGGCTATATGGGGAGCATATCATCTTTCTCACGAATCATCTTCATGGTGGGATAGTTGTAAGGTTGAGTTGAGTATTGATGAAGGTAATATCACCAAGGATCAATTTAAATGATATTTTAGGAAATGATGGCTGCCACAACTCTATTATGATCAGAAAATGACTAAATTCCAGAACGTAGCTCAAGGAAAGCTAACTATAACTGAGTACTGGGAGTGATTTACAAAAACCCTTAAGTATGTACCTTAGTACCAAACTGATGAGAAGTTCAGGATGCAAAAATTCATCATGGGATTGAATCCTATTAGAGGGGGAGAGGTATATGTTCATAGCCCAACCATGATGGAAGGGTTTGTTGAAAAATTCATAAGGTAGGAACATAAATTAAAGGCAATTTCTGCTCATAAGGAGGAAGTAAGGAAGAAAAATCCCAGCTCCTCTTCATCATCTCTTGTACCTAAGAAAGGACCATGTAATAAATTAAGAATGAAAAGTAAATTTTCATCTGATACTAATAAGAAATTAGCAATAAGCAAGTTTGTTGGTAATGCACGGAACAAATTCGCTAAGAACAATAATAACAGACAGAAATCCTATGGGGGTCAGAATGATAATTCTAAGGTTGGAAATAAACCCAAGCCTAGGATGGGACCTGTAGGAGGCTGTTATAATTATGGAAAAGATCATTACGTGAATCAATGTCCTTTGAAGAATGATGATTGCAATCAGTATCACAAGATATATGCTACAATAGCTGACAAGTAGGCTGAGAAACAAGACACACCCATAGAAGTTTCGGGTAAGTTATTTGGTTTACCTGTAACTATTATTTTTGATACTGGAGCTACTGAATGTTTTATTTCAAGTAAATTAGCATCAAAAATGAGAAGAAAAGATGGAAACATGGATAAAACATGGACTGTACAGTATGGTAACAATGTTGTTCATATAGTTAGTATGTGTCTTTTTGGAGCAGTCCTTGATTTACCTAAATTTTCCACTGAAGTTGATCTTTATGTTGCACCTTCGGGGTCTTATGATGTAATCATAGGTGTTAATTGGTTAGCAGAACATAAGGCTAAAGTGGACTATTTTGAAAAACACATTAGTTGTTTAGATGACCTACAGAAAACATCAAAGATTCAGGGTGTGCAATGTGAGATTTCTGTTAGAAAACTATCAACTATGCAACTTTAAAAGGCCAAAAATAAATGTTGTACCTTAAATATAGTAAAAATTACTGAATCAACTGAAGAGGAAAGTGACGTTATGGAATGATATCCACTTTTATGAGACTTCAGTGACGTAATTTAGGAAGAATTGCCAGGTCTTCCACCCAAAACGGAATTTGATTTCATGAATGAGATCGAGCCTTGAACTGAACCTATTTCTAAAGCACCATATCGAATGACTACTACAGAATTAGTAGAGCTTAAGGCTCAGTTGCATGAAATTTTTTCTCAAGGTTTAATTAGACCAAGTGTTTCACCTTGGGGAGCACCTGTAATTTTTGTGAAAAAAAAAGATGGAACCCTTAGATTGTGCATTGATTACAGAATGTTAAACAAGGAAACAATCAAGAATAGATACTCACTCCCTAGGATTGGTGATTTATTTGATCAGATGCATGGAGCATCGGTATATTCTAAGATAGATCTTTGATTTGGATATCATCAATTATGAATTAAGGATGGGGACATTCATAAAACAGCTTTCAGAACAAGGTATGGACATTATAAGTTCACGATATTCCCTTTTGGATTAACTAATGCACCTGCAACATTTATGAATTTAATGAATAATATATTTTAAGAATACTTGGACAAATTTGTGCTCATATTCTTGGATGAGATTATCATATATTCAAAAATTATTGAGGAACACCATGAGCATTTGAATATAGTTTTGGGAATATTAAGAAAGAGACGGTTATTTGGTAAGTTTTCTAAATGTTCTTTCTATGACACATAAGTACACTATTTGGGACATGTAATAAGTAAGAATGGAATTGTTGTAGATCCTTCAAAAATTGTAGCTATAACAGAGTGGCCTGCACCTAAGAATGTACATGAAGTCAGAAGCTTCATGGGACTTGCTAGATACTATAGGAAATTTTAAAAATATTTTTCTAAGATAGCTGCACCAATAAATTCCTTACAGAAGAGAGATAAAAAATTTGTTTGGAGTGAGAAATGTGAAATTGCATTCAAAACCTTGAAGGAACAATTAACTTCAGCACCTATTCTTGCAGTACCAGATCCTAATGGAGATTTTATGGTGGTAACTGATGCATCTGGTGAAGGTCTAGGAGGTATTTTGTTAGAAATGAAATGAATACAACAGTTTTACAGTGAAATATAATTTATATTCATTTAATCTTCTTCAGTAATTCCTTCAAGATTGATTACACATATATAGGAATTATACTCCCTAAATAATAGGAAGTAGTTTATAACAACTCACTAACTTACGTGAGTTGTTTCTAACACACTAACCAAATATAATTGTTATTGTTGTTTTATATAACAACTAATAAAAATTTACTAACACATACTTACAACATAATAATTACTTCACGTAATTATTGTTTACTAATGGAGCACTAATTAAATATTTCCTAACATTCCCCCCCTTAGTGCGAACATGGGAAAAACCTTCCTTTGTACTGTAACGTGCCACTACTTAGCATGCTCATGATCTAGATGGTTTCAAGGACAATACCAACAACCTCTAGATGGTTTTCCAAGTGGTTAACCAACAACCACACAACAGATGGTTTTTGAGGACAGTACCAACAACCTCTGGATAGTTTTTTCTGGATAACTAACAACCATGATATCATGATGATGCAGTAGTATCAACAACTCTCATCACTATCTCACTGCAGGGAATAACATAGGAAATTCTACTGAAATCTATTGCTCGTACATACATAGAAAAAGCTGACATACTGGAAATGGAACATTGGATCATGTTCCCCCCCTCAATGTGAAATTTCCACTTATTGAAAACAGGATCACTGCAAACTGAGGCACACCACACTGGAAGCACTAAAATCAAACTGCACACACACATGTCACCAAAGCTGATATGCGGCCCCGTCGTTGGCAACTGACGAGAGGTTGCTGAATGACCTCCAACCTCCGATGCCTCCTGCCTCCGGTCTCATGCTGCTAGTTCAGCCGGATGTGATCACGAAGCTCAAAATACCTTCAATAATTTGGACGTCGCGTACAAGCGAAAATGCGTCCAAAATTGAAATGCGGGCAAATTTTTTTTATTTTCCGAACTTTGGAAGACGACACTTTTTACAATAATAATGACCCACAATGAAATTTTGACGACTAAACAAAAATCGACTCTTGATTTTTTTATTTTTTTTTGAAAATAGACACAAAAATGACTATTTTATCATATATACATATCATGACACTTTACGAAAAACACACTAATGGTGCTATATAAGACACTTATACTATTAACAACATGAATTTTTACACCATTATTGCTTTGACACTTATACAAGACTCTTTGACATTGACATCTAACTTTCAAAACAATACTTATTAATTTTTTTACTGGAATTTAAGAGGACATTATCAAAATAACAAAGACCCTTAAACAACTACTAAATAATGAACAATAAACTGACTATTTAGGTGACTACTTAAAAAATAATAAAATGACTTACTAACGAGGTGGATGAATCAGTTATACATGAATATGGAATGACTAAAAATAGATCACTAATACCATTGACCCGTTGGCACAAGGCGTAGTATTTTTATCCTCGGCTAGATCTGCATCTAAATCTGCGAAACCTCTTATCAAATCTGGTTGAGAGAGAACAAGTCACAGAAGATGACAACTTTCTATTCAATGTTGAGTCGAACGTGGAAGCATGCATGTGATTCTGCGAACATCAATGCGAAAGGTTCCGTAACAATAGTGAAATTCGCAGGATCAGGACGTTTTAGACAGTGACTAGTATACCAAAGTAAATTCTACCGTGAAATGTACACCCACTACTCAAATACTTATGTAGCCCACGGAGATATTTTCATACCCCAAGTTTGAAAAATCCTCAACACACTTGCGCAGACCAATTCGCTGGATAAAGAACCGTGGTTGGACAAACTGTGAATGCACCGTGAAATCCAAATGTGAATCGATGCTAGATCTACACAAATTCTGCCAGCGATTTGATCAACGTGGACAACCAAGCAGACTAGATCGATTTAATATCTGGATTCGATATCCTCCTAATAGCACCACATATGTATGACACTCATGCATTGCAAGTAGCAGAATAATACCAAATGAAACAACATAAACTATATGCAGTCTCAAGTGAGGTGCCAAGTTGGAATGTTTGTACGTACATTTCACAGAATAATACACCGTGGAATGTGTGACCACGACAGCCTATGCATATGATGAGAAGGCTTCACGACTTGAGAAAAGACAAATGAACAACAGAGAGATTGCATTATATAGTAGAAACCACTTCACCGTGTAGATCTTCGCATACGGTCCACAAGAATATCAGGTTCTCATACCAAAAAAAACATACACGGGCCACCATGGATAGCAATGGATTTGCCCTGTAGATTATCTTAGAACTCCATTAATCGCTCTGGTACCAAATGAAATGAATACAATAGTTTTACAGTGAAATATAATTGATATTCATTTAATCTTCTTCAGTAATTCCTTCAAGATTGATTACACATATATAGGAAATATACTCCCTAAATAATAGGAAGTAGTTTATAACAACTCACTAACTTACGTGAGATGTTTTTAACACACTAACCAAATATAATTGTTATTGTTGTTTTATATAACAACTAATAACAATTTACTAACACATACTTACAACATAATAATTACTTCACGTAATTATTGTTTACTAATGGAGCACTAATTAAATATTTACTAACAAGAAAATGGTCATTTCATTGCTTACGAAAGTAGAAAACTTAAGTTACATGAGTTGAATTAGGCTCCACATGATTTAGAGTTTGCTACCATTGTTCATGCACTACAAGTTTTGAGACACTACCTACTGGGTAAACCTTTTGAGTTAAAAAATGATCACCTTGGACTGAAGTATATCTTCACTCAGCCAAATCTTAATGCAAGACAACTAAGGTGGTTAGAGTTTTTGTCTCAATATGATTTTGACATCAATTATATCAAGGGTAAAGAAAATAGAGTGGCTGATGCTCTAAGTCGTAGGAAACACTTTTATACTCTTATAATGTTAAGAACTCAGTTTAAGGATGAAGTAAAAAGTGTTATGGAATCTAACTCTTACTTTCAGCAAGTAAAAGCAGCACTTGCTGCAGATTCGAATGATTTTAGGTATAAAGGTTTTCACTTTGATAACGAAGGAATTTTATGATTTGAAAATAGAGTCTATGTGCCTTCGCTAAATGATTTGAGAAAGAAATTGTTAGCAGAATTTCATAATTCACCTTTTTATGGACACCCTAGCATTAGAAAAATGCTTTCTGATATAAAACAAAAATATTTCTGGAAAGGGATGAAAAAGGATGTTATAGAGTTTGTGACACATTTTCTTGAGTGCCAACATGTTAAAGCAGAACATATGCACCTAGTCAGTTTGTTGTACCCTCATAGCATACCGTAGTACAAGTGGCAAGTAATAAGCATGGATTTCATACAAGGGTTTCCTATGTTAAGAAATAAACATGATGTTATTTCAGTAGTTATGGATAAACTAACAATGGTAGCATACTTTATTGCCGGGAATATGAAGGATGACCCTCCTATTTTGGCTAAAATATTTGTAGCCAAAATTTTCAGATTACATGGAGTACTTGAATTAATCATTTCGGATAGAGATCCTAGAATGACATCAATATTTTGGCAAACACTTAATACACTTAATATTTAGGAACTAAGCTGAATTTCAGTTCTGCGTATCATCCAAAAATAGATGGATAGACTAAAAGAGTAAATCAAGTTTTAGAAGATATGTTACAGATGCATTGCATGGATCAACAGTATAAGTGGGAAGAGTATCTTCCATTAGTTGAATCCACATACAATAATACATATCATGCTTCTCTTAAGATGGCACCTTTCAAAGCTTTATATGGAAGAAAATGTAGAACCCCTGTTAGTTGGGACAGCACGGAGGATAGAGAGGTAATTGAACCTAAAATTCTTACTGAAATGGACCAACAGGTTAAATTGATTCGTGAACACTTGAAAGAAACAACAGATAGGCAAAAGAGTAATGCTAACTTAAAGAGGGTTGATAGGAAATTTGAACTTGAAGAGGAAGTATTTCTTCGGGTTAAACCGAAAAAGAGTTCTATAAATTTTGGCAAGGCTACTAAGTTATCACCTCATTATGTGGGACCCTTTGAGATAGTTAAAGTAATTAACCCTTTGGCTTATCATTTAGCATTACCCCCTGCTTTGTCATGAATGCATGATGTTTTCCATATTTATTTGCTTAAGAAATGCATTTCAGATTCATCACATGTGTTAAATTGGAATTCCTTGTAGGTCTAAGACCCATGAATAATCGTGGTTAAACCCATATGAGTGCTTGAAACTCGCCAGTTGCATTTGAGAAATCATGAGATAAGTCAATGCAAGGTCCAATGGGACCAGTTTAATGAAGAAAGTGTAACTTGAGAAAACCTTGATGATATGAAAACTACTTTTCCATATATATTTGAACATGATTGATTCTATTGACTGATAAAAACGTGTGATTTTGTCTCTATATTACAATAAATATACCAGTTTTGGGTAGATCTTTATTTATTTTGAATAAAAAACTATGTAATGCTGATTTCTGGAACTTAATAATGCTGACATGTTTTTGACATATGGTAAAAAAAGGGAATAAGATGATTTTTCCTTGATACAATCTGTTAAAAATGAGATAATCATCGAGATGATGATTATTTTTAGGATGGAAGCATGTAACAACCTCGACATCTGATATATTCCTCTTTTACAGTCAAGTGTCGACATGTGATTTTCGGGATAAAGATGTGTTCTTTTGACTATTGGAGATCATGCTTGATAAGGATAAATCTTTTATGTTCTTAAAAATCAATAGACTAAAATGATATGGTTACCAAGAATTCATTTTTACTTTGGAAGGAGGAGTTGAAATCTGGTTTTAAGATTTGCAGACTTATTTCTTCTTCTAACTCATCCTTGGATCAATTTCAGTGATCCAAGGAATGTTTCAAATCCTCTTCATAGACTGAATGATAAATTCACATTCAATAGTTTAAGGGACATAGAAGACTGAACTTGGTCTGTTTTAAATTATGTGGTCTCATGTGAACATGTTTTCGTTCAACTGTATGTTGTGTTGGGGTCTTTGGTGATTGATCTTGGCAGGACATTAAGGACTTAAGAAAAATTTAATTCTCTATGGATGAGTTTGGAATCCTAAAAATCTAAGGGTTATCCTAAAGGTAACCTAAGCTAGGTAAGAATAGCTATGTCCTAGCTACATTTACTTATTTGAATTCTATTCTAACCCAAGCCTCTTATTGTATTTGTGAGGTTGGCATCCTAATCTAAGCATTGTGCCAAATAGAAAAGAGAAAGGTTACTAAAGTAATACTAGGCTATTTTAATTAGTACCTAATATTAAAGGGTTATGAATTGAACCTAACCTAAGGTGGGAATTCGAATGGTAAATGTTTTAGACCTATGTTGGTAATTGTTAAACTAATCTAAATTCTATTTGAATCTATCCTAAACTATTAATGGAACCTAAGGGGTCGCATGTCTTAAGGGCGATGGTTCCAATGGCATTTAAAGGAGTTGATAAGGTTTTAACGAAGGAAGTATTGCCAGATTTGGTAGGGGCTATTTGATTTGGTGAAGGATTACGTAGAAGCTTCACTAAAAGATGGAATGGTATTTTTGTATTGAATTAGCATTCGCCAGATTTAAGAGGTGGTGGTAAGGAAAAATAAGAGGGAATTTTGGATTTAATTGTATTTATGGCATTAATGATCCCCAGTCATTGTGTGCAAACTGTCTTTGAAACTTAGAAGGCGGGTTTGTAGGAGGTTATTTTGTTTTTCATGCATGGTAGATTTTTCTCTGCATGGAGCTAATTGGTTCTTTGAACCAGAAGTTTGACCTTCACTTCAAAGATATTTTTGGTTTCTGCTGCCTATTTTTGATCGAAGGAAATTATATGAGGTGTAGGAGGAAAAGAAGTTTGATTGTTGATCTTTTGTGGAGAAGAAAAAGAGCTGAAAGCTCGGCTGGAAGTCTCCTTCGATTTAATGGAAGCACTGTTAGGCATGATAGGCTCTAACTATTAAAATTCTTTACATTTTTCTAAATGATTCATTAAAAGAACTCTGCTCTCATGAGATTCATATTTTGTTTTCATGCCTGTCTGGTTATTATGCCTGCTGGGTTTTTCGAATCCTTGTGTGTTTGATATGAACTATGGCTATATCGTGTTGTTTTGGAAATGGTTTCTCTATGCAAGTTTTATGACCTACATGCAAGTGAAAATGGTATTAGAAACTTGTTCTGTATCTCAATTTTTCTCTTTGGATCTTGTATTTGAAGTTTTGGAGCTTTAAACAGACTGTCATGAAATTATATGGATATGAGCTGAGGGAAACTTGAGTTCTATTGGATTTTTGTTCTGGGTTGCGAATTTGGAGGTAGACTTGTGTTGGTACTTTGTGTTTGATTAAAAAAAATTGGAGCTTCATTTTGATTAGAACCATTGTTTGGAAAGCTTATGCACTGTTGGACTGTTGCTTCGAGTTCATATTTTGGCATTGTATTTGCATTATTTATTTTTGAAGTTCTGAATGCTTGTGTGTGAAGTTCAGGTTTTGACTCTGTGCTCTTATTTAACACTTGAGTGTTAAGAGCTTGTAATCAGGTCGAATCATTCGGCTCTGTTCTGATATTTTTTATTGGGTTATTATTTTATTAAGTTATTAAACTTATAACTCATTATTGAGCAATTTACTCACCTGGGTACTGGGTGGAAGTTTGTTTGAGTCATTTAAGAATCTCCTTGTGATTTGGAACTATAAACGTTTTGGTTATAGGAAAATGGAACTTCTGTTTTATGACTGTAACGACTCCCTTGAGATGGTATTGGTGTGAGAATAGAATGGGATGTTCTTTCCCCTTGGATTTAAGAAACCCACATTCTAGGTTGACTGTATATTTTTGTACCAAGTCACCACTATCGCAATTTCGTGGTTGTGAAGTTTTGTTTTGATATTTCGTTCTTGTTTTTTTGAAATTATGACTGAAACATCTTCTGTATTAGGCATTCTAGGTCCTTACCCTCCCTCTCTTCTATTTCTTTAAATAAATTTGGGGCTTAATGGAAGATTTGGGGTTATTACCTTGGACACTGGATCTATATGGGAAAGATACTTTCTCCATTTTGTTGTTTTGTGCTTAGTTCTCTGAATCACGAACTGTTTACTCTATGTATTAATTGGTGAAGCCTTTGTGAGTCTTCAGTTTTGGGTTCATGGGTAATTCTAAACTTGATAATTTACTATTTTGGGATGTTATTGTCATCCGATACAGTGATTGATTCTTTGACTTCTTTTTTAGGGAGATATTACATATATATATATATATATATATATATATATGTATTCTTTTGGGATTAGTATATGGTTCGGTCTGCAGTATGCTTTCATCCTGATTTGGTTTGAAACTATAACTTCTTTATTTAGTAGAACAAAACGATGTATCCTTGGTTTGTTCCTTAATTTAGTTACCATTCCTCTGACTTTGGATAATCTCATTGTTTTAACTTTATTGTACTCGATTCCATTTCGAGATAGTGATTTTATATGAACTTTTGGTCTACTTGGTTTGAATCACTGGTTGAATGATAGTATCTAAGTAAGACCTGATGTTAAGAGAATTCTTCCTTGTTTATCGGCTATTTTTGAAAAGTCTTGCCTCGTTTAAATGGATAGGGGTAGGTTTGTCTCTTGTACTCTTTATCTTTGTGATTAACTTGAGTAGAAATTAACTCCTCTTTTGAGCTACCTTGGTTATGAACTTTGGTTTCATATTTTTGTTGATGGATAACTTCTATCATGCAGATTTGGAATTGGAATTGTAGTTGGACTGTTCTGATTTCCTATACCTTCTTGCATTGTTATGGAATTATGTTTACTGTATATTCTAATGTGGAATTTACAATATTGTTATCCCGGAAAGGAACAGGTAACTCATGTTATAATCTGGTTTGTTTTTAGATGTTATAGGTTTGGGCATGGTACATAATGGTTCTTT
Organism: Taxus chinensis; assembly: GCA_019776745.2. Lineage (NCBI taxonomy): Eukaryota > Viridiplantae > Streptophyta > Pinopsida > Cupressales > Taxaceae > Taxus > Taxus chinensis. The sequence continues at coordinate 685,299,436 of CM034152.1, forward strand.
TTATTTCTTACTTATGATTTAGATGAATCATCCTTGAATGAACCATGATGTATACATTTATTTTGTCTCATAGAAAAGTTAAATGTATTATTTATTAGGATATAATTATGAGGCAATGGGATGGCAAGTTATATATTGTTGTTTACAAGCCATTGACAGAATTAATAGAACTTTAAGTTCTTAGGCAGATGTTGTTAATTATAATTTGCTCTTCTCTTAAAAGATGATCTAGATTTATTAATGTACTTATTTTCTGTTGGGGATCACTTATGTTTATTATATGATGTTTTAATTATCTCATTAAAGCAGTGTTGTTTTAATGAAACAATTAATGGAATGCACTTCGTTTTAATGCTTACTGCTTATCATGCGCAATTCATTGAATTGACCTGTGCTAACAATTTTTGCAGATGGACGAAGTAAGTGATAAAAGAAGGCAAAAACTTATATGATGCATTGGCTGATATAATTCTATTCCTTAGAAAATAATTCTGATTCATTCTTTTGTTGAATTGTAAAAGAAAATTTGTATACTTATAGATTGAAGGTTGTTGTTACTCAATTTGCTTAAAGTGCATAGTCTTGTAAGTTTTATAAGTTGGAATGATGAATTGCGAGTTTTGACTTATAGGATTGGTTGTGTAAATTACCTCATACTTTTATGAAGAGGATGAAAGTTCTATCTTGTTGATATTCTTTATACTCTGCTATACTTATCTTGTTATCTTTGATAAAATGGATAATGGGAATTAGTTAAATTTCCCTTATAATGAAGCAACTCATTGAGTTGCATAATATGATGTGTTATATCTAAACAATTTAACATAGTAATATGTTGCATAATGAACATGAAGTATGAACTATGGATATTGGGAATGATATACCCTAATACTTAATTATGTAGAGGAAGACTCTTTCTCTCTCTTAATTAAATCTAAATCAAAAAGGTTTGGAGATATGATAAATAAAATTTAGACTTCATTTTGTATGATGTCTACTTTAGTTGGATTTATGCGGTTGCTAAACCTTTCTAGATAAAGTACATTTTAATGAAACTTATGATATTGGTGTCATGTTTTGGTTAACTACTGGTTAAACCGGAAAAACAAAAATTAAAAAGAAATCATAAGTTAAGGAAGTTCTTCATGGGCTAAATGAAAGAATTTTAGGAAATAACTTGTGGAGTGTTGGATTAGGGTTTAGCAGGGTTGTTGTAAACAAGACATAATCCAAATTAATAATTCATTAATGAGCTCCTTGGGGTATGTACATCTTGATGAGATAGTTTCTGTAGGATGATGGCACACACCAACTGTAGGGATATACTTTTGAGAAGACTTAGGTCTTCTTGAGAATACAGTGTTGTAGTTGACATGTGGCATCACCCTTCCGTATTGATCATATAGATCTACACACAAACTTGAACTTGAACTTAGTTTCTCTCTAGGTCAAGTTAGTGGCATATTTAGGATAGGAAGAATCTTCCCATGGCTTAGGGTACCTTGGCACATCCAGTTGACTTAGGTCAACCGAGTATGCCCATTTACCCTAAGTCATTATGAGCATCTTCCTATAATGAATTATGTTTCTAACTAGGGATAGGGTTAAACCTGGGACAAGTGGACTGACTGTAGTTAGTAACAACCAATCAAGATAATAGGAGAGTGAGGTGAAGGACATACTCCAGTATGACGTGTATGTTGTCTAGGAATAGTGACATACACAGTATGATGTAAATCTTTAGCCAAAGTATCGCAAGCTTCTAGTTGTGTTGTCCTATGTCACCTAGTTTGAAGCCATGTGATACCACATGGATTTTAGTAACAAGTATTCAGGTATGTCCTATAAACAAGATCACTCAATACCCAATGTAGGGTGAAAACCAAGTATACAATGTATACAATAAGTATTCAATACTTAAAGTGAAATGGGAATAGATCGGTAGGTAACCGAATCATGGAATGAACAGATCAGTGTAACACCAAGTCATGGAATGCTGCATATGTTTATCTATTATGATATTGATTGGTATTGAATGTGTGTTCTAAATAAAGTTATATTTAGAACAATGAACTTTATAAAAAAAAAATCTTGTTTCTAAAGTCTTAAAATGGGATTGTTACAGAGATGCTTAAGGTCTCCAACTCAGCCCACGTGGGATTTAGCTCACCCGAGCCAAATTTCAACTTGGCCCCTTTTGCAAGATGTGAGATCGTTGAGCTTCTTGGCGAGATATTTTGAGTTTGATCCCCTTAGAAGCCCCCATAGGTCATTTTATCATTTTTTTACATTTACGGGGTTTTCTGGAATTCTTGGCTGAGGAAGGGGAAATGAGTTCGAAACATAATATTTTCCTGCCATGGGCCATTTTTGGTCATTTTTTTTGGGACAGGGGCCCGTTTTTCCCTGTAATGGATATGTGAGTCTGCAATGACCCTAAATGGCCTGATTTAGCCCAAATGTTTCTTGAATGGATGTAGATGCTCTTTAGGCCATTAAATTTCCTATGAAACCCCAAATTGCATGTGTGAGATATTTCTAGTGTCTGGTTGAGTTACTCTCCTATTGTCCATTTTAGCCCAAGGGGAAAAAATTGATAACACACTCCCCGCCAACATTCCTCCATTCAAGGCATGTCATATAACCTTTTTGCCAAATGACGTGCTCATTCTTAAGTAAGACCCATCCTTTGAAGCATCCACTAGTTCTTCTATACCTTCATCTAAGTTACCTAATGATGGATATCGATAATGTGATGCAATGTCTCTCTATGGGGGAGTATTGAATCCTTGTTCTCAATTTTTATCCCTCCCTCAATCGACTTGGTAGACCCGAAAAAGAACCTATGTACCAACCTAACATTAGGGATATCATTTCATTTGGCCTACGTCATCTCAAAACTAATCTTATCTATGGTGGCATCGATCGCCCTTCCTTTCATGTTGAAAGTCAACCCCACACTAAGCCATACACCAATGGCTTCAATATCTTCTACAAAAAATATTTCACCTATATTTACCTCCACTGATGTGCATGAAAGGGATTTAGTCTTAGACGTTATGAACAAGGTGTGCATGATCTTATTCTTGACCAATCTAGCAAGCCTCATGAGATATTTAGACTAGGTTTCAAAGAACAAACCACTGACTCTCTCACTTCTAGACCTTCCCTGTCTCTCCTGCACATCAATTCATCATCTACTACTTCTCCATCCGATGATGCCATGGACATGGATGAAACCATGTCCCTTTCTTTTGAATTGAATTTACCCTGCACCACCACTTTCAGACTAATCAATTATCAGGTTGGGGGTGAAACTAGGTCCATTCCTATTAAATTCCCTAAGATGATATAGGAGGATTCCCCTACCATCGAAATTATCCGGTACAATGATGATGATTCCATCCTTTCCTACATGGGGGAATACTATTCCTATCTTCATAAGACCTAACCTCCTGATGCATCCACCCTTATCAATGAATCCATCATCGACATCAATGTAGGGACTCTGTAAGAGCCCCACATCCTAAAGTTGGCCAATATCTTGACCAACAAGAACTCGAGGCCTTTACCTATATCCTATCTAATCAAATCTAGGCCTTTGCATGGTCGTATTCCAGCATGTTAGGCCTTGACCCTAGCATCATCATCCATAACATCATCATCATTTCTAATGCTGAAAAAATTAAGCAAAAGCTACGTCACATGCATCCTCACGCTGCCCTCCTTGTTAAAGAGGAATTACAACATATTACTTCCACCAAATTCATCCCACCCATAGAATATCCATAATAGGTGTCCAACATCGTACCCATTGCCAAATCCTGTATAAATCTCTGCATCTGTATAAAATTTCGATATTTAAATCTCACTTTCCCTAAGGATGACTTTCCCCTTCTTAACATTGATCAGATAGTTAACTTAACAACTAGAAATGAAATGATTTATCTTATGGATGTTTTCTTTGGTTACAATCAGATCCTCATCGAACCAGAAGACCCAAATAAAACCTCTTTCATCACCCCTTGGGGAACCTTCTGTTATCATATCATGCCTTTTGGTTTAAAAAATGTGTGCGCCACCTATCAATGTGTTATGATGTACATCTTCCATGAACTGATCCATTAAAATGTAGAGGACTACGTTGATGAAATATTGGGTAAATCTAAGCATCGACAAGACCATATTTCTATCCTTGAACTCCTCTTTGTGCATATTATACAATTCTTCCTTTGTGTCAATCCCACAAAGTGTGTGTTTAGAGTGATAACTGGTAAAAACCTTGGTTTCACCGTTTGAATTAGGGGTATTGAAGTCGACCCCACCAAAATTAAATCCATTCTCAAGATGCCTCTTCCTTCTAATCTTAAACAGTTTTGTAGTCTTTCGGGTAAATTCAATCAGTCTTTAACTTCATCTCGCATCTTTCTAATCACTACCAACCTTCTCATCATCTTCTTCACAAAAGTACCAAGTTTAACTAGGATGATAATTTCCAAAAGGAATTCGATGAAATTAAGTAGTATCTTCTATCTCCACCTATGCTCACACCCCCACATGAGGGGAAGCCATTATACCTATACATCCCTATCTCTGATCTGATTAACAAAAAATAAAACATAAATTGGGCATAGGATAATAATGTTAATCTAATTAGGAAGAATAAAATGTTGTATAAATAAACTTAAGCAGTATAGAAATAATAGAAAATAATTATTCTCGATAAAATAAAACCCTAAGTATGCAAAATAAGGAAGATAAATGTATTAGATGATTTGAAGATACAGTGTCACAGATCTGGAAATAAAATCTAGAAGTGCAGATGATAACACAGGGACCCTGCAAACACCAGATTTGGATGATATGAAATGACTAAATTTCTTCGAGGCACCATGGTTTGCAATTTAGGCATTCTAATATGTGTAAAAGATCAAAAACTGATTCTATTATGGTCATAAGTTGATTCAGAACCCTACATGTTTGTCGCACTTGATTCACTAGATGAGCTGTATAATGACATGTAGTAAAAAAGGAAGTATCAAACCCTAGAAAAATAAAAATGCAAATAAATGGATCGAACTGACATCAACCGCCAAACTAGTGGTCTTATCACTGAGCACTACACTAGATTTTGGACTAGGATGTAGTTTTGGTGAGTGTGTGCATGTCGTGCCCTAGATGCTCTCATGTCCAGAGCACTTTTTTAAGTAATGAACAATAGTAACTATAGAAAATGTAAATATCATGTGTGTATGGAATAAAATCGAATCCCTCCCCCTATGTAGTGTGTGTTATGTAGATCTCCTAGCCTTGATGCATGGCACTATGTGGATACAAGTGGTGCAATGTATGCAACTCTAGATGGAATGATAGTGGTATATGACGCTAGGACCCTCATTATGGTCTTATAACTTTATATTTGTAGAGGTATCAAGCTTAATTTCATAATTAATCCTAACAAGGGCGACTGAGAAAAGGATAAGGATGAAAAATGGATATAAAGGCCCAAAAAATAAAAGGGACAAGACATGCATAGATAAAGGCACCTAGGGTGAAACCACTGAGCCCCAGGGTGCCCTAGTATAGGCTAGGGCATACTAATTTTTGGCTAGAATGATGGGGCAGCTGTGAAATGGATGGATAAGTGCAAGAAAATATGTGGGGATGATGAAATAAAAATATAAAATAAAGATGACCAAAAGGTGGGAATACTATTCCTATCTTCATAAGACCTCACCTCTTGATGCATCCACCCTTATCAATGAATCCATCATCGACATCAGCGTAGCGACTCTGTAAGAGCCCCACATCCTAAAGTTGGCCAATCTCTTGACCAACAAGAACTTGAGGCCTTTACCTATATCCTATCTAATCAAATCTAGGCCTTTGCATGGTCGTATACCAACATGTTAGGCCTTGACCTTAGCATCATCATCCATAACATCATCATCATTTCTAATGCTGAAAAAATTAAGCAAAAGTTATGTCGCATGCATCCTCACGTTACCCTCCTTGTTAAAGAGGAACTACAACATATTACTTCCACCAAATTCATCCAACCCATAGAATATCCATAACAGGTGTCCAACATCGTACCCATTTCTAAATCCTGTAGAAATCTTTGCATCTATATAAAATTTTGAGATTTAAATCTCACTTTCCCTAAGGATGACTTTCCCCTTCTTAACATTGATCAGATAGTTAACTTAACAGCTGGAAATGAAATGATTTATCCTATGGATGGTTTCTTTGGTTACAATCAGATCCTCATCGAGACAGAAGACCAAAATAAAACCTATGTCATCACCCCTTGGGTAACCTTCTGTTATCATATCATGATTTTTGGTTTAAAAAATGTGCGTGCCACCTATCAATGTGCTATGACATACATCTTCCATGAACTGATCCATTAAAATGTAGAGGACTACATTAATGACATATTGGGTAAATCCAAGCATCAACAAGATCATATTTCTATCTTTGAACTCCTCTTTGTGCATTTTATACAATTCTTCCTATGTCTCAATCCCACAAAGTGTGTGTTTAGAGTGATAACTGGTAAACACCTTGGTTTCGCCATTTCTATTAGGGGTATTGAAGTCGACCCCACAAAAATTAAATCCATTCTCAAGATGCCTATTCCTTCTGATCTTAAGCAGCTTTGTAGTCTTTAGGGTAACTTCAATCAGTCTTTCACTTCATCTCGCATATTTCTGACCACTACCAACCTTTTCATCATCTTCTTCGCAAAAGCACCTAGTTCAACTAGGATGATAATTTCCAAAAGGAATTCGATGAAATCAAGTATTATGTTCTATCTCCACCTATGCTCGCACCCCCACTTGAGGGGAAGCCATTATACTTATACATCCCTATCTCTGATCTGATTAACAAAAAATAAAACATAAATTGGGTATAGGATAATAATGTTAATCTAATTAGGAGGAATAAAACATTGTATAAATAAACTTAAGAAGTATAGAAATAATAGAAAATAATTATTCTCAGTAAAATAAAACCCTAAGTATGCAAAATAAGGAAGATAAATGTATTAGATGATTTGAAGAGACTATCATACAGTGTCGTAGATCTGGAAATAAAATCTGGAAGTGCAGACGATCACACAGGGACCTTATAAACACCAGATATGGATGATCTTAAATGACTAAAATTCCCTGAGGCACCATGGTATGTAGTTTGGGCATTCTAATCTGTGTAAAAGATCAAAAAATAATTCTATTATGGTCATAAGTTGATTCAGAACCCTACGTGTCTATCGCACTTGATTCACCGGATGAGCTGTATAATGACTTGCAATAAAAAAGGAAGTATCAAACCCTAGAAAAATAACAATGCAAATAAATGGATTGAACTGACATCAACCGCCAAACTAGTGGTCTTATCACTGAACACTACACTAGATTTCGGACCAGGATGTAGTTTTGGTGAGTGTGTGCATGTCGTGCCCTAGGTGCTCTCATGGCCGTGGCACTTTTTCAAGTAATGAACAATAATAACTATAGAAAATGTAAATAGTATGTGTGCATGGAATAAAATTGAATCCGTCCCCCTATGTAGTGTGTGTTATGTAGATCTCCTAGCCTTGATGCATGGCACTATGTGGATACAAGTGATGTAATGTATGCAACTCTAGACGGAGTGATAGTGGTATGTGACACTAGGACCCTCATTATGGTCTTATAAATTTATATTTGTAGAGGTCTCAAGCTTAATTTCATAATTAATCCTGACAAGGGCGACTGCGAAAAGGATAAGGATGAAAAATGGATATAAAAGCCCCAAAAAAAAAAGGGATAGGACATGCATAGATAAAGGCACCCAAGGTGAGACCAGCGAGCCCCGGGGTGCCCTAGTATAGGCTGGGGCACACTGATTTTGGGTTAGAATGATGGGGTAGCTGTGAAATGGATGGATAAGTGCAAGAAAATATGCGGGGATGATGAAATAAAATATAAAATAAAGATGACCAAAAGGTGGGATTAATTAGTACTTTATTCACTTGAGAACCTTCTCAATAGTAGTATAAGACCGATTTAAATAATGTCTATAGTGCATAATTTTGTGTCTACATTTTCCCCCCACTTTATGTTGGTGAGCGGATCACTCGGTAACATAAAGTAGATAGAGATGCGTACCTGATATCTGTGTAAAGTGTAGAAGAAGATGTGTCGATGGACTAAACTCAAGCGTGGAATGAAAAAAATAAAAAGGTGGAGGAGCATGGATTCTAAAGATGAAAAACATGCATAAAAAGTGATGAGAGTGAACCTAGGGAGGAAAGTGTGTGTAGTTTCTACTGTGTGTAGTGTATCTACATGGTTAGTAAAGGCATGTGCCTTTAGTGGTGTATTGTCATTGTCATTATCATTGTCATCATCATTGTTTTTGTTACCCCCAATTTTACTTTTTTTTTCTCATACGAATGGACCTACAAGGAGAAAATGATTAAGTAGCCAAATATGTATATATGTAAAAATGTTATGTAAAATACGCATGTATATAGAAATGTGTAAAGTATGAAAATTCAAAATATGCTACGATAAAAGTGTAAATGGAATATGTACACCTGATTCATGTTGAGAAAAAGGGTGTAGAAAGATATCATGTACTATCGTGATTTTTTTGGATGATCTCACGTCACCCTCGCTAAAGAACTATAGGGAGGAAATGTGTTGTACCCTTCAACTTGAACCACTTTTGCTGAAATGTTTGTAGAGATCTCTATAGTATCCTAATTTTTTGGGTGATCCAACACCATTGGATGGAGAAGTGTAGAGAGGCACACCCACTGTAATCCCCAAGCCTCTAACTGTTCTGCAGAATTGTCGAAGGACACCATGTCTTGTTAAGGCCATTGTGTGTGGAGTTCATAGACTAGTTTGAACTAAATTGATGTGTGTGAATCATTTTAAATATGATGCATTAGTATAAAACCCTCAATGATGCCCCACCTCTTTGGGGGTGCATGCGACGTCACTGAAAGGAGAATAGAGCCCTAAAAGAGGACCAACCACACTCTAACCTGTAGAAATTTACCCTCCAAGGGGAAAGGGAAAGTGTTTGGTAGATACCAAGGTGCACACAAAAGGGGATGGCTAGTCAAAACAATTTATAGTCCAAAAAAACATGCATGTAATAAAACAAGTGTAAAATACGTAGAGAATGTAGAAACTACGAAGCAAAGTAGTTTAAACATGCAAGGAAACAAGCAGACCACACAATGTGGGTTTTAAACATGGGACATCACTCATTGTGTCATAAGACACTCAAGGATGTCATGGCCGCAAACAACAAACAAGTGTGGACATAAGAAAAGGTCAAATATCACATACCATGGCAAACAAAACAGACAAGTATAAACAAATAAGAAGTCATGGAAACATGTAATCCTGTAAAACAAGTGGTGCACATGGAACACCTGTTAGCATGTTAGAGTGATAATAAATATGGCAAAGCATATACAAACAAATAACATAAGATGCTAAGTATAAAATGAAACAATAACATATGGAGAAGATGAATGTGGATGCCCCAGTGACCAATATAGGAAGGGTAGAACGCGAGCATCCATGTCACATGTAGAGTCCTATAGCTGTGATCACACTAGAAAAAGGAGTGAACGTGCATGTGTGTATGATAATGACATATAAGAAAGAAATCTAACATGTGTGATAAAGTGAGCATGTAAAAAACTAGTATTCAAAAGTAAATTCCCCCAAGACAATGTAATCTTTTGTGGATAGATGGAATGCTAAGAGAAACATGCCCCCCAAGTGAATGAAATGTATGCAGTGAGGTTCATTTTTTTTCCCCCCTCAGTAGTCAAGAATGAACCATAAATGAGAGTGCATAATTGGGAAATGGTCGAGTAGTGTTGGATGTGTCAAGCGAATTGTGAGGAGTGTGTATGTGTAGTGGTGATGACATGTGACATGTGGAGAGATGTGTGTGGATCCTATAGCCTAAGTGTATACCACAACTTGTTGAATGGAGGAGTGATGATTTATCCCTAAGCATATATCACTAGAGAATGAGTGGATGGCGAGGAGACATATGGAAATATATGTGTGGACCCTATAGCCTAAGCATATACCACAACTTGTGGAATATGTGAGTGATGATTTATCCCTAAGCGTATATCACTTTAGAGTGAATATATTATGAGGAGACTTATGGAAAGATATGTGTGGACCCTATATCCTAAGCATATACCATGAATTGTTGAATGTGTGAATGATGATTTATCCTTAATCATATATCACTATGAAATGAAAAGGTGAAAATGGGTGACGATTTAGCCTAAAGCGTATATCACTATGGGATGAACAAGAAGGAAGTAGTGAGGTACCCTAAAGTGTATGCCACTAGAAGATGATAATGGGGTGGTGATTTAGCCTAAAGAGTATACCACTAAAAGATGATAAAATGGGTGACAATTTTACCTAAGGTGTATGTCACTAATGTCAGAAATGTCATAGGAGGAAAATGTGACATTGGTGAATGTTAGATCCATTTTATTGGTAAACCATCAGTAGTCGAGTATGGACTGAGGAACTAAAGTACATCCTAGGGTAGTGTTTTTAACATGTAGAAAACAACATAGTATAAATGAACAAGTGATGAAGATGTGATGTAAATGCATGGTGTGAGCAATGTAATATAGGATGTGTAATGTATATAGGATATGCAATGTATATAAAAATGGAATATGCAATAATGAGAAGTAGAACTAGATCCATGTGTAATGGAATCTAGTGTAGTGTGTAAAATATATAGGATCTATGAAATTTTGTTATGGGGGGTATGTACTATAGGAAATGTAGGGTGTGGAAATGATGTAAGTTACGGTAGTAGTTTTAGATAGAATGTGTAGGGATGATATGTAAAGCTAGACTCATATATAATGTGACCTAACATAAATATAGGATGTAAGGATGGCATACAAAACTAGACGCATGTGAGATTACTACTAGAGTAGTATGTATAAGATAAATGATGTATAAATGAGTAATAGATGAGGGATATATAAGATAATGTAAGATGTAGGCTATGTTTAGAAATGATGATAGAGTGTAAATGTGTATATCCTAGAGTGTAATGTGTGGGGTTCAGTGTAATTGTATTACCTCAACAATCTAGTGTGAACCGAAGCACAAGAGTATGTCTTCGGGTAAAGAGGGTGCTAGGATGTGTGATGAATATATCGATATGAAAAGAAGTGAATGGATGAGAATGTAAATATTAGAGGTTTAGGTATGATAATATGATGAAAGGGGTATTGTGTAATGGATATTCCCCCCCACATGATCATGAAGGATAAATCATCCGATAAGGTCAAGGAATGAAGGTACGTCAACTAGTTCTTGTGATGATGAAAGGGGAGGGAAATGCTTGAGTAGTGGTGGTATGGTAGAAAAACAATGCACGGGGGAATGACCCTGATATGCATGTGATGGGTGTACATAAGATGAATATCATGGCATAGTAAAGTGTGTGGATGATGGAGATCAAGGAGGTGCCGTGTGTAAGGGAGAGGAAAATCCATGTTGAACAAAACAAAGTGGTGATCAGAAGTGGGATGCGATAGTAGTCCTAGGAATATGCCTAGGATGATATGTAGGACTAATGGAATGGAGAGGTTATGTAGGAGATGATCAAGGCAGTGAGGTAGGAATAGGATGTCTAGTAGGAAATAGTATAAGAGTTGTGGAAGTAAGAGGGGGAGACAAACAAGTAATGGAATGATAAGGTGACAATAGTGGAGGTGAAGGAGGGATGTCGTTAATGGAAATAACTTGATTGTCATAAAAAATTTAAGACGTAAATGGTTCATAAAAATAATATCTTGGTATTTTCAAATCCAATTATGGCCAAGAAGTAAGTCACAGCCTTTGGCATTTTGACTTATAAGGCAAGGGATGAGAAGAGTGAGAGGACCAACGGTGATATGTAACTTAAAAACACTAGAGGGTCTTCTGAACGGAGTCAATTTTTTATGGAGGGTCGCCAATAGATCATAAGAAAGAAAAATAACATGCACTAATGGGAGAAGATGGATCAAATTTGGTGTTGTTGATAAAAATTGAGCCAATAGACGCCTGAATGTATAAATGATCATATGTGAATGTAGCATGGTATTCGGTGTTAGAAGAAGAGATTACAGGTGGGGTCATGTCAGTGTTAGCAACTAAGGAGTTGAGCACACCCACATCTGGAGGTGGGGTGGCATGGTAGGTATGATTAGCTGAAGAATCCACAGTATTTTTGTTGCATTGGTGGGAATAATTACTAAATAAATTTGATTTTAACCCTTATCCTTAGAGGGAGGATGGCTAGTAGGTTCTTGAAATTTGAGTTGTTTTTTTTCAAGTAGATCTTAGATAATTGTGTGAAGTTTCAGACATTGGTTGGTAGAGTATCATACCCAATGATGATAATCACAATGGAATTTTTCATTGTAATTACATCCTTTTGGTCATGATGGGTCTAATTCGAGTGGTGGCAGAAGTGTAATGAGGTTTTTGTCGAGGAGTTGTTGTAATATAATATGTGGTGCCCTAGGGAGGTTAGTAAATGTATGCCTAGGTGGTTGGGATTGAACTTCCTTAAAAGGGGTAATGGTGTTGATATTGAGTTTGATGTCAATGGGCTTGGATGTAGATGGTTTAAAGGGTGTCTTGTTTTGAAAATGAGTAGAGGAGGAAGGTTGTTCTTGATATTTAATTTTACCAAAAGATTAAATCTTCGATTTATAGAGCTTAAGAGTATGGCAGAGTTGATCAAAAAAATAAAATGTCCCAAATATAAAAATTTCGTAGAGAGGTGGTAAAATACTTTGTATAAATAGGTCTTACAATTTAGTGTCAGTGAGGACATTAGTAATTTTGGCCAGATTTTTCTTATATCTAAAAACATAATTAGAAAACTTATCAGTAGGTCCTTGCTTAAGTTTTGCTAGTTGGGTGTAAGCTATCTTAGAACTGATGTTGATGGAGAAGTGTGTGAGAAAAGTATCAGCTAAATGGGTGAAATAAGCTATTAAATGAACAAGTAAATCATATAACCAGCACATGGCGTAGTCATGGAGGCTACGAGGAAATATTTTAGATAAGAGAAGATGATCATCAACAAAAGCATGACAAAAAACATGAAAGGCCCAAAGATTCTCTTGTGGGTCACCATGTCCATTGAAAATAGGCAATTTAGGAGTGACGAAATTAGGAGGGAAAGGATAAGTAGAGAGGATAGGTGAAAATGGAGTGTATAATAACAAGGTAGAATCTAAAGATGGAGATGTAGTGGTCTGTTGTAATTTTTGAATTTAGGCTTGGAGATTGTGATATAAAGAAGTTAATCTTGATTGCAAACAAAGGAGGTGTGAATTGATTGGTAGGAGTGGGGACTGAAACATGGATAATAGATATAGGTGGAATTTTATAATCAAGGGGTTGAGTGGCTATAGAAGTTGGTAGAGCAAAAAAAGAATTGATTTTAGCCAAGTTGGTGGCTTCACATGCAAAAGTAGATCTAAATCCTATGGGTGTTCAATAAGATGATCATCGATAGCCTTAAGGTGGGCTTCAGTAAATTCCATGCCATGGGAAAGGGAGGAAAGCAACCATAGAAGGTGCTATGAAGAAATGTCGGGTTCACCAAAATGATTAACAAAAAATAAAACCTAAATGGAGTATAGGTTAATAATGTTAATCTAATTAGGAGGACTAAAATGATGTATAAATAAACTGAACCAGTATGGAAATAATAGCAAATAATTATTATAAGTAAAGTGAAACCTAAAGTATGTAAGAGAAGGAAGAGAAATGGCTGAGCTTATTTGAAGAGACTATCGCACAGTGTCATAGATCTGGAAATAAAATATTAAAGTACAGAGGATGACTCAGGGACCCTGTGAAGACCAGATCTGGATGATCTAAAATGACTGATGCACTTGGGGCACCTTGGGGTGCCCTAGACTATAGGTTGAGAACTTTGATTCATGTAAAATCTCATAAATTAATTATGGTATGGTTGCAAGTTGATTCAAAACCCTTCCTGTCTGTCGAATTGGATTCACCGGATGAGCTATATAATGACCTGCAATACAAAAGGAAGTATCAAATCCTAAAAAAGTAAAGATGCAAATGAATGGGTCAGACTGACCTTAGCTACCAAACTAGTGGTCTTATCACTGAGTGTTGTACTATGTTTTAGACCTAGATGTAGTATTGGTGAGTGTGTGCATGTTGCACCCTAGGTTCTCTCATGCCAGTCGCACTTTGTGAAGTAGCGAGCAATAGTAACTATAGAAAATGTAAATAGCATGTGTACATGGAATAGAATAGAATCCCTCCCCTATGTAGTGTGCATGGTACATGGAACTATGTGGATTGAAGTGATGTAATGGATGCAACTCTAGATGGAGTGATACTGGTATGTGACAGTAGGACCCTCATTATGGTCTCATAATTTTATATTTATAGGGATCTCAAGCTTAACTTTGTAATTAATCCCAATAAGGCCGACTAAGAAAAGGATAAGGATGAAAAATAGACAGAAAGGCCCAAAAAATATGTGAGAAAGGATGTGCATAGATTGGGGTGCCCAAGGTGGGACCATGACACCCTATGGCACCCCAATACAGGCTGGGGCACCCTGATTTTGGGCTAGAATGATGGGCGATTGCAAAATAGATGGATAAATGTAAGAAACTATGTGGGAATGATGAAAGAAAATATAAAATAAAGATGGACAAAAGGTGGGATTAATTAGTACTTTATTCACTTGAGAACCTTTTAAATAGTAGTATAAGACTGAGGTAAATATTGTCTAAAGTACATAATTTTGTGTCTACATGATTTTACTCTCGATGTCATATTGACACACTACGATGAACAAGGCAAGGAATAATCCATTTAATATATCAGCCACACTCTTCATGATTACAAAACCCACCACACTAAATCCGAAAAGCTGTGTTGCGTTATTTTATTTTCCACTTCTAAACTTCATCACTATCTTCTCAATAAAAAAACCTACATTTTCACTAGCTTCAATCTCCTCAAAACCATGCATTGCAATCCTTATCATAATGATCGAATCACTCAATGGCTCATGCTCATGACCGAGTTTCACCTAGAGTTCATCCCTCAGAATTATATCAAAGGCCAGGCTATCGCCAATCAATTTGTTGAAGCCCCTCTTCCTGACAATCATCTTACTTGAGAAATTTCCTGATGAATCTATCAATACCATCGATCATGAATTTTATCCCCTCATAATGACACTTTTATTTTATGGATCCAAGTATCGGAAAGGGGGAGGTATTGGTGTTATCATCATTCCTCCTTGGGATACCCCTATCCCCATTGCTTACAAGCTTAACTTTGAGTGCACTAACAACATGACTGAGTATGAAGCCCTCATCCTGGGTCTCCAAACTACTATCATGCTCGATGTCTAAACATTCAACATCTATAGTGACTCTTAGCTCATCATCAATCAAATTAAGGGAAACTAAGTACATAAATAAAGTCCTTAAAAAATATAATGATTTCGTCAAAATTCTTCTTGAGGCCTTCGATCAATATACCATCTAATTTATCCCTCAATCATCCAATTGTTTTATAGAAACCGTGACATCCCTTGCATCTCTCATCCCTTGGGAAACTGAAAAATCCAAACTCTTCGTAGTTGTTCATCATCTCGATCAACCATCTCATGCCCATGAGATTTCTTGTGTCAATAATGTTGGCATCAATCAATTTGACATATGGTACACTTAGATCTTTGACTACCTATCCATATCCAAAAATATGTCTGACCTATCCAATAATGATATGGGGTCATTCCTTCAATGTGCTAACTGCTAGGTCATCCTTGTCAGAATACTCTAAATACGTAGTTTGATGACATTCTTCGTCAGTGCCTCCAATCCCATGAATCTAGCCACACTATCCAAGAAGTCCATGACGACATCTATGGTGGAAAATTTAGGAGTTTGGCCATTTCCAAGTGTGTTCTTTGTCTGGCTTATTACTAGCCCATAATTAATCAAGACTGCCATGAATATATTAAAAATTACATCAAATTCCAAAAACATTCCGACCTCATCCATATCCTTAGCCAGGCCCTATGGCCGGGTCAACACTTTTGAATTTTCACATAGTGGGGACTTAAGCTTATTCATCTCATCAATCCACACTCTTCTCAGTGTAATCATTCCATCATCACCACTAGTGATTACTTCACCAAGTGGGTGGAATCCATTCCACTTGCATCCACCAAAGCTAACAAAATTGTCAATTTCATCTATCATCATATCATTTGCCACTTCATTATTCCTCATAAAATCATCATAGACAATGGAAAGTCCTTTTAAAACAAAGAGCCTAAGGAAATTTGTGAATCTTTCAACATTAAGCTTAGCTTCTCTTCTCCTTATTATCCTCAAGCTAACGACTAAGCCAAATCCACTAACAAGACTCTTTGGAATATTCACGCTAAAATAATCAAAAAATCATAGGGAAATTGACATCTTGACACCCTCTTTTCCATTTGGGCCTCTCGGATTAACATCTGCTCCTCTACAGGTAGTAATCATTTCTCCCTCAACTATAGATATGAATCCTTCCTTCCCCTCAAAGTTTAAATCCCATCCTTCTTGTTTCACTTCACAACTTCATCTTTGACAAGGACTATCATCAAGAACATCTAGCCCAACTTGAATTGCTAGAAAAGCTTCGATTAATCACTCTTCACAATCACCATGTTTATGAAGAGTGAATCAAACATTCCTATAAAAAACATCGAAGAGAAATTTAATTTAATATCAGTGACCTTGTCCTGAAATAGAATCATAATGTCACTACTCTAGAAAGGATCCAACAGGGAAATTTTTCTCGCAAATAGATTATACCATATATTATCATGCATAAGTATGGGTTCGAGGCCTATCATTTAGCCTCCCTTGATGGTAAAATGGAAGTATAACCTCTCAATGCCTTGCAATTGCATGCTTTCTATTGTTAATATACCTAACAACATAACTCTAGTTACACTTAATGATCTTGCATCCATCATTCTCCTTTTCCATATCTCATCATAATGATTTGGAATAATGTGGTATTCCATCACTATCCTAGCTATGAATTTGAATATGGGCACCACAACTTTACTCACAGTGTATTCCTCATACAAAAGTTCCTCCTTTTAGGTAGGAAACCTGTAATCATTACATCCATAACCTTCTTATCCACCTGCTGGAACCATGTTAGGTGTCAGTTGTACATCTTATATTACTCTCCCCAACTATTCTACTTGGATTTCCCCAACTCTATCCTAAAGTCAAAATTAATGATGTTCCTATCAAAAGCTATATTATCCAAAAAATAGATTTCCCCCTTGAAGAAAAGTTGTTCATTTAAAGAAAAAAACATCAAAAGGATATATTGATCCTTCAAAGGATAACTATCATGAATATTTTACCCTTCCATCTAAAACGTAAAATCAAAAACAAAAATACTAATCATAGACCACCCCCTAGAAGAATGGATACTTTCTTATATCATGGAAGTGAAGGCTTACTGTATTGATCAACCTTTTAAAAATATCAAAAAGAAAAATAAAAATTCAAAAGCAAGCATCCTCAAAAAGATTCCTGTATCGATCGTCTTTCCCATATAAATAAAAATTCTTGCATTTATTAGTTTGTTCCATATTTCTTAGAGTTGGGGCATAAACCTAGGATTACTACCCAACGGGATCTTGTTTTCCCCATAAAATATCCATCTTAATCCATTTTTTGTGTCTACAGTTGGTTAATAAGAACATCTTCCACCTTTCCCTCATGATATTAAATGTGACCAACAACAATTAGTTATGTGTTAACACGTGGTCAAGGGTCAAAAGTGCATATCTTTTCATTGTTCCCTCTCATGATTTATCTCCAACCTAGTCAAAAAGCATCTTTTCTACATGTGCTCCTCCCTATGATGAAATGCACTCCTTCCCGATTGGGCACTCTATTAAGGTTGCACCCTATCCAATTTCACTATCCTAACTTTTACATCTAGTCCATCATATCACACCTAATCTAATTCCAATCACTTCCAATCTACATATATAACATCATTTAATCAAAATCCACCATATATTCCTAGTTATCTAAATTCATAAATCATCATCATGCCTAAAATCTAAGATTACCATATCAATATCCATCTCATCAAAATCTACATCATCCTCTATATCTAATCATATTATCACATAATTTCCTGTCATCATAGCTAACATTTGCATCTAATCTAACATATACATTTCCCATCTAAATCCATCACATCTATTCTAATCCAAGTCATATCATCTAATATATATCAAATCATTTTCCTAACATATAACATCAACATATATCATATCATCACATCAAACCAATTAATCTAAACAACACATCACATATATAATCATTTCACATCTAAAATCTTATCAAAACATCACATCATCTCATCATATATATATATATATATATATATATATATATATATATATATATATCATCGAAGTGTTCTATACATCTATGATAGTCCTCGACCAGACTCTATCTGAAAAATATATACATCAAAATAATCTATATATATAATGTTCAACCACTAAGTAGTGAACTACAGATCAGATTATCTAAGCTCCAAACCCTACCCACTTGAGTAGGGGCCTATCAAGATCTATGTCCACCATTTACTCCATCATCTAGATTGCGATCTCGCCTTGGCTGCACCACACTATCCATGCTCTCAGATTTCACCGGTTGTGTTGATCACCCTAGTCTCCTCTCCTCAACTAGTTATGCCACATAATGTAGCACATCACGTAGTATAGCTATAAAAATGCACTCATAGTAGCACACATCCTCACTTAGATCCTTGTACTACTCTAAATACATTGTGCTAGGTAAAGCCATTTGGCCAACTCCCTATACCTCACTCCTTATTTTCTCAGATGTGGAACTAAGATATCCAGGCTTGGCTGTATAGGCCTGGCTCTTCCTGTAGCACCTATCCCATTGTTGTATAGCCAGGTCCCTTTTTTGGCCCATCCTAACTAGCTCCTGTCTTGTGGTATCCCTATCCTGGCGTGTAGCATCTAGCTATGCCTATAGCCAAGATATCTTGTTAATCCCTCCATCTCCACCCTCTCCACCTATCGGTAACACTGCCTCTCATCCTGTTGGCACTACTACCTCCCTTCCTGCCTGCATGGCCTCCTCAACAACATTGACCACATACTACTATGTCCACCAATCCACATAGCCCTCTCCAACCACCACATCATCATCATCATCATCATCTGCCAATGGGTCTACCATCATAAGAGTGGGAAAGTACCTCGCCATCTCATCCCACATGTAACTGATAGGTATACTAGCCACTTCCTCCACTACTCAAAATAGTCTGATGAATCGTGTGATTTACATCACCCCAATCATCTTGGACCTCCATCCCTGCACCCATCTAATCAACCTCATCCCTGTTAGATGGACATCTGTACCTGGCCATGTGGAGAAAAATCTATATGGCCTCCATCTCACATTGTCCACATAAGAATTCCCGAACCTATCCTCGCCATGCTCCCATTGTCTCCATGAGCTTGATCATCTCATCATCTTAGAAATCCTATGACCTAAAGAAGCCCTAACGGCCTCACCATGACTATGTGTTCGTATGTCTAGTAGTGTAGTGTAAACCCAACAATCATGCATGTCCTCCTCCCTAATACATACCTCCATAACTCATAGTAAACCTATGACAAGAATGCTACACCAAAATAAAACACCATCCTATGCTCAAAAATATTTTCCAACACCCCTGCTAGTGACCATGGGAGTCTGGCGCCAATTGAATCTGGTAGAGCATAACATGAAATAACCATCATTATCAAACATATCAGTTGGCTCCCTAGCATCACTTCCTAATATTGTACCTCAATATGGAAGGCCCCCCTGACACAAAAGTAATTTGTGTGGTCTCCACTCAAATAATCATGTCAATACCCCCATCCTTCCTTCTAATCTAATCGACACTCGCATGCCCCTGAATCGGTAATCTCAAGATGTGATACACATCCTTTAGTGTAATCATCATCTCACCTATCCTAAACCAAAAGGTATTGTTCCTGAGATCCCATCTATCAATCAAGGCTATCATAAGCCTTGTATCTCTATGTACTCGTTGGTAGTGACTAAAACTACCTAATTCCACTACCTCTAGATGACCCACTCTGCATATGTAACATCCCCTCTAATCCTTTTAAATAGGTTTGAGACTCTATCTATCAATTATAAAGTGTCTCTGGCCTACAAAATATAACCAAACAATCATTCGTTAGCATATGATCATCAAAAATAACCATTTCCATATAAAATTATTAAATTGACCAATATCCTAACTAGTCGACATTGACTCCCTTATGGTCGATGCCAAATTATCCTTTGGTCTAAGGAGACCAGCCCTATCATTGTTGATCAGCCCTTGTGCCTATCAATTTTCCAAAAAAAATCAAAAAATTCAAAAAAATAATTAAAATTAAAAACTAAGCCATGGTTTCAACTCTTACTGCTCTCTAGTTCCTCTGGCGCTTCATTACTCCCCCATTGGCTTTTATCTCACTCAAATCACACACTTATCTCTCTCTCTATAGATCTCAATTGACCAACTTGTACCATTCAAATGAGCCTTATCAATGCCCCCATTGCTTATATACATGTGCCAACCTTGGTCACCATCGACTATCCCTAGTCATCATCGACCTAAGCCAAGTCACCGTCGACTCACCCAGTGGTCGTCGACCACATCATAATTTTATTCTTTTCTCCAATCTCGACCAATCTCATTGTCTAATTATTATTTCCTCTACCTCAGGCTTGTGTGTCACCAATAACACACTTTGTCTTATCATGCGAAGCTCATTTTGTCGTCCTTTATGACATATCTATCCATCTTTCATCACATCTTGCCACCCTACTTCGTGGTCATCATTGTACCCTTCTTGGGGCACTATTACTCATCTTAAATCCCACCCATGTGGCCATATTTTTCATTCTTCCTTGTGTTTTTACTTCCTCATGTTTGCATGCATCTCTTTTCCCTGCTTTGTTTTCCATCCATCTATCAAACCAGTGTCTTGAACATCCTCACATTTATTTTGCACATATGTTTTATATCTACCTTTGACCTACAGGTCCCATAACTTTCACATCCATCTGAGTGGATTCCCATTAGAGTCCCTCCATCTCGCAGTGATTTTTGTTGACTCAAAGGGTCCGTAGGCCATTATCATCACCTCCATTATAGGCCACGCTATGTCATCACCGATGTGTTTCTAATGTCACCACCATATTTTTGTTTTATTCTTTTTTTATCCTATTAATGGTCCCCTCCCTTCACTTGTGGCATATTTCTATCTCTTTTCTCATATGTTCCATCCTTTCTCAATCTATCTCTTTCAAACTAGTAATCAATTCCCCATCATGTCATCGATCCCTAGTTTGAGGGTGAACACCTCAACCATCGTCATTCCTCATCACTTCTAGTTTTTGTCTCATGGCTTGCTTAATGCAAGCCATTTGAAAAAAAGGGGAAAATGTAGATACTAATTTTTGGTACCCTTATCCCCCATTTTACGTTTACTCCCCTTCGTTGTCACCTTTACAAATTCATATTTCCCTTTCCCACTTCAAATTTCTATTTTCCCTCGTAATCCCATCTTTACCCTATCATTATTATCCCCCTTTATCCATACATAATCCCATCTAATTATCCATTAGCCTACCCATTATCTTAACCACCCCATGTATTTTCCCCTAATCCCATCCTAGTATTTTTATTATTTACCCACCCCTAATTATATTTAATCACCCTAAAACCTATCCAATTTCCTAGGATTCTACCCATAAATATTCCCATTTATGAGCCCTAGCATTCCACTTACACCCATTTAATCCACCCTTATCCTCCCACTACCATTTATTCCCCCCATGCATCATTAAATGATCCAAAATGGTCAAAATCCTAATCTTAGACCTTTTTAAACATCCATTTTCGAGATTCCCATCACCTCCACTACTAAAGTGGACGGTCTGCCACAGTCACTGGTGACCCAGGAGGGTCTCATTGACCCTATTAATACACCTCCACCCCTCCTCTCAAAGGGCTAGAAAATTTTAGGTGTTCAAGCTATCTCATGAGTTTTTCATGTTCATATTTTTCCCAAGAGCTATAATCATTTGCTTGGAGTTCTCTTTGAGTCTTTACATCCTATCCATGTAGGATTGAAGGTTTGAATATCATTTGGCCCCCTTATTTTTCTTCATCACTCCTTTCTTGTAAGTTCATAGGTCGTATTGAATCTCTACCCCTTTCATCATCCTTCTATGATCCTATGAATATCCCTTTTCCTATTCACTCAGCTCGTCAAAATCCCACATCCTGCCCTGGTCGCCATCGACCCAACTTTGTCACCGTCGACCCAATCTCTATTATCCCTATTTTATATTTTCTTCATCATCTTCCTCGGCCTTACAGATACCCCATCATTTAGAATGTTATGCTTCTGCCACCCATCTGCCTGATATCCCAAATCTTGTCTTGTTGGTCTAAGTCACCGTCGACCCAGTCCATTCACCATCGACCCTATCAATATCCTCATCAGACATGACTTCTGTTGAATCCTCTATGTTCCACACCATCTCAACATCATACTCAACATCCCAGAGTAGGTTCAAGATCTACTTTCTTCTTATCTGTTGATCAACTCTGTAGCAGTCACCATTAACTATACCAGTTAGCCTTAGGTCGCCATTGACCCAATCAAGTTTGAATGTGTTTATCAACATTTACATTATCATATATTCATTTTAGTATCTCTATAATATCTTATGTTTTTTTTACATGGTTATCTACGTCATATTTATCCATTACCAGTTATCATATCTTTTTATAACAGTGGGTTGACATCCATCCTAGTAAGTTATCACTTCTCAGGAATGACCTTGTTAGGAAACCCACCATCTTATCTACTAATCAGTTTTGTTTTTAGCTTCTCTTTGTTGAAAAATTTATCAAGCTCATTATGGAGAGGAAATTTTCACCCGTGTCTTCATCGTCATTGTCATCCCCATCAAGAGGTAGCCTTAAACCCTCATATAGTTTTGATTTTCTTGATTTCTTGTATCCTCTTCATTAACTTGCAACATGAGCATGAAATATCGTAAAATAATACTGTAGATACAAACAATAGGTGGAGTGAATATGTGTAGAAAGGGATGTAAAAAAATTAAATGTGAGTGAGCAAGGATGACTAAATGAGTGGTGAGGTTCCTTCTATAACCATTTTTGTGGGATTTTTTTGATTTTAGGGATTACTATGTTTTATATTATTTATGTATTTTTTAAAACATTTTACCATAGAGGTAATTTCTTTGATTTCTATTAGAAGGGAGACAAATATAACAAAAACTTTATCATATGATATGGTAATTTATGAGGACGCTCCTAATGGTTTACCATGAAAAATAAAAACTTGAAGATCAAGATATGTTGTACAGTATAATTCATAAAGTAGGTAGAAATATCATAAAGTTTAAAATGTATGATTATATAAAAAAAACAAATAAATGTAAATTATGTTTTAAATCTGAAAAATAGGGTTTAGATTACTTTTAGGTAAATTTATTGACCAAACTACTAAGTTCATAGAGGGAAAGATGAAAATGTATTATAACTCTATGCACCAAAATCAAATAATTCTATCCAAATTTTTTTTGCCCAAAATAATAAACCTATGAGTGTGATCACAATGAAATGTATTACCAAGAATAATGTATCGAATGAACTAATAAACTTATAGCATAGTAAGAGGTAATTAAGATTTATTTAATAAACATCATGTAAACATAAAGTATCATAAAAGGATGTAAGGGAATAGGTGGGTGATGAGGGATAAACCTAATTAATAGGCCTATAAGAATACGATATGATGAAATGAATCATTTTGGATATAAGGGATAGGAACTGAAAAATTAGTAAAATTAAGATAACAAAGGATGTAAGGGATAAATTAGGTGACTAGGAGTCATAACTGATTAGCCTATAAAGTAAGAGGGTGATATAATAAAGGTGCAAAAAAATGTGTAACTAAATATTAAAAATATTTAAGAAGACTCATAATACATTAGCACCACGTTAGGATTTAAATCACAACAAGAAACATTAAAAATAAAACATATGTATAGAAAATAAATATATGTATAGAAAAGAGAAGATGTATGATTGGATGAATTGAAAGGTCGAGGATAGAATTAAGCATTCCTTGAAATTCCTTAAAGATATAGACTTCACGGATATGTAGAACACATGTGCTTGGTCATAGGATATATTTAATTGAATATGGATCCCATCACTTTTTGGACATTTTCCCCTCCTTACCATGTGTAATCTATTTTCAGGACTAACCTTCTGATATATTATTTTCTTCTTGATAATTTTTTTGTGTTGTTTCAGAAATGCAAGATTTACATTTACGATTACATTGGAGTGTATTTTCATGTTTTTCATCCAAGAAATAAAGCAGAGTGAAGTTAGGATTCATTTTTTTAATTTGAGAGGTCTGTTGCGAAGAGAAATTGAGGGACGGTAACTCAACTTCTAGGGGTAGGAAAAAATTTCAGCCATAAAGCAAACAAAACGGAGTCTCCTTAGTAGACATACCAAAACTTGTGTGGTATGCCCAAAGTAATGGGTAGAGTTTTAGAATATAATCCGTATAAGAATCCTTAATGGTTTTCGATAGAATTTTATTAGGGATTTTATGCGTAGCTTCTTCTTTTCCATTTTATTGTGGATGATATGGAGCTTAAAACCATCTATTTTTTAAAAAATTATATAGAGGTTCCTCATTTAAATGAATTTTAAATTCCCACCATTATCAATGTTTAGAGAGTGTGGAATAGAAAAGGGATATATTATTTTTTTATGAATGAATATGCTTGTTATTTCACTAGTGAAATTTTTGAGGGTCATGTCCTCGACCCACATTGTGGAGTACTCAATTCATCTGATGATGGATGTAACACCATATTATTAATATGATAATTTTCTAATGTAATCAAGTCTCCACATGGTGATTTTATAGAGGAATTTGATGTGTTGAAGCTCATCTAATTGAACATGAATAATATAATCATGTAGCTAGCATCGTTTTCATTAATTAGAAACTGCATGAGGATAAGCTTCAAGTGTAGAACAATAAATATCCATACATATGCATTTTGGTTTCATAACGTGTCTACTGAATGTACCTTGTCATTGGTAATAAAATGGAGTAGAGTTCCATTCACTATGTATTGTATAGAATTTTGTTGTTGATTAGATATTTAAAAAAATTCTTAAAGATATTAACTCAATTTTATTTGTCAGTTTTCACACAAATTTTTAAAGTAGTTGAAGGAAATGTAGATTGATTTGTTTTCATGTGAATCTAATATTTTTCTACATGGAGTACAATTTTTGGGTGAGAAATGTGTTACCACATTATCTAAAGAATCATCCATTGATTTTTTCATCCAATTGATGGATTTGATTGCGATTGAAATATGGGATGCTAACTCTTTCTCTATTTGATGATAGGGATTAAGATTTTCACTATGAATTTAGTACTCACCAGTAAATTGTCAATACACAAGATGTGAGTTGCTAATTACATGTAAGTATAAAAATGTATTGGTTATAGAGGATTACATACCAAATATGATTAATCCATACTTTTCTATGTTGATGGTGACCTCAAAATTTTAGTGAAAAGTGAAGGGTAAGATCTTATTTTTTGGTTCATTAAAATAACATCACACCCCTGCACCTTCATGCAACTTAGCCTCATTAAAGTGGAGGGTCTAAGTATCATTGTGGAGATCAAAAAGGTCTTCCTTGATATCTTAAATTTTAACGTAGGTGGGTTTAGTTATGGGTTTTGGCTCACCTACATTGATAGTTGTGAATTCAAGATTAGAAATTAATTATTGAAAGTAGTCCTTAAGAGTAATTACTTGGTCTAAACCTTCATTAGATAGAACATATTTTTTAAGTGATATATCTACAATGTGATGATCAATGGGTAAAAGGGAATATTTTTTTTTAATAAATATACTTTAACCTTTACTTCTTGTTGCGTGATAATGTGTAGCTAAATTTTTCATAAGAAGAGGAATCCATTTTCTGATGTAGCCCATAAGAATGATTGAGTAAGAGAAGAAATAATGCAGAGGATTAGTAAAAAAAATAATTTAAGTGGATTGATACAACATGTAATGGAATTTTTTTTGGTGGTAAAATATATAATAACATTCACACTCTGCAAAAACATGACACATCTGATAATCAAGAGGTACTTGGATAATATAGTATATGGTGTGTTATTTACATGTTTTGTGCTCTTGTTCTAGAATTTACCCCATGGGAACAAGGGTAGATGAGGTGTAGCGAATAAAAGGTCATCAAGCATTTTGGGGTCATAATGTTGGCTATTAAGTAAAAATTTATTCATAGATTTAAAAGCTTGTAATAATTATTTATTCCACTCCATCATGATACATTTTGTGAGAGTATTGTTAATG
Source organism: Taxus chinensis (assembly GCA_019776745.2). Classification (NCBI taxonomy): domain Eukaryota; kingdom Viridiplantae; phylum Streptophyta; class Pinopsida; order Cupressales; family Taxaceae; genus Taxus; species Taxus chinensis. Next base: position 685,326,113 of record CM034152.1, read on the forward strand.
TCATGAAATTGAAATGAGAGTTCATGAATGAACCACTAGATATCCTAAAGATTTACTAAAATTGTATGGATATCAAGGATAGAAATAGTATGAAGAATTTGAGGAATTTCTTGTATTTTTAAAGAATCTTAATCGATTCCACACATCGATATGAGGAATCCTAAGACCTTCTCATTGTTAAGACATAAGGTTTGGTTTTTTGGGTTAAGATAGAATTTGTATTTTTTAATATAGTCAAGGAACTATTTGAAGTCACAAATGTGATACTCCACATGTCAATATTTTACAATAAGATCATCCACATAGATTCGACACTTTTATGAATGAGGCCATGAGAAATATGGGTCATTATATATTGATAGGAATCTTCACATATAAATATACTCCTCATTAAGTATTAAATTCAGTTTAATGTTGATATTTAGAATTTTTTTTATTTAAATAAGACTGAGAACCAATACATAAGGGATAAAAAACTCATATCTAGTTGTACTGTTGACTATGGATTGAATGGATGATAAAGGAAAATTATTCTTAAGTAAAGTGAATTTAAGATTTTAGAAATCAATGTAGATGTGAATAATAAGGGTGAGATTCTTATGAATGGGTAGAATATTTAAGACCTAATCCAAACAGTCAAATTGGGTGAATAAATTTGTCATCTAAGAGTTTGAATAGTTTGTTATGGATTTATGTAGAAATTTTAGTTGTAATTTTTTGAAATAGTTTTTTCTATGAGAGAAACATCATGGTAGTTTCTAATGTTATTTATAATCATATCAAAATCAATGCATGCCATGTTAGAATATCCACAACCAAATATTTCCTTTTTTTTACAAAATACGTTATGATTTCATGCATGAAGATGAGGGAAGTAGTCACCTATCATAACCATGTAGGTTTTATCACACTCATAATCTTAGACATGAGTGGTTTCTTTTATGAGAATAAAATTTCCATCATGGAAATGATAATGGGAATTAGCAATATTAGATAATTTGTTAGTGATAGTATCAATAGAAATGAAAAAATCATTGAAAAGAGTATGTTTTTGGTGAAATTATTGAGTTTTTGATATTGGCGAGATTTTTCATTTGAAGCATACAATATTTACATAATGGATTATTTATTATTGAGTGATAGTATTGGACCATTTTATTCAACATTATTTTTTAGATCCACATATTTATTTCCATTGTGTTAAGTTTTGACTCAAATTTGTCTAACATCTAAGAACATGGCATTGAGATTAATTTTTACTAGTGTAGAGGAAGATGTAGCTATATATTAGATGATATCATACATACTATAATTAGAGTGGTTGATTTAGTTAGATATAGAATGGGGATAAATGGAATTAGGTATTTTGGATGACTGGATGATTCTCCCTCATGGTAAAGGAATGTTTGGAACAATATTGACATTATCACAAATAGGGATGATTCCATCTAGAAAAGAGTGAAGATAAGTTACAAAATAAATATTAGTGAAAGAGGGGATGATAATGTGAAATAAATAATAATTTACATATTTATATGAAGCCTCTTTTTTTTGAATAAACAAATGAGTGTTTCGTAAAAAGGGATTTGTAAGAGGATAGTATGGTAAGGTTTCTATTATCTAAATAAATTTCTCAGCTATTTGGATGAATTTTACTCTCACTCTGGCTCTGATACTTCACATTTCAGGTTATACGCCCACAGGATGGCTCATTTGGCACTTTGCATAGGTTACAGTTCTTTTACATGCCCTTGCGTGACTTTTTGTTTCTTCCTTCACATTCTACTCCACTTCCATTTCCCCTATTAGCACCTTCCTCCCCCATGCTTTATTTCTTCCCTTCTTCTTACGCATGTTCCTTCTTTTCTATCCCCTTGCATCTCTCATCGTGCGCTAAGAAGAAACTTGGATTAGATCAACATCCTCCTTATGCGCCTCTTCAAGACAGATCAAGGCCAAGAAGAATAGGGTGAAAACTCTAGGTCAAGATAATTTTTCTACTCTCAGAAACCTCATTATCAAGATCTTTCTTATGAAAATTGAGGGTACAAGTAGTCGGGGAAAGATTCAAATTACAAGATCAATATCCATCTATCATTCATGAATCCCATGCCTAATGGATCACCACTGTCTCTCTGAAGTCTTCTGATAGTCGTGCCCTACTTGAAGATGAAGTGCTTATTTGTTCACTCGAGGCCTGAATCAGCTAAATATAAGAGATGCCAGCGGAAGGCACCATGTGTTAGCTCAACGTAACTCCAAAGGTAAAATCAAAAGGTAGTCCTCAAATGAGCGTAGGCTCTCCACATGTCTAGAGCCCAAGAAAGGTAGAATGGACCGTTGAAAACTCTAAGCATGGGAAGAGCCAGTGGAAGCCTCCACGTGTTAGCTCAGTGCATCTTCAAAGTTGAAATCGAAGGCAGGTCCTCAAATGTGTGCTGGCCCTCCACACGTCTAGGGTGCATTAAAGTTGCTCCTAAATAGGAAGAAAAGCCCACCATGAATTTTAAATGCTTAAATCTTTTAAAATATTTTTTGAGACCATGTGAAATGCCTAACCTTGACCTTCAGACGATCATAAATTTTGACTGGAAACTCAGATTTGAGAAAGAGAGGACTTTTTGGAAAGCTCTCAATGTTTGCTACTCAACTACGACTGGTTTTCCATTTTTGAGGCTGTCAGGATTTTCACCTACCACCATTAATGAATTATGGGTTTCATTTCTTTCCCAATAAAGAACAACACAAGGAGGCATGGGTTTAGCAATGGAACCCATCATTTTTTGTAGGTAAATTCAATGCTCTTTTGGGGTGGTTGAGGTAGGATTCAAATTTTTCTTTCCTCTCTCCTTCTCTCATTCTTCTATATATTGTAAAGGGGGGAAATTTTCTAAATAGTTGGTCATTTTTTTCTCTCTTACCCCCCTTCCCCTCTTTCTTCTCTAGGGTAAAATGTAGAGCTTAAGCCTCCTCTCTTTACTTTGTAATGGCATTTTCTTGCCTCTTTCCCACTGATGATGTACTGTGTGAACTCATGGAGCAATAAAATTGGTTTCGTGATGCATTTTGTCCATCCTTTGCTTATTTTACTGTCTCTTCTTACCTCTCACCATTGTAGGGTATATTGTGCATATTTTTGATGTCTATTACATGTTTTGATGGTTGTGCTTAATGGGTTTCGAAGTGGTGTTCTGTGTTGAACTTTATCTTTGGCTTGTGATACATCTTATCCATCATCTCTATTTCTCACCTCTCTCCATTTCAGGAAGTTAGATTTGTGATCAGCAGATTCCTTTTCTGGTGTATCACCACTTTAGTGTAGGCTCTATTTTCATCCATTTCTCTCTCTCCATGATCCCTTGGAAGGTAAGATTATGGTTATATAGTTTTCTTGCATCAGAGTAGCTTGTGGCAAGTAGTTTAGGAAGAAGAAGCCATATTGCTCTGAAGGACCATATCAAGCCCCGCAAGTCCCACAAGTTGAGAGATGGTCCAATCTTATGTGGATTACACCAGATGCCCCATTCAAATCAGGCCATTTGGAGGGTGTTGTGATTCCACATCAACAGTTTTGGCATGCCCCGGTGGGACAAGGGTTTCAAGCACCTTACCACTTCATTTCATCAAGTTGATGTGTTCTTGGTGAGATTCAGCCTTTCATAGGTACATGCAAAGCACATCTAGCGACTCCATCTGATCAACAACCCATTCTCTGAGTTAAATAATTTATTTCAATGCATTTCCATCCATTCGTCTTTCCACATATTTCACCTTCAGTCACTCATGAAGCTTTGCAGTCATGGCTTCATTCCCATCTTGGAATTCACACTTGGAGTAGCAATGATGCAGGCCCACCTCCAATTTATTTATCATCTCCTCTAGATCAGCATTATGATCATATTCAGAACCATTATGCTTTCCCATATGAGCAAGGTGCAGATCAGTTTGGTCATCAACCAAACTATGGAGCCTATCAAGACTAAGGGTATGCATACAATGGTAACAATGATATGTAGAATGCTGATTTTCTGGAGAAGATATCAAAGAACGGAGGTTAGCATGGTGCATTCCAGGGCTACAGCTCAAATGAAAGCTTTCAGAATCGTTTACATGGCATCTTGTTCATGGGAAGGCCCTTTTCCAATACACTATATCCCAGAAGAGAAGTTCGACTTCATGGTTGAAATGCTTCTTCAACTTACACAATGGACTGAGGAGATAGAGGCCTACAAATTTGGTGCCCAGAAAACCTTTTCAATGGGTAAGTCCTACACCATCTTCTAGTCATTGTCTCTTCATTCCCCAAGCAGCACCATGTCAGCCCTGAGCTTCAATTTCCAAGCTTCCCATTCATTGCTTCTATTGTTGAATTCCCTTCTCCATCTTCTAGTCTCCCATCCCATCTTAATTACTTTTCCCTTTTCCCTTCCAAATCTAATTCCCCCTCCACAAGAGCCAAAATAAATACATTCCCCTCCACCCACAAATAAAGCAAAAAACTAGTGGAGACCCCCCACCCCACCCACTCCTACTCTCTCAATTCCATGTCGGGAAGAGATTTAAAAATACAGTCAAGGAGAGCAAAAAAAAAGAAGAGCCAAGAAAAGAAGAAATTATTAGAAGCTTGGTGAGCTTGGCTCTTAGATTTGGGATTGATAAAATCCCCTCGATGGAGAAACCCATGGAGGAGGTTGAGGTCAAGACATAAGTGGTGGAAGTTTTAGATGCAACACAAGTGAGGGAAGAAGGATATACTCCAAATCCAAAATACGAGGAGTGCATTCCCGACTGTGGAGGAGAAACATACAGTTCGAAAGGCTTCAAGTGTAGAGCAAGTCATAGAAAAACCTTCATTTCTTCCTCCCACTTCGTCCCCTTTGGGCTCTAATGTCAAAGAAGAGTTTGAGATTTTAAACTTCATGTTTGAGGATGAGGGAAAACCATGGTGAGCAAGTTGTAGATCAGGAGGACACTAAGGAGGAGGTCGATCACATGCAGTAGGATAGTAAGGAGGTAGATTATCTATCTGATTTGGAGGATTACTTTGATGGTGAGGAGCCCATAGAAATCACATCATTTTCTCATCCTTCATCTACCTTCCAAGCACATGATTCCGCTGCCATGGAGGAGAGCATTCAAGAACAACATCCTACACTTCATAACATCCCTTTAGAACCAAGGTTGGAGGATTCTAATCTTCCATGTTTTTCTCAGGAGGAGGAAGGAAACAATAATGATACCATTTACAAACCAGTCATCAAAGCAGAGGATAAGTTGCTTACAGAGGCAATGCAAGACAAAAATCAACATGCAAACAACCTCCTTTTTCAAGAAGGTCTGCCAAAAGACTCCATTTTTGGAGTTGAGTTTCATAGCAATGGGCACATCCATCAGATCAGACCTTACCCAATCAGGTACTTGGCTTCACTAGAGCTAAGGGAGGAGCCAACACCAGTCATGCTTACTTCTGAGCATGAGGATGAGTTTTAGAGTACCAAGGATCAGCTGCAATGCCTCTTCAATACAAATGCAGAGAAACTAATAGAGGTATTTTCCTTGTTTCCAGCTAATACCCTTGATGATTTGGGTAGAGGATTGACATCTTGTTAGTTTTTCACTCATAATAAAAGCCATGTTTAGTGCCAAATCATATACATGGATTCCTATTTTGAGAAAGGGAAGCTACTTCTCCTTGCCAGTTACAAGATTTGCTTAAGTTACCTTTACTTTTAGTTAGCGTATAGTAGGTAAGGTTTTCTTTCAGTATAACAAGTGCTTATGCACACTCTGCATGTTCCACTTATGTAATGTATGATCTTTCTCTTTTGTACATAGTATGTTTGGTGTTTTTTTTCTTGTGCATAGTATATTGAAGGTAGCGCTTGGGGAGATTATCTCCAGTTCCAATAATGTTGTAGGTGGCTCAGTGATAGGATTTTAGAGATTCAAATGAGAATTATGTTTATCAGGCTTGACTCCATGCCCAATGAACACTCCTAAGGCCATTGATCTCTTCATCTAGCAGGCACATGGCCCTGAAATTTGCCAAATTTTTATCTAAATAACTCTCTCAGCTATTTGGATGAGTTTTACTCTCACTCTAGCTCTGATACTTCAGATTTCAGGTTGTGCACCCACAAGATGGCTCGTTTGGCACTTTCCATAGGTTACAGTTCTTCCATGCACCCTCACACACATTTTGATTTCTTCCTTCACACTCTACTCCACTTCCATTTCCCCTTTTCATGCCTTCCTCCTGTGCGCTCACTTTCTTCCATTCGTCTTACACGTGCACCTTCTTTTATGTCCCCTCACATCCTCCTCACACACCAAGAAGCAACTTGGATTAGATTAGCATCCTCCTCACACGCCTCTTCAAGACAAATCAAGGCCAAGAAGAACAGGTGAAAACTCTAGGTCAAGAAAATTTTCTACTCTCGAAAACCTCATTTTCAAGATCTTCTTATGAAAATTGAGAGTACAAGTAGTTGGGGAAAGATTCAAAATGCAAGATCAACATCAAGATATCATTCATGAATCCATGCCTAATGTATCGCCACTGTCTCACTGAATTCTTCTAATACTCGTCCCTTCTCGAAGATGAAGTGCTTATTTGTTCACTCGAGGCCCAAATCGGCTAAGTATAAGAGAGGCCAGTGGAAGGCGCTACATGTCAACTCAGTGCAAATCCAAAGGTAAAATCCAAAGGCAATCCTCAAATCAGCATAGGCTCTCCACGTGTCTAGAGCCTGAGAAAGGAAGAATCAGCCATTGAAAATTCTAAGCATGGGAAGAGAAAGCGGAAGCCTCTACATGTCAACTCAGCGCATCTTCAAAGGTAAAATCCAAGGCAGGTCCCCAGACTTGTGCTAACCCTCCATGTGTCTAGGTCCAACAAAGTTTCTCCTAAATAGGTGGAAAATCCCACCATGAATTTTAAATGCTTAAATATTTTAAAATATTGTGAGATCCCAAGTGAAACACCCAAACTTGACCTTCAGACGATCATAACTTTCAACTGGAAACTTAGATTTGAGAAAGAGAGTACTTTTTGGAAATATCTCGACGTCTTCTAATCAACTAAAAATCGTTTGCCCACTTTTGAGGCTATTAAGATTTTCACCAACCACCATTAATCATGTTTGGGTTTCATTTCTTTCCCAACAAGTAACAACACATGGAGGCATGGGTTTAACAGTGGAACCCATCATTTTTTATAGGTGAATTCAATTCTCTTTTTGGGTGGTTGAGGTAGGATTCGAATTCTTCTCTCCTCTCTTCTTCTTCCATTCTTCTATATATTATAAAGGGGAGAAATTTTCTAAATAGTTTGTCATTATTTCTCTCCTACCTCCCTCCCTCTTTCTTCTCTAGGGTCAAATGTGGAGCTTAGGCCTCCTTTCTTTGCTTTGTAATGGAATTTTCTTTCCTCTTGCCCACTAATGATGTACTGTGTGAACTCATGGAGCAATAAAATTAGTTTTTTGATGCATTTTTTCCATCCTTTTCTTATTTTAATGTCTCTTCTTGCCTCTCACCATTGTAGGGTATATTGCGCATATTTTTGATATCTATTACAGGTTTTGAGGGTTTTTCTTAGTGGGTTTGAAGTTTTGTTCTGTGTGAAATTTATCTTTGGCCTGTGATGCATCTTTTCCATCCTCTCCATTGCTCACCTCTCTCCATTTTAGGCAGTCTGATTCGTGATCAACAACTTCCTTTTTTGGTGTATCACCACTTTAGTGTAGGCTCTGTTTTCATGCATTTATATCTCTCACTAATCCCTTGGAAGGTTAGATTAGGATTAGATAGTTTTCCTGCATTAGAGTAGCTTGTGGCAGGTAGTTTAGGAAGAAGAAGCCGACTTTCTCAAGAGGACCATCTCAAGCCCGCAAGTCCCACGACTTGAGAGATGGTCCAATGTTATGTGGATTACACCAGATGCCCCATTTAAATAAGGCCATTTGGAGGGTGTTGTGATTCTGCATCAACAATTTCATTTTCCTTTTCATTTATGGTGCCTGTTATGGCGTAATCACAACACCCCCCTGAATGGCCTAGTTTGAGATGGGGTATTCAACGTGATTGCATAACATGGAGCTATCCTAAGTGTGGGACATTGTGAAATGGGATAGCCCTCCGGATAAGGTTTTTTCCTTCTCCTAACCTACCTACCACTAACTACTCGTAATGCATGTAAACTACTGACTAATCCCAATTTAATGCTTCTAAGGGGATAGGGATAGAAGGATACATGACATGAAAACATACACTAAGAGTGATGATAAACCAAAAAATGAGTGTTGATCACTTCCCCAACCTGTAAAACAATGGAATAGATGAACCTAGAAAGAGTGGACCTATATCAAAAACTAAATTACATCCAAATCATCATTCTTCAATGAGAAAAACACACCAAAATCATGTAATAACCAAGGAAATGCATAGATTAAGAAAGCATAATGAATGGTAAGATGAAGATAATATACCATGAGAAGTTAAAGAGATAAACACAGACATAAAATTACTACTCCATATGTATATACACAATACATTGTTGTAGCAGAAAGAGGCATGAAGCCATTACATATCTTAAGAGGAAGGCTTGAATCCCCAGTAGAATAGGGGTTGCATAGGAGAGAAAATGATCCACCACCTGCACATGCAAACCCCTTACATTTTATATAGGAAGAAAATGAGGAGAGAGAGAGGGAAGAAAATATGAAAATGTACCCCAATCTCCTGCAAAATCCATCATTGTCCCTATAGGAGTGATGGGAAAGTCTTCCAAGCACATACTCCATTGTACCTTGCTTGTCGGGGAAGAAAAGAAGCCCATACCTCATCATTTTAGGGGTGAAAAATCTTGAAACATTCTTCTAAAATGGCAGATTGTATTTCCCAAATTTAAAATTATTAACCTTACAAAAATTAAGACATATAGTCATGGTTGTGTAGAGGACAGTAAGAGATTTCCAAAAAGTCTATTTTTTTGCAAATATGAGCTCCCAATCAAAAGTTATGGTCATCTGAAGATGAGGGTATCATACCACATTAAATGTGGGTGGTTAATTTGCTTTCTTGGACTTCGACCATGCATCAAACCCTCCGAAATATGAAATTTTGGAATTTCAGGTATTTCAACTTTGGAGATTGTCATCACTATTTATCTAGAAAGTTGGCTCGAGAGTTTCGAAATGTCGAAACCCCGAAGTCCAAAATTCAGACTTCAGGTTTCAAAGCTTTGTGTTTTCAGGGTTTTGGGGGTTCGGGTTTTGGGATTTTGGAGGTTTGGGTTTCGAGATTTTAGTTACTATTCATCCCTTTGGGCGATGCATTTATCTAAAATCCCAAAAGCCTAAAATCTAAATTTTGTACTTCAGGTTTTGAACTTTTCACCTCCTCGCATGACACTGTTCACGCTTGACTGTGCTACCAACTCTGAACTCCCGAATGTCTGAATTCTAAATTTTGGACTTCCGAATTTGACGTCCTTTGGAACTTTTGAGATTTCCATTTCAAAGTTTTGATTCATCAATTTTGAAATCTCTGCCACTTCAACATGCTTGGCTTGGGCCCAAAATGCAAGCTCCTGTGACTAAATCAATCCCTCTATTTTCTCTGTGCGAGGTCAAGTTTTTCCAATATTCTCTTGAGGGAAAAAATTGGATAGCAATTACATTTTTAGGAGGATATAAATTGTACTATGTGTTAATTAAATTGGCCCCATGGTCGAAATAAATAATTTAAGACAAGTTCTCATGATAATGAAGTAAATCATGAATCATGATATAATGCCTCATCATGGGAAAATACATAATCATCATCGTAGGAGGGAAATATTATGAGAGCTTGGTTATAAACATAATATTAATAAGATATGGATGGTTAGAAGTTACACCAAGGTTGGTAAAGGATGTATGAAAATGAGGATGATGACCCTGAAACATATTAACTATTTAAATTTTGTTACATTATAACATATCCACCTTATTTGTAAAAGAGATGTAATATAACATTACATAAAAGGGTATTTCTCCATATCAAATTCAATAATACATGAAAATATATTAAAAATAAAGAGATGTGATGGGAATGAATCCATAATACATCAAGCTAATGTATTTTATATGTTACATGTATTTTGGAGTTCATCAAGCTCATCATCATTAGAATACCCTTGGGCAACATTAATCTTAAGTTTATAATTATATAATTCTATATGAGGAATACTACATAAAATTGGTATGGTAGGAATGTGGAAAGAACTATTTGGATTGGCTATTGTGGATTTGCCATTGGTTTTGATCTACCCAATATTTATATTTTTGGTTAGAATGGATGAATATGACACATTAGCTTGCAGATGAGACAACCAATCTCATGTGATGCCTCTATAGATAGCCTATAATAATATTATATGATAAGGGTAAATAAAGGAACATAACCTTAGTATAATTTTTTTAGTCCTAATGTGATGGTACTCCATAAGAAACTAATGGGATTTTGGTGATATTTGATAAAGAAGTAAATATTAAGCAATGTTTACTTAAGATATTGTTTTGCAAATCTTAAGGGCTTCATTGACCAAAAATATGTGAAATTGATTCATAAACATTCATCAACAAGAAATTTCCTTATTATCGTGTCTTCATAGAGAAAACTAAAAAGGAGGGACAAATCATCACATTACTATTGGATTTCGTCACTGACCATATCATACTCACAAAATTATATGGAGAATATCTTGTTTGGCTGAAGATATTAAAGATAAGGATATTCTACAGTATTTAAATAAGAATTCTTGATATTGAAGTTGTTTTAGGAGGAATTGATGATATTGAGAAGAAGTTTTTAAAGTTCCATCAAAGGAATCTAGTAATGCATAGAATTAAATTCTTAAGGAAATTTCCATTTTACTTTAATAAGATTCATTAAAATATCTAGGTTGAGAAGATTCATAGGTGTTTGAGTATTTAATAGTCGTAGAAATTTTATTAGAATGTGGGACATTTTTCTTAGGTGGAGGAATAGGTGTAAGAAGATAAGATTTAGGTGGTCGAATAAGCTGACTAGAAGTAGACTAGTTCTAACATATTTCCTTAAGTGTCATCTCTAATTAAGAAGGATTTTTAAGCTTTAGGACTGGAACTTTATTTGAATAATATTTTATAACACTTTCTAAATTCACACTTTGAGAATTAATTATGTTTTTATCATAAAAACCCTCGCGGGTTCCTAAAAATCATTTTAAGGGGGGCCTTATATAATTACAAAGCATTTTTAGTATTTTTTTGATGTTTTCTTCTATCATCTTGAATGAGAGTTTGATATTTACTTTTATATTCTTGAATGAGAGACAAAAGGTAAAATTTATTTCCTATGATGAATTCAAACACAAATTTATGAAGATAAATACAATTTTCATGGGAATCCCCCGCATTGGTATACCACCAACATAATAGGTTAGGTTAATACAAAGTGGGAAAAGGTACAAAAGGAAGAATATGAATAATCCTAGGTATAAGCATGATTTATAGTAACTATTGATTTATAAAAGGTGTTTGATGATAATTATATTGAGTGATTCAATTAGTTGGAATAGAAGAGGAAAATTTGGTAAAATATATGGATTAACCCTTAGAAGGGGTTTGACTTTAGTAAGGTTTGATCAAATTATAACTTTATTGGTGAGGATTTTTAGATGATTTTTGAGGTGACTCAAATGATATCATAAGGTATTCATGGCTCCTAGATTTTTCAAAACCATTATATAAGGTATCAAGGGTGAGTGACATAACACTATATTTTGTAGATTAGGACTCAATGCTAGAAAGAAGAGATAAAAAATATTTTTTTCATCAACATGATTGATATATTTATCTTTAATTATTTTCCATAACTTTATGAAATCATAAATAGGCTCATTGGGAGATTAGTTTCTATTAAAAAACTTTTGGATTTGTTTTTCTAAGTGTTCTAATTGCTGGAATTATTTCATTAAAGGATTTAATAAATCTTCTAATTCAGTGATTGAGTATTGAGAAAGTTGATTCAAACCATTATAAAGTATTACCCATAAGGGTTTTTAGTGATTAGTTTGATATCCTCATAAGTGTTGGTTTCAATTTTCTCTTTGTAGAGGTTTCCAAAATATTTAATATCAATAAAAAAAAAATCTTCTCATCATAAGAGAGAGGTAGATGAATTAAACTTATATCCATATGAGTGATGTAACAAGTAAGGAGTTCATTATGTAAAGTTTACAAGACCTTCTCGTGAATGAGAGGAAGGAGTATTGTGTTTCCCAAAGATTCCAAAGGTAATTAAGGTTGAGGTGCTTTGATAAGGGAGCCATGATTGTTAGGAGGTATCATGACTCTAGTATCTAAATTCCTATAGATAGCACTAGGATTTAACTCATCTATTTTTCAAAAATTTCATTCAATAGTTGGTGTAGATTGTAATTGAGAAACGTGTAATATAAATTATTAGGATTAGTTATAAATTTAAAGGGAGAAAGGAACACCTCACATGAAATAAAAATTTGATTAGGATCACTAGAAGATCCCTAAGAGGTTAATAAATGCTCATAATATGGATATAATGATGATTAGAAAATATTTAGGTATGATTTCATAATATTATAGAAAACATGAATAAGACTTAATCACAAAAGTGAGTAAGGTTCAAGTCAAGTTGACTAGAGTTTCTGTAAATAAATGTTAACCTAATAAATAATCATTTAATCTCTCTATAATGAGGGTGTTCTAGATTACGATAATATAGGTACCACACTAAAAATGTGCATCTTATATTGTAAGTTTAAGTATACATAGAACTAGGAAGGTGTTACTCTGTACTCTATATGAGGTATAAGGTTCACAAGTATAAAAATAGATTAGGGTATAAACATATAACTAGATCTTGATTGTAAAATAAAGAGAATAAGTTTTTGAATAGGATTGTAATCAAAGTAGTAATGAGATAATATATTGCAATAGGTTTCTAGGAAATGTTTGTAAGAATTACAAAGGAGCTCCAAGAGAATGCCAAGAAAGATCAAGAATTACACAAGGATTATAAGGTAAGGACCTATAGGTAAATAATCACATAGAAAAGTATACAATACCTTTTCCTAATCTATCCATGACCACATTAAAAACATACAAATATAAAAGAAATGTAATGGAAATTTTAAGAGAGGTTAGAGATAGTTAATTTCATGATGCCACCATTTGCGTATTAACTTCCCTAAAGGGTCAACAACACCCTATGAGGTAGAGTTTATGTTGGGGATGAAAACTAAAAAGATAAGACATAAAAAAAACCTTGATTGAGGACTCCTATGACTCCAATGTTTTGATAGGAAATGGAAATCCAAAATCTTATGATTGTAGATCCTAAGTATCTTGTTATCCAATTATACACTATAAAGAAAGAAAATAAGACCAAATTCAAGAACTTCTAAACTTATACAAAAGGTTTGGAAAACACTAGCATGTTGATTGTGTGATGGACATGATCAAAAAAGGACTCTCAATAACCAATTATAAATAGCCTAATTAATGCATGAATGTTCTGTGCAAGATGATAGTATCTACCATGGTAAATATTTTTGGTTGTGCAAAAATATTAACTTGATGGAATCAACCATAGTTGATGCCATCAGTAAGGTAAATCCACCCAAAAAATTCCATTGACCATGTCCAATGCCATTTAAAAGGGAAACATGGTCATGGGAAATCCAAGAAAGTAGGTCAAAATGTTTGGGAGATACTATAGAGTGCTAAGGATGATAATGATGAAGGTGAATGAGTGTGTTTAAATTAGGTGTAAGAGTGAACATAAGTAAATAATAAGATGATGTTGTAGTGGGATTGTAAAAACTAGTTTCAAATAATGAAAGAGATAAGACATCAGAAAAACCTAAAAAGATAAGACATCAGAAAAACATTGATTGAGGACTCCTGTGACTCCAATTATTTGATATGTAATGGAAATCTAAAATCTTATGATTGTAGATCCTAAGTATCTAGTTCTCCAAGTGTAAACTATAAAGAAAGAAAATAAGACAAAATTCAAGAACTTATAAACTTTTATAAAAGGTTTGGAAAACACTAGCATGTTGATTATGTGATGGACGTGATCGAAAAAGGAATCTCAACAACCAATTATAAATAGCCTAATTAATGCATGAATGTTCTGTACAAGATGATAGTATCAACCATGGTCAATATTTTTGGTTTTTCAAAAATATTAACTTGATGGAATCAACTAGAGTTGATACCATTAGTAAGGGAAATCCACCCAAAAATTGCCATTGACCATGTCCAATGCCATTTAAAAGGGAAATGTGGTCCTGGGAAAGCCAAGAAAGTAAGCCAAAATGTTTGAAAGATACCATAGAGTGCTAAGGATGATAATGATGAAGGTGAATGAGTGTGTTTAAATTAGGTGTAAGAGTGAACATAAGGAGATTGACAAAACTAGTTTCAAATATTGCAAGAGATCACATGTAAATGTTATGAAAACATGTTTAATATGTGATATATTAGAGATACACAGAGCATCTCTCTCATAAGAACCACTTATGACAAGACCAAAGCAATCCAAAAGATGTACATAACCATTTTTGGTTACTCCCTATTCCTAGTTGTATCCTTGAGCACACCTCTTTAAGGAAGCTAATGCATGTATAGTTCACGCAAAGAAGAATAAACAATAAAGTGAAAAATTATGTGTACATATAGATAAAATTCATTCAACCATAAATAGACATAAAAACATCTTGTTTTTTCAACCATAAATGGAAATAGAAATATGGTTTGTTCAACTATTAACATACATACATAGATGATTCAATCATCCATTTATAAATAGAGTTTTTTCAATCATATATTTACAATGACTTTTCTCAAGCATAAAAAAATAGAATGTTTGTTCAACCACACACATAAATATAAAAATGGTTCATAAAAAGAAAAAGGGTCCATTTTACCATTAATAAAAATACAGTTCATTTTAGCATAAACAGAAACAAAGTTCATTTAACTATCAAATTAAATGGGGCATATTTAACTATTAATAGAACTAGATTTTTTTTGTAAGAGTAACATAAACATATTTCACTTAACTATTAACAAACATGTATTTCATTTAACCTTAAAATAAACATGGTTCATTTAATCATAAATAAAAATAGCTCTAAACTAACCTTAAATAGAAATAGGATTTATTTTAGCATTTTTAAAAATATAATTTGTTTAACCATGAATTAAAATAAGGTCTTACTTATCATAAACATAAACATAAATATAGTTAATCTATCCATATAAAAATAAATTACATTTAACCATGAAATAAAATATAATTAATTTAACAATAAATAGAAGCATAAAACATTTAACACCACATAAACACATATTTTATTTAACCATGAATACAAATACAACTTGATTAACTACCAAATGTCTATGTGTTTTTTTTGCATACCTTCCCCATGACAATAACATAAACTGCATCCAATCAAACACTAACTAGACAAGCCTTGAAATAAGACAACCACCAAAAATCCTAAACAGATGCAAATTTTCTTAGCCATTAATAGAGACAAGGTTCATTTAACATCAAATACAAATAGGGTTCAATTAAGCATGGCATAAATAGATTTCAATTAGGCATGAATACAAGAAAGTTTGTTTTTAACCATTATTAGAAATAGATTTCAATGTGTTGTTGAAAGGGGAGGCACTGAAAGAGGGTTTAAAACCCGCAAGCGAGGATCACGAGGGACGACGTGCACATCAATGGATGTGTGAACGGTAGCATGAAGAGATCTCGAGAGGAGCAAGCATCAACCAAATGTGCATGAAAAGATTTGAAACATGGGTAGAACCTGGTTAAGCCATAAAACTCTCCTCTATCTCATAGATCAAATGGGGTTACATATAGGAGGTGCCGAGTAAGCCCCAGTGTTGCAATCATGACAACTCGAGTAGAGAGGGGGAGTTACATTCCCAGAATAGAAGTGTAACTCCCAATGATGCATATGACACTCTAACATGTAAGAAAATATCATAATGACCCCTAAATGACACGTGGACCTACGATCTCACCTAAGTGAGATGACTCACCTAATGATGTGGAAAATAATACACACCAACACCCCCCCTTCATCGTAACTTAGGATGAGGTGAAAAGTCAGAAACGATAAATGGGTCTTGGCACAAAGCCTGATGAGGTACCCATGTACAAGAAAAAGGTCCCAAGCAGTGAAGGAAAACCCAGTGGGAAAAACATCCACCATAAGAGAACAAAACACTCTCTAATCTAAGAAAGATTCCAAATATGGGTCCCGGCAATAGACAAGCTTGAAAGGGTACCCATGTACAAAAAGGAAATATCTCGGAAAGAAGAAGAAGAGAGAAGAAGAGGGAGATGAGAGGGATGCAAAAGATGCCATGGATGGATCTGAACTTTGTAGCTCTAGGAGGTCTCCCAGAAGAATGTCGATGACGAGATTGTATGCCTTTAGACTGAAGAAGAGCCACCCGCAATGAACTATGTGCCTACCCTTAGGAAGGATAGAAACGACGTGATGGAAGTTCACCCACTCCACAAAGGAAACTGAAGGCAGCAACACGAAGAACTCGGAGTCTGGTGCACGGAAGTGTGACATAGGTCTAGCAAGTGAGTGCCAAGGAACCGAAGGTAATGCCATGTGCATAGAACTGTCAGAGTGAAAAATAGGAACACTCGTAGAAAGGATGTCCAAGTGACGTGAAGGGAACAAAACATCCTCCACAACAAAAAAGGGATCCACATCTGAGGGTGGATTAGTGAAGGTCTCTGGAAATGTGGAAGTGACATGATTCCCGAAGGGGGAACTCCCAACAATAGAGATGATGAAATCCTCTGAAACACCTGTAGATGGATGAGGGACCTGTAGTGCATCACAAGTGTACTCTACGAAAAGACGAGTAAGGTCAGGAAAATACTCATCCCAATGAGGGGGCTCAATAAACAGAAGAGTGATGTCAGATGGGTATGAGTCATCTAATGATGGTAGAGGAGTGAAGTGGGCCTCACACACTGGAAGTGGAAAGGAGGCTGGTGTAATGACAATGTGAGATTGAGTAGGATACTGCTCGATATCTGATGTGATGTGGGATGTGAAAACACTATCTAGAATAGTGAGAGAAAGAGGAGAGAAGTCCTCTGTAATGCTCTCGACATCAGAATTGGGTGCACAATCCTCATCATCAAAAGTAGAACCAAAGGAGTCTATGTCAGTGGAACTGCCATCACACGAAGAAATAGAGGAGACAACTAAATCAGTAGCAAAAAAAAAGGTGGTAGTATGTGAAGGGTCTCCATAGAAGGACTTAAGAATGCTTCAGACACGGTGAGGTGGATCTGAGTGTTCCACATAAAACCAGAAAGAACGAGAGAAATGCATCATCATGTGACCATACATGTGGTCACAAGTGTTGAGAAATTCCTCTAGATGATGATGATCAGCGGGTGCAAGAACTAGCCCAAGCAAGAAGGGTAAAAGACCCTCGTGGGCGAAGTAATGTTCCATGGAAGCATGCCAAGTTGAATAGTTCCCTCTCTTGGTGAGAAGTGACGGAGGCTGTAAAGAAATCCTATGATGCTCAAGTTTGAAAAGAGCACTCTCCATGGTGAAAAGTGCAAGATGCACAAAAGTAAGACATCGGACTTGGCCGATAAAGCGTCTGCGAGTGAAAGCCCAATAGTATAGTCAACTCCCCCAGATTGTAGCACTTTATAAAAGTAGTGCATTTACAAAACTGATAATCCCATCACGTAATGTGTGAAAAATCATGCAACTTTGACCAAGGAAGTGCTAAGAAATGAGTAGCGAGTCAAAAATTATCACATTAAAACGATTCCCGCGATTGATGGAAAAAATGCACTAGATGCTGCAAACGCATTAAAAAAAGTGCCCGAAATGGGTGCAAAGGGGTATCGTGTGGGTACCCGTTGGAAACGGCACAGAATTTTAGGCATAGGGTTTGTTTTAAACTGCAAGGGGGGGATTAGCCCCCTGCCAACCCCAGAACCTCGCCCTCCGTCTTTGACGCTCGAAGGAAGGATGAGCAATACAAGCCCAATCAGCTACCCAAAAATTATTACAATGCCGATTACAATGAAATGTTTTAACACCTTAAAACATTTTAAAAAGTTGATAATGATTAATAATCAATATCAAAAAAGGAATGAGCTGTTGACTGGCCCACCCAAAAGGGCGAGCTGGACCAAGATGTTGACTGCAAGTCCACATGTGCATGATTGGCCGAGCGGCTTGAGCAAAACCACGTAACCAGGTGCTACAGGCTCGCTGGAGATGCAGATTGTAACCAGAGCACATGGAGAAACCGTGTGAGCTGAAGGAAGCCACGTGCCAAAGCATCCAGAAGAAGGAGTAGGTAACAACTGAGCAAGATTCCAAACAACAAGGCAAAAAACATGTTGAGCAGATGGAAGCACAATGCCGAACCACAGGAAATAGCGCCAGCATGGAGGTTAAACCAGTGCATTGAGACCAATATGGAAGCTCCAAGCGTTGGAAGCGTTGAAACCAGCAGTTTAAAAATAGCCTCAGCAGCGTTGAATAGTCCAGCATATTGGAAGCGTAAGAAAAAACTATCTCTATAGCAATGCAACCAAAACTTTTTTCACGCCAAACACCTACGTTTTTCAAAACCAGCAACAGCAACCATTGGAAAATATTTTTCCAAGGAACGAGATGTCACAAACCACGGACTGGTTGGTGTGATAGCCCATGGTTGCAGGAGTAAAAGCCAGAGGATAGCCGTTGAACGTAAAAGTGCAGCCCAGCAGATTCAATGCCACTGAGTTGTAACACCGTCTACGAGTTATGCTAGGCAGGAGAATGGACCATTCTGTACAGCACAACGGCATTTTGCCGAGAGTCACGTTCAACCGAACATGATCCATAGCTAGAAGTTTTAAACATACGATGCAGTAGAAGGAGTGCAGTACATGGAGAAGGCCCAGCGGAAGTCTCACAACGAAGGACAAGGAGCACGATGCAAGTTCCAAATTCCAAGGTGACCATGAGTGCAAACTGAATCCAAAGCAAACGTTTAACCCAGTTAGGCAATGAGCTCAAAAAATTGGCATGTGAACACCTCAAATCTAAAACTACCTCCAAAGTGCTCATGCAAACCTGGAGAACCGAGCGACTCTGAAGACACTCGAAACCACGATCCAAAACACCAAAAACCCATCGAACCAACCACCTCAAACACAACCACGACACAACCCTGAATGGGAGAAGTATAAACGCCCCGAAAATCAGTGCAAGAAGAGCACGGTCGAAATAACCATTACGGACACACGCCATCGAGAATCTGAATATCACATCGGAAGCCGGGAAACGCTGCTACGAGCAATGCCGAGGAGTGCATGGATCCACAAGATCCGCTCTGATACCATGAAAGAGGGTTTAAAAACCCGCAAGCGAGGATCACGAGGGACGACGTGCACATCAACGGACGTGCGAACAACAACGTGAAGAGATCTCGGGAGGAGCGAGCATCAACCGAATGTGCATGCAAAGATTTGAAACACGGGCAGAACCTAGTTAAGCCATAAAATTCTCCTCTATCTCATAGATCAAATGGGGTGTACATATAGGAGGTGTAGAGTAACCCCCCAGTGCTGCAATCATGACAACTCGAGTAGAGAGGGGGAGTTACATTCCCATAATAGAAGTGTAACTCCCAATGACGCATATGACGCACGGACGCACTGACGCATAAGAGATTCTCATAATGACCCCCTAAATTGACACATGGACCTACGATCTCACCTAAGTGAGATGACGAACCTAATGATGTGGAAAATAACACACACCAACAAGTTTGCACCTACTCAAATCTGAACTACCAAACATCGACCAATGATATCCCAGAATGTTTACCCTAAGGCCTTAGAGAAAATTGTACCTGACACTTCTTCTATTCTGCCTTACATAGAGCATAGTTATGGTCATAAGATCTTGAAGCCATGACTAATGCAAAAATCATGAATTCCCTGTGAATGGACTAAAAAACGTGCTCCAACTTCACTGAGCTTTGGCCCTATTACTCTTATTCACAATATTTTCTTTATGTCTCAAATCTCAAGGTCAATGTTCATGTATTTTTTCCCTCTCATCCATTTGTTCTATGGGATGAAATGACAAACTCTACCCTTTATAGATCTCAAAATATCACATAGATTCCACACCATTATGCACTAAACAATTTTGTGCCAAGGATCTGTTTCCTGATTTGACTTGACATAGGCATAAGAGTCCCATTCAGGCCGGCTCAGGGGCTAAGTGTTGTACTTTGGGGGATCAACCCTCGACTCCAGGTTTAAGCATATGGTAGAGCATGTCACTTGAGGGACTTGGTCTCCATAGCTCCCCCTTGCTAAAGGGATTCATGTTTCGATCCAAAAACCAACTAGTGATCAGCTTCGGCAAATTGAGGGGGATCCTGATGATACTCCTGGTAGGACAACTGTTGTACTCCACTCAACTATATGACAGGCCTTAAGGTGATACTCCCCTATTGCTGAGAACAATGGCCATAGTGGAGGCAGAAACTCTTCTAGCAGCACGCATGACAAAAAATGCTTTGCACCTTAAATCTATCGAGGTCACTGCCTTGTACCCTTTATAGACATGATGGCAAAACTGAAATCAGACCCTATGTAGTTAACATTCCCATATCTTGAGCTGAAATTATAAGAGTGCGTACCTTCTTTGACTGAAGTAGGAGATATTTGATAGATTTATTTCAGCATTAGAAGGTTCAACTATAGATATTACAGTTTCTTTATATTGGCATGCCTATCAACACAGACTTAGTTCTGGGATGGGGATTCAGTCTTCATACGAAGGTGCTAGTGGCCCACTGGTCTATTCGACACTTTCTTACTATAGATTTGGTCCATAGCTTTTCTTCTATCCTTCTTGGGTATCTATGCTCCTTGATCTCCTTGACTTAGCATGATCTTTTGACCTCATAGATCAATTCTGAGACTGTTGCTGCCATTGTTCTTCTTCATGACTCTTGCTGTCTGTCAACTCTTTTTTAGACCAGCTGTATTTTTATTGATGCCACTAGATCTTGACATGGTTACTATATCTGATTCTTCCATGCGATGCATGTGTCATTCTGATCTAGTCTTTGTTCTATCAAATCCATTAAAATGATCTATCTGAGTATGGATCCATGTACAATTCACAGGCTAGCTACATCACTGTAAATGATATCTCTTACCCGTTGACGGGATTATTGCTCTTGATACTACTGTAGATAGATCCCTTTCTGGATAATGTATCAACTCTAAAGTTTTATTGTAGATTTCTTTTCAATATTGGATATTAAACAAATACTAAAGGACATCCCACATTTATTATAGCATCACCAGGCCACAAAGAAAAAACGGGGGGCTTGGATACCAACCACGTTAGTAATGCTAGATTACATACAGCAAGGAGTCACCAAACAGCGACATAGGGATTTCACAATCTGAATGAAGCTTGAATTATTGTTAGGGGTTACAGCTTGGGAAGTAAAGGCAGGGAACAGCCACCTTCGATTGTGACACAAGGGGTTGTGTGTAAACTCTTTTAGCTAGTTTCACATAAACCAATTTTTGTATGCCCCAGTTGTACAGTGATGTATTCTCCCAACACAACAATACTTTATTGGAAGGGAAGACCACGCAACACAGCTAGTCTATGTAATATGTAGAGTACAATCCAAGTTTACAGATGGGACACACAATAGTATTTCACTCATTAGATCAGATGGATCTTGCATTGAACATGTTGTAACATAAATACTTGTAGATGGTGAGTGTACCGATACACCTCTACCCCTTCATGTAAATTCGAATTTGGCCTTAAGGGCCAATTTTGGAGGCTTGTGGGACACGTCAAACTTCTACCACACCTCTTAAATTGCTATACCAACCCACCTATGGATTGAGGGGTCAAAAATAGATGACATTATATGTTTTGGGAAGACAAAAAGGTAAAATTTTATTGCACTTTTCTTTCATGTAATTAAATTTAATCCGTAGGTGGTGTGGGCTTGGGTTGTGTGTGTAAGTAATTTGTCATTTTCACTCACCCTCCAATTTATTGTGCATTGGGGTTGAGGTTTGACTTTGGAGGTGGAGTTGACGATGGGTGATGTGGCATCCTATATGGAGCCACCTTACCGTCCTCTCCCCCTTTTCTATTTATTCAAGTTATTTTTCTTGTTTGGGGGTTACTTCTTTTCTTTCTGCTCTTGCATTTTTTAGGAGTTTAGAGGATTTTGGAGTGCTTGTGGATTTGTTGGAACTTATTGGTGATTTTTTGGGCTTGAAGAAGTTTGGTGTGGTCACTCTTAGATCAAGATATACCATGGAAAGGTAGGAGCTATACTCTTGTAAAATAGTTTCTTTTATATTGTGTATATGTGCATGTTTTTTAGTGTTTTGTTATGTTTGTTGGGTGCTTGGGGTAGATTGCCTAAGTGTGGTGTAGGAAGGGGACTATGGGGATCTTACGATGTGGGGAGGCATAATATTTCATTTCATGTTTTGGAGGGAGTTGGGTTGGGTGCCCCACCTTGGACAAGAAAATTTCTTGCATTTCTTACTTGGTTTTTTTTTTTTATGAGAGAGTCATAAGAGATTGTAAGGAGGAATACGAGAATGTGGGAGGCATAAGAGGTTCTTGAGGGAGGCATAAGAGTGTGTAGGGGTTTTGAGATGTTTATCAAAGAGTTTTAAGGTGGGCACCCCATTTCCTATTGGGAGGCATGAGTGACCTCCCCATAGATCTTAATCCTTTGGCTTTTGCATGTTGAATCCTTGTGTATTTTGTTTCTTTCCTTCTTATGATTGTAATTATATTGTTTGTATTTTGGTATGGTTGTAGAATCTTGTATTGTGATGTGGATTTTTTTTTTTTCATGAGTTGAATCCATTTTTCATTGCAATGTGGTTAGGGCTTGGGGGAAAATGAGGAGGATGGCTTCTTCTCCTCATTGGAATTCTTGGTTGGGTGAAGAATGTTTCCTCTCCCCCCTTTCTTGTTGTGATCAAATGAAGCATGGTGAAGCTCTCTTGTTGGTGATGTGATACTTGGATATTTTTTTGTCAAAAAAGCGTCTTTGTTATTCCCACTTAGGGTGAAATACTTGTAATGTTGTATTTCATTTTAACTTTCATTCTTGTAAAATTTTCTAACTTTAAGTGGAAGATATTGTATTAATTCTTGTGAATAAAAATTGTATTGATCTATAGATATTAAAGTAGTATTGTATTTTAAAAAGGGGAAAGAAAGAATTGTGTTTGTAAAGCTAGTTTTGTAGAAATAGAAATAAGTTTGAAAAGGGAAGCATCTTATTCTATTGTAGTTGATTTATTCCCACCAAAGTGTCTTCCTCTTGTTCTAAATAAATTATTGGAAAATATTGTTGAAAATATCTTGTGGAATTTTAGAAAATTGCATGAAGAAATATTACATTTGATTGTGTTACTTGAAAGGCATGTAAAGGAAGAATTTAGACTATCTTGTTAATTTTCTTGCATTGTTGAAAGAAAGTTAAACTTATTCGATGTGGATTGAAAGAACTCAAGTTTTAAATAGTCTTTCAATAGGCCAATGAAGTAGCCTAAGTACTATTCCTAGTATGTAAATCTCATTTAAAACTTATTTCAAATCTATTAAAAATTATTAATGGAAAGGAAATGTATTCTCTTTTACTTTCTATATAATGTTTACCACATGGGCTAGAAAAGAAAGTGTTGATGCAAAGCTTTTAACTTACCCACATTACTGTTTACATTTCACTTCTACTTTGGTAGTAATGCTAATATCCTAAACATTATTAATAATAAAATATTATTAGTATTATCATATTAAATAAATTAGAAAAGTATACTATTATAAGCTATAGTCATAAACAAAAAATATATATTATAACATGATATATATATAAACATACATGTTTATATGTATTAACTTAAACAAAATTTATTAAGGTTGAAACTTTTAAAATGTAGGAAGTTGGATTTTTTTTGGCCGTGACTTGTACTAGGAAGTGCATATGGGAAGGAGATTGGGGGGAGGGTCACCGACCCCACCCCCAACCCATTAATAATTGGGATGGGGGGTGGGGTAGGTGACCCTCCCCCAACCCAACTTACCAAACTTACTAAACATGCGGCCTGTACCTTTAAAACCTATGCACCTTTTGGAATTTGTGGCATGTGTAAGATTTTTTACCTGCAGTGTTGTCGGTTTATATATATATATATATATATATATATATATTATATTTATTATATATATATAATATAATATAGATACACTATTACAGTTATTCAATAATATTTATATTTCAGGGTTTATTAAATAAAGAAAATTTTCAAATAGATACATTCATATATATATATATATATATATGTATATATATATGTATGTATGTATGTATGTATGTATGTATGTATATGTACACACACATATTATCCTTCATGTATACATATATATGTACACACACATGTATGTGTGTGTGTGTGTGTGTGTGTGTGTGTGTGTATTATCCTTCACAAATGGAAACATAGATCAAGGTTAACTAAATCATAAAATAGGATAAACCCATTTGCCTACTTGAACAAATAATATTTAAATGAAATAAATAAATCCATTTAAAAACCCTAATGAGGGTATAAAAAAATAAGAAAAATAATGGAACTTGCATGTCTCCCCCAAAATATTAAAGGACCTCCAATGGCTTCTCATCCTCCTCGAACAACCTACAAAACAAAAGAGAAACAATGAGCCAAAGGAAAAGACAAAGTAGCTTCTTAAATATGCTTTAGGGTTAGTTGTCTTTTCCGTCATCAAAGGTCCTAAATGAATCCATCCAAGGGATGAGATTCATCCCTACAAAAAGTAGGTGGGGAGTGGGGTGAGTGGAATTTGAATTTAAATTTAAATGTTTTAATTCCAAAATACATGGGTTGACTTTTTAAGGGGTTGCTTTATGGGGTAGGGGTATATTTATTATTCTAAACCCATGTCAAATGGGGACCTTGTTAATTGTTTTAACCTTATAGAATTATATAACTTTAGCATTTATTTATATTGGCCCTTTACCCTTGAGACTTAATCGTGGGATTTTAACTATAGTAGAAATAAATGGTTTATTTAAATGTCTTATCAACATAACTTTTAAGGGGAACCTAAACCATGCTTAGTCTAATTAAGTCCATTAAAATATAATGTGAACTTTAATACTTTGTTATAATGGAGAAAATTATTTTATTAAATATAAGTAGCTTAGAAACATTAAGGTGACGACTATATTTTCTAAGCCTGTTTGCAGGCATGTTTTTTTTTTTTTATAAATATTCCATAATTTTTATATCTTGTCCTAGGTTGTTCTTGGCTTTCATTGGGGAAAATGTTGTATTTTTTACACTTGGTATCAAATCCTTGGGTTCAAAGCTTAGACCCTTGGGCACACTAGAAAACATGAGACCACTAACATTAAACCTAGCACATTATTAAACCTAGAAAATAACTTGTCTGAAAACTGTATATCGTAGTAAACATAGAAAACTGAAATAAAACCTAGAATGATGAACTAACTCTCTCCTTGGTCTGTGTAGGAGGTGTGGACCAGATGAGTGGTTCTTACATGTAGATTTAGGCTTTCCACCTCCAGATCAACGCGGGTAGTGACCATTCTACCCCCATATTTTATAAATGCTTCAGGAAGTCAATGTCGATATACACGGAGGGTCCTTAGGAAGATGGTCAGCCAGACATGATAGGGAGCCATTGGTTGAGGCTCATGCATCTCCTTGACACAGCCAAGAGCATAGGGTAGAAAACTCCTGCATGGAGTCAGCAAGAGTAGAGTCACCATAGAGGGGACAGGGAGACAGAATTTTAGGACACAGAGCCCCTAGACCTAGAGAGAAGCATGTAGAGAGGCCTAGGGGTCGCTAGTAAATAGCTACAGACCATTTCAGGGAGATCTTGAAGCTACGACCGTCTCACTATTTTGGAGATACATGTGGATTTTAGGTAGAGGACTAGTTGGTGAGCTTTAACGGGTGCTTCAAGCTCTTCCCTTGTACTAGAAAAATGAAAGCTTTTGTTACGATCCATCTTCTGAGGGATGGAGCAGGTGTCTAGTGGAGGAACGAGGAGTAGAAGCTCCACATTGATTCAGAGACAATTACTTGGGAGCTCTTTAAGGAGTGTTTCAGGATCAGGTACTTATCCCAAAGGTTTATTTAGTAGTGGATAGATGAGTTCCATGACCTCCTTCAGTTATCTAACTGTAGCTGAGTATGAGGGTTATTTTCTAGACCTACTCCAGTATATCAACTATATGCAGGATGAGAAGGTACAGATTCATAGGTTCATCAAGGAACTAAATTTAGATTTGGGTGGTGTGGTACGCATTCATTGTCTTCAGACCTTAGTTGAGGCTCTGGAGAAGATCTATATTATAGAGGAGACATGGGGAAATATGCAGCAGGTTAGGGACAAAGTTCGGAGCTGCATTAAGTAGATGTAAGATAGTAGATCAAGGGAGTCATCTCCTCCTGCTCGTGGTGGATAGGGTTCAGTATAGTCTTCTTTCAGGCCACCATAATAGTCAACACAGTAGCAACATTAGACCTACCCACCTTATATACCTCCACAAAGATTCAAAACACATAAGGGGTGGATTATGGGGCATCCTCCTTGGGGTCCTATTAAGATATAGGGTGCACCGAGAGCTCAGTCAGTAGGAGTTCATCATCAAAGACCTTAGCAGTCCATAGTCGGATCATCATGATCTATAGCACAAACCCTCTAGAGTACCGGCTGGTGCTTCATCTCATTGGAGAGGACCAAGAAGATGTTATGGTTGTTATTTTTTTGGACATCATTGGAGGGAGTGCCTATAGAACCCTAGTAACAAGGTTCAGAGATAGATTTCAGAACCTACTGTTGGTGACATGGGGCCTAGCCATCGGATGTCTGTAGTGGTTGAGAACTGTTTAGGCAGAGCACCAAAGTACCATGATAGAGATGACATGTAGCATTGGTGGTATTCCTAACTCCATTTTGTTTGATTCTAGTTCATCTAATTCTTTTATTACACCATCTTTAGTAGAGTATTGCAAGCTGGTGGTAGTTAGGTAGGGTCTTAGTTAGGACGTCAAGATGGCTTCTAGAGCCAAAATTTTCTAAAGACTCCCTAGTTAAGGAGTTTTATAGTGGATTTGGAACCCTTTAGCACTACCTTGGATCTACGAATCCTTCCCTTGGGTTCGTATGGAGTCATCTTGGGCATGGACTGGTTATCTGCACACAGAGCTACAATGGATTGTTACCATACGACTATTACTTGTATAGATGATCTGGGAGTTGAGTCTATGATAGTAGGAGTAATGAGGCATGTTTTCATTCATTTTATTCCCACTAAAACAACCCACTTGAGACCCAAGAACAACCTAAGATTAGTTAGGAAAATTATGGAATAATTTTTTTTTCTTTAAAGGAGTCTACAACTAGGTTACAAGACAACAGCAGTCACTAACAAGTTCTAGATCAATTCGAATCCACAAGAGTATAATTTTCTTTCAAACAAAATTTTTAGAGGACAAAAGGTCCAAAATTTAGGGTTAGAAAGTTCAATTAGGGTCAGAGGGTAATTCCTCACCATACCCACTCTCTAACAAGATTAAAGATTCAACCTGATTTTTCTCTAAATTAATGCATTAAAAATTTCCCTAAATCATTTACATTTGATAGGAAATTTCTTCACCTTTCCATTGATATAAAGAAGTCCTCCTAACTACTCATATTTCTCAAGTTATGGGCCGATGGGCCTTGGGGTGAAAATTTTCCCCAAGAGCAGGCTTGTGGGCCCAAGGGAGGAAATTTGCCCCAAGGGTGGGTCTGTAGGCCGCGGGGAGAAATATTTCCCAAAGGATTGGTTGGGTCAGCGAGACCATGGGGGAATTCTAAAAAATTTCCCGACACGGGGTGAAAATACAACCTTGCGCTCGCGCTCCTACAAGTCTGCAAGGGACACGTGGCACCTCTTAAGCCAATACGGGGAAAGCAGGGTGGTGGGGATAAAAAGGGTTTAGCACCCCAAAGTCAAAAAGGGATAAATTCACTCATGTTGCCACTGACATCTTGTGATGCCATGTGACAACTCCTGATTGGCTTTGGGCCGGTGGGGAAACTTTAGAAAAAATTTCCAAATTTTTTTGAAACACTAACGGCAAAAAGGAACCCACTCCTCCGTCGTTGCATCGCGACGCCACGTGGCATATCCTGATCGGATATGGGCTGGCGGGGAAAATTTGGAAAATTTTCCCAACATTTTCTAGAAGCACTAAGTTAAAAAGGGATGTGCTCCTTCGCTGACACCTCATGGTGTAATGTGGCATCCTTTGATTGGCTGTCGGGTGGTGGGGAAAATTTGGAAAATTTTCCCAAAAACTTTCCAAAGTGCTAAGGGAAAAATTCAGACTTGCGGGTCTGCCCAGGAATTTTTTTCCAATTTTTTTTTTTTGACACCAAGTGAAGAAAAACTTCAAAAGGCTGTATTTTTTGATAGAGAGCTCTGGTTTGGGCAAAAGAGGACTTTCTTGAAAGCTATTGATGTCCTCTTTACATAAGAATCATTAAATTTTGACCCTTTTGATAAATTTTGGGCAGTAATTGCACTATAAAATTTTGTTCAATTGTTCTTGTCCTCTCTCAACATGTAAAATGACATGGAGAAATTGTTCTTAGGTGATTTAAGATAAGTTGTGAGGTAGATCTATGTGATTGAATTCAAATTAAATTTTTACATTTTGATAGCAAATACAACTGTGTGTCGCGACGGCCACGTGGGCATATCCTGATCGGAATCTGGTCTGCGGGGAAAATTGGAACATTTTCTCCCAACTTTTCCTAGAAGCCACTAAGTTAAACAGGGATGTGCTCCCGTCGCTGACACCGCAGAATCATTGTGTAATGTGGCATCCTTTGATTGGCTGTCGGGTGGTGGGGAAATTTGGAAAATTTCCCAAAAACTTTCCAAAGTGCTAAGGGAAAAATTCAGACTTGCGGGTCCTGCCCAGGATTTTTTCCAATTTTTTTTTTTTTTTGACACCAGTGAAGAAAAACTCAAGGCTGTATTTTTTGATAGATAGCTCCTGGTTTGGTCAAAAGAGGACTTTCTTGAAAGCTATTGATGTCCTCTTTACATAAGAATCTAAATTTTTGACTTTGATAAAGGTTTGCGTATAAATTTCACTTATAAAATGTGGTTCACTTTGTTCTTGTTCCTCTCTCAACATGTCAAATAGACATGAGAATTGTTCTTTAGGTGGATTTTACGATAAGTTTGGAGGTAGAATCTATGTGATTGAATCAAATTAAAATTTTTACATTTTGATAGCAAAACAACTGTGAAAGCACTGAACTTGGTTTTGCTAGGTTTTGACAGATTTCCTTTAAGTATTTTTGTCTAATTGGATTCGTTTAGGGAAAAATACTTCAATTTAATCATTTAGTTGTTATTTCATTATTATAGGTATGGTCTGTGCATTTTGAATTAAATAATTGCCAGTTTGAAAGTACAAGATAGAGATCAAATTTTTAAAGGGTTTATTTGCCATTTTCTTCTTCCAAGTATTATAATATGTTCCAATTCTAATCTAATACATTTAGTTGATTCAATTCAACTATTCAAAAACTAAAATACATCTCTAATTTCCAATTTTCACATATTTCAAAAGACAGAGTATTACACTTTCTTTATACGCATTTTTTCCTTTCAAACAGAGATTACAACTCACATCTAGATGATTAAGTTCAACACAATGATACAATTTGAGGAAGGTTATGCAATCCTTTATTTATTCCAAAAGACAACTTTACAAATTCCTTCTTTTATTATTTCCAAAATCATATATTATATACAGGGCAAAATAATACATTTTCTTCTCACGTGTTTCACTTTTACACTTTCCAAATAAGGATATCATAGTGTATGCTAAACACAAATTTCCAATGGAGTAATATAGTATGGACAAGACAAAACCACTTCCATTAATTCAAATGAAACTCTTACAACTTCCTTTCCATTTGTTTTCAAAATATAGCATACCAAATACGTATCATTCTTTCACATTCCAATTTACTCGTCCATAACTACTAAAACATCTTTCTATTACAAACATATATAAGTTCATCCACTTCATGTGGGAAAGATTACAATAAGATTTCATTTCACAAGGAATTGTGAAACTGTCTTTATCTCAGCTTGAGACAAGCAACATGCAGATTTCTCATTCTGTCAATTTTAACACAACAAGAGTAGGGGAAAGGCAATGCTCTCCACCTAACCAGGACATCCAATGAAAAGGAGAAGCCATCCTTCTTCATTTCCTCCTAAGACCCAACCACAATGTAATAAAATATGTGATCCAACTAATGGAAATAAGAGGCTTCCACAAACACACAAGCAACATTTTCAAAATAAAACACAGTCCCAAAATAGAATGTAGTTTACAACTACATTAAAACATGACAAACAATACTAAGGCTTTATCAAGCAAGCCAAAGGAGAAAGAAACTATGGGGGATGCTTCTTATGCCTCCCAAAAGGAGAAATTTGTATCACCACCTGAATTAAATACCATCAAAATTATAGTATATCAAAGCCCTGACATTCCTTATGCCTCCCCAAGTACCCCTTATTCCTAACATTTCCTTGTGCTTCCCCAACCTCTTTTTAATCCCAACGAGTAAAGAAACACAAGTTATTTCTTTGTAAGGTGGAACCCAAATCCCAACTCCTTCCTCCCTTATACCTCCCTAAACACACTTGTAACTCCTAGAAAATAGACCCCATAATCTTCTCCTACACCATTCCTAGGCCATCTACCCAAAAACCCACAAACATGCCAAAACATTCAAACATTAACATTTCATAAATATAAAAAGAAGTGTTTCAAGAGTGAAGCTCCTACATCTCCATGATGGAGTTGTTCCAAGTTCCAAAATAGCAAACTTTATCCCAATGCAAGCAATCGAAAACATCTAAGCTCAATCATGCAACAATCTTCCAAAAACTTCTTCAAAGCAATATCTTCAAACACCAAGAATAAATTTACCCAAGAATGAAGTCTCCAAGGTGAAGCAACCCAAAAACAAGGCAAGGAAATTGAATTTTATAGAAGAGGGAAGATAAGAGGATGAGGTGGATCCATGTAGGATGTCACATCACATATCCTCAACCCCAACTACCAAAGTCAACTTCATTCTCCTATGCACAATAAATAGGTGGGTTAATAAAATGATAGTTTACTTACACAATCAAATCCAACCCACACCCCAAAGGACTAAAATTAAATCATGTAAGAAAAGTGCAATTAAAACTTACAATTTGACTTACACAAATCATTATAAAATTCTAATCTCCACTCTCCAACCATATGTATGGTTGGTAATTAAATTTAAGAGGTATGGGACAAGTTTAACTTGTCCCACAAGCCTCCAAAATCAGCCTCCAAGAACAATTTTGAATTTCCAAGGTGGAGTGTTTCACACTCAAAAGTTAACTTACACATTACTAACACATCTCTTACAACCCTTTAATGCAAGGCCAACAACTCTATTAATTACTTTCTTATGAAATATTTTTATTTATTAACTTAACAACATGATTACTCATAATATTACACATCATTTAATGAATAATAAAAGGGTCAAATGCATCAAAAAATAACCACATGAAAACATAACAAAGGGTCCAAATAAATAAATACACATAATCCCTTGGTCACATAAAGGTGATCCTCCCCCCATGGGAATCCCTAACACACAAAAAACATGCACAAACAATGTAAGTTGTCATGGTGACCTTATTGAATTCATCTAGAATTCCAATGTGCTTTGTTATGATATTTTAAAGCTGTAAAATACAAATACCTCCTTCAGCCTCGTGGCCATATCAGAACATCCAAAATAATATAAATATAATTCCCAAAATCATATAGATATATTAATCACAACAACATCAAAGCAATCTAACAATATCATTTATAGTTTTATCAACAAATATATCATCATCCAATAATTTTTATTTTTAGGTCCACTCACAATATCTAAATATCACAAGTCCAAACAACATCCATAATATAATCATGTCAAACAGTATATCATCATCAACATATAAAATGTCTCTAATAATCATCATGCATCATAACTGAATCAAGTCAACAATAATCCATGATCTAATATCTAACATCATACTATAATAAAGTCCATAATCATGTCCCTAATATAATCAGTAGTATCATGATTAGTATCAAAAAGGTGTCAAAGGGAAGTTGGCACTACATCCCCCTCCCCTTAGACTCGAATTTCTCCTGGAATTCACTAGAACAAATGTGGAAACTGAACTCATAGCAAAGTAGCATCCTCTCATGTAGTTGCAGTCTCATCATATCTATTCCACCTCACCCAAACCTGATCAACCTCTCTACCTCGAAGGCCCAGGGTTCTGTAATCTAAGATTCAAATGGGCTCCACCATCACCTACCCCTAATCTTGTACATGAAATGATGTCTAATCTAACACATGAGAAGGATCTGCAACATATCTCCTAAGAACTGAAACATGAAACACATCATGTGCATAAAAAAAGCTAGGTGGCAATGCTAGATGGTAGGTAAAAGGGTCGATAAGCTCCAATATCTCAAAAGGACCATAAAATCTAGGAGCTAGCTTAGAACCTTTTCCATAACAGATAGGGATCTTGTGTGGTCTGACACAAAGGAAAACCTTCATGCCCACATCAGAACTATGGTCCATCCTATGCTGATCTGCATACTTCTTCTACCTGTCATGTACCTCCTGCAATCTTTGTCTGATTAAAATCACCTGTTGCTCCATGTCCTGCAAAAAAATTGGTCCAAGAGAAACCCAGTCATCTAACCTATCCCAATGAAGAGGTGTCATGCACTCTCTACCATACAAATCCTGAAAAGGATCCATGACTATAAAACTCTGAAAACTATTATTATAGGAAAACTCCACCAAGTATAGGTACTCTTCCCATCTAGACTGTTGATCCATCACATACATTATGAGCATTTCCTCTAAAATATGATTCACCCACTCAGTCTGTCCATCTGTCTCGGGGTGATATGTTGTGCTAAAGTTGATTCTCATCCTGAGGGCATGTTGCATGGTAGTCTAGAAATGGGAAGTGTACAAAGGATCACGGTCACTAATGATCTTTTGTGGAATCCCATGCAACCTAACAATCTCATCAAGATATACCCATGCCACTGCACTAGTTTTATAAGTGGTCTTCACCAAAAAAAAGTGAGCCACTTTTTTCAATTTATTAACCGTGACCATGATGGCATCATGGTGATATCTTGACATTGGTAACCCAACAATGAATTCCATAGAAATGGTGTCCCATTTCCACTCCGGTATAGCATGAGGAAAGAGAAGGCTAGCTGGAAGTTGATGTTTGGCCTTCACTTTCTAGAACTCTAGACATCGTGACACGAACTAGGCCACATCTCTACAAAGTCCTCTCCAATGATACAACTGTCACAAGGTAGCATGCATCTTCTTCACCCTCGGATGGGTTGAATAGGGTGCATGATGTGCCGCTGTCAAAATTTCCTACCTCAAGCCTCCATCTTTGGGAACATAAATCCAACCTCTATGCCTAAGAAGGCCATCTGCCTCTAGTGAGAAACCATCAAACCTCTCCTCGAGGGGTATCTAAGACTCGATCTCTACTAGAACTGCAGTTTAGAAGCTGTCAAGATGAAGCTACTGAATAATCCTACTCTGTAAATCTATGCTCACTGAGGTGGCCATAGCCACATGTCTCCATCTTCTGAGAGAATCTACCACCACATTCTCCTTCCCCTTCACATGCTCTATCTCCATATCATACTCACAAATAAACTCCATCCAAATCCGTTGACGAGCATTGATATTGGGTTGTGTGAAGAGGTGGCGAAGACTCAGGTGATCTGTCCTGAGTGTGAGTCTCTGACCAAGTAAAAAGTGCCTCCATAGAACCAAGGCATGCACAACTGCCACAAGATCAATATTATGAGTTGGATAATTAATCTCGTAATATTTTAGTTTGTGAGACTCAAAAACCACTACTCTGCCCTCTTGCATCAACACGCCTCCAAGCCCTGCTAACGAAGCATCCGTGTAAACGAAAAACTCACCTTGTGGATCCGGAACTGTGAGAATAGGTGCTATAGTGAGACATACCTTTAGTGTACTGAAGGCTTGCTCGCACCTGTCTGACCAAACAAACTTCTTCCCTTTCCTTTGAAAGGAAGCGATGGGGTGTGCAATCTGAGAGAATTCCTAAACAAATCTCGTATAGTAACCTGCTAGTCCCATGAAGCTACGTACTTCAGTCACAGTAGTGGGTGCTAACCAATCCATAATGGCTTTAACCTTGGAAGGATTGACAGTGATACCTTCCCCAGAAATGATATGACCCAATTACTACACCTCCATCTGGAAGAATGCACACTTCTGCAGGTTCCCGTAAAGCTGTTGCGCATGAAGATACTGAAGAACTTGGCAAAGTATCTCCTCATGCTCCTCACGCGTATGTGATAAAATAAAAATGTCATCAAGGAAGATGAGCACAAAGTGATCTAAGAATATCCTG
Organism: Taxus chinensis; assembly: GCA_019776745.2. Lineage (NCBI taxonomy): Eukaryota > Viridiplantae > Streptophyta > Pinopsida > Cupressales > Taxaceae > Taxus > Taxus chinensis. Next base: position 685,360,903 of record CM034152.1, read on the forward strand.
AATACCCCATTCATCAAACTCATAAACACTGCGGGGGCATTATTCAAGCCAAAAGGTACCACAGTGAACTCATAGTGGCCATATCTCATATGGAAGGCGGTCTTATGAATGTCTGCCTCCAAAATTCTCAGCTGATGGTAGCCTGACTTAAGGTCTATCTTAGAGAAAATTTTGGCTCCCTTCATCTGATCAAATAAATCATCAATGCATGGATGGGGATAATAATTCTTGATCGTTACCTTATTTAGCCAGCAGTAATCAACACACAACCATAAGGATCCATCCTTCTTATTTACAAAGATCATTGGTGCAACCTGAGGGGACACACTAGGATGAATTAGGACCTTCTCCAGAAGGCCCTCAAGCTGTAACTTGAGCACGTAGAGCTCAGGGGTAGTCATCCGGTAAGGTGCTCATGAAATAGGCTCTTCTCCCGGAACCAAATCTATATGAAAATAAATCTCATGTGGGGCTGGTAACCTAGGTAGATCCCCTAGAAAGACATTTTTCAACTCTCTCAAAATGGGATGGTCATCTAGCGATGGTCCACTAGACCCATCCTATGATCTTTCACTGACTGTGACACCAAACATCTAAAAACCTCGTTGCACACACTGCTTAAGCTGCATAGCGGAAATGGTACGAATAGAAACGGGTTTCCTGACCCCTGATATCACTGACTCAAATCCAAAATCATATGCACAAGATATAGTCATGTGGTAATAATCCATCCTGACCCTGTGAGAAGACAACCAGTCCATGCCCAAGATGACTCCATAAGATCCCAATGGAAGGATACAAAGATCTGAGGTAGTTGTGAAAGGTCCCAAATCCACCACACTCCTTAACTAAGGAGTCTATAGAGATGTTGGCTCCAAAAGCCATCTCAACATCCCAACTATGACCCTACCTAACTACCACCAACCTGCATCACTCTACTAAAGATGGTAAAATAAAAAAATCAGAAGAACCAAAATCAAACAAAATGGAGGTAGTAGTGCCTCTAATGTTACCTATAGTCTCAATAACCATACTTTGATGCTCTGCCTGGAATTTCTCGATAGCTACGTACATCCTTTGACTACTCCCCATATCACCAATAGTAGGCTCTGATATCTATGTCTTACCCTTTTTATTAGGGTTATGTGGGCATTCTCTCTAAAAATGTCTAGTAACACCACAACCAAAACACTCGCCTAATCCTCTCCCTTGTGTAGTAGATCCAGTCGGTGCCCTAGAGGTCTATGGTGTGGATCTTGATGATCTGGCTGTAGTATGCTAAGGTATCTACTGGTGAGATCTTACTGAGTGAGCTCTCTGGGAACCTTGTGTCCTGATGGGACCCCTAGGAGGAGGCCCTATACTCTAACCTCTTTGTGCATCAAACCTCTATAGAGGTCTATAAGGTGGGTGGGACTGTTGCTGCTACTGCTGTGGTCTAAAAGATGACTGTGTTGAACCCTATCCACCATGAGGAAGAGGTACTGACCCCCTCGATCTGCTATCTTGCATCTACTGTATGCGGCTCCAGACTCGGTCTCTATCCTGCTGGGTCTTTCCCCAAGTCTCCTCTGTTATATAGTCCTTCTCGACGGCCTCAGCTAATATCTATGGACAATGGATCCAAAATGCACATCCAATGTCTAGATTCAGGCCTCAGATGAACCTGTGGATTCACACCTGCTCATCCTGTATGTAATCAACATGCTGGAGTAGATCAAAAAATCTACTCTCATACTCAACCACTATAAGAGATGCCTTTCGTAGGTAATGGAACTCATCTATTCGCTGTTGAATGAACCTCTGTGACAAATATCTACTCTGGAAACACTCCTCAAAGAGCTCCCAGGTAACTATCTCAAAATCAACATGGAGCTTCTTCTCCTCTATCTGCCACCAGACACCAGCTCCATCCCTCAGTAGATGAATCGCAACATGATCTTTCGTGCTGCTAGAACAAGGTCAAAGATTGAAGCATCTGCTCAAGCTCACCAACCAAGCCTTTTCTTGAAATCCACATGTGTCACCAGAATAATGTGATGGCCAAAGCTTCTGAATCTCCCTGATGTGATCTGCAACTATGGCCTGACGGACCCTAGGCTGCTCTACATGCACATCCCTAATCCTAGGGCTCCAATACCTCTCTCTATGTCCCAAAAATTGCTCACCCTGTCCCCTTTGTGATGAATTTTCTTTGGCTAACTCTATATGTAAGTTCTTTCCTCCATGTTCCTCAATGGGTTGAGGAGATACATCACCCTCAATGGAAGTGACTCTATCATGTCTGGATGCATTTCCTCCTACTAATCCTCCATGTAGAGTGACATTAACATCTTGAAGAGTCTGTAAAATCTGGGGTAGGATGGATATTACAGCATGATCTGGTGGTGGTAAGTCTAGGTCCATGTGAAAAGACTCATCTTGTCTGCGCCTCCTGCACAGAACAAGATGAGAGTTAGTTCCTTATTCAAGATCTTGCTTATATTCCATGGTTACTAGAATGTGTAATTTCTAAACTAAGTTATTTTCTAGATTTAAAAGTGTGCTAGGTTTAAGGTTCATGTCTCAAGTTTTATAGTGTGCCTAATGGCCCAATATTTTTAACTACTTCTCTGATACCAAGTGTGATGCCCACTAAAACAACCCACTTAAGACCCAAGAACAACCTAGGATTAGTTAGGAAAATTATGGAATATATTTTGTTGTTTAAAGGAGTCTACAACTAGGTTATAAGACAACAGCTGTCACTAACAAGTTCCAAATCAATTCTAATCTATAAGAGTATACTTTTCTTTCAAACACAATTGTTAGAGGACAAAAGGTCCAAAATTTAGGGTTAGAAGGTTCAATTAGGGTCAGAGGGTAATTCGTCACCATACCCACTCTCTAATAGGCTTAAATATTCAACCTGATTTTTCTCAAAATTAACACATTCAAAATTTTCCTAAATCATTTCCATTGTATAGGAAATTTCTTCACCTGTCCATTGATATAAAGAAGTCCTCCTAAATCCTCATATTTCTCAACTTATGGGCATGAGGGCCTTGTGGTGAAAATTTTCCCTGAGAGTGGGCTTGTGGGCCCAAGGGAGGAAATTTGCCTCTGGGGCGGGTCTGCGGGCCACGGGGAGAAATATTTCCCGGAGGAGTGGTCAGGTTGGCGAGGTCACTGGGGAATTTTGGAAAATTTCCCTACATGGGGAGAAAATCTAGCCTTGCAACCGTGCTCCCACGAGTCTGCAAGGGACATGTAGCACCTCTTAAGACAACGTAGGGAAAGTGGGGTGGCAGGGATAAAAAGGGTTTAGTACCCTGAAGGTAAAAAGCAATAAATTCACCCACGCCTCTGCCGACACCTTGCGATTCCACGTGGCAGCTCCTGATTAGCTGCGGGCCGGTAGGGAAACTTTAGAAATTTTTCCCAATTTTTTTTGAAACACCAAAGGCAAAAAGGGACCTAATCCTCTGGCATTGCCTTACAATGCCATGTGGTAGCTCCTAATTGGCTATGGCCCGGTGGGGAAAATTTGAAAAAAATTCCCAAAATTTTTTGGAAGATCTAAGTTAAAAGGGAATCCGCCCCTCTTCTGACACCTCATGGTGCCACATGGTAGCCTTTGATTGGTTGCGGGCCGACAGGGAAAAATTTTCCAAATTGCTAAGGGAAAAATTTGGGCCCGCTGGCCCACCTAGGAATTTTTTTCCAAAATGTTTTTTTCGACTCCAAGTGAAGAAAAACTTCATAAGGCCATAAATTTTGATAGAGAGCTCAGTTTTGGGAAAACGAGGACTTTCTGGAAAGCTCTCGAAATCCTCTTTACAAAAAATCATTAAATTTTTATTTTGATAAATTTTGAGGGGTAAATTTCATGAAAACGTTATGCAGGATTTTAAAGTACAAACTGGTAATTTTAACTTAAAAAGTTTTGTTCAATTTGTTCTTGTTCCTCTCTCAACATGTCAAATAGACATGGAGAATTTTTATTAGATGGATTTAGGATAATTTTTTGAGGTAGATCTATGTGATTGAATTCCAATTCAAAATTTTAAAATTTTGACAGCAAAACGACTGTGAAAGCTTTGAACTTAGTTTTTCCAGGTTTTGAAAGATTTCCTTTAAGTATTTTTGTCTAATTGTATTCTTGTAGGGAAAACTACTTCAATTTAATCATTTAGTTTGTTATTTCATTGTTACAAGTTCGGTCTGTGCATTTTGGATTAAATAATTGCCAATTTGAAAGTACAAGATAGAGATCAAATTTTAAAGGGTTTATTTCCCATTTTCTTCTTCCAAGTATTATAATATGTTCCAATTCTAATATAATACATTTAGTTGATTCAATTCAACTATTCAAAAACTAAAATACATCTTTGATTTCCAATTTTCACATATTTCAAAAGACAGAGTATTACACTTCGTTTATATGCATTTCTTCCTTTCAAACAAAGATTACAAATCACATATAGATGATTAAGTTCAACACAATGATACAATTTGAGGAAGGGTATGCAATCCTTTATTTATTCCAAAAGACAACTTTACAAATTCCTTCTTTTATTATTTCCAAAATCATATATTATATACAGGGTAGAATAATACATTTTCTTCTCACGTGTTTCACTTTTCCACTTTCCAAATAGGGATATCATAGTGTATGCTAAAGATAAATTTCCAATGGAATAATATCATATGGACAAGACAAAACAACTTCTATAAATTCAAATGAAACTCTTACAACTTCCTTTACGTTTGATTTCAAAATACAACATACCAAATACGTATCATTCTTTCAGATTCCAATTTACACTTCCATAACTACTACAACATCTTTCAATTACAAACATATACAAGTTCATCCACTTCAAGTGGGAAATGTTACTATAATATTTTATTTCACAAGGGACTGTCAAACTGTCTTAATCTAAGCTCCAGACAAGCAACATGGATATTTCTCATTCTTTCAATTTTAACACAACAAGAGTAGGAGAAAGGCAACGCTCTCCAACCAAACAAGATATCCAATGAAAAGGAGAAGCCATCCTTCTTCATTGGCCCCCGAGCCCCAACCAGAATGCAATAAAAGATGTGATCCAACTAATGGCAATAAGAGGCTTCCACAAACCCATAAGCAACATTTTCACAATAAAACACAGTCCCAAAACAGAATGTAGTTTACAACTACATTAAAACATGACAAATAATACTAAAGCTTTATCAAGCAAGCCAAAGGAGCAAGAAACTCTGGGGGATGCTTCTTATGCCTCCCAAAAGGGGAAATTGGTATCACCACTTGAATTACAACTACCAAAATTATAGTATATCAAAGCCCTAACATTCCTTATGCCTCCCCAAGTACCCCTTATTCATCACATTTACTTATGCCTCCCCAACCTCTTATGGAACCCCATAATGAGTAAAGAAATGAAATTTGTTTCTTTGTAAGGTGGAACCAAAATCTAAACTCCCTCCTCCCTTATACCTCCCTAAACACACTTGTTCCTCCCAGAAAATAGACCCCATAGTCTTATCCTATAGCATTCCTAGGACATCTACCCAACAGCCCACAAACATGCCAAAACATTCACACATTAACATTTTCATAAATAAAAAATGAAGTGTTTCAAGAGCCAAGCTCCTACCTCTCCATGATGAATTTTTTCCAAGTTCCAAATCCACAAACTTTATCCCAATGCAAGCAATCCAAAATAGCCAAGCTCAAGCATGCAACAATCTTCCAAAAACTTCTTCAATGCAAGAAATCCAAACAACAACAAGAAATTCACCCAAGAATGAAGTCTCCAAGGTGAAGCAACCCCAAAACAAGGCAAGAAATTCTAATTTTATAGAAGAGGAAAGAGTATAGGATGAGGTGGATCCATGTAGGATGCCACATCACACATCCTCAACCCCAACTCCCAAATTCAACTTCATTCTCCAATGCACAATAAATAGGTTGGTGAATAAAATGACAGTTTACTTACACACTCAAATCCAACCCACACCCCAAAGGAATGAAATTGAATCACGTAAGAAAAGTGTAACTAAAACTTACAATTTGATTTACACAAATGCTTTATAAAATTCTAATCTCCACTCTCCAACCATAGGTATGGTTGGTAATTAAATCTAGGCGGTATGGGACAAGTTTAACTTGTCCCACAAGCCTCCAAAATTATCCTCCAAGCACAATTTCGAATTTCCAAGAAGGTGGAGTGTTTCACACTCAAAACTTAACTTACACATTACTAATACATCTCTTACATTCCTTTAATACAAGGCCAACAACTCTATTAATTACTTTCTTATGACATATTTTATTTTATTAATTTAACAACATGATTACTTATAATATTACACATCATTTAATGAATAATGAAAGGGTCAAATACATCACAAAATAATCACATAAAAACATAACAAAGAGTCCAAATAAATAAATACACATAATCCCTTGGTCACATATAAAGGTAATCCCCCCCATGTGAATCCCTAACAAAAATAAACACGCAAAAACAACACAAGTTACCATGGTGACCTTGTTGAATTCATCTAGAATTCCAATGTGGTTGGTCTCCAATCCCCTGATGTTTGTTATGATATTTTAAACCTTCAAAATACAAATACCTCCTTCAGCCTAGTGGCCATATCAGAACATCTAAAATAATATAAATATAATACCGAAAATCATCTATATATATGATTCACAAAAACATCAAAGCAATCTAACAATATCATTTATAGTTTTATCAACAACTATATCATCACCCAATAATTTTCATTTCTAGGTCCACTCACAATATCCAAATATCACAAGTCTGAACAACATCCATAATATAATCATGTCAAAAAGTATATCATCATTAACATATAAAATGTCTTGAATAATCATCATGCATCATAACTGAATCAAGTCAACAATAATCCATGATCTAACATCTAACATCATACTATAATAAAGTCCATAATCATGTCCCTAATATAATCAGTAGTATCATGATTAGTATCAAAAAGGTGTCAAAGGGAATTTGGCACTACAATTCACACCATCTCCACTATGTAGCTTAAGCGGTGTGTGAAACGTGGTTGTCAGATGTATGCTATTATGGTTAGCGAATGATCAAAGGATGAGTCTAGTGAACCATCCTTTGATGACCATCACATTTTGAGAGAGTTTGTTGATGTTTTTCCAACGAAGTTAGCGGGGTTACCACCCCCATGTGAGATATATTTTCACATAGATCTGGTCTCGAGCACAGAGCCTATCTCATAAGCACCCTATCAGATCACTACCCCTGAGCTTTGCAAGCTCAAGTTGCAGCTTGAGGGCCTTATAGAGAAAGGCCTAATCTGTCCTAGTGTATCCCCTTGGGGTGCACCAATGATTTTTGTGAAGAAGGACGGATCTCTGTGGTTGTGTATTGATTACCTCCAGCTAAATAAAGTAACGATAAAGAATCGTTACCCCCCTTCTATGCATTGATGATTTATTTGATCAGATGAAGGGGGCCAAAATCTTCTCAAAGATAGACCTTAAGTTAGGTTATCATCAGATGAGGATCACTGAGGCAGATATTCATAAGACTTCTTTCTGTATGAGATATGACCACTATGAGTTCACAGTAGTGCCTTTTGGTTTGATGAATTTCCCTACAGTGTTCATGAGCTTGATTAATGGGGTGTTCAGGACATACTTGGATTGCGTCTTGCTCATTTTCCTTGAAGACATTCTGATTTACTCATGTACGCATGAGGAGCAGCTTTGCCAAGTTCTTCAGTGTCTTCATGAGCAACATCTTTATGGGAACATGGAGAACTGTGTATTATTTTAGACAGAGGTGTATTATTTAGGCCATATCATTTTTGGGGAAGGTATCGTTGTCAATCCTTCCAAGATTTGAGCTATTATGGATTGGCCAACACCTACTAGTGTGACAAAGGTGCGCAGCTTCATGGGTTTAGCAGGGTATTATAGGATATTTGTATAGGACTTCTCTCAGGTTGCGCACCCCATAACTTCCCTTCAATAAAAAGGGAAGAAGTTTGTATGGCCATACAAATGTGAGTAGGCCTTCAGGACAATAAAGGATTACCTCACGAAAAATGCCTATTCTTGTAGTGGCAGATCCTTAGGGCGAGTTCTTTGTATGCACAGATGATTCTTTGGTAGAACTTGGAGGTTTGTTGATCTAGGAGGGAAGAGTAGTTTCTTTTGAGCCTCGCAAACTCAAATACTATGAACTCAATTATCCTACTTGTGATCTTGAGCTTGTGGTAGTTTTTCATGCCTTAGTTCGATGGATACACTTCCTTCTTAGCCAAATATTTACACTCAGGACTGATCACTTAATTCTTCTCCACCTCTTCACATAGCCCAATCTCAACGCTCATCAGTGGCATTGGATGGACTTACTTTATGAGTACGACATGGAGTTAGAGCATGTGAAGGGGAAGGAAAATATGGTTGCAGACGTCCTGAGTAGATGAAGACATGTGGTTATGGCCACTTTAGTGGGTACAGATTTATGGAGCAAGATATTGCAGCAACTTCCTCGCAATAGTTTCTACCATGCAGCTAGAGCAGAGATTGAGTCTCAAAGACTCCTTGACCGGAAGTTTGACGGATTTTCATTGGATTCAGAAAACCTTATTCGACAAAGAAGTTGGATATATGTTTCTAGAGATGAAGGCTTGAGACAAGACATTTTGACAGAGGCTCATCATGCACCCTATCCAGCCCATTACGGGGTGAAGAAGATGCACGCAACCTTGAGATATTTGTACTATTGGAGGGGATTTCAAAGAGATGTGGCTCAATTTGGGTCATGCTATTTAGAGTGTCAAAAAGTGAAGGTCGAGCATCAGCATCCAACTAGCCTTCTTTTTCCTCATGTTATACCAGAAAGGAAATGGGACACCATTTCCATGGACTTTATAGTTGGGTTACTGATGTCGAGATACCACCATCATGGTCACGTTGGATAAATTAATGAAAGTGGCTCATTTTTATATGGTGAAGACTACCTACACAACTAGTGCAGTGGCATGGGTATATATTGATGAGATTTTTAGATTGTATGGGATTCCATGGAAGATCATTTGTGACCATGACCCTTTGTACATTTCCCACTTCTAAACTACCATGCAGTATGCCCTTGGGATGAAGATAAATTTCAGCACATCTTATCACCTTGAGATAGATGGACAGACTGAGCAGGTGAATCATATTTTGGAGGACATGCTTAGGATGTACATCATGGATAATCAGTCGAGATGGGAGGAGTATTTGTACTTGGTGGAGTTTTCCTACAATAATAGCTTCCAGAGTTCGATAGGAATAGCCCCTTTTTAGGCACTATATGGCAGAGAGTACATGACACCTCTTAGTTGGGACATCTTAGAGGATAGGTTTTCTCTTAGACCAACTTTATTATAGAACATGGAGTGGCAAGTTATTATGATCAGGTAGAGATTGTAAGAGGTGCAAGACAGGAAGAAGAAGTATGTGGATCAACATAGGATAGATCGTAGTTATGAGGTGAGCATGAAGGTTTTTATTCATGTTAGACCACATAAGAGCCCTATCCATTACGAAAAAGGCTCTACACTTGCTCTTAGATTTTTGGGTCTCTTTGAGATCTTTGAGCGTATCAGTCCTTTGGCCTATCGTCTAGCGTTTCCACCTAGATTGTCTCGAGTCCACGACGTGTTTAATGTTTTTATACTTACGAGATATATTGTAGATCATTCTCATGTGTTAGATTGGCCCTCATTGCAAGTGCAGGATCAGGGGCAGGTGATGGTGGAGCTTTTCCATATTTTAGAGCACAGGACCCTGGGCCTTTGAGGTAAAGAGATTGATAAGGTTCAAGTCCAGTAGGACAGATATGATGAGATTACGGCTATATGGGAGGATGATACATTACTATGAGTCTAGTTTCCACACCTATTCCAGTGACTTCCATGAGGAAGTCAAGTCTAAGGGGAGGGGGATGTAGTGCTCACTTCCCTTCGACACTTTTTTACTATTGATTTTGATATTGTCGACTATACTTATGGATATTATTGTAGATTTTTGACTTAGCATGATGTTAGATGTTAGAGATACTGGACTGTTATTGATTTCAATTCATATATAATGTGTGTGGATTATTGGAGACATTTTATATTGATGATGATATGTTGTTGACATGGTTATATATATTTTTCTTACATGCGATACTTTCATCATCTTGAGTAGACCTTAACAATTGAACTAACCTTGTGATCATATGGATATGGATGAAATGTATAATTAAGATGTTGTTATAAATTATAAATGATATCGTTATTTGCCTAGATGATGTTTGATTCATATATAGATGATTGTGGATATATATTGTATATTTTATCCTAGATGTTTTGATGCATCCACGCAGCCAAAGGAGGTTTTATGTGTTTTACAGGTAACCATGTCACAACAAACAACAGGGAGATTGGAGACCAACCACATTGGAATGCTAGATGAATTCAACAAGGGTCACCATGGCAACATGTATTTTTTTTTTGTGTATGTTTTTGAATTGTTGTTAGGGGGTACCCATGGGGGAGGGGAAATAACCTCCAATTGTGACAAAGGGGTTGTGTGTTATCTCTTTTAGTAGTTTCCTTTATTGAATTTTTGTATGTGATTTTAGAGTGATGTATTCTCCTTTTATTAATTACTTGATTTGTGTCTAGATTAGTAAATTAATATTTTTTTACTAAATTAGTTGTGGATGGGTCAAAAGGATTTCATTTATTAGATTAGATGGCTCTTGGGTTATGTGTTGTAAGTTGAGTGCTTGTGATCTTGAGTGTTGTACACTCTACCCCTTCATGGAAATTCGAATTTGGCCTTAAGGGCCAATTTTGGAGGCTTGTAGGACACGTCAAACTTCTACCACACCTCTTAAATTGCTATACCAACCTTACCTACGGATTGGGTGGTAAAAAATAGACCACATTAAATGTTTTGGGAAGACAAAAAGGTAAAATTTTATTGCACTTTCTTTCATGTAATTAAATTTATCCTTAGGTGGTGTGGGCTTGGGTTGTGTGTGTAAGTAATTTTTCATTTCAGTCACCCTCCAATTTATTGTGCATTGGGGTTGAGCATTGATTTTGGAGGTGGATTTGACGATGAGTGATGTGGCATCCTACATGGATCCACCTCACCCTCCTCTCCTCCTTTTCTATTTATTCAAGTTATTTTGCTTGTTTGGGGGTTACTTCGTTTCTTTGTGTTCTTGAATTTTTTAGGAGTTAGAGGATTTTGGAGTACTTGTGGATTTTTTGGAACTTCTTGGTGATTTTTTGGGCTTTAAGAAGCTTGGTGTGGGACTCTTAGATCAAGATATACCATGGAAAGGTAGGAGCTACACTCTTGTAAAATAGTTTCTTTTATATTGTGTATATGTGCATGTTTTTTAGTGTTTTGTTATGTTTGTTGGGTGCTTGGGTAGATTGCCTAAGTGTGGTGTAGGAAGGGACTATGGGGATCTTACATGTGGGGAGGCATAAGATTTTATTTCATGTTTTGGAGGGAGTTGGGTTGGGTGCCCCACCTTGGACAAGAAATTTCTTACATTTCTAACTTGGTTTTTTTTTATGAGGGAGTCATAAGAGATTGTAGGGAGGTATAAGAGAATGTGGAAGGTATAAGAGGTTCTTGAGGGAGACATAAGAGTGTGGTAGGGGTTTTGAGATGTTTATTGGAGATTTTTAAGGTGGGCACACCATTTTCCATTGGGAGGCACAAGTGACCTCCGCATAGATCTTACTCCTTTGGCTTTTGCATGTTGAAACCTTGTGTATTTTGTTGCTTTCCTTTTTGTGATTGTAATTGTATTGTTTGTGTTTTGGTATGGTTGTAGAATCTTGTATTTTGATGTGGAAAATTGTTTTTTTTCCATGAGTTGAATCCATTTTTCAGTGCAATGTGGTTGGGGCTTGGGAGCCAATGATGAGGATGGCTTCTTCTTCTCATTGGAATTCTTGGTTAGGTGGAGAGTGTTGCCTCTCCCCCCTTTCTTGTTGTGATCAAATGAAGTATGGTCAAGCTCTCTTGTTGGTGATGTGAAACTTGGAGCTTTTTTTGGTGTCTAAAAGAAATATTTTATTGTCAAAAAACATCCTTGTTATTCCCACTTAGGGTGGAAGACTTGTAATATTGTATTTCATTTTAGCTTTCATTCTTATAAAAATTCCCACTTTAAGTGGAAGATATTGTATTAATTCTTGTGAAGAAAAATCATATTGATCATTGGATATTAAATTAGTGTTTATGTTAAAAAGCGGAAAGAAAGAATTGTGTTTGTAAAGCTAGTTTTGTAGAAATAGAAAGAAGTTTGAAAAGGGAAACATCTTATTCCATTGTAGTTGATTTATTCCCACCAAAGTGTGTTCCTCTTGTTCTAAATAAATTATTGGAAATATTTTTGAAACTCTCTTGTGGATTTTTGGAAAATTGCATGAAGAAATATAACTTGGAAAGTATTTGATTGTTTTACTTGAAAGGCATGTAAAGGAAGAAGTTAGACTAATCTTGTTAATTTTCTTGCATTGTTGAAAGAAAGTTAAACTTATTCAAGTGGATGGAAAGAACTTAAGTTTTAAATAGTATTTCAATAGGCCAATGAAGTAGCCTAAGTACTATTCTAGTATGTAAATCTCATTTAAAACTTATTGAAAATCTATTACAAAGTATTAATGGAAAGGAAATGTATTCTATTTTACCTTCTATATAATGTTTAGGACATGGGCTAGAAAAGAAAGTGTTAATGCAAAGCTTTTAACTTACCCACCCCCTCACTATCTACATTTCACTTATATTTTTGTAGTAATGCTAATATCCTAAAAATTATTAATAATGAAATATTATTAATATTGAGGGACTTACTAATATGATAATATATGTTAATATTATTATATTATATAATAAAAAAATTATACTATGATAAGCTATAGTCATAAATTTTCAAATTGATACATATATATATATAACATGATATATATATATATATATATATATATACATATTATATATATATATATCCTTCACAAATGGAAACATAGATCAAGCTTAACTAAATCACAAAATAGGATAAAACCATTTGCCTAATTGAACAAATAATATTAAAATGAAATAAATAAATAAATTAAAAAACCCTAATGAGGTTATAAACAAATAATAAAAATAATGGATCTTGAATGTCTCCCCAAAAGCTTAAAGGGCCTCCAGTGGCTTCTCATCCTCCTCTAACAAGCTGCAAAACAAAAGGGAAACAATGTGCCAAAGGAAAAGAGAAAGTAACTTCTTAAACATTCTTTAGGGTTAGTTGTCTTTTCTCTCATCAAAGGTCTTAAATGAATCCATCTAAGGGATGAGATTCATACCTACAAAAAGTTGGTGGGGAGCGGGTGAGTGGAATTTGAATTTAAATTTAAATGTTTTAATTCCAAAAATACATGGGTTGACTTTTTATGATTTCACTTTATAGGGTAGGGGTATGTTTATTATTCTAGCCCCGTGTCAAATAGGGACCTTGTTAATTGTTATAACCTTGTGGAATTTTATAACTTTAGCATTTATTTATATTGTCCCTTTACCCTTGAGACTTAATCGTGGGATTTTAACTATAGTAGAATTAAATGGTTTATTTAAATGTCTTATCAACATAACTTTTAAGGGGAACCTAAACCATGATTAGTCTAATTAAGTCCATTAAAATATAATGTGAACTTTAATACTTTTTTATAATGGAGAAAATTATTTTATTAAATATAATCAACTTAGAAACATTAAGGTGACAACTATATTTTTTAAGCCTGTTTGTGGGCATATTTTTCAAAAAATATTATTCCATAATTTTTCTAGCTTGTCCTAGGTTGTTCTTTGGCTTCGTGCAGGTAAATTTTGCGGTTATTCCAAAAGGATTTTTCTCAACACCAAATCCATATTGTGGTATCCATCTCTATTCTACTTCATTGCCACATTTTTTATGGTTCCTAGATTAATCTAGTCTCAAACAATTTAATATTAGGTTTAAAGCATTTGTCCATATCTTTTTCACAATAAGTCTCAACATTGGTTGCATAAAATTTTTAAAAGAGATAATTTCAAACTCACCACTCATGCCTTGGATTCAATTATATAAATTCAAAATGATATTCCTGAAGAAAACTCTATACAATTACGATTTTAACCTTCTATATGTAGTGCCCACTTCCCTTCGACACCTTTTTGCTTTGATTTTTTTACTATCGACTACATTTATGGACATGGTTGTATCTTTTTGATTCAGCATGGTACTATATGTTAGATATACTAGACTATTGATGATTCAATTCATATATGATGCGTGTGGATTATTAGAGACATTTTATATTGATGTTGATATGTTGTGGACATGGGTATTTATACATATATTTATGACATGTGATATACTTTCGTCGCCTTGACTAGGATTTGATAATTAAATTTATGTTGTGATCATTTTGACATGGATGAGACGTTGGATAGAAATTTTGCTAGAAATTTGTAAATGATTCGTAATTTTCCTAGATGATATTAGTTCGTATATAAATGATTTTAGTTGTATACTACATATTTTTGCATGGATGTTTTGATGCGGCCACGAGGCCGAGGGAGGTATTATTTGTTTTGAAAGTATATTTATATTCACAACATCATCAGGGGGATTAGAGACCAACCGCATTTGAATTCTAGATGAATTTAGCTAGGGTCACCATGGCAACATGTAATTGTGTGTGTGTTAGAATTATTTTGGTTAGGGGAAAATTGTGACCAAGGGGTCATGTGTTGTTTTATTTTAACTTCTCTTTCTTGTTATGATTTTATGTGTTCCTTTGAGTGATGTAATTTATTTGTCTTAATTATTTAGTTTTGATGTATGTTCCTCCCCCTTTGACTCAGTGGGTCTAAGTTTCTTTATTAGAGTTAAATCAACCTATTTTCCTAATTAATCAAAGATGTGACCAAAAGGAGAACATTAATTAGACTTTATTTACTCTTAGATTTTGTATTGTGTGTTGAATGCTTGAAATTTTGAGTGTTGTACACTCTACCCTCATGGGTAACTCAAATTTGACCTTAAGGGAAAATTTTGAAAGCTTGTGGGACAAGTTAAACTTGTCCCACACCTCTTAATTGACATACCAACCATACCTATGGATTAGGGGGGTCAAAATTTGACCCCATTAGGTGTTTTGGGAAGAGAAAAAGGTGAAATGTTTATTGCACTTTCTTTTAAATATTTAATTTTGTCCTTTGGGGATGATGGCTTAGTTTTTGTGTGCAACGTATTTGTTAGTGCAAATTCATTGCACCCCCAAATGAGTTAGAGATCTACTTTTCTAAGGCAAACTCATCTGGTGTGAATGCATAACATTTTGTTTTCTCCAAGGTGTGGGACCTTGCAAGGTGATAAAAATATCCAGATTGAAGCTAGTTCTTACTCCTTTGTTTAGGTGTATGCATGTAATTTTGTAGAGGTTCTGATTCAAAATCCTATTTCTAAAACTATCAAGGAGATAAGGTTGAGAGAAAAACAAGGAAATGGAAATAAAACTAAGCAAAAACAGAAAGGTGATACACCAAAGGAGTGCGGAACTCCTTGCTTTGCAAAATATAGACACAAATCATGAAGATGAAGCAACAAAACATGAAAAAATTATCGGAATGCAATGAAAGATCATAAGGAAAACAAACCAATGTAAGAGAGCATTGGAAAATCAATCACTATGCATGTATTGTCAGTTCTAGAATTGATACAATACGTTCCATTGGGAAGGAGGAAAAATATGTGATGTAGCATGTATGAGAGGTTTGAAACTCTAAAATCTACCTACTAAGAAAGAAAAGAGAGCTTGCAAGAAAAAAATGTCTAACCCTTTACAAATGAGCCAAATTTGGCTTTTAATGGCAAAGCAGAATGAAGGGAAAGAAAAAAATGTGGGCTAATTGATTTTTGATCTCAAACCACCGACAAGACTCATTAAAAAATCAAGGGAACCATCATAAATCCATTTTTCGGTGTATTTGACCATTTTAGAGAAGAAACGAGTGCCATACTTCATCAATTATGGTAGTTGGGGGTCAGTTTTACATTTTTTCCCGTGCCAAAGGAATTTCTTCATTTTTCTCCCACAAAACTCTGCCAAAAATTAGAATTGAATAGGTCCATTGTGTATATAATTTCAATAGCTTTCCAATGATACCAAGAACGCAAAAATCCTAGCTTTAGATCAAAATTTATGCCCCTCTAAAGATTTAGGGCCAAAATGGTAAAAAAAGACAGAGTCAAAATTGGGTCGGTGGGGTCAAAATTTAAAATTTTCCCTTTTTGGAAAAGTTTCCGAAAACACTCTGCACCTCCACCCCTCCGATGACACGTGGCACATTATTATTGGTCTGTGGCTTCAGGAAAAAAGTTATGTCCCTTTGATGCAATTGGAAAATTTTCAAAAAATACTCCATGCCTCTACCACTCCCAGACACGCGGCACTCTCCTATTGTCTTGCGGGCCTTAACTGAATTTTTTATCCTCTGTGGGCTTGGGGGCCAATTTTTTCCTTTTTTTTTTTAAGCCAAAAGGGTTAAGTATCACAATTATCTCTGCGCCTCCACCACTCCCCCTCCGTGGGCCCACGGGCCAAAATTTTTCCCTGTGCCCTTTGGCCAAACACCAAAAAACTCTAAGTCCTTCAGCCAACCCACCAATCCATCTCGACAAGTGATGCTCTCCTATTGGCTGTGGGCTTGCCTAGGGAAAATTTCCCTAAGAAACTCCACCGAGCCATAACTTGAAAATTACAAGGAGTTAGGAGGAAAAGTTTACCTTTCTCAAAAGATGAGAAAATCCTCTGTCTGATGAAAACATACCCAAAATTTTTTGAGTCCCTGAAGTGTGAAAAAAATTCATTTTAAGTAACGGCAAGGAAAAGGAGAAGGAGTTAGACAAAATAAGTAGGGGCTTATTTTGGATAACAATTCTGGCGACTCAGACGGGTCATCTTCCTGCTAGATTAAATGATCAACTGCCTTGAAGCATCCATTGGGCATGGAGTCATGATAGATAACCTGCAAACTAATCCTTTCCTTGAACACTTCCATTTTAAGTCTCTTGGAAACTACTGAAATTTGGAGTTGATCTTTACTAAAATGCCACTGAAATGGACTATGCAAGAGCAAAACTAGCACCACAAAAACTATGTAAAAAATTGAAAATCAGACATACCCCAAGTGGGATATGAAGAGTATGCATAAACACTTATTCTGCTAAAAGAAAACCTACCTACTCTACTCTAACCAAGAGTAAAGGGAGCTCAAACAAAAACTGCAACTGGCAGGGAAAAATAGCTTCCCTTCCCCAAAAATGGCAGCCATGCAACTAATTTGGCACTGAACATTGCTGGTTGGATGAGTGAAAAAATGACCATAATCTGGTCCTCCACCCAAATCATCAAGGTATCAACATTAATGAAAAATAACTCCTCAAGTTGACCTGCATTGGACTCTTGTGGGTATTGATGGTGACCCTTGGTACTCTGATGCTCATCCTCATGTATTAAAGTAGGCATGATTTGTTTTGGTTTCTCCTTTGGCTTCAATGAAGCCAAGTACCTGATTGGGCATGGTCTGATCTTTTAGATGTGCCCATAGCTCTAATTTTCAACTCGAAAAATGGAGTCTTCTTGTAGACCTTCTTGGGTGGATGATGTGGAAGAAGTGATGGAAATTTCTTGCTCTTTCCCTTCCTTTTCCCATGAAGTACATGGAAGATATAAATCTTCCAAACTTTTTTCCAATGAGCTATCACAAAATGCAGGCTGTTGTTTTTCAGTTTTCTCCTTTGTGGTAGCAAGCTCTTGATGTTGGAGAATGAATGGTGGAGAAGAGAATGTTGTCATTTTGGCTGGCTCCTCCTCAAGACATTCCTCTAAGTTTGATAAAAAATCAAACTCTTTGTTATCCCGCTATAACAAATTTTTTACCTCTTGCATGGTGACCTCCAATTCTGCATTTTCTTCACCATGTGTAGTTTCATTTTCAAACATGAAACTTGTCAATTCGAACTCATCCAAAAAGTAAGATTTTTGGAGAGATGAAGTGGGAGAGAAACATAAAATTTCTTGTGCCTCTTGCTTACAATTTGGACATGTTTTGTTCACCTCCATAATGGCTTCATCAATCAAATCAGCCCCTTCAAGTGAAAGCAAAAATGTATCAATAATGTTTCCTTCTTATGCTGTTGCAAAAACTGACTTTATCTCATCCATTTGCTCCTCTTCAATGGGGTTTGGAGCTAGTTTTTCTTCCTCAACTGCTGTTAAAAAATCAGCCTTGTCCACCACTTGTTCTCCAACTCAAACTTCCTCTTTTGGATTCACCATCAAGGGGGTTTTTGTTATCCCAAATTTGGCAGCCCAACTCTTCAATTTTTCTGTTATTTCTTCTCTGTTGGGCTCTTCTTCTTGATGTTATCCTTGACTGGTCTTCTGATTTTCTTCTTCCCAACATGGATCTGGGAATGCAAGAGGAGAAATAGGTTGGAGTTTAACCAATTTTGCATTTGTTTGTGGTGGGAAAGGAGGTGAAAATTCTGGTTTATTTGGGGGTAATGGCTATTTGGAAGGGAAACGAGTAGAGAAATTGAGGTGGGATGGGAGACTAGGAGATGGAGAAATGGAATTAAATTTTGGGACAGCAGATGGGCAACTTGAAACTTGACGCTGCTGAGTTAAAACATATTGGGAAAGAGGGAAAGAAAAAGCATGAGATGGTGTGCTTACCCGTTGACAAGATTGTTGAATACTCCTCTCATACACCTCTATTCCTTCAGTCCAATTTGCAAGTAATGGCAGTGTTGCAACAATGAAGTCAATTTTCTCTTGAGGGCTATAATTCCTTGGAAAAGGTCCCACCCATGGACAAGGTGCTCTGTAATTGATTCCAAATGCTTTCATTTATGCTTGAGCCCTGGATTGCACCATGCTAACCTCCATCTTTTGGATCTTATCCAATAGATCAACATATTGCATTTGATTGTCTTCATTTTATGCATACCCCTGCTCTTGGAAAGAACCATAGCCAAACTTATTTTGGCACTACTACTCATATGGGTATGCATGCTGATCTTGAATCTGCTCAGAATGCTGATTTGAAGGAGTTCTAAAGCATGTTGGAGGTGGCTTATATTGCTGTTGTTGTAAATGTGAATCCCATGATGAAAATGAAGTCATGATTGCACAACTTCATGGAATGAAATAAGATGGAAGAGATGGAAGAAAGGATGGATGAAAAATGAATGAAAATGAATGGAAAGAGGGTCTACAACTTCAGAGATGGGTTGCTAATCAGATGTAGTCACCAAATGTGTTTACAAGTGCCTCCAAAGGCTGAAATATTCATAGGAACACACCAACCTGTCAAATATAAACTGGAAGACATCTAAAGTCCCACCAGGCGTGCCAAAACCGTTAGTGCAAATTCACAACACCCCCAAATGAGTTATAGATATGCTTTTCTAAGGCAAACTCATCTGGTGTGAATGCACAACATTGAGTTTTCTCTAAGGTGTGGGACCTTGCAAGTTTAGAAAACTCTCCAGATTTAAGCTGGTTCTTACTCCTCTGTTTAGGTGTATGCATGTAATTTTGTAGAGGTTCTGATTCACAATCCTAATCTTAAACTACGAAGGAGACATGGTTGAGAGAAAAACAAGAAAATGGAAACAAAACTAAGCGAAAATAGAAAGGTGATACACCAAAGGAGTGTTGAACTCCTTGCTTTGCAAAAAAAGACACAAATCATGAAGATGCAGCAACAAAACATGCACAAATTACCAGAATGCAATGAAATATCATAAGGAAACAAATCAATGCAAGAGAGGATTGGAACATCAATCATAAAGCACGTATTGTCAATTCAAGAATTGATACAATACATTCCATTGGAAAATAGGAAAAATATGTGTTGCAGCCTGTATGAGAGGTCTGAAACTCTACAATCTACCCGCTAAGGAAGAAAGAGAGCTTGCAAGAGCAAAATTTCTAACCCTTTACAAATGATCCAAATCCGGCTTTTAATGGTGAAACAGAATGAAGGGAAAGTAAAAAATGTGGGAAAATTGATTTTTGATCTCTAACCACTGAAAATACTCATTAAAATAGCAAGGGTACCTTCAAAAATCCTTTTTCCAATGTATTTGACCATGCTGGATAAGAAACGAGTGCCATACTTCATCAATTCTGGTAGTTAGGGGTTGGTTTTGCATTTTTTCCCATGCTAGAGGAATTTCTTAATTTTTCTCTTATAAAAATTCTCAAAAAATCAAAATTGAATAGTCCATTGTGTAGAAAATTTTAATAGCTTTCCAATGATACCAAGAACGCAACACTCTGAGCTTTGGATCAAAATTTATGCCCCTCTGAAGATTTAGGGGAAAAATGGTAAAAAAAAACAGAGTCAAAATTGGGTTGGCAGGGTCAAACTTTAAAATTTTCCCTTTTGGAAAATTTTCCCAAAACACTTTGCGCCTCCACCCCTCTGATGACATGTGGCACATTATGATTGGTCCGTGGCTTTAGGAAAAAAATTTGTCCCTTTGATGTGATTGGAAAATTTTCTAAAAATACTTTACACCTCTACCACTCTCAGACATGTGGCGTTCTCCTATTGGCTCGCGGGCCTTAACCGATTTTTTATCCTCTACGGGCTTACGGGCCGATTTTTTCCTTTGTGTTTTCAAGCCAAAAGGGCTAAGTGTTGCAATTATCTCCATGCCTCTGCCACTCCCCCTCCACAAGCCCGCGGGCCAAAATATTTCCCTATTCCCTTTGGCCAAATGCCAAAAAACTCTAAGTCCTTCCGCCAACCCACCAATTCGCCTCGACACATGGCGCTCTCCTATTGGCTGCGGGCCTGCCTAGGGAAAATTTCACAAAGAAACTCCATCGAGCCATAACTTGAAAATTACAAGGGGTTAGGAGGAAAATTTTACCTTTCTCAAAAGGTGAGAAAATCCTCTGCTTGATGAAAACATATCCAGAAAGTTTTGAGTCCCTGAAGTGTGTAAAAAATTTATTTTAATTACTAGAAAGAAAAGGAGAAGGAGTTAGACAAAATAAGCAGGGGCTTATTTTGGATAACAGTATCTTGTCATTCCGCTCACCCACTAATTCATGGTGCATTGGGGTTGAGGTTTGACCAAGTGAGGTGGAGTTGAGGATGAATGATGTGGCATCCTACATGGAGCCACCTCATCCTCCTCCATCCCTTTTCTATTTATAGACACTCTTTTGCTTGTTTGGGGGTTACTTGATTATTTTGGACTCTTGTATTTTGGGAGTTAGAGGATTTTTCGAGAGTTAGAAGATTTTTTTGTGAGTGCTTGTGGATTGTTGGAGATTTTTGGATGCTTTCTTGGCCTTGAGGACCTTGGAATTAAATTCTTGGGACAAGCTCTACTATGGAAAGGTAGGATCCTTACTTTGCTTTTGTTATACTTTTATTATGTGTTTATATGTTATGTTGAGTGTTGATTATCCTTTGGAATGCTTGTTGGGTATGGGTAGATTTCCTAAGTTTGGAGTAGGAGGGAGTTTCAATTGGGTGCCCCACCTTGTTGAGGGAATTCTTGCATTTCTTCACGTTTCTTTTTATGAGGGAGGCATAAGAGATTGAGGAAGGCATAAGAGTATATGGAGGTATAAGGGGTACTTGAGGGAGGCCTAAGAGTTTGTAGGGGATTTGAGACATGCATTGAAGGCTTTAAGGTGGGCACCCATTCCCATTGGGAGGCATAAGTGGCCTCTCTATAGGTCTTACTCTTTTGGCTTTCTTGATAAGCCTTGTGTTATCATTGTTATTGTTATTACTTGTGCTTGTGTTGTTGTTGTGTTTGAATGTGTATGGAATGGATTGTGTGACTACTTGTTAAGTATTGTGGAATATTTTTGTTGCCATGTGTTGAAATCATCTTCCATTGTGATGTGGTTGGGGCTCGGGGGCCAATGAAGAGGATTGCTTCTCCTCTTCATTGGATGTCTTGGTTGGGAGGAGAGCGTTGCCTCTCCCCCCATTTTGTTGTGAATAAAACAAATCTTGGAGGAGTTATCTTGCTTGGAGTTTTGGAGCTTGGAGTTTTGTTGGAGACTTTGAGAACTTATCCTGGTGAAGAAACTTATTGTATTCCACTTAGAGTGGAGGAACTTATATTATTATAGTTTCCTTTATTTGCATTCTTGTATTATTTCTCACCATTGAGTGAATGACCTTTTAATAATATTGTGTAGAGAAGAGTTTGCATTCAAATATTTTTATGTGGAAAAGAGAAAGAGGGCTTGTATTGAGTTAGTTGTGAAATGGAAAATAAGAAAATTACTTTCATTATGAAGTTGTAAAGTTGTAAATGAGAAAGGAGGAAAAAAATAGAAATTGTAAGAAGTTGAACTTGTATGCATAATATCCTTGAATGGAAAAACAAATTTATTGTAGAAAATTTGAATGTACTGTATATTATAGGGAAATAAAAGAGAGAACGAGTTGTGTGTGTGTGTGTGTGTATTGTATTTAGAAATGTTTGATTGTTATTATAGCAAGAAAGTCAATAATTTATTAGTAATAGATTTAGGATTCCTGTTGCTCATTGAAATGGAAGGAAAATATTTAGCTGGACACAAATGAAAATAGATCTATTAAGTTAGTATGTAGTTTAATAGAGTCGAGAATGCCTTGTAAAAGAGTAGATTTAACCAAGGAATGATTAAAATAGCACTAAATTTCAAAATCTGAAACCTTTAGATGTAACAAAAACAGACTCAGAATGCATTTTTAAACCTTTTTGGTAACTTTTAGTCTTCTTGGAAGAATCACGGGATTAAGGTTGTTGTTTTTTCGGAATAGGACCACCACCCTGTGCAGAGTGGTGGTCATGTAACTGCCGCTCAGGCTAAGATGGCAGTGGTCTCAAAAATGCCACTTCAATAGAGTGCAACAATCCGTTGTTTGTCAACCCAGGCAGAGTGGCGGCGGTCCCAGGAACGTCGGTTTGTTCTAGGTGGCGGTTCTGTCACTCACGACAGAACTCCGCGGATCTGTGATTGTGTAAATTTTTTTAACTGGTTTATAGCGAAACTTAAAGTTGTAAAATTTAAATCAAAGACTGGAAGCATGCGAATACTGTGTGAAACTCTTGGATTTGAGTAACAAATCATAACAAATGATGGATCTAAAAATAGTATTCTTCTCGTTCATAACAATGGGAGTAGGGTTTGCCCCAAATTTAAGAAAAACTAAATACAAATGGTTTGAAACAAAACCATATTGGGGAAAGGAGATAACCTTCCCAATCCTTGAATGGAAGTAAATAACAATAATTAAACCTGCAATCTAAAACTAATCTAAGCTAGATCTTCTTGTAGAATCCTCCATGAATTCCTTCCTCCTTGCTCCGATGGTCTTCCTCTTCCTCCAAACTATTTTTTTCAACAAAACAAATAGACCAAATGAGGGAAAATAATAAAGGAAAGACTTTAATTAAAGACTCATAAGTAAATTTAGGGTTTGTTTGTAACCCTGAGGATCTTATGGTTGAGATTTGATTTGATCCAAGCGTGGAGGTTTCACCCTAATTTTATTAGGTGAGAGTGATTTTTATAAAATGTGGTTTGATACTTTAGTAGTATGCGCAAATGGGGAATAGGGCCATTTAATTACCTTAGAGTGCTAAGCCATGGTTAGCCCTTAGCAAACTTTAGTTAGTGATAGGAAAGACTCTAAGTTATGAAGATAATGATTTATATTATTTTTGTCAGAGATTAACTGTTGGTTGTGGAGCTTGATAGCGATGGGGGTTGCAAGGGGGCTTCACCCCACTTGTGGGGTCCGGGGGGGATAGCCCCCCTGGCAGGGGGTCCGGGGGCCACAAGCCCCAGTAGGGGTTCGGGTTCAACACCCCCGTAAGCCACATTTTATATGTATTTATGCATTGTGAAATTTGGACCGTTCCTTATTATGTCATAGATCTAACGGGTGGTTTTTTCTATGTTTCCCCGAAATGATAATAACCCTAATATCTTTAAAGGGTCGATATGTATGAGGCTCATTGTATTAGTGGAGGCATTGTGAGAGAGTTTTGCTGGACTGAATAACAGGATTGTTTGTTTCTAGTGGACGTAGCCCATTTTGGGTGAACCACGTTAAATTTGTGTCTCTGTTTTATTACATTCATTTCTATTTTACATTTCCCACATTATTCATTGCATGCTTGTTTATATGTACAAATGGTATAATCCTAACATTAACCTTATTAGGAATTAAATTTAATAAGGAGATGAAAATATTTAATTAAATAAATCAATCCCTGTTACCTCCGTAGTGAATATCTGATTAAATGACCATAATGAGGAATTATAAAATATGTTAACCTTCTCGTAGACCTAGTTCTTGAACCGCAGGGTTGAGTTTAGTGGTGTGAGTTAGTTGTGGTACCCTAGGGGATTAACCCTCATGTAAACTCTTTTACCCGTGCATCCTTAGTTCTTGTAACAAAAAAAAAAATAGCCACAGTTTTCAAGAGTTGTTTTAGTTTTTAACGTGTTTTTTAGAACGTCGTTTTAGATGCAGGCATTACATTTTGTATCAGAGCCATGGGTTCAAATCTTGGACCCTTGGGCACAACTAGAAAACATGAAGACATGAACTTTATAACCTAGTGAAAAATTGTTCTTTTAGATCTAGAAAATCACATTACTTGATATTTGTATACTTTTAGAAAATATAGAAAACTCCGAAAACTAAACCTTAAATGATGGACTAACTCTCGCCTTGGTCTGTGTTGGAGGTGCACGGACCAGACGAGGGGTCTTTTCAAATAGTCCTCGGTATACCTCTACCAGATCAGGCTGTAGCAACCATTCTCCCACATATTTTACAGACGCTTTAGAGATGTCAATACTGCTATACGTGGAGGGTCCCTGGGAAGACAACATGCTAGGACAGGATATGGATCCATCAGTGCAGGCTAGGGCATATCCTCTATACAATCGAGGAACATGGGGGTAGAGAGCTTCGGTGTGGAGTTCATCCTAGGGAAAAGTCACCACAAAGAGCACATGGAGATATGATTTTAGGGCACATAGGAACAGATCTTGGAGTCCTAGGATTAGAGGGAGGAGCACATAGAGAGAGGCCTAGGGTTCATCATTCTTCGGCTGCAGACCATATCAGGGAGATCCTGAAGCTATGGTCGTCTCATTATTTTGGAGACACAAGGAGGTTTTTAAGCTGAGGCTTGGTTAGTGAGCATGAGCAGGATGCTTCAAGCTCTGCCCTTGTACTAGCAACGTGAAAGCTTGTGTTGTGATCCATCTACTGAGGGATGGAGCAGGAGTTTATTGGAGGATTGAGGAGTAGAAGCTCCATGTTGACTTAGAGACCATTACTGAGGAGATTTTTGAGGAGCATTTTAGGAGTAGGTACCTACCCATGAGGTTTATTCAGAAGTGGATAGATGAGTTTCATGATCTCCGCCAGGCATCTATGACCATAGATGAGTACGAGAGTCAATTTCTGGACTTACTCCAGTATGTCGACTACATGCAGGATGAGCAGGTATAGATACACAGGTTCATCCAGGGCCTAAATTTGGATTTTGGTGGTACGGTACCCATTCACTACCCACAGACTTTAGCAGAGGCCATGGAGAAGGCCTAAATTGCAGAGGAGACACGGGGGAAGACGTAATAGACTAGAGATAGAGTTCAGAGCCGCATCCAACACATGCAGGATAGTAGATTGAAGGGGTCAGTTCCTCCTCCACGTGGCAGATAGAGTACAAGATAGTCTTCCTTCCAGGCCACCTCAGCAGCCACCTTAGCAACAACAGTAGTCAGACCTACACACACCTTATAGACCTCCTCAGAGATTCGACGCACAGAGGGGGTCAGAGTATGGGGCCTCCTCCTAGAGGTCCCATCAAGATGTCAGGGCGCACAGAGAGCACAGTCAGCTAGATCTCAGTCAACAGAGACCTCAACAGTCCTTTGCCGAGGTCATCGGGATCCACAGCACAGACATCTAGAGTACCAACCAGAGCTACATCCCAATGGAGAGAACTAGGAAATCTGTTATGAATATGGCGTCATTGGGCACGATTGGAGAGAGTTCCCACATAGAACCCTAGAAACAAGGGTAAGAAACATATCTCAGAGGCTACTTTTAGATATATGGCACGAGAGTCATCGTATCTATGTTGTGGTCAAGAACCGCCAGGTTGAGCACCAGAGTATCATTCATAGAGACGACATGTAGTATTAGTGGTGTTTCTGGCCTCTATTTTGTTTGATTCTAGCTCTTTTGATTCTTTTTTTACACCATCCTTCAGTAGAGCATTGCAAGCTAGTGATATTTAAGCAAGATGTCGTAGTTAGGACATTGAGATAGCTTCTGGAGCCAATTTTTTTGGTAGCCTCCTTATTTTAAGGAGTGTGTAGTGGATTTGGGACCCTTCACCACTACTTCGGATCTTTGAACCCTTCCCTGGGGTTCTTACGGTGTCATCTTAGGAATGGACTGGTTGTTCTATGCACAAAGCCGGAGTGGGTTGTTACCACAAGAATATTGCTTGTATAGATGATTTAGGAGTGGAGTCAATGATAGAAAGGGTTAAGAGGCCTCGTTTATATTTGCATGATCTCCGTTACACAACTTAAGCAGTGTGTGTGACATGGTTGTCAGATGTATGATGTTACGGTTAGTGATAGATCTAAGGATGAGTCTAGTAGACCATCCCTTTATGACCATCCCTATTTTGAGAGAGTTTGTCCAATGTTTTTCCATGGGAGATACCGAGGTTACCTCACCCACGTGAGGTATATTTTCACATAGATCTAGTTTCAGGTGCAGAGCCTATCTCATGAGCACCTTTCCAGATAATTACTCTTGAGTTGTGTGAGCTCAAGTTGCAGCTTGAGGGACCTTCTAAATAAAGGCCTAATCTATCCTAATGTATCCCCTTGGGGTGCACTGGTGATCTTCGTAAAGAAGAAGGATGGATCTCTGCGGATGTGTATTGATTACCACCTAGTTGAACAAAGTAATAATCAAGAATCATTACCCTCTCTTCTACGTGCATTGATGATCTTGCTTGATCATATGAAGGGAGACAAAGTTTTCTCCAAGATAGATCTTAAGTAAGGGTATCATCAGTTGGGGATTACAGAGGCAGATATTCATAAGACCTACATTCCGTATGAGATATGGCCATTATGAGTTCACAATGGTACCTTTTGATCCGACGAATACCCCTGTAAGTGTTTATGAGCTTGATGAATGGGTTATTAAGGAATTTTCTAGATTGCTTCGTGCTCATTTTCCTTAAAGACATTCTAATTTACTCACGTACGAGTGAGGAGCACAAGTAGCACCTTCACCTAGGTTCTTCATGTGTCTTTATGAGTAGCATCTTTACAAGAACCTGGATAAGTGTACATTGTTTCATAGTCAGAGGTGCAGTATTTGGGCCACATCATTTCTAGGGAAGGCATCATAATTAATCCTTCCAAGATTTAGGAAGCTATCATGGATTGGATGGCCCCCATCCAGTGTGACCGAGGTGCGCAGCCTCATGGGTTTGGATAGGATATTACAGGAGATTTGTTTAGGAATTTTCTCAGATTCTACACATCCCATCACTTCCCTTCAGTGGAAAGGGAAGAAGTTTATGTGGTCAGACATATGTGAGCAGGCCTTCAAGAGACTGAAGGAATGCATTTCAAAAAATGCCTATTCTTATAGTACCATATTCTCGGGGCGAGTTATATGTTTGCCCAGATGCTGTCTTTAGCAAGACTTAGAGGTGTGCTAATGCAGGAGGGCGGAGTCGTTATCTTTTAAGTCTTACAAACTCAAGGATTATGAGCTCAATTATCCGAACTCATGATCTTGATCTTGCAACAGTTGTGCACGCTTTAGTGTGTGGTGGAGACATTTTCTTCTTATCCGAATATTTACACTAAAGACTGATAACTTGAGTCTTTGCACAACCTCTTCACGCCAGCCCAATCTCAATGCTCATTAGAAGGCATTGGATGGATTTTTTTTGTGAGTATGACATGGAGATAGAGCATGTGAAAGGGAAGGAGAATGTGCTTGCAGAAGCTTTGATTAGACGAAGACATGTGGCTATGGCTACTTTAGTGGATACATATTTTCGGAGTAGGATTTTGTAGTAGCTTCCCTCATGACAGATTCTACCTTGTAGCCAGAGAAAAGATTGAGTCTCAAATGACCCCTTGAGGGGAGAGTTTGTTGGATTTTCATTAGAGGTAAATGGTATTCTCAAACACAGATGTCAGATTATACGTTCCTAGAGATGGAGGCTTGAGGACAGGACATTTTGACAGAGGCTCATCGTGCACCATTATTCAACTCATCCCGGGGTGAAGAAGATGCACACCACTTTGAGACAGTTCTATCATTGGAGAGGACTTCAGAGAGACATGTGGAATCATTTTGTGTCATGATTGTTTAGAGTGTTAGAGGGTGAGGGTCGAGCATCATCATCTATCTGGTCTTCACTTTCCCAATGCTATACCAGAGTGGAAGTGGGGACACCATTTCCATGGACTTCATTGTTTGGTTACTGATGTTGAGATACCACCATGACGTCATTATGGTCACAGTGGATGAATTGATGAAAGTGGCTCATTTTTCTCTGGCAAAGACCACCTATATAGGCTAGTGTTGTGGCACATGGGTGTAACTTGATGAGATTTTTAGGTTACATGGAGATCCCGTGGGAAAGATCACTTGCAACTGCATGATCCCTTTGTACTCTTCCCATTTATGGACCACCTTGTAGCATGTTCTCGGGATGAGGATAAATTTCAACACAGCATATCACCCTGAGACAGATGCAAAGACTGAGTAGGTTAATTAAATACTAAAAAAATTGCTTAGGATGTACGTTATGGGTCACCAGTCTAAATGGGAGGAGTATCTGTACTTGGTTGAGTTTTCCTGCAATAATACTTTCCAGAGTTTAATAGGCATGGCTCCTTTTCAAGAATTCTATGGCAAAGAGTGTATGACATCTCTTAGTTGGTACATGGTTAGAGGACAGGGTTTCTCTTGGGGCTAGCCTTATTGTAGGACATGGAGTAACATGTTATTCTGATCATACAAAGGATTACAAGAGGCGCAGGTCAGGAAGAAGAAGTATGTGGACCAGCGTAAGATAGATCACACCTATGAGGTGGACAAGAAGGTGTTTCTTCATGTCAAACCAGATAAGAGCCCTATCCATTATGGAAAAGATTCTAAGCTTGCTACCTTATGTTTGTGGGTCCCTTTGAGATCATGGAGCGCATTGGTCCCTTAGCCTATTCGTCTAGCGTTTCCACACTAGCTTATCTCGCGTCCATGATGTTTTTGATGTTTTCTATGCTTAGGAGGTATATTTATTATCATTCTCACATGCTAGATTGGACCGCATTGTAAGTGTAGGATTATGGGAAAGTGATGTTGGAGCCCTTCTGTATTATAGAGTGCAGGACTCCGGGCCTTCACGGAAGAGAGATTTACTAGGTTTAGGTGCAGTGGGATAGATATGCTGAGACTGCAGCTACATGAGAGGATGGTACATTTCTACCAGTTCAGTTCCCACCCCTCTTCCAGTGACTTCCATGAGGAAGTCGAGTCTAAGGGGAGGGGGATGTAGTACCCAATTCCTTTCGACACATTTTTGCTTTGATTTTGTTACTATCGACTACACTTATGGACATGGTTGTAGCTTTTTGATTCAACATGATACTAGATGTTAGATATACTAGACTATTGATGATTCAATTCATATATGAAGCATGTGGATTATTAGAGACATTTTATATTGATGTTGATATGTTGTGGACATGGGTATTTATACATATATTTCTGACATCTGATATATTTTTGTCGCCTTGACTAGTATTTGATAATTGAATTTATGTTGTGATCATTTTGACATGGATGAGAGGTTGGATAGAAATATCACTAGAAATTTGTAAATGATTCGTAATTTTCCTAGATGATATTAGTTCATATATAGATAATTTTAGTTGTATATTACATATTTTTACATGGATGTTTTGATGCGGCCATGA
The DNA here is from genome assembly GCA_019776745.2 of Taxus chinensis. NCBI lineage: Eukaryota > Viridiplantae > Streptophyta > Pinopsida > Cupressales > Taxaceae > Taxus > Taxus chinensis. The sequence continues at coordinate 685,391,086 of CM034152.1, forward strand.
GGCTGAAGGAGGTATTATTTGTTTTGAAAGTATATTTATATTCACAACATCATCAGGGGGATTGGGGACCAACTGCATTGGAATTTTAGATGAATTTAGCTAGGGTCACCATGGCAACATGTAATTGTGTGTGTGTTAGAATTATTTTGGTTAGGGGAAAATTGTGACCAAGGGGTCATGTGTTGTTTTATTTTAACTTCTCTTTTTTGTTATGATTTTATGTGTTCCTTTGAGTGATGTAATTTATTTGTTTTAATTATTTAGTTTTGATGTATGTTCCTCCCCCTTTGCCTTAGTGGGTCTAAGTGTCTTTATTAGAGTTAAATTAACCTATTTTCCTAATAAAGAAAAGATGTGACCAAAAGGAGATAATTTATTAGACTTGATTTACTCTTGGATTTTGTGTTATGTGTTAAATGCTTGATATTTTGAGTGTTGTACACTCTACCCTCATGGGAAACTCGAATTTAAACTTAAGGGAAAATTTTGAAAGCTTGTGGGACAAGTTAAACTTGTCCCACACCTCTTAAATTGACATACCAACCCTACCTATGGGTTGGGGGGTCAAAATTAGACCCCATTAGGTGTTTTGGGAAGAGAAAAAGGTGAAATTTTTAATGCACTTTCTTTCAAATATTTAATTTCGTTCTTTGGGGGTATGGGCTTAGTTTGTGTGTGCAAGTATCTTTCCTTTCCTCTCACCCACCAATTTATGGTGCATTGGGGTTGAGGTTTGACCAAGTGAGGTGGAGTTGAGGATGAATGATGTGGCATCCTTCATGGAGCCACCTTATCCTCCTCCCTCCCTTTTCTATTTATCGACACTCTTTTTCTTGTTTGCGGGTTACTTGATCATTTTGGACTCTTGTATTTTGGAAGTTAGAGGATTTTTGGAGAGTTAGAAGATTTTGTTGTGGATTCTTGCATGGCCTTGAGGATCTTGCAATTTCATTCTTGGGACAAGCTCTACTATGGAGAGGTAGGAGCCTTACTTTGCTTTTGTTATATTTTTATTATGTGTTTATATTTTGTGTTGAGTGTTGTTTATCCTTTGGACTGCTTGTTGGGTATGGGTAGATTGCCTAAGTTTGGAGTAGGAGGAGATTATGGGGATTTTTCTTATAGGGAGGCATAAGAGTCTACTTTCTTGTTGGAGGGAGTTTGGGTTGGGTACCCATCTTGTTGAGGAATTCTTGCATTTCTTCTTGTTTCTTGTTATGAGGGAGGCATAAGAGATTGAGGGAGGTATAAGAGTATATGGAGGTATAAGGGGTACTTGAGGGAGATTGAGGGAGGGATAAGATTTTGTAGGGGATTTGAGACATGCATTGAAGGCTTTAAGGTGGGTACGCATTCCCATTAATAGGCATAAATGGCCTTCCCATAGGTATTACTCTTTTGACTTTCTTTATAAGCCTCGTGTTATCATTGTTTTTGTTGTTTCTTGTGCTTGTGTTGTTGTTATGTTTAAATGTGTATGGAATGGATTGTGTGACTACTTGTTAAGTATTGTGGAAGCTAGTTGTTTCCATGAGTTGAATCATCTTCCATTGTGATGTGGTTAGGGCTCGGGTGCCAATGAAGAGGATGGCTTCTCCTCTTCATTGAATGTCTTGGTTGGGTGGAGAGCGTCGCCTCTCCCCCTATTTTGTTGTGAATCAACAAGTACTGAAGGATCTATATTGCTTGGATTTGTGGAGGTTAGAGTGTTGTTGGAGACCTTGAGAAGTTATCCTTGTGAAGAAACTCATTTTATCCCACTTAGATTGGAGGAATTTGTATTATTATGGTTTCTTTATTTGCATTCTTGTATTATTTTCCACCATTGAGTGGAAGACTTTGTAATAATTTCTTAGAGAAATTTTGCATTCAATTATTTACGTGTTGAAAAGAGAAAGAAGGTTTGCATTGAATTAGTTGTGAAATGGAAAAGAAAAGTTACTTTCATTATGTAGTTGTAAAGTTGTAAATGAGAATGAAGGAAAAATAAACGTTGTAAGAAGTTGAACTTGTATGCAAAATAGCATTGCATGGAAAATAAAGTTATTGTAGCCATTTGAATATACTTCCATTATAGTGAAATGAAAGAGAGAACAAATTTGAGCATATTACTATTTAGAAATGTTTACTTTGTTATGGAAAGAAAGTAATAATGTATAAGTAGACTTAGGTGTCTTTGCTCATGGAAATAGAAGGAAAATTTAGTTGGACAAATGGAATTGATCGAGTAGTTAGTATTAGTTTTTTTGTAAATGCTTGTAAAAGAGTAGATTTAACTAAGAAATGAATAAAAGAGCAATAAAACTCAGATCTGGAACTCTAAATGAACAAAAACAAACTTAGAATGCATTTTTCAACCTTTTGTAACTTTTAATCTTTTGGAATTTTCTCAAGTTTTAGGTTCTCTTTTCTCGAAACAGGACCGCCGCCCTATGTAGAGTGTTGGTCCCGTAACCTCCACTCAGGCTAAGGCGGTGGTCTCAAAACCACTCCTCAGTAGGGCGGTAGTACATGGTTTGTCACCCAGGAAAGACGGTGGTCCCAGGACCACCGCTCTGTTCTGGGTAGTGGTTCTCTCACTTATGACATAAATCCACGGATCCGCGACTGTGCAAAATTTTTAACTGGTTTTAGCAAAACTCAAAATTGTAAAATCTAACCTATGACTGTTAGCATGCAAACAATGTGTAAAAATCTTAGATTGGACAATAAAACTTAAAAAAGATGGATCTAAAATTAGTCTTTTTCATTTGTAACAATGAGGTAGGGTTTTCCCCAAATTTAAAGACCCAAATACAGATGGTTTGTGACAAAACCAGATTGGGGAAAGAGATCCCTCCCAATCCTTAAATGAAAATAAAAACAACAATTAAACCTACAATCTAAACCTTCTAAGCTTGGTCCTTGTGGAGTCTTCCATTATTTCCTTCCTTCTTGCTCCCATGGCCTTCTCTCTTTCAACCTACATTTTCAACAAAACAAATAGACCAAATGAGGGAAAATAATAAAGGAAAGACTTTTATAAAAGCTCTTAAGTAAATTTAGGGCTTGGTTGTAACCCTAGGATCTTGTGGTTGAATTTGATTTGATCCAAGGGTGGAGGTTTCACCCTACTTTTTTAGGTGAGAATGATTTTTATAAAATGTTGTTTGAAACTTTAGTTGTATGTGTAAATGGGGAATGGGGCCAATTTATTGCCATAGAGTGCTAAGCCATGGTTAGTCCTTAGCAAACTTTAGTTAGTGATAGGAAAGACTCTAAGTTATTAAAATAATGAGTTATATTATTGTGTAAGAGGTTAACCTTATTAGGAATTAACTTTACTAAGGAGAAGAAAACATTTACTTAAATAAATCAATCCTTATTACCTCCCTAGTGAATATCTGATTAAAGGACCATAATGAGGAATTAGAAAATATGTTAATCTTCTCGTAGACCTGGTTCTTAAACTATAGGGTTGAGTTTAGTGGTGCGAGTTAGTTTTGATACCCTAGGGGACTAACCCCGTATAAAGTCTTTTACATGTATCGTTAGTCTTGTAACAAAAAAAAAAAATAGTAGCAATTTTTGGGAGTTGTGTTAGGTGTTAGCATGTTTTAGAACGTCTTTTTACGGGCATTACACTAGGAGGTTGTTGGACTCAAAATGCCCTGTAGAGATACCATTTCATTGATATTAGTTGTAATTTGATTATCAGTTACACTCTTTGTAATACCTTCAAGTGAATTTATTGAATTCAACTGGAATGCTAGCTCATATACAATTTATTCGAGTATACATTTTTTGAGAGTCCAAAAGATAATTATTCGAACCAAGGATGCTAAATTCATTTAGTGTAACCTACACTAAGGTTTGTTGTTAGTGGGTACCTTATTCATTCACGGGTGGTTAACACTTTATATTATTTTTCCCAAAACTCACAACCTCTCATGCATATATATGTTTTTATAACCATTCTCTCTAAAGCTAAAAGTGGATTCATACCCTCTTTCAATTATTTTGTCTATAACTTTTTATTTAGAAAGTTTTTCTTTTAAAAGATTTTGCATTGTTATGCACACAATCTAACTAAATTTGGCATGCTTTTCATGCTTAGATTCTTTTTCATTTACAAAAAAGATTCTAGAATAATGTATTTTAAATTCACTCATGTATAATTAATTCTTTTTTGTTTCTCATTTTTCACTAATAAAGTGGAAGTTATTTCTAATGTTATGTTTTACATATGAGTGCAAACTTAGAAATTTTTCTTAGATGTATATCACTTTCATACCCTCGCAAATCATTGGGATAATGGCATGCCCCATGCACAATTAGCTGACTTCTACTTGACTCTACTGGCCATAAGTTAACCTCTCATAGTTTTTTATATACAACCATGTTTGGAGCTTGTGGCTTATGGAAATCTTGAAATACACAATACAATGATTTACCATATCACAACATTCCTGACCAGACCTAATCCCTTAGGGTGGAGGTAGGGTTCCATGACTATACATTAGTTGAGGAAGGGATCAACAAGGAAAGATACCTCAGCTTGTTATTTCTATCTCTCCTTCACAAAAAAATCAAAATCAAAACAAAGATAAATAACAACTATTGATAGTTTGCAGCCAACAAAACCTAATACATCATATATTCCCATTGGAGATGGATAGTGAAAGGAACGATAACCAAATCGTACCAAGCCAAGAACACAGATGCTAATCAAACACCACGATCTATAAGATGAAAGTAATTTGCCAGAATAACTTTACATAAAACCTTTGTAAACAAATGAGCAGCAATATCATATATTATTATGGAACTCAATGCAATACATTGAGAATGGGCCTTGCTTAAATAGGCAAGGAATAACAATCTAAGAACCAGTCAAGGTCGTAGATCAAGCCATAAATCAAGGAAATAACTAGTCATCAAAGAACTAGTCAAGACCATAGATTTAGGAGAGAACTAGACATCAAGGATCTAGTCAATACTATAGATCAAGGAAAGAACTAGTCAATACCATAGATCAAGGAAAGAACTATACCTAACAACTAGATAATATCTCCTAATATCTAAATAAGATAAAATAAATATCCACACACATAAGTGGGTGAGGATAAATACAATAAAGGTAAATAAAGTACCTAGGTGAACATGAGTTAAAGTAAATACCTACTCTAACATATAGGTTCAGAGGACAAGTTAATTAAACTTTCAGTTCACCAAATTACATTAATAGCTTTCATGGCTTAATTTTCACTTGTCTTATAATATGGTTTGTAATGAACTTTTATTCTTCTAATGAGACTTTTCTTAAGTGTCTTTAAAAAAAATAAACTGAAAATTACTCTAAGTTATCATTTACCTCTATATCTCAACATTTTGACCCCACCTATTTGTAATATCATCCACTAACTTATCATGCTATCCACCCACTTAATTAGCTTATTATCATTTGTATATTAATACAATAAGATTATTACAGCTATTAAAACACTTTAATCACTATCATGAGGAATCAAAAATATAAAAAACTCGGATATTTTAAGAAGATATAAATGTATGAAAGACAAGATTACCAAGAAGTATCTTTCCACAAATATGTAAATTAATTTTTTTAAATCTTAAATTTAAATATTAATGTTCATAGGCCAAGAATAGTCAATTGGAGTACAGAAAGCATCTTTGAACGAAAGGAATCAATATTTAATGGGAATAGAGAAAGCATCTTTGAACGAAAGGAAAAAACAATTTAAATTGGACCAAAATTCTTGAAAGACGGCATAGAATACTGGCGACCCATTTAAGTCTACAAACGTGCAAATACTAAGATATAATATCTTCGATTCACCCCATTCAGTCCACAAATACGTCGTACATAATATCTTTTTTTCAACAGTCAGTCCGTTCAGTCTACAAACATGTGCAAATACTAAGTTATAAAGACTTTGCACTCCATCTATTTTCTTCACCATTCTGCTCTTCCATTTCAGTTGTGCTAATTGAAATGGATACCATACGAGCAAGTTTTGGCGAAGTTATTCAGCCAGAGTATTCTCCTCTCATCATTTCCGTCGCTCTGGCAGCTTTTCTTGGTATTGTTATTTTCTCGATCTTCAGTTACAATCGACGATCCTATGTGAATCTCCCCCCTGGAAATTTAGGTTTACCTTTCATTGGCGAGACGATACAGTTCTTGGGGGCACTTCAGTCAGAAAAACCCCATACATTTTTCGATGAGAGAGTGAAGAAATTCGGTAAGGTCTTCAAGACTTCTCTAATTGGGGATCCCACGGTGGTACTCTGCGGGCCGGCGGGAAACCGCTTAGTTCTGTCGAACGAAGACAAGCTGGTGCAGTCCGCAGGGCCCAAGTCTTTCCTGAAACTGTTTGGGGAGGATTCCGTTGCGGCAAAAAGAGAAGAGAGTCATCGCATCTTACGTTCGGCTCTGGGTCGATTTCTGGGTCCCCATGCTTTACAGAATTATATTGGGAAAATGAATTCAGAAATGCAACGTCATTTCGATGACAAATGGAAGGGAAAAGATGAGCTGAAGGTGCTTCCTTTGGTTAGAGGCCTCATTTTCTCCATTGCTACCTCCCTGTTCTTCAATATAAATGATGACAGACAGCGTGAGCAACTCCATGGTCTGCTGGATACAATACTTGTGGGAAGTATGACTATTCCTCTGAACATTCCTGGAACTCTTTTTCGTAAAGCTATCAAGGCACGGGCGAAGCTGGACGAAATTCTTTTTGCTTTAATAGAGAGCAGAAGAAGAGAGCTGAGATCAGGCCTAAATTCTGGTAATCAAGATCTTCTGTCGTCCTTGCTCACCTTCAAAGATGAAAAAGGGATTCCACTGACAGACAAGGAGATCCTCGACAATTTCTCTGTTATGCTTCATGCCTCGTATGACACTACTGTCTCACCAACGGTCTTGATATTGAAGCTCCTCGCCTCCAATCCTGAATCCTATGAAAAAGTTGTTCAAGGTATGCAAAACATCTGCTATTTTATTTCTTGTATATGTTCCAGGTACTTAGCTCAGTCAACCGTTAAATACCTTGCATATTTAATATTTTTAACTGTTAATTTATGTTAGTTTGGAGTGATAATATATTGTTTTATTTCTCAATGTAGGGATGATTTATGCTCTGCATAAATATCGCATATATTTGTAAGATTGATTGGTCAACTAACCAATAGTAAATTTTCTCAAAAAGTAGAAAACAACCCATTGGTTGGTTGACCTGTTAGTCTTGCAAACCCCTGAGAGATAGACTCTTCTCATATGCTATTTTATTTTCTCAATGTACAGATAAATTACACTAGGCCTAAACATTACATATTTTTTCAAGACTAGCCTGTCAACCAAATAATACTAAATTCTCCCTGAAGAATTGATAAACACTCCATTGGTTGATTGACCAGTCAGCTTTGCAAACACATGAAAGATAACTCATCCCATAATGTAGGCTATATAATTTATGTGATCATTTGTGTACTATATGTAAAACAGAGCAATTGGGAATACTTGCCAGTAAAAAGGAGGGAGAAGAAGTCAATTGGAAGGATCTAAAAGCTATGCCATATACATGGCAAGCAATTCAGGAAACCCTAAGGATGTACCCTCCAGCTTTTGGAATGTTTCGAAGAGCTATCACTGATATTCAATTCGAAGGCTATACAATTCCAAAAGGATGGGCGGTAAGTTGGTTTACTTAATTCAATTAATCTATTAGGATTTTATGTTCTAACTCTGGTTTTTTAATGGATCCTCAATATATTCAAAATATAATAATATTGTAATACATGTTGTGTCCACAGATTGTGTGGACAACTTATAGTACAAATGGGAGAGAAGAGTACTTCAATGAACCAGACAAATTCAAGCCTTCTAGATTCGAGGAAGGCAAGCCACTGGATCCTTACACATTCATTCCATTCGGAGCAGGCGTACGCATATGTGCAGGATGGGAATTTGCAAAGACAGAACTATTACTGTTTGTCCATCACTTTGTTAAAAACTTCAGCGATTGCACTATAATTGATCCTAATGAAAAAATTTCAGGGGATCCATTCCCTCCACTCCCTACCAATGGACAACTCATGAAACTTATTCCGAGATCATAAATAAATTGAAGGGGGACATCATCAACTACTTGATGAGATGGATCGACATGTCGGAACAATAAATTTTATGGTCTGAATAATACCAAGCTTGCCCTAATACACTTAATAGTTCTATTCATCTTATATATGCCAATGTTTTCTAGCTAGTTATAAAAATAAAGATTAGGTTATTTAACTATGAGGGATTTCCTTTGGTTAATCGCAAGTTGATTGAATGGGAGATGTCTTTTTCAAAGAAGTCTCTTGTGTTCTAGATATGTATTCTCCCAATTCCTAGTCAGTTTTTTATACTGATAAAATGGAACAGTTAGCACACAATGATTTATAAATATGGGTTTAATTTCAATATAATGTAAATACTTTGTAAATTATTTTTATGAGAGTTTTTAAAGTAATAATAGCAAATACAAGGAATGTTCTTTACTTTTTTCTAATGTGGTAAAATGTTTAAAGTGTGTAATAATCTATAACTCTTTTTTTATTAATATGAGATAAATTTGATTATAACCAAGCAATTATTTATATAAATTATTAGTTAATTAATCTTTATAAATTTTTTTGTTATTATAGAAATAATTACTATGAATATTTTTTGTTGTTATTTTTGAAATTTTATTGACGTTTAAATATTTTTACAATAATCGTTTGCTTTGTTGTGACAATAATATTAAGGAACGTTATTTTAATTTTCTATTCACATTCTTCCTTCCTATATAGGATTCAACTGAGAAAATTATTTAATTAAAAAAATTAACACGTTGTCATCTTATAAATAATAACGAATTGATAACAACTTTAAGTATGAAGTGCAAAGATACTTGCAGGAGCAGCTTTGCCATTTAAAATAAAGATCATATGATCCTATCTTTTCACCTACACATTATGAATATCAAGAACTCTTATTAAGTGTTTTCCCTTGAATATAATGTTGCATTAAAAAGGGCATTTGCTTACAAGAATGTATGTATCTCTGCCCATGTTTCAGAGAAAAGATATAGTGAATTACAATGTGAGTAAAGGCATGATCCTGGCCTAAATCGCTTGATTTTTTGTGATAAGGTATTTGGGAACCTTTGCATTCAACAAGAATTCATACTTGCTACACTGCATGTGAGTCAAATAACTTTACCAATGAACCAAACACCCTTAGAATTTAATTTTATGCTCATTTTTCTTGATTACATTATAAACAACTCTTATTATGGGAGAACCAAACCTACCACTATAACAGTTAATAGGGTGCATATATTTTGAATGTGTCTAGCTAGGGTTTCAATATGGCCGTTAAAATCGTCACCAGTCATAATAGCATATAACATATAACATCACCAGTCATAATAACATATAATTTCATATAACATCACCAGTTAACATTTAATGTTTCATAATAAGATGCATGTCATTGGTGGTGTTGTCTGACTTATTGATGAAAAACGATATGTCTATATATCTCTGGAACATGAATCTAAATCTTATCAAGCCGATTACCTTCCTTCTAGTGAGATAGCTATCGACCTAAAAATACAAGGCTGAAACAATAATAAAATAGGATATATACCACTAATTTCAAGGTCTACACTAATTGACTCGAGATCAAATTCCATAACTAGCATGTCTATGCCACGCAAGTTTAAAACTTCCACTTCAAAGAAACTATCTTATGTCATGAAAAATTGTAAGTGCCTTACCAAATACTCGAGTTTGATGTTTTGGTGTGCACTTACATTTACAAGTTAATTGACCGGATATCAACCCAATAGTTGGTCTTTGTAAAGAATCAAGATTATTCTCCAATAAAAGTCGAGCACACCCCTCTTCCAACGGTCGAAAAGAAGGCTGTGATAACAAACTTTCCAAATAAATTTAAAAATATATACCATTGTTTTGAAAATATGGTTTACGTATAATCTTCCGATATTCCAGATTCTTTTGGACTGACAAATTATTCTTGGAATATAATGTATTTATTTGAGAGCAGATAAGAGAATCTAAAAACTGCACAGAATGCGATGTTTACAGAAAAACTATTAGCATACATGGTAGTTGAAAAAAAAAGGTATACAGATTCAGTCAAGCTAAATTTAAAATCAAAACCATGGCAATCAACAGGAAGACGCATTTTCTAAGATGGTGATTTCTTTCGGTGCCATAGGGCCATATTATGCTATGATCCACAAAAGTATTCAACGCAATCGCTAAATAATTTCCATTTTTTTGCGCCAATCTCTTTGCGCTAACTTTTATGGGATCCGTTATCATTTTCTGAATGAGCTATTTGAATTTTCTCTGCGACCTGTCAATTATTACTTTGCCTTACCAACTATTTTATATGGCCACATTTGACTGTAATTTCAAGCACATCGTATATGTTTTAGATCCGTTATCATTTTCTGAATGAACTATTTGAGTTTTCTCTGCGACCTGTCAATTATTACTTTGCCTTACCAACTATTTTATATGGCCACATTTGACTGTAATTTCAAGCACATCGTATATGTTTTAGGTCACTATGGAAATTATTTTTTAGGTCATCGTGCACATCTTAATGCAAGTATATATATATACACATGTATGCATATGTATATATGGTATCAGCGTAAGTGTCATGTATGTTCATAGTCAAAATTTTGAATATGATTTGTTAAAAATATGTGTGGTGTAATGGTAGGTTGTGGAATTTGCAGTCAGCAGGTCACAAATTCAATTTTGGAGAACCATTCTATGTGTTTGTGTTGTGTAAATATATAATTATATGTGTATAAATATATAAATATATGTGTGTATAGATACATATCTATTGTGTATGTGCGGGTGCACATATAAGTATGTGTATGTGTGTGTAATTGTGTCATACCTACCATATTTCCCCTCCACACACATCTTTTTCTGAAGTATTTTTTTCAAACCAATAGTGGCCCAAACTTCAACTTCTTTGAAAGATGTTTTCTTTTTGTTTGTCTTATTTTTCCTTGTTTTTTAAAATTTAAATGAGGACGGTTTTCAAATTTGTTTGAAAATATTGTAAATAATTATAAATAACGGGAATGGTGTGGGACAATATATATATATATATATATATATATATATATATATATAATATATATATATATATATAATATGTTTTGATTTATTTAAACACTTATGGAGTTCTCCTATAGTGATTCAATTGATTTTTATCAAAGAACTTAATTGGAAATCATCATTATCAAATCTATTTTAAAACACCTTACGACTAATAGACAATTTACAAAACCCATTCTTAAAATATATTGAGTGGCCTTAACAATAAGAACTAACCTAATAACCTTTAACATTTTTTAATCTGAAGCATTACAAAGGTTTAGGTATGAGTTAAAAATAAGTATTTTATGAAATATCAGGTATAACGACGTAGTCAAGAGTTGTTGTTGGAACAACTATGTGGGGAAATCCTAAAACAAGGGCTAATATTTTAAAAAATGTATTTTTTTACTATGTGACCCTCTTTTATATTTCAAATTTGTGGCCTTTAAGGAAAATTTCAAAATAACAAATATTTACCCATATATTTTATCTTGATGTTATACATTGAGGTTCACCTTAACCTCAAGGTGAACTATGAAGAAATTCCTTAATATATCATGCAGAGGTGAGGTAGGATTAGTGCTAGAGTGACATATTGACATAAGTGAGTCAAATTTAATATCATAATTTCATGAAGATGGTGGAGTGGTTGTGATAATTTATTTCATTGTTTGAGGATGCATTTGCCCTCTTGATGAAAATTGCATGTGAGGGGACAAAAGAGAGTCTTTGTAGCATTTTCCACCATACATAGTCCATATCTTAACAAAATTTATGGAATTGTTACAGCGGTGGGATGGTACATGACCCACAAAGTAGCAATAGTCACTCACATAACAATAGGTATAGTGATGTTCATATGATATCCTTGATAGAGATATATTTTTCCACTGATGTTACTGTTGACGAAATAATTTGTCGAGTGGGAAAAATAGTGAGTTCTCACCAATAGTGCATGGGACTGAGTCCCTTTTCTTGAAGGGGGCAGCTCCATTTATTGAAAACAAGGAAATGAAAACAATCTAAACTAATTTTCTTGGTGGCCCAAAGACCAAAGATCACACAGGAATAGTTCCCTAAACCCATGGCAATTGCTTATATTTTGATACAAGAGAAGAAAATTTCTTAGTGAGGGAGATAGGAAAGAAACTGAGAAAATTATTTCGACCAACAAATAGCATAACAAAAAAAATTGACATCAAAATAAGAACATTTCACTTTCCATCAAGAAGAGGAAACCATTTGCAAAGAAAGAAAAACACTTAAAAAGAAACAAAAAGTCTTGTTGCATCATGTTGCATAATTTACAATGCTCCTAGAGTAGAAGTTGAGATGGAGATAGAACACTATTAGATAGGGAATAGAAGAAATGGAGGCACTTACTTCTAGAAAGACAGTGAGAGCTAGGAAATAAGCATTACCAACCTGTTGAAATGAGGGCGTCATTTATATATATAGCTCCAAGACTATCCTTTTGTCTCCCCCCACGTGACCTTTTGCCTTCCCTCATGACTGTTGACCTTCTAGGTTCCTTTTGCTACCTTTGGTATTCATTCATCACATGTGACCTTTCATATTCCTACATCTCTTGATCACATCATCTCTAGGTTGGTCAAAATATCCTTGACACATTGCATTATTTTTTGTGCCACCAAAAAATCCCTTTATGCATGACATCATCTTCATGGCATTCGACAATGGACTCGGTTGCAAAAATTTATCTTAAAAAAATGACCTCATTTTTCATGTCACATGACAACATCTTGACCCTCCTGTCACATGTTAGCATTTGACTTCTTGTCACATGACAACATTTTCCTTCCTGTCGCGCATCAACATTTTTATTTTTGTGCGTCAACATTTTCATTATCACCTAGGGTTTCATGTCACATGTAAACAATCCTCGCTGTCGTGCATCAACCATCCTCGTTGTTGCATGTCAACACCTTGTTGTCGTGCGTCTCGAGCTTTCCGGACGCCTAAAATTTGTTATCGGGTGTCGCAAAGTAGTTTTCGGGCGTTAAAAAGTAGTTTTTGCATGTCAAGGATATTTTTGTCATGCATTAACAACATTTTTATGTCGTGCGTCAACTAAAATCTTCTTGTCGTGCATTAACAATGGTTTTTGTCACGCGTCAACAACTGGCAATTTTAGTGTGAACTTGTTTTTGCCATTTTGGGAGGAATTTTCAACAAAAATAGGTCGTCCAATATATGAATATTTATGGAAAATAGCCAATGAATCGAATGAGAATATATAGAAGTCATGAAAATGAATTACTCATCATATTTTACCCTAATAATCACTTGCATTGAGGTGCATTATAATAAAATGAGTAATAGGAAGAGTTTATGATCACCACAAACTAACACATCAAATAGGTCATGAAGAGCATTAAATATGATTTCATTTGAGATTTTGTTAGGCTCTTGAAACCTTTCACGCAAGTTACAAATTATACCAGGACCTTTGTGTTGCACTATCATTCAAGTTTTCACTGTCAATGTTCCCAAAAACTTTCCTTGATGATTTCAACATGAAGTATGATATTTTATCTCTCTAATTCTTGGGGTACAAGCTTTTGAATATTTTTTGAGATCCTGAAACTCTTGGAACAAGGTGACTAGATTTTTCAGGAAGTGCATTTCCTAGTACCCTGCTCCCAACAACCCAGTTTCACACAACTTGTTCCTAGACACTGATTTTATTCTAGAACCTTCCTAAAATGACTCGAATGATTTAAAATCTCTGTCACACACTTCTTGAAGGAATTATATATTCTTTGGAAATCTCTAGGAGTGCTCTATAGGTGCAAGACGTTTAAAAATAGGCCCTTTTTAGGCCTCCGAGAGTAACTCCTTCTAGTTGAATCATAATGAACTCACAAATTATTTCTCACCAACTTACCTACACATGAAAAAAACTTTAAAAATCTAGTTATCACTTCCCTTTCAGCTATTATGGGGTTTACATAATCAAATATTGGCCACAGGGAAGGTTCACATTACCCGGTTTAGGGATTTTTTGAGTGTGGGCTTGATCGTCATGGCCAAAATTTCAACTTTTTATGATTGAAATTTAACATGGAAACATGTGGCTCTATCTTAGGGACTTGTCTTAGATTGAATAATGCGAAGATGAGGTGAGTAAGAATCCTAGAATCTCAAGACACAAAGAGGACCAGTGCCTTATCCATTGGGCTATAAGAGTCATAGTAAAATAAGAGTAGATACAACAAAACCTTCTTTATTAAACACAACAAAATATAAACAAAAAATAATAATAGAAAGGAAAACACACAAACTTATATTCACCTATGGTACATGCGAGGGACAAACCACTTTCACTATTTGTATAATTTCAGATATTACCACTATGAGAAAATTTCAAGTGAGTGCCATCTAGGTAAGATAGTTGGACAGTATTCTCTCTGCATGTGCCTCTTATCTAAAATGGGAAAATCCAAAATGAATCAAAATTTCCATGGCTTGCTTTTGGTTCTCTCCTCTTATCCCATAGTAGGACAAGATCACCAATCTAAAAATATCTTTTCTTTGCTTTTTTGTGAATTTTTTTTGACTTTCAACTGACGGTCCTTTATTTGATAAACCAACACTCTATCTTCTCATAGATTCTCTAGGTACAAAATCCTTTTATCCATTGAGTCTTTGAACTCACCATCCTCCACTACTTTTATTAGTTGCAATGTTGGTAACTCTATAGTGATTGGTACTTCTGCATTTATTCCATATAGAAGCTAGAATAGTGACATATGGATGGCTCTTTTTGGAGTGATCTAATCAACCCATAATGCATCATATAGTTTCTTGTGCAAACTACTCTAATTCTAATCTACAAGCTTTGTCACTAGATTATTATTACTATATTAAGCTTGACCATTCCCCTGAGGATAATAGTGAGATGTATGGGCTAAAGATATTTCGTATCCATAACAGAACTCAGTTAACTCCATGGAAGAGAAATAAGTGGCATTATCAATGTAATACCCACAAAATTTGCACACGAAACCCAAAACCAAACAAAGGTTATAATAGAAAAATTATGGAATAATTTTTTTTTAAAGGAAGAAAAGAATGATAAGCTAATCCTCGGTTAACAGATAATCATCACATAATTAATTAAATAAAAGTATTGATTAAATCTATAGTTAAGTTTAAAATATTTCATTCATATAATACTAAATTAATTTAATAAAGTGGTTTCTAAAGTTATGCAATAATTTAAAATTAAAGTTCAAGTCTAAATAACCCTTCTATTTACACAAAGCTGCTAATTTAATTCTTCATTATAAAAGTGGTCTAAACTATTAAGGAAAAGAGTTTGCTTAAATTCTCCTAGGTCAAGGCCTTATTAATTTTGAAAGTTTCAAAAGAAAATAATAAAAAGGAAATACCAAATTTGAATTATCTTTCAAATCACATAAGTGGCCCCTTTCAAAACATGACCCATGTAATCAAATGATCATCTCACCAACCACCACCTAAAATTTGTAGGAGACAATTTGGGCCATTGGATGAATCCAATCTTGGCCATAGGATGAGGAAATTTCAAACCAACCCATGTCTTTCACTCATTTACTCATTTTTAGTTTTGTAGGTTAAGGGAAGATGGAAGAGGAGGAAAGCCAGGGAGAAGTGATTGAAGCCTTCGGATGGAAGGATACACACCCCAAATCCATTCGTATTTATTTTCTATTTTCTATTCTACCCTATTTGAATTATTTACTGAATTCAAAAAGTCTTCGCAATGCCTTCAAAAAAAAATACATACATAATATTTAAAATTAAAAAAAAAACTTATTATAAATTCATAATGAAACATAAAATAATGTGAAATTGATTCAAGAAAATATTTTTAAAAAAAATATTTATTATAATAATAACCTTTCATTATTATTATTATATATTATATATTTGAATAAAATTCATTTAAAATAAACTTATAAAGTAGAAAACGTCACGGTAAATATAATAATTTACCTATTTATACTGCATCAAAACAAGCCCTTTTACTAAACTTATTTTCAATATTTAAATTAATAAACATTTGTATAAAAAAATTATATATTTTTTCATTTTCAAATATGATAGATATTCTATGATTTAATTATAGTGATAATAATTTGTTTGTGCTATATCAATTAAAAAAACCAAAACTAAATTCATTATTTAATATAATATCTATTTTAAAATATAATACAATTTTACCAATTTATTAGCCTTGCATATTTTCTATAATTAATAGTTAATGTCTTTTGTGACAGATAAAAAAATCAACAATAAAATATAAAAATATCCCGTCTTTATAGGAAGTCACATTAATATTCATTAATTAGCGTCACCTTGATTGTAGGTTCATTTACATGTTTAAAGTAAGAGTAAATTTAACTAAAACCAAAATAAAAGAATTCAATAGTGCGAGTTGCAAATGGATTGAACATGGAGTATTTTTAACCTTTGATAAGGGAATTAAATGGACGACTCTCCTGAGTTGGACATTTTCATTACTTCTAATAAATCATAATAATTTGTTCAATTATTTTTTCTTCAATATTTGATAGAAGAAACTTGAGTGTTCCAAAATTCTCTCAATGTATAAGAGAAAGAATTGAAAAAATGGTGATTTATTTTTGGGAGTTTTTAGCGTATACAAGAGTTAAATGTTCTTGATTATGACGAAATGGTAGGATTTAGCTTTCTATTTTTATATAATCTTCTCTGTATGGTGCATGATGTAATATCACAGGGATGTTATTTATTCAAGCAATATGATGAAAATTTATGTGTTTTTTAATTTCACCACAGATTGTTCAGACTTCAAAGTAAGTGCATAAAATCTTTAAGTCAATTGATTCTTATATAATAGATGGAAATTGTTGTTATTTAATTCTATTTACGATAATGCTAGGGAAAGGAAGATGCGGCATCGAGAGGGGGGATGAAATTTGCACGAGTCAGGGAAGAGGGATCTAAGGAGATAGGTGGTTTATTTGCTTAGTCAAACAATGCCACACTTTTTGAGGATACTCAAGCCTTGTGAGGGATCTAAGAAGACATGACACATTCATTTGATTGAATTCATTTTCTTTATCACGCATCCAAAAAAATTTGGATCTGTGAGAATGGGGCTTCATGAGATTATAAGCTAGGCTAAAAAAGGTGGGCAAGGATATAATATATTAGCAGAGGTGTTAAAACACTTTGAAACTATGTTTCCTTTCATGTTACAGATAGTTAGATCCATTGAATCTTATATATTACAGTCCCCCACATTAAAAAAAGGTGAAAATCATATATATATATATATATATATATAGTATATATAAGTTTGGAATTCTACAATCTACACCAATTGAATATATAGAAAAACTACATTTTGGTAAAAATTGTGGAATACTATTAAAAACTAAAATTGTAGAAATGTTAAAAAAATCATGAAATGTGGATAATGTACGATTAAAAAATGGAGCTTACCTATAAATTTTATGAATTGTGAACCATCCACGATATAAGGAATTATGGAAAAACTCCAATAATATATCAAAATGTAGATTAGCTACTCTTCCAATGCCACAATTTTAATTTTTGGAATACCATATAACCACAAAAATATTGTAGAAAAATTGTGGTAAAAGATCTAGTATGTTGTAGTGTATATATTATTAGTTCTTTTTTTATATATAATAAAGTTGAAGTTTTCTTACTGTTATGTTTCAGATATATGAGTGCAGGCCCAAAAATGTTTCTTCTATGCATCGCACTTTCATACCCTTGCAAATCATTGGGGTAATGTTCAATGCAAGATTAGTTGACATACACCCGACCATTCTTGCCATAAGTTATCCTCTCATAGTTGTGGTTTTAGCATCGCATTTGGAGCTTATGGTTGATGGTACTACTAAAATACACAACAAAATGATTGACCACATTACTACATTTATCACCAACCCTAAACCCTTAGGGTGGTGGTGCGGTAGCATGGCCATACATGGGTTGATGAAGCACTCAACAAGAAAAAGTACACCAACTTGTTATTTCCACCTCTCCTTCAAAGAAGGATCAAAATAAGAATGGAGATAAAGACAAACGAATGGTGGTTTGGAACCAACAATACCTAATGCATCATATCTTGTCATTGGGAATGGATGCAATTAGAGGACAAACTAATTAATCTTTCGATTCTTTGGATTGTAAAAATAACTCTCATCACTTTATTTTCATATATTTTATAATATAATATAAAGTACACTTTTAGTTTTCTTACTATTCTTTTCTTAGTCATTATTTAATTGAAAACAAAAAAAACTTATATCTCAACCATTTGAATCCACCAATTTTTGATGCCATCCACTAACCTATGATGCTATACGCCCACCTAATTAACTCATTATCATTTGTATATTAATTCAATTTTTAAAAATTAATTTAATATTATTTTTTTAAAACTTTAATCACCACGTTGAACCATTTTTTTTAATATAAAATTAGTATTTTTGGAAAAAAGGTATGAAAGACAAGATTACGGAGAAGTATTTTTCCCAAAATAAAAATAAAAATTGTAGATTAAATTTTTTAAATGCTAAAATTAAACATTGATGTTACTAGATAGGACAAAACCCGATTCCAATATTTAAACGGAGTAAAAAAAGCATCTTTGAAGAGAAGGAAAAGACAAATTAAATGGGACCGAAAATTCTTGAAAGACGGCATAGAAATAGTGGCGACCCATTTAAGTCTACATACATGTGCACAAATTATTCCAGGGGTATTATGGATGCTGCTGATGTCCATATTTTTATTGAGAGATGGTCTTATTTAATAAAGTAAATTTAAGGAAGTAGGAAATTTTATATTATAAAGTCTTTGATTCAGAGTTCGGTCCACAAATGCATTGTACATAATATCCTTCCTTCACAATCAGCCCATTCAGTCTACAAACACGTGCAAATACCAAGTTATAAAGCCTTTGCACTCCATCGATTTTCTTCACCATTCTGCTCTTCCATTTCAGTTGTGCTAATTGAAATGGATACCATAGGAGCAAATTTTGGCGAAGTGATTCAGCCAGAGTATTCTCCTGCCATCATTTCCCTCGCCCTCGCAGCTTTTCTTGGCATTGTAATTTTCTCGATCTTCAGTTACAATCGACGATCCTCTGTGAATCTCCCCCCTGGAAATTTAGGTTTACCTTTCATTGGCGAGACGATACAATTCTTGGGGGCACTTCAATCAGAAAAACCCCATACATTTTTCGATGAGAGAGTGAAGAAATTCGGTAAGGTCTTCAAGACTTCTCTAATTGGGGATCCCACGGTGGTACTCTGCGGGCCGGCGGGAAACCGCTTAGTTCTGTCGAACGAGGACAAGCTGGTGCAGTCCGCAGGGCCCAAGTCTTTCCTGAAACTGTTTGGGGAGGATTCGGTTGCCGCCAAAAGAGAAGAGGGTCATCGCATCTTGCGTTCGGCTCTGGGTCGATTTCTGGGTCCCCAAGCTTTACAGAATTATATTGGGAAAATGAATTCAGAAATGCAACGTCATTTCGATGAAAAATGGAAGGGAAAAGATGAGGTGAAGGTGCTTCCTTTGGTTAGAGGCCTCATTTTCTCCATTGCTACCTCCCTGTTTCTTCAATATAAATGATGACAGACAACGTGAGCAACTCCATGGTCTGCTGGATACAATACTTGTGGGAAGTATGACTATTCCTCTGAACATTCCTGGAACTCTTTTTCGTAAAGCTGTCAAGGCACGGGCGAAGCTGGACGAGATTCTTTTTGCTTTAATAGAGAGCAGAAGAAGAGAGCTGAGATCAGGCCTAAATTCTGGTAATCAAGATCTTCTGTCGTCCTTGCTCACCTTCAAAGATGAAAAAGGGATTCCACTTACAGACAAGGAGATCCTCGACAACTTCTCTGTTATGCTTCATGCCTCGTATGACACTACTGTCTCACCAACGGTCTTGATATTGAAGCTCCTCGCCTCCAATCCTGAATCCTACGAAAAAGTTGTTCAAGGTATGCAAAGCCTCTGTTATTTTATTTCGTCTCTATGTTCCACATACTTAGCTCAGTCAACAGTTAACTACCTTGCATATTTCATATTTTTAACTGTTAATTTATGTTAATTCCAGTGATAATATATTATTTTATTTCTCAATGTACAGATAATTTATGCTTGATCTGTGAGTGATTGCAAGATTGAGGGGTCAACTAACCAATAGTAAATTCCCCCTGAAAAGTTGTAAACAACTTATTGGTTGGTTGATCTCTCAGTGTTGCAAATAGGGGAGACATAGTCTCTTCCTAAATATTATATTGTTTTTGGATGCATAGATAATTTATGCTCGATCTAAACATCACATATATTTTTAAAATTAATTAGTTAATCTACTAATACTAAATTCCTCTCTAAAATTTGATAAACATTCTATTGGTTGATTGACCAATGGACCTTGCAAATACATGAGAGATAGGCTCATCTCGATAATGTAAACTATAATTTATGTGAACATTTGTGTGGTATATGTAAAACAGAGCAATTGGGAATACTTGCCGGTAAAAAGGAGGGAGAAGAAGTCAATTGGAAGGATCTGAAAGCTATGCCATATACATGGCAAGCAATTCAGGAAACCCTAAGGATGTACCCTCCAGCTTTTGGAATGTTTCGAAGAGCTATCACCGATATTCATTTCGAGGGTTATACAATTCCAAAAGGATGGGCAGTAAGTTGGTTTACTTAATTCAATTCATCTCTTAAGATTTAATGTTAAAACCCTAGTTTTTTATAGATCAAATTCAATATATTCCAAATATGATAATATTATAATACATGTTATGAACAGATTGTGTGGACAACTTATAGTACAAATGGGAGAGAAGAGTATTTCAATGAACCAGACAAATTCAAGCCTTCCAGATTCGAGGAAGGCAAGCCACTGGATCCTTACACATTCATACCATTTGGAGCAGGCGTACGCATATGTGCAGGATGGGAATTTGCAAAGACAGAACTATTACTCTTTGTCCATCACTTTGTTAAAAACTTCAGCGGTTGCATTGTAATTGATCCTAATGAAAAAATTTCAGGGGATCCATTCCCTCCTCTCCCTACCAGTGGACAACGCATGAAACTTATTCCGAGATCCTAAATAAATTGAAGGGGACATCAGCAATTATTTGATGAGGCGCATGAAAGAATAAATTTTATGTCCTGAAAAATACTAGCTTGCCCTGATACACTTAATAGTTATGTTCGTCTTATATATGTTAATGTTTTCTAGGTTATCAAAATAAAGATTCGGTTATTTATATATGAGGGATTTCTTTTGGTTAATCACACAGTTATCGAATGAGAGAGGTGCACTTTAAAGAAGTCCCTCACCAAAAGTAGTAGTGCCAATATACATCCCAAATAAATATTACAACATAGATCATTGTTTAAAAAATACAGTTTACGTACCGGATTGTTTTTGACATAGAGATCATTGCTGGAATTTATATACCCAAAGTCTTAAAAATTGGTAGTAGATAAGAAATTCAAAAAATCCACTGAATGGGTTGTTTAAATAAAAGCTATTAGCACTTAAGGTAGTAGAAAATAAATAAAGGTATAAAGATTTAGTCAAGCTAAATCTAAAATCATAACCATGGCATTGAACAAGAAGACACAGGTTTTCTAGGATGGTGATTTTTTTCGGTAACAGATAGATATATTATACCATAATCCACACAAGAATTCAATTTCTAGAGTCTTTCCCGATATACCTTTGTACTCATTTACCTAAACATCACATAATTTCACAGGTGAAAGATAAAATTAACTATTTGAAAATGTATCATTAAATTTGGTTATGGCGCAGTTATAGGAGGTCAAAATAGAACGTGAAGGTCACAGGTTCAATTTTGGTGCCCTCCATGACGAATGAACATGATGGATAGGGCTAGCACCTTTGCACTACAAAATTTATGGAGTAAATTTCCTGCACTAACTACTTGAGGTTTTTCGGCGAGTTATTATTGCAAGTGCCTCAAGAAACTGCTTTATCTGGTCAAAGTTGACTGTAACTTCTTGAACAATTAAAATTAGTTTTTTGATGTGCGTCGATGTAATTCGTTTTATTCACTTTTTTTAATTTCAAATTTCAGGTATGAAAGTATCATGTACCTAATATAACTTCAAAAAATAAAAAAATAATGCATCCGCCATTATTAGTTAAGGCATAATCTTTCTCCTCTAACCTATATAAAGTGAAACGTAACAAATTATGCACTCGCCATTATTAGCTAAGGCATAGTCTTTCTCCTCTCACCTCTCTCACCTATATAAAGTGAAATGTAACAAAGTTGAAAACCATGGAAATCCTCATTTTAAATAAAACCAGGGTCACTTTGTAAATATCAATTCCATGTAGGCAGCGTGGTGGGGATATGGCGGTTGAAACATGCAAGTCTAGTGGTCAAGTCCTAGTTGCAAGTGGATAATTTGATAAAATTTTGTGAGTCAATAGTTGGTCGGCAGGCAGCACTAGAAGTGGTTTGTGCATTCTGTAACGCCCACAATTTACACACTAAAAATATCGGAACATTTTGTTTTTATTTTTATTTTTTTGACTTACATTGTTATTTACACGATACCACATGACAACGCAAGGTATCTCATAGGACAATGCATAACACATGAGATACTTGCACAAACATTATCCCATATAGATAACATGAATAATAGTACATGATGGACATCAAGGCCACCTTTTTCCAAATGAAAAGACATAACACAATGATTCAACTACATTATGACTCCCAGATAGGCACCATCCATGACAACACTTCCCCAGTTTACATATTTATTACATTCATATTTCGGTATTGACCTTATTTACTTGAAAATCACTTATCAACTATTTTGTAACTAGTCTGCATTATCTTTACTGTATTTAACACTTCACTTGTAGTTATCCCGCCTAATTTTTCTTGATTTCCTCATCACACAAGAATGATGTATCCTGATTGTGGGTATGAATATATGCCCATATATTATTCTTTTAGTGTTGGTTCCAAGGATTCATTTTCTAAGTTACATATCGATTGAATTTGTCATTTATCTTAGTTGCAACAAGGGAGGTTCTCATGAAGCAAAGGAAGTTTATTGATTCAAGAGTAGATAGATTACGTGTTCTTTCATATTAGCATTTAAGTTCTAAAGTTAGTCTATTTATTTTTACGTCGTTACAACTAACCAAGTATTCCATCTACTTCACTAAATTGTTAAGCCATCAAGGTACTAACGGGCATGATTTCACAGTCTACCAGGTTTGGATTCCTAAATAATTAAGTATTAGATGTGTTTTATGAGTATACATTCAATTATAAATTTTACACACCTTACTATGGTCACACCAGAGTGATTGAACACCCTTATCTCCAATAATCATATTGAGATTCTAGGTACATTCGATACTTCTTGCCAAGTTGACACTCTTGATTGAGAGAGGTTAAGCAGGGTTTAACACTCAATATTATCATGCATAAGTAACCAACACATCAGATCCACTCACATCATTTTCATTCATCTGAAAATGGTTTCATTCAGTTTAATTTAATTACTTTTTTAAAATCTAATGTGTAACCCATTTATTAATGGGGACATTGGTATGCTCATGAGACTCTATTCCTTTACCTAGGGGTTCATGTCAAGAACGTGATTACACAATTTCACACCATACATTCAAAGAAAAATAGGACAATATTTCTTCATATAAAAGGGTATGATTCACATTAAAGTCTACACGAAGTGGATTCTGTTCTCACCACAAAATGGTATAAATGTGTTATAAGAACGATATACATTTTTCCTTTCTCCAAGCACACCATCTTATGGTTACATTTTCACAACTAATGATAATTTTTTTTTTATGTTTCACAAATAACTCTTAGTATTGCACGATAGAAGTCAAACGATAATAGAAATTTGGTATCGAGTTCATTTATGATCTCAACTCATACATGTGACTTCCAAGGCTAGTTAGTGATCTTCACCACCTACACTCTTCACTTTACATGTGTGCCCGACCAAGAGGATCTTACATTATGCTTGGGGTCTAGTTACCTATAGAGTACTACCTAAATAGAATACATTGTCCTTCCTACCACATGATTACCAAACCTAAAAGACTACCACATACTATAGATAATGTTTAACAATGTCAAATCTTAATCGTGGGGTTCACGATGATGTCGCTAAGCATACATGCTATGATAAAAACTCAAAATTGGGATCTTATGTACTTAATCTAGGAGATGCTATTGAGTGTAAAGAAATACGCGCATTCTAAGGTTTTAGTCTTCTATACTAAAATAAATCATACATAAAAGGGTAGTTATACACGAGTTTAAACTAGGGTTGAGTGTCTTGCTTAGATTTTTTTTTTACATTTTCAGGGTAAGAAACACAACACACCAATTATTTAATCATCAATTACACACTGGAATTACACTATAATATATTAAATTCAACTTCATTTAACATATATATGTTTATATTCAACTTTTACAATACAAATTTTGGGATCAATATAACACCCATGTTTAGATGAACCTCTCCCTTAAACAATAACATCTTAAAATTATTACAAAACTTCAATAATAGCCTTTTTAATACTTCCCAAAATGTTGAATTATCCTCTACGATTTCACCTAACATATATACCCAATCCCCTTTTTACCATATGTAAATCTGAATCAAAGAACACCTATAGTTAAAAGAACATTTGCAAAGAACCCCTAAAACTAACATCTCATACATATTACCAATTTCCAATAACAAGTCATTATTGTAACATAACAATGCATATATAATGTTTTTCTTTAACATACATAAATTACAATAATCCCCATTGAATTACAACCATGTCGTTTAAACCATCGTACTTGCATCCTGCAAAACCATGTGAGCATGAAATCAACAATAACTCGTTGGCATGGAATCCAACTAGATCTAGCATAATTAAAAATTTTAGTTTCTCAAATACATGATATTAATAAATTTCATTTGAAAGGAGAGGGTTAGAGAAATGTGTATATTTAATTTAATTTCACTTCTTTTCCTAACCAATGAGAGAGAAAGAGATAGAGAAGATAAAGAAACACTAATTTTCCAAAAGTCCAATCTCACACAAGAAATCACAAGATAGAGTTCCAAACAATTATTTACAAGTGTTAATAACTTTCCATGATGGTTTTCTAACTTGACTGGGGTCCTACAACTTTCTTTTTACATTTTCCTCCTAGTTGAAAATATGTCTCATTTTGGCTCAGAGGCTAAGAAAGTGCGTTCAAAAACTATCTTCCAATAGGCAAATTCACAATAGGAGAATTCCTACATGTCCTTACATACCAAGAATCCACAGGGACTGATGCAATTTAGAACTAGCGAAAGGTGGATAATTGGTGAATCGTTTTCCTGAGCCACGGGTCGTAATCAACCAAGTTTGACCTAGTCAAACATTGATTGGAGGAATACAAAACCCCTTTTCCCAACTAGCCAGGAATGTACTTTTCCAAAAAATGAAGGTTCTAGAAAATTGTCTAGTAAATATACTAGAGGTTTGCAAAGGTGGATAAGCATTTCGTTGTTCACGGTCCAAACAGCGAGCCGATACGAACTCAACCTTTCAGTTTTAACGACTTCTTAAAAGTGGAAAATGAGGTAACAAGGATCCTAGAGGAGTGACAGAGAGAACAAAAATGATAAATAAAGGTTGAGCTAATGCTTGATGCAACTCTCTAAATAATAGGGAACACATACGATGCTTGACATCTCTTTTACAGGACTCAGAGGGTTGTTTTGCAAGTCTTTAGAAATAGTGTTTTTCTAACTTTACAATGATGATAAAATGGTATTTTTAGTTAACTCATATAGCTCTCGCCTAAACCTACGGACACAAGAACCTAAATTTGAAACCGTGAGTCTGGCACCTACAAGGTTGCAGTAACAATATGGTTGACAATCAATTTGTAAACCAACAGCATAGATGACCAGGTAGAGTTTTGTTGTTTCACACTAACATTATAATTAAAATACTCAACTGTACACTTATCCAACAATATATTATTTTTGTTACATTGAAAATGAAGAACCAATTAATGCAAAATTATAAAATACAAGGTAAGGAGACCATGCCTAGAAATGATTAGAATTCACAGAGTAAAAGGTAATCTAAGTGGGTTCACCCGCGTCCCATAAGGATTCATCCTTCTTAAAGGAATTCCATCATATAGTTTGTGTGTTTTTCCTATGCTCCCATGCTTCAATATATGACTACTAATACAACCACTTCTCCATCTATAATTTTCACCACCCTTGTTCCTTGATGGGAGTCCATATCTTATTCCGAAGCTCCGAATCAACCCAAGTAGGAATGTGGTTCACAAAGGTCTCAAATTCCATCTATAAATTTGTCGACGGTTTTGAATTAAATCTCTATGTGGTATTTTGGCCAAACCTGCAACTGTGACACTCCAGAAGATAACATCCAGCTGAGGCATTTCCTGAAAATCCTTTAAGTCCCATCATGGACACCATTCAAACATATCAAGCTCCCAATGCATACCCATGAAATTATATTTATTTTTTTATTATTTATTATTATTTTCAAGCATTTTGTCAAGCAATTCAAATTCCTTGTGTATGCTCCCACATTTTTCATCCATGTCTTTCATGGGGGTTTCTTCGAGTGCTATCTAGACAGAAGATACAGTATCAATTTCAACAAAACCATAACAAAATCCCCCTCGTTTACTCTTAATTAGAACACCAAAAGGATTTATTGACCCTGAATTCTTAAAATCTTCCTCAAGTTGGGATGGAGTGGTATAATAAGGAAACTTTATGATATAGATAAAGCATCCATGATAACCAAGTAATTGGCAAATACAACATCTTACCAAAAAATACCCTTTTGTTCCCTTTAGCATGCTTAGACGTTTCTCTAAATTCCATTGATAGTTACTAGAAAAGGAAAAAATAGGCAGTTCCCAAGTGGAGGAAGGTTGAAAGAGACAAATCTTGCATACACATCAATGGAATAGCAGAAAAAGGTAAATCTCAGAGTCTTAATCAAGGCAATGACTACTTAAAATAAGAGATAAAGAGTAGGGAAAATGAAATGGTAGCTGCAATGCTACTATGCACTTAGCGAAGGTTCTAAGAGAAGAAATGACAAATCAAAACAAGTAGATAATACGCCTGAATTAAATACCCTAAACCTCAATATTATTCTCTTTTTTTTTTCACTGCATACAGCAACAACACATAGGAAAGTAGACGTTTCCTCTCAAAACAATTAAACCACTTCAGGAGCAGATAAAGATCCAAAACTATCATCTTGTATATAGTAAAATGGATAGATATTCGGGTTATAGATCACCCCCGTGTGCAAGGCGGATTTTACCCACAATGGTAATCATTTAGGAAGACTATTTATGAGATCTTCATTTAGTTTAGTTCCCTGCAACCGTGGCAGCGAAAAGTTTTCCCAATCTCCATCTGCAGTGATAGCCTAACCTATATTGGCTTGATTTTAGGGACGACTATTAGCAAGATCCACGTTTTCCACATAAATCCCTACCATCTGTTTGTTGAAAATAGCAGCAAGAAACTCAATTTAATTTTCTGTTTAGATTAAATTGAGGAGGAAATTCGAAATTCCACAGCAACAGGCCACTTGGATGTGTTAGCTGAGTCATTAGCAATCAGTTAAATCAGTAAATTCGAGTTGAGACAATGAGATCAGTTAGTTACAAAGATTCCTATATTTTAGGAACCCAGGTTGAGTTTATTTGAGTTGTAAACAGTTAAAACTAGTTTCAAGTGAAACTGAACTAGTTAATGATTAGTTAGGTGGTTGGACTTCAGTCTAACCCAATGATCATTTAGTTAACTGATCAATTAACCCATTTCTTGCTCATGCATGTGAATAATTCGAATTTTGAAGTTGTGGTGGAATTTCCAAGGCAGAGGACAGAAGGTGCAAACTAATTAAGTGCACAGGAGTTTTGTTTTAGTGATTTGACTGAGATAGACCTTATATAGGTAGGTTGTGTTCAGTTGATACAATGGGGGAAATTGTAATTGATCTCTTCCATTTGATTAATGCAAAACATAGCTTGTGGGGTTTTGGGCAGTAAGTTTTCCCCAGTTTTGATATATCTTGTCTTTGTATTTATGCAGTTTCTGTGTGTGATGTTTTTTTTATTTATGCAGTAGATTAGATTTGTGTCTCATGATTTAGATAAATTTCATGAGCAATTGCGAATCTATTGAAATTTCTACATGGTATCAGAGCTTTAATCACAAAAGAACAGGGAATTCGAAGTTTCTCCTCAGGTCTACAGGTCAGTGCAGCAACATCTCTACAGAGCTTGGAAGATGGCTTTCAACGGGTTGAGGCTAGAATTTTCCTTGGATGGCAGCTCCAACTTCGTAGCTTGGAAGGATCGCATGGAGGTAGCATTTGCAGATAATGGGTTGTTGGAATATATCGATTTTGATATTCCACAGCCAGCTGCAACAGATGTCCAACTTGCTCAGTGGAAGAAGGATGTGGCGAAAGGAAGAAGAATTATCCTTGAAGGGGTTCGAGATCATATTGTCTCAAACCTCTATGGGAAGACTTCTCCATTCGCAATGTGGAAAACACTGACAGAGTTATTCCAGAATCAGAGTGACCAGAGAAAGTTGGCACTCAAGGATAAACTTTGAAAGATCAAGATGGAGAAAAATGATACTATTCCGCAGTATCTGAGCAAGCTCACACAATGTCGTGATGAGCTTGGTGGTGTTGGAGTTACTGTTCCAGAAGATGATTTGGTGAGTCTAGCATTGCTAGGTCTTCCCAAGAGCTGGCATAGTTACCAAGATTTTGTAAATGGTCGAGAAAAGCTACCTGATTGGTCGCGCTTGTGGTCTGATCTTTAACAGGAAGAATTTAGGCGAAGCACAAGAGATGGATCCTCATCCAAAGCTGATGAAGAGGAAAACTTCGCATTGATGGGAAAAGGGAAGAAAGGGAAAGGGAATAAATTCCAACCCAAGCCCGATTATAATCATGGTGGAAAAAATAAAGAAGATTTGTCAAAGGTGAAGTGCTTCCACTGTCACGAGTTCGGGCACTACGCAACCAGATGTCCGCAGAAAAAATCCAGCAAGAAAACTGCAGCTGTAGGTGAAGCTTTAGCTTCACAGTTCGAGCTTGATTTCACACTTGTTGCATGCATGGCCAGCACAGTAATGAGTACCCGCGTGGTATTTGGATTCGGGTGCATATTTTCACATGACTGGATGCAAAGATTTCTTCAATGAAATGGAGGAGAAGAATCTGCAGATAAATATCGAGCTAGGCGATGACGGGCGGTACAGTGCAACCGGTATAGGCACTATAACCTTCTAGAGAGAGTTGGGATCATATCTTCAACTTAAAGATGTCATGTATGTGCCAGGCTTGAAGAAGAACCTGATCTCGGTAGCAGTCCTTGAAGACCGTGGTTATGATGTAGTATTCAGCCAGGGAAAAGCATTCCTGAAACACATAACCACTGGGCAAGTAAAGAAGATCGGGGTTCGTGTGAAGAACCTCTACAAACTTGATATAGATGGTAGCGCAGCATTGATGGGTAAAGCAGACAGTGTGGTGAGCCAGGATGAAGGTGAGTTATGGCATAAGAGATTGGACCATCTACACCACGGTGCTTTGAAGATCATGGAGCATATTTCTATAGGTCTTCCAAAGGCTACTTTTCCACAGATAGACACATGCAAGGGATGTACCATGGGGAAGTATACAAAATCCACTTTTCATGAGAAGGAGAACCAAGCAACGGAAATCCTTGAGAGAGTCCACTCAGATGTGTGTGGACCATTCTCAACAGCTTCCACAGCAAAACACGGGTATTATGTGATTTTTGTTGATGATTTTTCTAGAAAGTGTTGGATCTACTTCATGCAGAAGAAAGATCAGACATTCTCAAAGTTTTGTGAGTTCAAAGCACTGGTAGAGAAAGATACAGGGAAGAAGGTGAAGGCTCTAAGGAGTGACAATGGTGGTGAGTACATCTCTAATGAATTCAAGAACTTCTGTGCCAAAGAAGGAATTCTGAGAGAGTTAATTACACCTCATAACCCACAACAGAATGGGCTTGCAGAAAGAAAGAACAGAACAATTGTGGGAGCAGCACGAGTTATGTTACATGATCAAGGCCTACCATTACATTTGTGGGAAGAGGCATGCAACACAACTGTATTTGTGCAAAACTGTAGTCCTCATTGGATACTTGGCATGAGTACACCAGAGGAGGCCTTTATTGGTAAGAAACCTGATGTTTCATATTTTAAAATTTTTGGCTCATCTGTCTATTGCCATGTGACCAAAGATGCCAGGAAGAAGCTAGAACCAACTGCAGAGATTGGGATATTTGTGGGGTATACTGATACTCCCCACAACTATCAGGTGTATTTCCCAACTAACAGGATGACAGTTGTCAGAAGGGATCTTAAATTTGATGAGGAGAAAGCTATGTGATTGTCCCTTGAGAGGGAGCTTGATTTGCATGCAGATGGGGAACTCTTAGTTCCCAAGGATGAACCTCAAGATGTGGAGCAGTCACATGCAGAGGATCATGAAGTGGCAGAAACCACTCATGCTGAGTCATCCACTAGAGATGGCAGCAAGCGAACTAGGGAAGTTGATAGATTGTTGCATGATGCTAGAGAGAGTGTGGGACAACCCACATCGCAGCGTAGGCAGACGAGGTTACCAAGTCAGTACACTAACTACATGGCTCTGATGAGCGTGAGTGTAGAGACTAAGCCATCCTCATTCGAGGAAGCTGTAGAGCAACCAGTATGGGTTGATGCTATAGTAGAGGAATTTGATTCCATTGTCAGAAATAGTGTTTGGGAGGTGGTCCCAAGACCAGCAGACAAATCAGTGGTAGGTTCAAGATGGCTTTACAAAGTGAAGCATGCAGCAGATGGAAGCATCGAGAAACATAAGGCCAGATTTGTGGCCAAGGGGTTTTCTCAGGTAGAAGGTATTGATTCCGAGGAGACTTTTGCTCCAGTAGCAAGGTATTCTTCCATCAGATCTATTCTTTCTTTGTCCACGCAAATGGGGTGGAAGATCCACCAAATGGATGTAAAAACAACATTCCTCAATGGATTGATTGAGGAAGAGGTGTATATTGAACAGTCGGAGGGATTTGAGACCTTTGACAGAGAGTCACATGTGTGCAGACTCAACCGAGCATTATATGGGCTCAAGCAAGCATCTCGTGCTTGGTACACCAGGATCGACAACTATTTCACTGGGTTAGGCTTCACCAAAAGTGAAGCAGATGCAAACCTTTATCATATTGTTGTTGAAGGTAAATTATTGATTATCGTGCTATATGTTGATGATTTAATTTTGACCGGTGATGGGAAGTTGATCAGTTCTTGCAAGGAGGATCTTGCAAGAGAATTTGAAATGAAGGACATGGGACTCATGCATTATTTCCTAGGTTTGGAAGTATGGCAAGGAGATGGAGAAATTTTTATTTCTCAAGGCAAGTATGCCAATGAGATACTAAAAAGATTTCACATGGAGAAGAGTAAACCCATGGAGACACCTCTTGCAGGAAGTTGGAGGAAGGAGGATGCTACTTCAGGTGAAGTAGTAGATGCTACCACTTACAGGCAGCTTGTAGGTTCACTTATGTATTTGGTGAACACACGACCGGACATGTGTTATGCCATTAACCAGCTTAGTCAAGCCATGGTTAAGCCAACCAAACTGTATTGGAAGGCAACAAAGCATGTGTTATGATACCTTAGAGGCACTACTCAGTTTGGTCTTTGGTATAGACGGACAGAGGGAGTGAAGCTGCAAGGCTT
Source organism: Taxus chinensis (assembly GCA_019776745.2). NCBI lineage: Eukaryota > Viridiplantae > Streptophyta > Pinopsida > Cupressales > Taxaceae > Taxus > Taxus chinensis. The sequence goes on from CM034152.1 coordinate 685,423,219, forward strand.
CATAGATGCAGATTGGGCGGGGAGTCCATCAGACAAAAAGAGAACATCAGGAGGAATTTTTAGTGTTGGGTCAGTAGCGGTTTCTTGGTATAGCAGGAAGCAGAGATCTATGGCGCTCAGCTCAGCAGAAGCAGAATACATGGCTGCAAGTCAAACAACATGTGAGGCTATCTGGATGAGAAAGATTCTTGTTGGTTTATTTGGTCAGTTAATGGATCCTACGGTGATTCACTGTGACAATCAGAGTTGTATCAAACTCTCTGAGAATCCAATTTTTCATGATCATTCTAAACATATTGATATCCGGTATCACCATCTTCGAGATTGTGTGCAGAGGCGGATTATGTTGCTACAGTTATCCCGATGGAGGAACAAGATGTAGATATTTTGACGAAGGATTTGTCAAGAGGCAAATTTGAATTCCATAGGGACAGGATTGGGGTCCATGATAATCCCTTTATTGCTGAGAGGGAGTGCTGAAAACAGTAGCTAGAAACTCAATTTAATTTTCTGTCTAGATTAAATTGAGGAGGAAATTCAAAATTCCACAGCAACATGCCACTTGGATGTGTTAGCTGAGTAATTAGCAATCAGTTAACTCAATAAATTCGAGTTGAGACAATGAGATCAGTTAGTTACAAAGATTCCTATATTTTAGGAACCCAGGTTGAGTTTATTTGAGTTGTAAACAGTTAAAACTAGTTTCAAGTGAAACTGAACTAGTTAATGATTAGTTAGGTGGTTGGACTTCAGTCTAACCCTATGATCATTTAGTTAACTGATCAATTAACCCATTTCTTGCTCATGCATGTGAATAATTCGAATTTTGAAGTTGTGGTGGAATTTCCAAGGCAGAGGACAGCAGGTGCAAACTAATTAAGTGCACAGGAGTTTTGTTTTAGTGATTTGACTGAGATAGACCTTATATAGGTAGGCTGTGTTCAGTTGATACGATGGGGGAAATTGTAATTGATCTCTTCCATTTGATTAATGAAAAACAGAGCTTGTGGGGTTTTTGGGCAGTAAGCTTTCCCCAGTTTTGATATATCTTGTCTCTGTATTTATGCAGTTTCTGTGTGTGATGTTTTTTTTATTTATGCAATAGATTAGATTTGTGTCTCATGATTTAGATAAATTTCATGAGTAGTTGCAAATCTATTGAAATTTCTACACTGTTTACATGCCTACCAAAACATTTGCAACTGTCAAATTTCTGCTAAATTTACAATGTTACCTGGGTTTTTTTCTTGGTCGAACTGTCGAAGTCTCTGGACTCAAATTAAATGCTTCAATGAGGGTGATAGGTCAGAAAGATATTTACTGTTCCCATATTCTTGACAGAACGTTTTCTACACACTACCTCCATTTCTCCATTTAATAAATCCACCTGCCATATGCTAACTCGCCTCTTACACACCTATCGACATCCTTCACTTCTCTTCCACGTCACTATTTTTACTCTCCCTTTTATTTTATTAAAAGTACGAGGCACTACACGTGCTATTTACGGGGACACAAAAATAAATATATAGAAATATCGTACCAACTAGTTAACCAGGTGTGGAATATATACTTGAAAAAGTATATTTTGAAAATGGAAGTTGTTGGAGTATTTGGAATTTTTGTGTGTGAATAACACTATACATTGTTAAGGAAACCATGGTTAGCGTTCCATTGGTATATACGAGTGAATAATAATTGTGTATGTAATTATTATTCATGTAAATATAATTTGTAAATTAGTAGGTTAGTAAATTGTTATTAGTTGTTATATAAAAAAACAATAACAATTATATTATATTTGGTTATGTTAGTTGAAACAAATGATGTAGGTGGAAGAGTCCTAAATTATAGGGGAGCTATTTCCTATAAATGTGGATTTTGGATTATGAAATTTTAATGGAACATATTGAATATCATTTCTAATTATTCTTATGTGCAACTCTCCGATCCATTCCCTTCATCTGGTATCAGAGCAAGTTAATTGCAATACAATAATAATTTGGGTTGCATGGACAATCCATATTCTCTATTGTAATTGTCTTTGTAAGATGCTCTATTGCTAAAGATTAGTATAGTTTAGTAAATGTGTTTGTACTAATTCGAATTAGTTTATACTGATATGAGTTTTTGCTTGTTATATTGTGTTTGTTATAGCTGTGTATATTGAAAGTGTATATCATAATTGTGTCTAGTCCATTATAGCTGAAAAATGTTAAAGTATAGAGTTATTGTGAGTGTCTTTGAGATCCATTCAAAAACGTCAAAATATGTTATTTTAGGATTTTCATCCTTGTCCAATCAAGTGTTAAGAATGAAAAAATGTAAAAAAAAATGCCTTACTTTTAGCCGGATGCATTTTTAGTGTTACCCGACGTCCTAGTAACCATTGATCCTTAAAATCCAAATTCTCCGAGTTATAATCATTTTATCAAAGGACGGAGGCAAATAAAGCTTAGAGGTCAATCAACAACCTCTCATCAGTTGCAAACGATGATGTTGCATTGAAGGTTTGGTGACACTTTTTTTTTTGTTTCAGTTGAGTGTTTTTTTTTGTAGTGTTCCTGTTTTAATAAGTGGAAATTTCACATTTAGGGGGGAACATGATCCAATGTTCAATTTCTAGTTTTGAGTTTGTAATGGGTGAACAAAGTTTCTTATGTTATTACCTGTAGTGAGATATTCATGAGGGTTTATAATATTACATGACACATCATGATGTGGTCCTTAGTAATCAATTTGTTTCACCATCATTTGTGGTTTGTGGTAAACCACTTTTAAAACTGCCACTCTTGGTTATTGGTAAATCGTTTGCAAAACCATAATCTTTTGGTTTTTGGCATATAATGCTTGAAATTTTACTACCCAAAAAGTAAAAAAAATAGTATTTTTTCATCATTAAAAACATGCAACACTAAAGACACTAGCGAAACTCACTAGAAACAAATAACACTAAAAATTTCCTTTGCAATAAATAAATGTACCCAAGGTTTTCCATCAAAATTTTCTATGCATCCTATGTTATTAGTTTAGGAGTGATATCCTTGTAGAAACATGGCTACAACCATCATGGATCTCAATGCCACACAATAGAGGAGGTTCATTTTTTGCTAGGGTTGGATCGAGTATTACATTCTACAATTTTCTCATGCTACCCCTTTCAAATTAGATTCACAACAAAAAGGTCAGGTCCAATTCTATAAGTGCATCAAACATGACCCAAAATGCACACTATACACCTACACTAAGTAGGAAAGAGTCCACCCATGTAATGAAGAAACCAAAACAGTCCTTCATAAAATCCTAACACATATGCAAAGGTTGATGAGAGGATAACATATATACCACAAGGATTCATATAGAAAGTCCTCTCAGGGTATGACCAAACTTGGTTTAATTGACATGTTTCTCACATAAAATTCTAATTCATTCCACAACATAGTTAATGAATAAAACTCATGTAATACTATATGTGCGTGTCTCTATGGTTTGAGGTGTACAACTACAAGGTTCACATAACTTTTAAACAATATTTATACCACAAAATATTGATAAGTAGGCTTAAATCCTTACTTAGGAGTATGATATTACTATCCCTTAATCCTTGAGGTGTCATCGTCACCTAATATTTTTTACAACCTTACAAACTTTACCTTGTTCGATCCCTCACAAAGTGTGGCATAACAATTCACTTATAATACTATGTGTGTCAGGTATCTACAACCATTTTCTACTACAGTCACATTTATACCCATTATTTAGATTCCTCAATTGAGTAAGTTTTGATAGGACCTACACATTTCATACATTCATTGAACTAAAGGGAAGGAAATAAAGGAAACCTCAAAGAAGATGGAGATGAGGTATTGCAACCATAAATATGCACCTATCTCATAAATAAAATTTTATTCTTCTAATCCATTGGTAAATAACAGTGGCTAATGATAACCAATGTTAATGAGCACATTCATTCCACGAACGAGGAAAACTTATTAACCAAAACACTCATACAAGCATAGTCTAATAAAAGTAAAAAGGAAGTATAATAAGGAAATATTGAGTTGTTAACAATCATTCATATAGGCCTCAAGATTTATATTTTATTAATTATATTGCGTTTCATTAATACCCATGTTGTCATCATGTTCAACTATCCACCATCAATTACAATGTACAAGTTTCCTCATGTTTTCGTTAGCTTATCAAGATTAATTTCCTTTACTTTTATTTGTATTACGGGTAAGTGCACGAAGTTGGTGGACAATTTCGTGGACATACAAACCTGAAATTTAGGAACCGTGATTGTGGTTTATATACCGCGATCGCGGTTCCTGAATTCTAGGTTTAGTAATTACCGAACCTAAAACCGTGATCGCGGTTTAGAACCGCAAGCGTGGTTATAAACTGCAATCGTGGAACTCTGAGACAAAAATTAGCAGTCCCGCGGGTCCTCATTTTTCCCATTTTTCATTTCAAACCATGATTTCTCCTAGACATTTTTCACTTGAGCTTTGAATACCACCTCAAAATTGATCATCGGACTTCTAGATCACGATAGGTTCAACCATGCCGCCAAGACAAGGAGGTAAGCCCCCAATTTTAATCATTTCTGTTGCATTTTAGGTTTTTTTTTTGCATTTTAGGTTATTTTTTAGCATTTTCATGGGTTTTTTGAAATGTTTGTTTATGTATACAATTTTATTGTTTTGTCAGTTGGTTGGCAAGCTCGAAATCATGTAAACCATCAAAACATTCCTCAAAACCCACCGAACATTCCTCAAAACCCTTCGAACATTTCTCAAAACCCTCCTCCAAACATAGATCTGCCTCCTGTGGCTCTTTCTATCCCCAATGAACCAGCATGAACATAAGATAATATCATTGGAAGAATCAGAGAAAATAAAATTGTCATTGAGAACCTTATTCAGACTATAAGACAAAATCATGCCACAAATCCATCCCGCATGACTTTAGCCAACACATTGCAAACATTGATTGGTGAAGTTGATGGAATACCTTTAGAGGTGATTGTAGGCAGTGGTATGCAGATAAATTATCCCATGCAGCCGTAAAAGACAAAAAAATTGGAAAAGACATCATTTGTGCATTATTTACTGACCCGAGAACCAATACCCCCTGCAGTTACTTGCAAACGGTTCCCAATCCATTGGTGCCACGATGACTGAATCAAAAACAATTTTTGGGACCGATGGTGGATGGTTTTTGATTATCCACCATGCAACAAAAATGAGGTTCCTTTTTATTTTTTGAAGAAATTATATTGCGAGTTCGTGCTTAATGAGGTCCCGAATTATTTTGACTTTTCTGACTTTTTTGGTCGAGGAGGTGGCTATGCTCAGAGTAGACTTGGTGCACGCATAGGTTAACCAAGGATCCCCCATGACCCAAAACCCCCACTAGCTTCAGTTATCCCTCCTACAGTGAAGGAGGTTGTGGAGATTGACACACTGTATGCATCGAGGGAGCTCATTGACACTCTGACCTAGCATAGTGACCAAATCACATCTGGTGATGTTGGTGGAGGTGCCAGTTCTAGCGCACCACACCACTGTGGATCATGTGGTGCTGTATGCACTATGTGTGAGACATCATTTACTGGTTCACAGGATTTCTTTTCTATAAATGAGATGATGGGGGATGTTTTTGGAACTGGTGTCACTGATATTGGTCTTTCACAGGTAAATTTCAAATAAATATAAATAATATATATATATATATATATATATATATAAAATAGTTTAATTCACATGTTTGAGATTTTAATATATATGTATTTGATTTATATGTCATATACATACATGTAAAAAACTAATTTTTTATTTCCTTTTAAATAGCAAGAGTCGGTGAAGGAAACATCTGCCATCGACATGTTAGCTACTGCAGTTGGGCATGTTTCAAACGTAAGTTTCATGTTGTACAAACTTACATTTTTAATTTCATTTGATTGCACTAGATTATTATTAGAATGTTTCACGTGTATGTTGTACATATTAATATGTTTGTCTTTTATACATAGGAGCCTGATGGGTCATCATCTACTCTGGGAACTGAGGCTACTGGCACGCCTCACATGAGTTTTACACAGGTTATTTTCTCTTTACACTTTGTTTCTAATTGTGGAATTTCATGTGGATTACATGCTTTGGACCTCTATTATGTGGTGCACAGTCATGTAGATTTTAATATTGATTTGTACATGTTTTTTGTATAGCTTATGACTGCAAGAGAAACTCCATATATGTAGACTGTGGAGGCTGTTGTAGATACTACCATAGCATCTGCAGATCCACTAACTGAGATATAAATTTTCAAATTTGTTAAATTTTGGAGGTTCATTATTTCTTATTACTTAAATCTATAATATCAAATTTTGTATGTATGTGAAATATTTAATTTGAAAATTAACTATTTGTATGTAGCTTACCCCTTGTGAGTCTATTGTTGTCTCTGCCATGCATCAACAACAAATTGATAGGGATCATGACATTGCGGTAAGATTTCACATGCATTTTAACTAAATTATACAAGTTTCTAAATTTTGAATGTATTTTAAAATTTTGGGTGTTAAAAACTTGTTGTTTATGAATGTGCAGGTTAGGTTGCAAGCCTGCTTAGTGACGCCTAAGACCACATGGATGAAATTTGTAGTGGCATCTCCCTCCACTACATCCCCAGGTTGTGGACGTGCTACTTCTAGCAGGGCGAAGAGAGGGAATATGTTTCATGAGTAGATTCATAGTCCACCTAGATGTACATAGATATATATATGGGCCATCTGGTCCGAGTGAACATGTTTCTTCATATAGTCCATTGTATATATATATCCTTTTGTGACTGCATGTGGTCCTATATACATTATGACACACTTAGTTCAAGATGTACACATGTTATGAACTTACATATTTTCAGAGACGTGCGTCTGGAGCACACTTTGTTTGATTCTTATATATCCATGTGTGTTGGTTTTCATAACGATATTATTGAACTATATGTTTGATTTGATTTCATTGCATGTATGATATCCTTCTATGTATGTTTTCATAACCATTAATTAGTTCTAGATATGTATGTTTGATTTAAAATTAAAAAACCATGTCTCGGAGCACTACATAGTATAATTGTTAAGCAAACATATTCCATTAAGCAAAACCATGCTAGGTGAACTACAAAAGGGCAATACGTACAATTACTTTTTTTTATTAAAGCTAACACTCATATGCTGCATATCAACTAATGCAAACATTGATAGAAGTAACCGAGATAGAGTTCATCTTGAACTATATGAATATAACATTACTTATGGTGCAACATTGAAGATTTTACAATTTTCCTGATTTTCAAGTTTTACAATTTTCATATTTCTAGAATTGAAGATTACACAGAGGTTTCAAAGTTTTTTCTTTGTTATCAAAAATTATTATTTTTAGTAAGGCTCATATGCCAATTTAATAATAAATATAATCATGTATCTTGTATTTGAATTGAGATGAACTTTTTTCATTATATTAGGTATTTTCATATGGTTTCCTGCTTCAAATTTCAAGTGTTTTCGATCTCCAAAATTGCAAGGATCTAAAAAGGAAAGTTTTTTCTCTGAAATTTTAAATGGGATGCTATAAAAATTTAGGGTACCAATGGAAAATATTTTAGATCATCTTCAAGGAGTTCATGAGTAGAAGTTACGGGCAAAATTCCAGGGGAAATGGAGTGAAAATGAAGGAGATATGAGCAAAAATGTGATTTTTGCAATAGGGTTTCTTGAAAATTTAGTAGCATAACTAAATACTAGCAACAATGAAGGAAAATGAAATATTAAAAAGGGATTAAAAATGGCTAAGTGTTTGTTTATACTCACCTCTTAACATTAACCTAGCTAACTAACCTTCTAACTCATCCTTGACCATTATGGATTAACCCGGGTTACATGGCATGACAGGGTAGGGTTAAGAGTTTCTAAATGGGTTTTGGTTTTCCCCATTTCCCTTACCACATTTATTAATGGAAAAAGGGACTTAAAGGGGTGATAATGTGTGAAGGGGTTAAGTATTCATGAGAGGGGGCAACATAATCAAGTTGGGGTGCTAAGGAATCATACCTAGTGAGAATGTTACAAGTCTTAAGTGACGAAAGGGAGAGATTTCATGTGGTGGTGCATTCTGATGTCCCCCACGTACCTTTGAAAAGGGTAAAAATTTGACAGTAAGCCCTTATTAGTATTCTTAGGTTCCACCCATCATGAAGAATCCTCCTCTAATGAAGAATCAACTCATGTCTTCCTCCGCGGAAGATCTTGAATGATGAGGCTTTTCCATAGACCATCTTGTTGAATTTGGAAACTACAAATGAAACTTTATCATCTTCCAAGATGTTCACATGCTCCAATGTGTTGAGTCAATTCTCAGGAATGGCATTGATATTTCCACATTGACTAAAATATTTTTCATAACTCTTCATACGATTAGAGATATAACCTATGATCTCTACAAGGGCTTCTAAAGTATCACTATTGAAGGAAAGGGTCAAAAATATTTTCCTGAACCAATTCTTGAAATTTGAATCCTGAATATTCTTCATGGAATTATTCTCCCTAACAGGAGTACCAAGCTCATGCATTCTTGTGCCAAGATCTTCCAAAAAAATTGATACATTCTCCTCATGGGATTCAAAATCAGAAATGGCTTCTTTTAGAGCATTAAACCTCTAGGTGATGGTATGGGACAAAATGTCATACAATTTTTCTGAGTCAGATGAAAACACACCTGAGCTCACCAAGGAATGAGAATCAAAATTATTCATCTCACGCGTAAATGGGAGATTACTTTCCCAATGGAATTTTTCTTCTTGATCTGAACTCTATTCCTATTGATTTTCAAATATATGACCAAGAACAATCTAAACAAAGAGATAATCTCAAGAAATAGATCATTCCCTTTTTCAAGGATCATGGTCACATGTCCTTCTTTGCAGTGTGAATGGTTGATCTTGCTTGATGGACTAGGGGGTTGAAGTTTCAGATGGGAGAGATTGCTTCAATTTGAGGAAGAGATGATTAATCTCATGCAATAAATGATTACACTTATGAATAAAAGGTCCTCACATGTTCCCTTAATTATTTGATGATTTACTTATACTCCTAATTCTATGTAGTGATATGTGATGAAGAATCCTATTACAATGCAAAAATAATGAGCATGTAAGCACATAGTTAGGGCAGTAGAGGATGGAGAGAGATCACCACACAAACATAGCTCAAGACAGCAAAGAAAGGAAAATGACGAAGAACCTAAGAGGATAGAGGCAAGTCAAAAGAGAAGAAGAGAGATGGAAGGTAAACAAGTGATATCGAATGTTTTGAGTCCTAGGAAATGAACAAAGGCGAGGAGTGAGAAGTCATGCCTCAGGATGTCATGGCACCGAACCAAATACACCGACACATCTGGGTGGCTAGGTGAATGCTAGAGGAGGAATTGTTTCAGTGCGTGACAAGGTCATTTCTTTCGGGCTACTTCGTTTGGGCGTAGTCCCTTAAGAGCCCCAAGACCAAAATATCATTCAACTTCGACAGGTGACTACTTGGACTCCGTGGCACCTAGATATACCTTGTCTAATCTGACACCTTAGTGTAGGGACCCTCTACAATAGCCTCTCTTAGTTTTTTCCTTCTCATATCGGTGCTCTCGCTGCCCTATTATTTGCAAACGCACGAAATAGTGCAATTGGAGCTCGTGTAAGGTTGTCAAACACTATATTTTGAAAACGGTGGGTCGTGGCAATGAACCAATTGTGCTGAAATGTCCAGGTGGCCAGGTGAATACTAGAGGAGGTGGTGTTTCAATGCATGACAAGGTCGTTGCTTCTGGGCTACTTCAGTTAGGCGTAGTCCCTTAAGAGCCCTGAGACCAAAATATCATTCAACTTCGACAGGTGACTACTCGGACTCCAGTGGCACCTAGAGATGCCTCATTTGATCCAAAACCTCAGTGTAGGGACCCTCTACAATAGCCTCTCTTAGTTTTTTCCTTCTCATGTCGGTGCTCTCGCTGCCCAATTGTTTGTAAATGCACGAAATAGTGTAGTTGGAGCCAGTGTAAGGTTGTCGAACACTATATTTTGCAAATGGTGGGTTGTGGTACCGAAGTGAATGCACTGAAACATCCAAGTGGCTAGCTGAACACTAGAGGAGGTGGTGTTTCGGTGCGCGACAAGGTCGTTGCTTCCGGGCTACTTTGTTCGGGCGTAGTCCCTTAAGAGCCCTCAGACCAAAATATCGTTCAACTTTGACGCATGACTACTCAGACTCCGTGGTACCTAGAGATGTCTTGTCTGATCCGAAACCTTGGTGTAGGGACCCTCTACAATAGCCTCTCTCAGTTTTTTCCTTCTCATATCCATGCTCTCGCTGCCTTATTGTTTGCAAAAATAATGAGCATGTAAGCACATAGCTGGGGCAACAGAAGATGGTGAGAGATCACCACAACAACATAACTCAAGAGAGTAAAGAAAGGAAAATGATGAAGCACCTAAGAGGACAGAGGCAAGTCAAAAGAGAACAAGAGATATGGAAGGTAAACAAGTGACATTGAATGTTTTGAGTCCTAGGAAATGAATGGAGGCGAGGAGTGAGAAGTCATGCCTCAGGACGTCGTGGCACCGAACCGACTATGCCAACACATCTGGGTGGATAGGAGAATGCTAGAGGAGGTGGTTTTTTGGTGCGCGACAAGGTAGTTGCTTCTGGGCTACTTCGTTTGGGCATAGTCCCTTAAGAGCCATGAAACCAAAATATTGTTCAACGTCGACGGGTGATTACTTGGACTATGTGGCACCTATAGATGTCTTATCTAATCCGAAACCTCTACATAGGGACCCTCTACAATAGTATCTCTTAGTTTTTTCCTTCTCATATCGGTGCTCTCGCTGCCCTATTGTTTGCAAATGCGTGAAATAGTGCAGTTTGAGCCAGTGTAAGGTTGTCAAATGCTATATTTTACAAATGGTGGGTCTTGGCACCGAAATGACTACACTGAAACATCTGCGTGGCTAGGTGAACACTAGAAGCTCGGTGGTGTTTCAGTGCAAGACAAGGTCGTTGCTTCTGGGCTACTTCGTTCGAGCGTAGTCCCTTAAGAGCACTGAGACCAAAATATCGTTCAACTTCGATGGGTGACTAGTCAGACTCTGTGGCACCTAGAGACGTCTCGTCTGATCCGACACCTTGGCATAGGGACCCTCTACAATTGGATCCCTTAGTTTTTTCCTTCTCATATCGGTGCTCTCGTTGCCCAATTATTTGTAAACGCACGTGAAATAGTGCAGTTGGAGCCATTGTAAGGTTGTCAAACGCTATATTTTACAAATGGTGGGTTGTGGCACTGAAGCGACTACATCGAAACATCCAGTTGGCCAGGTGAACACTAGAGGAGGTGGTGTTTTAGTGCGTGACAAGGTCGTTTCTTCCGGGTTACTTCATTCGGGCGTAGTCCCTTAAGAGCTCTGAGACCAAAATATCGTTCAACTTCAATGGGTGACTACTTAGACTTCGTGGCACCTAGAGACATATCGTTTGATCCAACACCTCGGTGCAGGGACCCTATACAATAGCCTCTCTGTTTTTTTTTCTTCTCATATCCATGCTCTCTCTGCCCTATTGTTTGCAAACGCGAGAAATAGTGCAGTTTGAGCCAGTGTAAGGTTGTCAAATGCTATATTTTGCAAACGGTGGGTCGTGGCACCAAACTGACCTCACCAACACATCTAGATGGCTAGGAGAACACTAGAGGAGGTGGTGTTTTAGTGCATGACAAGGTAGTTGCTTCCGGGATACTTCATTTGGGCGTAGTCCCTTAAAAGCCATGAAACCAAAATATCGTTCAACTTCGATAGGTGACTACTCGGACTCCGTGGCACCTATAGATGTATCGTCTAATCCAAAACCTCTATGTAGGGACCCTCTACAATAGTCCCTCTCAGTTTTTTCCTTCTCATATCGGTGCTCTCGCTGCCCTATTGTTTGCAAACACGCAAAATAGTGCAGTTTGAGCCAATGTAAGGTTGTCAAATGCTATATTTTGCAAACGGTGGGTCGTGGCACAAAAAAACTATGTTGATATGTCCAAGTGGCCAGGTGAACACTAGAGGAGGTGGTGTTTTGGTGCGTGACAAGGTCATTGCTTCCGGGCTACTTCATTCGGGCGTAGTCCCTTAAGAGCACTGAGACCAAAATATCGTTCAACTTCGATGGGTGACTAGTCAGACTCCGTGGCACCTAGAGATGTCTCGTCTGATCTAGCACCTTGGCATAGGGACCCTCTATAATATCATCTCTTAGTTTTTTCCTTCTCATATCGGTTCTCTCGCTGCCCAATTGTTTGCAAACGCGTGAAATAGTGTAGTCTGAGCCAGTGTAAGGTTGTCAAAAGCTATATTTTGCAAACGGTGGGTCATGGCACCAAACCGAATGTGCCGAAACATTTGGGTGGCAAGTAAATACTATAGGAGGTGGTTTTTTGGTGTGTGACAAGGTCGTTGCTTCCGGGATTTTACTTCATTCGGGCGTAGTCCCTTAAGAGCCCTGAGAAAAAAAATATCATACTAACTTCAACGGGTGACTACTCAGACTTTGTGGCACCTAGAGATGTCTTGTCTCATTTGAAACCTTGGAATATGGACCCTCTACAATAGCCTCTCTCAGTTTTTTCCTTCTCATATCGGTGCTCTCGCTGCCCTATTGTTTGCAAACGCGTGAAATAGTGCAGTTTGAGCAAGTATAAGGTTGTCAAATGCTATAATTTACAAACGGTGGGTCGTGGCACCGAACCGACTACACTGAAACATTCAAGTGGCTAAGTGAACACTAGAGGAGGTAGTGTTTTGGTGCATGACAAAGTCGTTGCTTTCAGGCTACTTCGTTTCGGGCGTAGTCCCCTTAAGAGCCCTGAGACCAAAATATCGTTCAACTTTGACGGGTGATTACTCGGACTTCGTGGCACCTAGAGATGTCTCATCTAATCTAAAACCTCAATGTAGGGACCCTCTACAGTAGCCTCTCTCAGTTTTTTCCTTCCTGATCGGTGCTCTCGCTGCCCTATTGTTTGCAAACGCACAAAATAGTGCAGTTTGAGCTAGTGTAAGGTTGTCAAACGCTATATTTTACAAACAATGGGGTCATAGCACCAAACTGACTACGCTGACATGTCTAGATGGCCAGGTGAAACACTAGAGGAGGTGGTTTTTTAGTGTGCGACAAGGTCATTGCTTCTAAGCTACTTCATTCGGGTGTAGTCCCTTAAGAGCCCTGAGACAAAAATATCGTTCAACTTTGACGGCTGACTACTCAGACTCCATGGCACCTAGAGATGTCTTGTCTCAATCCAACACCTCAGTATAAGAACCCTATACAATAGCCTCTCTTGGGTTTTTCCTTCTCATATCAGTGCTCTTGTTGCCCTATTGTTTAGAAACTGTGTGAAATAGTGTAGTTTGAGCCGGTGTAAGGTTGTCAAACGCTATATTTTGCAAACGGATGGGTCGTGGCACCAAACCATCTATGCCAAAATATCTGGGTGGCCAAGTGAATGCTAGAGGAGGTGGTGTTTTGGTGGGTGACAAGGTTGTTGCTTTCGGGCTACTTCGTTCGGGCATAGTCCCTTAAGAGCCCTGAGACGAAAATAACATTCAACTTCAATGGGTGACTACTCAGACTCCATGGCACCTAGAGATGTCTCGTCTACATCCAAAACATCGGCATAGAAACCCTCTACAATATCCTCTCTCAAAGTTTTGTCCTTCTCATATCAGTGCTCTCACTGACCTATTGTTTACAAACACGTGAAATAGTTGCAGTTTGAGCCAGTGTAAGGTTGTCAAACTTTATAGTTTGCAAACGGTGGGTCGTGGCACCAAACTGACTACGCCGACATGTCCGAGTGGTGAGGTGAATGCTAGAGGAGGTTTTGTTTTGATGCACGACAACAGTCGTTGCTTCTGGGCTACTTCGTTCTGGGCGTAGTCCCTTAAGAGCCATGAGACCAAAATATTGTTCAACTTCGACGGGTGACTACAGCAGACTCCGTGGCACCTAGAGACATATCGTCTGATCCGACACCTCGAGTGTAGGGACCCCTCTACAATAGCATCTCTTTGTTTTTTCCTTCCCATATCGTTACTCTCGCTACCCCTATTGTTTGCAAATGCAATGAAATAGTGCAATTTGAGCCAGTGTAAGGTTGTTAAACGCTATATTTTGCAAACGGTGGGTCATGGCCATGAAACCAATTGTGCACACCTATAGGTATGGTCTTGTAAACACTTGGGGAGGATTTTCTTTAAAAATTAACAACTTTTTCAAAATTTAACAACTTTTTTCAAACAATGAAAGCTTCTCTTAGCTTCGAGAATTTAAAATTCTCTACTAATAGTGCCAACCACGTGAAGCTGGAAGCTTTTTCTAGCACCAACTAACCTGAACATTAAAATGTTAGTAAAAAAAAATTTAAGTTTCAAATCAAATCCCATATACTAGATATATACAAAATACACAAATTTGAAATAAAATATATGAACTTAAATCTAGATCTAACTAAAAAAAATTATATATATCAAAGAAATTATATATACCAGACATGAGCATTGTAAATTCATTCCAATGAACCATCAGGATTATATCTACTCTGGATAGCAGACAAGATTGCTTCATGATCTAACTCTTGAACCTTCCAAAGAATCTTGTTATTAGGCCTTCCTCGATATCTATACACCTAAATATTTGTCGCTAGAACTAGATGATGAATATAAGAGTATTTTCTTGTGTGTCTCAAAGTCTTTAAACATCCAAACAGAGGAGTTTTTTTAATGGATACCGTTGAAGCCAAGTTCCAGTAACTACCACTGACCCTATAGGATACTCAATATCTTCGCCATGTATAATAGGAGAAGTCAACTTCTTTATTTCCTCGATGCAACGAGATAGGAAATAGTCTATTCCTTCTTCATTTTCTTCTGTTGCAATAATTGAAAACACATGTCCTACAAAAAAACAAAGGTTAAAACAACTCAAATTTAAATTACATATTAAAATTTCAATGGACATAACTCAATACAAAAATTAAATAAATAACCATAAATACCTTTGTCGCAAAAAAAATCAAAATTTCGTTAAAGTCCTTGGATGTTGTAACTTCATCTACAGAAAACAAGTCGTAATACTTGTGGAGGTTGATAACTAGGAAGCGAAGTTAAAAGCCTACAAATCCATCCATCCACCCATTCTTGTAAATCACACTCAGCAGTGACAAATTAGATACAAGATGCATAAAAAACATGTCAAATTTCTTGTCCAAACGACCCATGAAGTAGCTTCTGAGCTACAAAATGAGTGCATATCACTGGACCCAGTGAGTGTCATACAATCCTCATAGTTAGCAATTTGTTGTTCCTCTATCAACCAAAAATATCTGTGAACTATGAAATTTTCTTGAGAACTTCGGGCCATGTTGTCAATACACCATTTCACTATGCTCTTTGCATTTTTTAATTTAGCACCATCTTTGTACTTCAACTCTTCTCTTGCAAGAGCTCTTTTCACACATGCCCCTACACCGTCATGCTCTCCTTTTCCATGTCTAGCCTCAGGGAAACTCCAAATATGTTGCACACCCATCTTGACATGCATTATGCTCATCCAATAAAACATTCATGCATTCTTAAACTAAGACGTGTAATTATTTGACCATATATAATGTTGTTTGAAGTGGATGTCCCTATTAGACAAGTTTCCATAAAATAATTGGAAACACC
The DNA here is from genome assembly GCA_019776745.2 of Taxus chinensis. NCBI lineage: Eukaryota > Viridiplantae > Streptophyta > Pinopsida > Cupressales > Taxaceae > Taxus > Taxus chinensis. Next base: position 685,439,035 of record CM034152.1, read on the forward strand.
CTTGCACAAATTCAGTAGAATGAGTACGATCATCACTGATATAAAAGTGGTACTCTCTTAAATTTTTCTGATCATTCTCTGTACTGTCAGAAGAATGTAGAAATGCTATATGCACAAAAAGAATAACTTGTACTGAGTTGTAATATTGCTGATTGAACCTCCATTTCTGGTTGCAATGTGTAATTCTCTATAAAATTGACCATTGAAATAATAGTACCAATAGGAAATGTGTCCTTGTATAGCTTGAACTATTCATCCAACCATTGAGCTCTATGTGTATGCCCCAGCATACTCATAAACAATTTCATCCTTAAATTTTCTCAAAAATTGGAAAACAGGCATTTGTTCTATAACTAGCTCACACCATTTAGACTCTTTTCCATCTTTCAACTGGTATGCAACTGATTTATATTTATCAAACTCAACTAAATTATGTTCTATTGTACCTTTAATTTTCTCATGGATGCAACTTTCCAATTTAGGTAATCGGCCGCATGTACTGCAACTTCCATCTAAACAATCCTGACTATAAAAAAATTGTCCAACTTCTTTTTTCACAAAATATAGTAGGAATGAAATCCCTGGAAGATATTGGTGGAACATGAACACCACATTCCGATAACATAGTTTTAGAATGAAAAATAGAATGAATACATAAAAATTTAGCATAATGCATCGCGAATTCAACATGTTGCCTATAACAACAAGTGGTGCGAGCATGGTTGATTTTCACATAGAATGGTTTCAACATTTCAAAAAAATGTTGACTAATTTTAATTTCTGGATTCTCTTGTTCAAACTTACGAAAAAATTGAGTTTGAGTCATATCTAACAAATGCTTTGGATGTGGTTCATGATTAGTAGAACCAACTCTCCATTTTATAACATCTCTTGTATTAGGTGAAACTCTAGTCTTATCATGCCAAAATTTAATAACAACTTCTCTTATAGCATCAGAATTATTGTTGTCCTTATGCGGTGCTCTAGCAAAAAATGCCCTTAAAATCATTGTTTTTAAGTGATTAGAAGGATATTATCGTCTTTCAATTGCTTTCATTAGAGTTTTTCGATTAACTTGAAACATTCAGCTTGTTTTGCATAATCAAACATTGTTTTTCTTATTGATTCACTTACAACACTATTAGCAAGTACACCACGCACAATATTACTATCCTAAGTGCATCTCTTAACACCAACAGTGTGATATGCATCATGAAGGTTTTCAACAATTGTAGAGGTTTGACCACGTATATTAGATGTTGTCAATCCTAAGGTGTTTAATGTAGGTCTCATTTTAATCAATTTCATCAAACTAGCCAATAACTAACATCTTTGGGAATCATTTAAAATTTCAAAATGATTATCCCAAATTTTAGTGGCTTTTATTTTGATTTGTCGTTCAAAAAAGTTTGTCAGACATTGGTTTTAAAATGTTTTCATCAATTTCAATTAAAAAAATTAGGTTTCTTACGTAAAATCCGAGGAGATGTTTTTGTCAAATTTTTCCTGTCTATAGTTTCAACATGAATTTCCTTATTCACGTTTTCATTGTCTCCTTCAATTGCAACATTTGCTACATCATGAGTATTTAATTCTTCTTCAACATTGAAAGTAAAAAACATCTTCATCACGAGTATTTAATTCAACTTTAACATTAATAGTAGAAACATTACCTAGTTCTTCATTTCTTACAATAGTCGGGGTTGAAGATGAGCCTCTTCTTGATTCACGAATACTTTGCACATTCACTCGGTATTTTAGACTATTGTTGACCTCTAATTTGTTTGGGGGTTTTTTTACTTAATGAATTCCTTTTTTGACTTTGTTTCTTGTCTCCCATGATGTTCTTGCTTCCAGATGATAAGAAAAACGTGCAGAAAAAGACATATTTTTTTGCAGTAATTCATACTGGTAAGGTTAGGGAGTAAAAAATCACATGGTAATTCAAACATTGGGATGTGTGTAAAATATGATTTATGAACCATGAGCGCACTTTATAAACCATGTTCGTGGTTTATAAAGCACACTCGCGGTTCATGGTTCATAAACTGCGATCACGCTTTACACACATCCCAATGTTTGAATTACCATGTGATTTTTACTCCCTAATTTCAGCCATCGAGAATTACTACAATTTGTTTTGTTCCCAACCAAAGCTATGGAAGGTCCGTTAATTGTGGGTTTATAAAGTGCGCTCGCAGTTTGTGTTAAAAAAATTCACGATCGCACTTTATAAACCACGATCGCAGATCTATCTGCCGAACCTAAGCCTCGGGAAATCTTTGTTTTTTCCCCAACCAAAGCTATGGAACGTCATTATGAACTGTAAAAGGTCAAGGAAACCTCAAATATGCTCTTCCAAATACTTGAACCATGCTATAAAACTAAAAACATTTCACAAAAATGGTGTCATCATGTAGGGGAGACTGTTAGCTTTGATAGAAATATTGATTTTAAAGTGAATAGAATAAGATAAATATTATTTTATAAATTTTTAATAACAATAGGTCTTTAAGGACATTTTTTCTCGTGAATGTTCATGTCTATGTTTAAGACTGTAACTTTTGTTTCGCTTATCAAAATGTGATAAAAACTTATACCATCTAAAGCATGGAAAAATTCTATACACGTTAAAAAAAAATATTTGATCTCTGATATTTTTTGATATAGTTATGGCGGGCAAACGGAAAATTGCTCCGTTTTCAAAATAATTTCAGGTCACGTTCCACAGAAAAAAATCATTAAAAAAAAAATATTACTCAAAAAAATACAAAATAAAATCCATCCCAAGATAGACAACTACATCTAACATTTCACCAAAAGAAAAAAAAAAAAAAAGATTTAGGTCATCCAAAAATTTGGGCAAACGGACTACAATCTTATAAGTTTTTCAAAAAAAAAAAACCAAGTCATATAATTTTAAGTGTTTAATATAGCTAAACTTGTTTGTTTTTTAAAAAAAATAAAAAATTTAGAAACTATATTCCAAATGATACGATTCATATTTTTATAAATTTTTCTAATTTTGATGTGCGCGTATTGCTAATAATCCCTACAAGTTGAGATTTTGCTGTTTTTTGCAATATGACGTCCACGGATGACTCTATATTTGTCCATCAACTTCTTACACTTACCCTTACGTTCATGTTTTCATTCTTTCACTAGATAACATTTAATATGCTTATGTTCTAACAAAACATGCATTTTCAAGTTTTTTCTCTTTAACTTGTATTCTTTTTACCTTTACACTTTGTAGTCAAGTCACTCATTAACATTATTAAAAATAAAATTGTAAAGTGACGAAGCTTTAGTTTCCCACTTATAGATTTAGGAGATCCAAAGAGCATATTTCCACAAATTTTTTTGATTCATTAATATTTGACCACCCAAGTATTAGAAGACATATTACAAGAGAGATAAAATCCACATTTAGCGATGTTAGATTTCCCTAGGGCACCATTTGTTTGCATGTGGTCCTATAGGTGTTGTCATTGATGAAAAACTACATTAATGAAAAACTATATGATGTATTAGGATCATGTGATGATTTATATGATGCTAACATTATGATGCATATGTGCACTTGATGATACAATGATATTTAGCGAGGGTTGTTTGCTCTTGCAAGCCTATTCTAGTTCCTAGGTGATGCTACATGACAATATAAGCTTCTTGGATGCTTTAGAAGCATGTTGGAATGATGCATATCATGTTTGGATGTTTTTTAGGCACTCACAATAGTGGTATGGTGAAGATACAAGTGATTGGCTATCTTACATGTGCTCATGTAGAGTAGGTATGGTAGTTAGGAGGTGTGAGACTATGGTTTAGAGCCATATGATCTCATGTATGCTTGTATTAAGGTATATAATGGTGTATCATGTATTTTGGGACATTTTTAGTGGGTTTATGATGATTTATTGCATTCTTTGAGTTCACCCTAGCTTCTTCACTGAGAAAATAAGCAGGTAAGATAAAGGTAAATCTTAATGGCTTGAGAGTATTAGACATGGTTTTCAAACTACGATGATTGGAGATGTTATTATGGTTTTTCACGATGCTTTTGAGAAAACTTTCAGGTTTCTAGGATGATAATTTTGCAGGTTAGGAAAGTTTATGTGAGACATGGTCAAGAATAAGTGTTTTTCCATCTCGAGTTGGTACTTCTGATGCTCACCTTGAAGTGTGTGATTTTCATGGGACCTTGTGGATTTGAAGTATGTTTCTAGTGTGATTATATATTTTTTCAAAAAAATAATGAGGTCAATTTCATCCTCATGTTTTTATGAACAAATGTTAAGAAGATAAAGTGGTCTAAAACCCTAATTAAACCCTAGCTAAAAGTAGTTTGCAAAAAGAGAAGTATAGTGATCCAATTTTGATGGTTCATAAAAATTTATAATTTTATGATTCATATGACTCTATTATATTTCCATAAATGTATGGTTTTTGGTCATGGTGATGATTGGGCCCCCACTCAAAGAGGTCAGTTTCTGAAGAAGAAAGTTTTGTGAGAAGGTTGTCAAATGAGGTATGTGCTAAATTGATGTTATGGAATTTATGTGAGATTTTATATTTATGTACATGGAGGTTTTAGGAAATTTTCATGTAGATACATTGTCAAATGAGGTCTATTCAGGTTGAGTGGTCAAAGGGCAATTTTGAGGCCTTAAAAAGTAAGTTTCAATGAAATGTTCATATCTAGAGCTATAAGTGGAATTTTGAGGTGATTAAAAATGTATTAGAAATAAGAGTAAGAGATAATAATTATTATATGTTTTTTTATTTATTATGAGTTAATTTAATATTTTTTTCTAGGTAATTCTTTGGATAGGAAGGTTTTTGTCAGTGCAAGACAAGATGTGTTTTTTTGAAAGTATTGAGTTGATTGAAGCATGAGATGGATTAGGTGAATATTGAAATCACTTGTAATGTTACTAGGGATGAAATTTGAATAAAATTAATCTTTTTTATGTCTTGATTATTCATATAAATTATTTTATGGGATAACTTTGTGAAACATATTATTTGGTAGGTTAATTTGGTGAAGACAAAAGTGGTTGTGGTTTGAACATGTGCTTGATTTAAGGATTATAAATTGATTATAAGTGTTATAAAGGTTTATAAATTCCAAAAAAAATTCACATGGTATGGTTTTTTTTATTATAAGTTATTTTGTTGCATAATGAAGTTTCCAGGGTACTGAAGGGTGTAGCAAACAATAGTTTTGAGAAGTACAAAGAGTGCTAGGCCTATTACATGAAATAATTATATTGGTTGAGATAAATTGAAACCATGTATGAATTTTAAATGATATTTAAATTATGAGTAATGTATTATGGGGAAAAAATATGTATGGTTTTGATGTAAGGGAAATTTTAAGATTGTGCCCATGGGGTTTTGAGCCATTTTTGGCACATGTAATGATGGTTTTAGCTAGGCCAACCTACTTGGGTCACTTATGACTGTTCTGATTCAAATTTGGAATGTTTCCTTGATTTATGGGTCGAGATAAATGAGGAAAATAGTTTTTTTTTTAATCTAATATCATGAGGAGCTTATAAAAGCATTATTTTGTGTGCTTTTGCAAGCTAGTTATGGGTATGCAAGGTGAGAGACATGGGTGTGAGTTAATTACATGTGTTGGAGAATAAATTAGGGTTGAATAAATTTTGTTTCAGGTTTAGGTAGATAAGAAAGGATGTGTGCAAGTGTTTTAAGAGTTGAGAAGTGATTGAAGAGTTTTTTTTGTGAAGATTGGTAACTTAGGGTTTGCTTTAAGAAGTGTGAGCTGAATAATTGGTCTCCATTAGTTGTGGGATAAAAAAATTAGAGATCATATCTTCATAAGGGTTTTTAGTGGGTGTTTAATCATATTTTGGGGTTGTAGTCTCCTTGTGGCACTTCAATAAATTAGGGTTTGGTGCTTCTTATAGGGTTAGTGCTTTGCTAAACTAGGGGTTGATGCTCCTTATGGGGTTGGTGCCTCACTAAATTTGAAACATATCAATAAAAGGATTGTGTTTCAGTGGGTTTTATTCCCCTTGAGTTTTTCCCACTCATATCTTGTGTTCATGTGTTAATTATATGTTTCATAGTTGTTTGTATCTTTGATAGTTGATGGTGTGTACACATTAATTATTGGTTAAGTGGATTTTTGGTTGTTTTCATAATATAAAATATGATTTAAAAGTTTATAAGGATTGATTCAACCCCCATCATTCAATTGTTCTTCTAACACCATTCTAAGGGTTTCATGCACTCGAATCTTATTAAGAGGTCTTGAGACTAATTCATCTCGATTCAAAAAGAATATGACCCTTCTTGGGTAAGTATTATGGAATAAATGGTATTATAACCTCATGAAGGTTTCACACCTCATGGATTTCATTTATTAATTATTTGAAGAGACAAAAGGCCCTTAGGAGTAAATTTTCACCCATTGTTTCTTGTGGTGAAATTTATATGAATATTGAATTTTTTATCACAACACTTGTAACCCGACACTACCTTACTCCAAAGTTGAATTTGAAGTATTTGGTGAAGGTTTGGGATTTTTTAATGTCCTTAGTGGGTAGGAAATGATTTTTTAAATTGGAAATTAAGATAACCATGCACACTTACAATTCAAATGGAGTTATAGTACGATTCAATGGAATAATCACTTACCCTATTACAAATTTTACCTCTCGTGTATAAATGACGTGTCCAAATAACATAGAGGAAACATATTTTATCTTAGGAATAGGAAGGGTTGATCATATTTATTTTATCAAGGAAGGACAATTTAAGCACATTATAAGACAATCATGACCAACTACATATCGACTGTCATTGCAACATCTATAAATTAAATATTAACCTTCCTATCTACAAACTACTATTGAAAAAAACTATGTAATATGATAAGTGCACTAACTATGTTATGCTGGAAGCACATGACTTCTTATTCATGGTGGGAAAGGGTGTAAAAAGGTTTCAAGGAACTGTCCCAAGTCATACTATAAATGACCAATCTTTTCCTTTACATGCTTACGATAGAATACTTTTCAAATTTTATCGCACTACCATATCAATATACAAAATTTTGAGGATTCATCATTGTTAAATAAATACACTATTCTACAATACAAATGAATTATAAGTTTACAAATAAAATTTCACCATCTCTTTATTTTACACACGTATGCAATGAAAGGAGATATTATTTCTTTAATAATACAACATGTATTATTGCTAAAGTATAAGACTATTCTAATTCCATCTTGATTACACATTTTTAGTAATAAATATTAAATTTAGATTTTCAATAGCCATCTTAAGCATGTTTACGCTACTTGTAACATGCCATGTTAATGTAAACATGGTCAGGGTAAAAGGACATTGGCATGGTTTCCCCTATGACTAAATTTTTTCACATAGATAAAATTTTCCATCCATAACAATTTACAACACTGGTAAAAAACAAAAGGGAGTAAAAATCAAAGATGTAGTTTCCTTTTGTTATCAAGCTAGAGAGAAAAAGAGAGAAGAGAGAGAGAAATATCATATTGCCCACAAGCTAGCTTGATCAATCAAGAAACATAAATGAGTTCTATATGGTCATGAAGTAGTGTTGATAGAATTTCCAACAGTTATTTTTCTAACAGAAGGTTACATGACATTTTCTAATATTGCAGCATGTTTAGAGGAACATCCAATTTAGCCCAAATGGCCTAAAAAATGGGTTTTAAACAACATTTTTCCAAAATAAAACTCACAAAGAGTAAATTTTTCTTTATTCTCATATCTACAGGGAGGCCCAAGAAGTTAATGGAACTTAGATATGGATATCAAGGTTCAAATGGAAACTAATTGTCTGGAGCTACTCGTCATGATCACGTCACTTTCACTTGTCACCAAATGACCAGAGGCCTTCAAAATGCCCTTATAAAACAAGATTATAAGGTGATTTTATCAAAATTAATTTTAACTATGATTTTCCTCAAGAAAGAATATAGGTGTGATGTGACAAAACTTCATTTCTCGATGTGGTGTGAAAACCATTAGCCAAAACCAAATGGAATTATTAACCCATGGAAGTTATCCAATGTTGTAATATAGACTAGTGGTCTCCTAAACACATGATGAAATTTTATCAAATGAATATCTGCAATAATTCTCAGGGTTTATGTGTCATCTCACATCACCAGTTAACATATTCAAGTCAGCATTTCCTACCACCGTATTTGGAGGGGTGTTTTACACGTCTATAAAATTTATATTTTATTATATTTTCTAATAGTACAAGCATAAACATATCATGAAATCTTGAGTTTTATTTTTTCATTTGTGAGGTTTTCATTATTTTTACCCATCATCCATGATTTAATTAGATATATGGAGTGATTTGAACTAAAACTAACACTCAAAGTAATTCAAACAAATGTGCAACCAAAAGGTAAATTTAATGTTTTTTCATACAACACATTTCCAAATTTTATACCAAAGATATATTTTTTTCCTCTTCATATTAATTTCTAATTACAGAGAAAATGAAAAAATATCAAAGTGAAAACGTGCTAGAAGTAAAGAAAGAACCATGCTTGATAAGCCTAATGAGTGAGCACTACTTTGGAGTTGATGTTGCATGTTCCAGTTGTATTCACTTATGGGGGTTTTAAAATCCTCTCTGACACTTCATTTAGCGTATGGCTTGCAACTACTAAATATGCCAACTTTCTCATAGATTTATGATAGATAAAACATAAGTTGCATCATTCTTGGGATCCAACTCAAAAATCATTGAGGTTGAAATTGCTCATAAACATATCTTCATACATGACCCACCCATTGCGTTTTATAGAAAGTTTCCAACTCCTTTTCACCAAAACCATTTTATACATAACTTGTAATCATGGTGTCCACAAGCATGCATTCCTTTAAGACATTTTATCAAACAATTCCTATGCCTTAACTAAGAATCCAAATTTTGCATGCAGATCTAATTATGCCATTACAAATACAAAAAATGGAATTTTTCCTCTCTCCCTTGCACTTGATAGATGTGAATCCTATTTGAAGCTCCCATAGTATTTTCTTTTATTTTTTATTTTTTATTTTACACCAAGCTAACATGCCACAAAGCCGCTGCAAGATTGATTGGCATATTAATGATAGATTTTAGAGTTTCTAAAATCTATCCGATATAATATGCACATCAATGTTTGTTATATTTATTTATTTATTTAATCCTCTAGCATGTATGTTTGCAACAACATAAATGAACAAAAACGAAGCGTATCTGTCTTCCTGTTCTTATAATAGAATATATTCCTCTAAACCATCTCTATTATTTTTTTATAGCACCCATTCCTATCTCCAAATATTATTTCTATATAGGGTGGAAGAAAACATAGGGAATTTTTACTATCTAAAGGCATTCATGTTGTTTCACCAAACACAATCCTCAAAAAATAAAAAATTCCAAGATATTCTGGCACCTTCAAATTTCTATACTCGTTTATCAGGGTGTTTACAACTACACCAACTAAAACCACCTCTTTTTGGCCCATACACCTTCCATAAGAAGAACTTGTAACTTTTATACGGATTGCTAATCCCATGAAAAGTTCTCAAGAAAAATATTGAAACTTATTTCGTAGCTCCATTCTGGGCAGTAAAAAGAATTAAAGGGAGGATGCAAGTTGGAAAATATCCTCAAGGTTCTACCATAGCATCTGCCACACTCCCACTTGCCCAAAACAAGTTGCAAACAGAAACCGAGAAACCTAAACTTTTTCTTTGCCTCTCTCTCTTTCTTAGGGCTACTTTATTGTTATTGTTATTTTATTTTATTTTAAAATTTGATAATTTTATTTATCTATTTATTGTCATTTTTATTTTCCTTTTATACTACTAAGATAATGAACTACTACAAAATTGACCCAATTATATGATTTTGTCCTCATTTTATTACATTCCATTTTATATTATTATTACTTATGAGAAGGTTAAGTACAATTGCCTATGAAATGTTTTGGATTAAAATCTAGGTGAGGAATCTCATAATCATATTCATAACTGATTTAATATTCTCGAAGAATATTTTTTCCATCTTGAATGGGGAAGACTCATTCCATACTAGCATCTTGAGTCTGTTTTTATTTTATAAACCACACTCTCGAAGACCTCAAAAAAGTTCCCAAAAAGAAAACATTCACTCCCGAAAAGTTTAATTTAGGATCAAAACCCATTCAAAGGGAGGATAAAATGAGTGGCATTAAATCTCCCTCCCCTTATAAGAGAATTGTAATCAATGTGACACAATGCCTAGGTATAAAGTTAAATGTAAGCAAGGAAATATCAATGATGACTAATTTCATTTAGCAAAATGAATTGTCATTGTACATCGTGACCACCATAATACAAGTAAAATTTGTATTTTTCTTCAATTATTTATGTTCTGTGAGGATTGGTAGTTCTCCCTACCATAATAAATCTAATATAAATTTCATAACCTATTCAAACATGATCGGTAGTATTTCCATGGAAGCATATTTGTGAATATTTTTTTTTCACAAGAGTGCAATTTTCATGGTTTCATGTTCCTTAAATTTTCACTATTATGCACTTACATTTTGTTATTTTAAATTTTATAACAACTGAACCCCATTTTTTTCAAAAGAGTTCCAATAATGTATGATGCAACGCGGTTTTCCAAGACCTAAAATCATATCACAAGCCCCACCACATTTGTCACAATTTCACGCTTTCAAGGCAGTAACTATGACAAGACCACTATCCCAAGTAAATACGTACTCCATAATAAGGAAGTTTGCATACTAAGAAATCACCTAGCCAATGTGGAAAAAACACAATAACAAACCATAAGTCTATGCCAACAACAAATAGATTACTATAAACACCATGTTTCCACACTAGGATGACACCACATAACTAGGGGGGACGTAACAAATCACCCAAGCATGGTACCACCCCCATAACTCCATACAATAGGTATATAAAAAAGGTGAATTCAACACATAGAAACATGGCATGACAGACACATCCATAACAAGAATAATAGAAACACATCCATAGTTGGGTCCCCAAGACCTAAGGTAAAAAATATCTCTAGATACAATGCCCATTGAATTGAAGTTTAGTAATATCTATTAACATATCTATAGTCCAGTGTCTCAACCTCTTCTCAAGGGAGCTAATAGAATCAACAAAATATGTCATGTATCTCATTTGTACATGTTTATCGGTGTATTCCCTATATACCCCAAATTACACTATTCTCCAGTAAACCATAACTATAAAAGAGTGAACCATGCCACACCTAATCCATAAATCCTAAATTGATTACCATATACATATCAACGGTGAAGACTATCATCACAAGAAAAAAGGATAAATGCATATCATGACCCAATCCACTAATTAATACTACATAGCATAAAGGTCAATCTATTAATCCATACTGCATAACAGAAAATCCAATCTGTCAATCCATACTACATAAAATCAAATCCAATCCATTGATCAATGCACTACATAGCATAAATGCCAATATACTTATGCATACTACATAGCATAAAATCCAATCCACTAATCGATACTTCATAACATCAAAGCCAATCCACTTAAGAGAAAAGAGCATCATGAGGTTCGCTCCACCAAAGAGGAAAAACAAAATCATAGGAGTATCTCAACTAAAAAGGACTAAAAATCAAGTATGTCTCTCCACCAAGGAGGATAAAATATCACTAGTGTCACTCCACCAAAAGAGGACTGAGTTTTAAGTATAAAATTGAGTTCTGGTCACTCCATGCTCCTAAAAGCATTGAGCCCTATCACCTCTAAAAAATGGGCATGTCCTAAAGCCCTAAGCATGAAATCATGACACCTTAGGCGTATCCCCAAACGACAAGAGAATATTCATGGAAGTCCATGTGGAAGACTTTATGAAGGATTATCTAAGTAGCCTCTAAAAAATAATAATAAAGCTCTGAGCCACCAAAAATGAGATAAAATCCATGAAATATCAGCATTCAAAAATCAATGGCTAAGTAGCCTCATTCAAACCATGAAAATCTTACAATAAAGCCAAAAATAACATCAAAATCCTTAAACCTTTTTAATAAACCAAATAAATAAAATGTTGGTCCTAAAAAGAAAAGACAAGTTTATGAATATAATACATATGAAAGTTTCTACATCACAATTAATACACATCCTTTTGTGAGCCGCTTGTGGGGGTACTAATAATTGAGTGTGCATCTCGATATATATAATATGGATCCAATAAGATATATGTCATTAATATTTCTTGTTGGGGTTAGCACAATCCCAACTAGTTGTATAGACAATATATCAGATCTAAGCATACATGCAAATAAAAGCAGATATTTTACTAGTAGAATTATACAAAACAAGAGACATAAATCAACACCGAATTTAACGTGGTTCACCCAGTGTGGGCTATGTCCACCAAGAAACAAGCCAATCTATTATCCAAAACTTTGACAAGATATACAATGAATATTTACAATCTTTTACACTTCTCAGATGTTCAGTACTTTCTTCCTTTAATCCTTTTTTATTCTTCACAAAGAATTCTCTCTCACATAATTATCTTGTAATTATGATCAATCCTCTCTTCTAAACCCTAGATTTATGCTTTAAATAGTCATTTAACACTTTAGGGCACTTAACCATGCAATTACATTCATTAAATCTATTCCAATGATCAAAATATAAATAAATCCCTTGAGTTAATTAAAAACTCATCGTACAGGTAACCGATGCTAGTTCTACCCAACCGTTGTCGGTTCCAAATTTCCCTGACCGATGCCGGTCACACTCTAACCGATGCCGGTTACTGTCAACTTCCAGCAAGTTATATTTGCATGCTAAGACATGAGTAATTTAGCTCCATACTCAACAATCTCCCACTTGGAGATTAATTACTGCACACTATACCTATACAGTTCCATTCTTGGATCATCCTTAGCTTTGTTTCTTCCTCCTCGAGCCTCAAAATCGAAGACAAACAGAAGTGGAGTGTAGCACCAACTTTTCCTTTGCTAATGGCTTCATTAGCATATCCGCAGGGTTCTTGATTGTATGAATATTTTCTAGATTCAACTGTCCATCCTCCAATACCTGTCATATGAAGTGATACCTCAACTGAATGTGTTTCGTTCTGGAATGAAACGTTGAATTCTTTGCCAAATGAATTACACTCTGACTCTCACTGAATAGTTTATAATTACCTTACTCCTTTCCCAACTCTTCCATGAACCTACTCATCCATATCATCTCCTTGCTAGCCTCTGTAGCTACAACATACTCTACCTCTATAGTATACAAAGACACAACCTTTTGCAATCTCGAAATCTAGCTAACTATTGTTCCACCTACTATGAAAATATATCCAGTAGTGCTCCTCCTACCATCCAGATCTCCAGCCATATCCAAATCAACATAGCCACGTAATGAAATATCCAAACCTCGATAGCATAACTGCATGCTAGATGTCCCTTTCAAATACCTAAGTATCCATTGGATTGCTTTCCAATGCTCTTTACCTGGATTATCCATATATCTACTCATAACTCCAATTGTCTGTGCAATGTCTGGTCTTGTACAAACCATAGCATACATGAGACTTCCAATTGTTGCATCATATGGCACTTGTGTCATGTATTTTACCTCCTCTTGTGATGAAGGACACTGATCTTTACTCAATTTGAAGTGTCCAAACATAGGTGTGCTAACAGGTTTTCCATTCTGTATGTTGAACCTTTATAACACCTTGTAGATATAATCCTCCTGAGACAAATACAATTTCTTGTTTTTCCTATCTTTATGTATTTGCATGCCAAGGATTCTTTTTGCAGTCTCCCAAATCCTTCATTGCAAACATGTGAGCTAGCTTTCTCTTAAGCTCACCAATGTTCTGCATACTAGATCCTACAATAAGCATATCATCCACATACAGTAACAAAATAATATATCTCCCATTTTCAAGCTTCTTGAAATAAACACAATGGTCAGATTCACATCTCAAGTAACCATGCTCATGCATAAAACTATTAAACCTCATGTACCATTTCCTTGGAGCTTGCTTGAGCCCATATAAGCTCTTTTTCAACCTGCACATTAATTTCTCCTTACCCTTGACTTCATACCTAAGTAGTTGCTGCATATAAATCTCTTCATCCAAATCACCATAAAGGAAAGCCGTCTTCACATCTAGTTGCTCTAAATGTAAATCTTCTACTGCAACTAAACTCAATATAGTATGAATAGAAGTCATCTTAATAACAAGAGAAAATATTTCACCAAAGTCAATACCTACCTTTTGTGCAAATCCCTTTACTACAAGCCTTGCCTTGTACCTTTTCTATCCACCCTCTTCTTCCTTCATTCGGTAAACCCACTTGTTCTGCAATGTTCTCTTTCCTGCTGATAATTTAACCAAATCCCAAGTCTAGTTCTATTCCAAGGAGTTCATCTCCTCATCCATGCCATGCTCCCACCGAATGTGAGTTTTTTCCTGCATTGCTTCTTCAAAGCTTTCTGGTTCACCACTATCAGTTAATAATAGATAAAATAGATAAGGTGAAAATATTTCTGGAAGTTTACTTACCCTTTGTGACCTTCTCACAGGAGTTTGGGGTACCAGAGGCTCAATCTGAACCTCTTAGACATTAGTATTAACTTATGATAGTGACTGATGCTGGTCACCTCTAACTGACGTCGGTTTGGCTAACCGACACTGGTTCTGCTCCTCTGTAACTGTCAGCGGTTCATCTAATTGATGTCAATCAGGGCCTAACTGACCATGGTTACTGTGTATTTCTGAAGGTGTTTCTTTAAAACCTGAGAGTTCATTTTCATCAATAAACTTCTCAATTTTCTCATCCTTGGGTACTAAAAATTGATCCCTGTATATTCTCTTTTCATTCCATTCAACATCATGACTCCTAAAATTTTTAGAATTCTCTAAATCCCAAAAACGAAAATTGAAATCACCAGATCCATAACCAATGAAAGTGCACCTCTTGGATTTTGCATCCAATTTTTTTCTATTTTCTCTATCAACATGAACAAAAGATTATGAACCAAAAACTTTAAGAAAAGAAAGATTTACCTCTTTTCTGGTCCATGCTTCCTCTGGTATTCTTCCATCTAGTGAACTTGAAGGGCTACAGTTAATAAAATAAATCACTGTATCAACTACTTCTACCCAAAATTGCAAGGGCAATCCAGAATGTATCCTCATACTTCTAGCATGGTTCCATGATTGTGTTGTTCATTCTTTCTACAACACCATTTTCTTGTGGTGTTCTTGGAACCATTCTTTCTATGTGTATCCCATTCACTAAATAATAATCATTGAAATCCTTGCTACTAGTATTCACCACCATTGTCAAATCTAAGGAACTTTAACTTTGAATTTGATTCATTCTCAATAAGGGGTTTCCATCTTTTAAAATTTTAAAAAACATCATATTTATGTTTAATATAATAAACTCATACCTTTCTTGTAGCATCATCAATGAAAGTAACATAATACTAGGATCCTTCATGAGAATCTACTTGAGCTAGTCTCCACACATCTGAGTGTACAGGCTCCAATTTATGCTCCTTCTTAGTTGCCCCAAATTTGTAGAAATCTCACTCTCTTTTGCTTTCCAAAAACACAATGCTCGTAGAAATCAAGATCCAAATACTTTAAAATATGATAACTTACCCTTAGCCTTTAAGATCTAAATTCCTTTTTGACTCATATGGCCCAACCAATTATGCCACATGCATGCATATGAATCTAAAGTAGATAATGCAGAAATAGGAATCAGTAACACAAGTAGATAAATATAGCATTCCTACCTTCTTACCTATTTCCACAACAAAAGAACCCTTGGTGAATTTCCAAGAGTTTCCTATAAATGTAACCATGTAACTAGATTCACCTAGTTACCGTGCAGAAATAAGATTCCTTCATTAGGCTTGGCACATGCCTCACATCTTTCAATACCCTTGTATTTCCATTCTGCAATTTTAGATGAACTTCCCCTTTACCAGTAATACTGACAAGGTTCATCATCACCCAAATAAACATGCCCAAAATTACCCTAGACATAATTTCTGAATATAATGCTTATTAGGGGCTGCATGCAAAGAAGCTCCTGGATCTAAAACCCATGATTCAATTCTACTATCTAAAGAAATAATAAGAGCATCTTGCATTACCTCTGATGCAACAAGATTCACTTCTTTACCTTTGTCTAGTTGTTGGTTCTCTTTATTCTTTGACCAACAATCTTTCTTTGCATGTCCTTTCTTTCCACATTTCCAACAAGTAATTCCCTTACTTCTAGATTTAGATCTAGCTATCCCTTGAATTTTATTTCCCATTACTCTTACTCTTGGATCTCTCCTTCTGCATGCCCCTACTTTCTACATTCAAAGCATTTCCAGATGATGTTTCCTTTGTACTTTTCCTGCAAATTTATTCATTCAAGATTATACTAACCACATCATCAAACTTCAAAATATTATTAGCAGATGTTGTATTACTAACATCCATTACCAAGTTGTCCCAACTATCAAGCAAAGAACATAAGAATAAAAGTTCTTTTACTTCATCATCAAACGGTATTGAAACTGATTTTAACTGATTTACAATAGATAGAAATCATTCAAATGACTAGAGGTCAGATTCACCTTCATGCATCTTAGAACTAAAAAGTTTCTTCATCAAATAAACTTTATTTGAAGCACTAGGTTTTTCATATAAATTAGCAAGAGATTTCATTAAGTCTACTGTAGAAGCCGCTTCTGTAATATTGGAAGCCACGGATGCTACCAGGCTCAATCTTATAGATCCCAAAGCCTTTCTGTCAAGAATCTTCCATTCTTCATCAGTCATCTTTGTAGGTCTAGACTTCTCATCCAACGGTAAGTACAAATCTCTCTGATACAGATAATCCTCAATCTACATCTTCCATAATTGATAATTTCAGTCCGTAAAATTCTCTACCATTTGTTTTCTTTCATTGTTATAGATCCCACTCAATCAGAAAACCCTATGAGAGTAAATATTTCAACGCACAAAACCCTCAAACAAATTTTTGATACCCATTGTTGGGGTTAGCACACCGGTTATACAGATTATATATTATATCTAAGCATACATACAAATAAAAGTGGATATAATCTATGAGAAATATACCAAATCATATATATAAATCAACACTAGATCCTTAATATGTCAGCCGCATTGTGGGGGCTACGTAACCATTGAGTGTGCAAGCTCGATATATATAATATGGATCCAAAGATATATGTCACAAGATACTACAATTGTTGGGGTTAGCACAATCTTCCACACCTCTGGTTGTACAGACAATATATCTTAATCTAAGCATACATGCAAATAAAAGTAGATATTCTACCAGTCAGAATTATACAAAACATAAGAGACATAAATCAACACCAAATTTAACGTGGTTCACCCAGTGCGGGCTACGTCCACCAAGAAACAAGCCAATATATTATCCAAAGCTTTGACAATTATATACAATGAAGATTTACAATTTATACACTTCTCAATTGTTCAGTAATTTCTTCCTTCAAGCCTTTTTTATTCTTCACACAAGAATTCTCTCTTACATAATTATCTTCTAATTATGATCAATCCTCTCTTCTAAACCCTAGCTTTATGCTTTAAATAGTCACTTTAGCTGACTTTAGGGCACTTAGCCATGCAATTACATTCATTAAATCTATTCGAATTCTCAAAATAGAAATAAATCCTGAGAGTTAATTAAAAGCTCGTCGCACAGGTAATCGATGCCGGTTATGCCCAATCGTTGTCGGTTCTAACTTTCCCTGACCGATGCCGGTCACACTCTTAACTCATGCCAGTTACTATCAACTTCCAGCAAGTTCTATTTGAATGCTAAAACATGAGTAATTTAGCTTCATACTCAACATTTCTATCATCGAGATGTAATTTAGTCATCATAAAACAAAGACTGACCAATCATTGTCAATCCACTGAGTCAAATTCCCCATTCTCCAAACTGGCATAACCCTAATGAACATGAAATACAAGATGGAAACTAGTCTTTCACCCTGTCTTGATAACTGACCAATCTACCTCCAAGTTTCCTCATGTTAGAACTCTTGGAAATCAAAATTCAACTTTTATAATCTTGGAATATTTCATTAATCAACTGAAAAATCTATTTCATTTCAATAAACTAGCTTCTTTTCTTTGTTCAGCCCAAAGTAGTTTTGTCCTAGAAGCAAACAAAGCTAAATGCTCATGGAAATACTGACTGGATCCAGATGGCAAATCTCATGACATAAAGAAAAAAATTATACATGGTTGTTGGTAGAAATATATGGGAAATCATATCTCAGTAGCTAAGCAACATATGTATTTCTAACTCCTTAGAGTAGAAGTGTATGGAGGTCTTGGATACTGTGCTCATCTCTGCAAACTGGCTTTGAAATGCCTCGTAAGTCTTACTCTTTGTCACTTAGTCTGCTGGACAAATGGGTTACACCTCCAGTTGGATGCATGACCATGATCCTAAAACTAACAATTTGTATTGTTCAAGGTAACAACTCAGGGAATAATAAGGGAAATTAATGTATCAGTAAAGGGTTTTTTAGGACTCCAGATAGATGTCCAAGTTTCCAATGTGAACTTAGTTCAATGAACAATCCTTGAATTGAAAGTGGGGACCAATGCATCACCAAAACACTAACATGCCTCAAGAGTTGATCACATGGATGAGTATTATTCAAGGTAAGGTCATCAGGCCACTTGCACTCATGAAAACTTTTGGGTTTCTGAACATATTTTGGTCCTAAAAAGGGATGATCTGTAGGGATCAAGCATGTAAAAACATGGGTACCTTCTTATTCGTTCATAAATTATGACAATGATAAGTGACATAATTTTTGGTGGGAGGTGTGAGGAAGAGTTGATTATACTAGAACTTTAGAAACACCCCTACGAAGCTGAGCAACGGTCCCACAAAGCTTCAGAATAGTCAAGAGATGAGTTATTTTCTAGAAGGGTGCAATTCGAATAGAAAACCCGGATTTATTGGACCCATTTCACACAAACTGAATTATTTAAGAGGGAAATACGAATGGCTCGAATTGGACTCAATGTTGACACTATAGTTTCTGAAGAACCATGACTACGTGTACACCCTAATAACATCTACAAACAATCTATTATCAACAAATGACATTGAATTGATTTTATCCCATCTCATTTGCATTTATGGTCTTAGGAGTTTTGACTGTCTAGGCTAGGGTCAACTGAATATGACATCACAAATCACCATTAAACATCTCACATGGGACGAGTTCCTAATATCATTATTACATCACTTGAAACACCTAGTATAATATTGCCTCAATACGTGAGCTCAAATGAAACTATTTGCATACATCCTGTACAAAGTTGACACTTCACTTAGACTCGGTCAATAATGAGTACCTTAAATCAAATTTGATTCAACCTATATCAGCACCCTAAAATTCATATGAGTAGTCCTCAAACACTCCCCAATGGCTGTACTCTCGCAACCGCCTAAAAAAAATCAAGTTCTCAAGTCACCAAGAAGATTCATAGACATCATGCAACCAGTCACCTCAGACTAGACTAGGTCACTTGATTGGGCTTGCTAGAACAAGCCAGTTCTCACTTAATCTCCTCAAGCAACTCATGAACATACCTGAATATCCATGCCATCATCCCTATGAGTATCCTATGACTCTAGCTCCATCTGTCATTTTTGTCATTAATGGGACCATTACATTAATGACAACAGGAAAATATCATGATAGCATCGACCACCAGTCATTAATGATCAGACAGAGATTAATGTGTTCCCATCACTGTGGCATTGATCTCATATATCCTCCAGTGATTTCCTAAACACTTATTCGATGAGTCTGGAATGTTTCAAATAATCTCACTGAATAATGGATATTGGAAGATCACAGATGCTTCTATTTGGCAATCCATTCATCAACAGCTGGCTTCATTAGATTGGTCAGCCCATCAAGTCTTGTTGAAAGTAATCTTCTTATCCTCTCCATGGTCTAGTGCAGGTCTAGAGCCTTCTCTACTAAGAATGTTAGATTTCTCCCTATTTTGAGCTCTTATTCGACTTAAGATGATGCCTTCAACTTAGTAAATTGTAAGTTTCCTTTTTCATCACATAATGAGCTAGAAGGTCACAAGTGATGAGGAAATGGGTGAAAATTCATGTGGTGGGGAGATGAAAGTGCTTCAATTTGTAAGTGTATAAATTGGAATGGTTTATCCATTCCAAAGGGTTTGAATTATTATGGTAATTGTTGTATGATGTTAAGATTTGTATCACTACTACATCAAGAAATCAAAAACTATAATTCCTCTATATTTCTTTGTCTATGTTCCTCCATCCTCTCAACTCTCCAGGTTCTTTACAAGAAAGGTGATCTCGTACAACCTATTTAGCAGGAACTTTGTGTCCTTCTATTGTATTGGCTATATATGTAGCCAAACATATTGTGTCTCTAGATTTATTAATTCTTCAGTTGTATTGTTTACATTGACAATGTGTTACTTCTAATTGAATGTGGTACCTAATCTAGTATGATGCTATGTGAATATTTATTAAGGGGCTAGTCACAACATTAACCCTCTCTCCTTATTTCTCCAACTCCCCTTTACCTCTCTTCACAACAGAATTTATGACCTTGTACATTATATAAACACTTTGACAAAGGTTTAGTGGATTCATTCGTTGTTGTTTTGATCCCCGACCTAATGACCAACTCCACAACTCTTATGCCAAGTTTACATCAAATAACACCAGCCTTTAGTAAAATACTCGTAACTTTCTCATTTCTTTATGAAAATTGAGAATTTCAAAGTGTTCCAAAAATATTGCAATGCGAGGAATAAAATCCAAAAATCGTTTTAGAAAATAGATTTTGATAAGTTAACAGTTCTGTGTAGAAATGTGACATGTGGATTTTGTGCCTGTTTTTGTTCCTGTGAAGTGCTTGCAAGAATTTCATGCTATTTGGAGAAAGAAAGGCATTTGAAGATTACATTTCTCATTGGTGACCATTGCTGATCAATGCCACAAATCCGTTGAGGATAAAAATGTATCACATCAATTATAGTTCATACATTCTTGGTGATGGATAAACTGTCAGATCTTCTACCTGCCTTCCACTAAAATTTGAACCCAACTGGTTTTGGTACGTGGGTTTTAATACAAAGATGCAATTTATTATGTATAGAAGTCAAGTTATGTTTTTGTAATGTTATAGTCTTAGTTTATTTACATTTTTATAACTTAACATATCAATAAGGATGAGTCTATTAGAGAAAGAGTCATTAGTTATTCCTCATTGTCATTGTTATAGTCATTTTCATTTAAAAAGTAATCTCAGTTTATTACTTTTTAAATCTGTTTTCATATTGTCATCTAGAAGCATTTTTTTTTGAAACTGACATCCATTTTTTTTTAACATGGCTAAGTTGAGTCGAATTGAACAATTTGAAGACAAATATTTTTACACATGGCAGGTGAAAACTTAGTTGTTATTAATCAACAAAGACCTGTGGGAGATTGTGGATGGCAAAGCAAAGAAACCAAGAGATGCAGATGAAACAACGATATGGGACATCAAAGATAAAAAAGACATAGGAATCATTGGATTGGGGTTATTTGATGTGTATTTGCATCATATAGATTTATCAAAATCCTCAAATACAATTTGGACTACACTAAACAAACTATTTGTATATCACAAGCAGGAAGTGCAACAGTAGCACTAAAACAAAAGTTGTTCAGACTCAAAATGAAGGAAGGTGACAGCATGGTGGAACATATAATTAAGCTTTCATTCTGTATTAAATCAATTAGCTGGAATCAAAATATATGTTCCTGATGATGATGCAAAAGTATTTTTACTTAATAACATGCCTCCTAGCTATTCTAAAATGGTCTTCACTTTGAGAAAAATCAATCCATGTCTGGAAGACTTGATTTCTTCTTTGATAGAGGATGAAAATAGAACATATAAAATTGAAACAGAAGAAAAATTGTTATATGGAACACATGGTAAATATTTTAAAAAGAGATACAGTCATTCTTTCAAGCGAAGGTTTAACCTCCCAGGATCTAAAGAAAAGGATTCTTTGTCACTATTGTAATGTGTCTGGACATGGAATAATGTTTTGTAAATAATGACCTATGGATCTATTGGATGGTAAATTGAATAATAAAGCTTTCATTTCTAAAAAAAGAGAAGAAGCATCAAAGTGATTGAGGAAGCAAGATCTAACCATTCACATGACAGAGAAGTTGTTACTCAAGATAGTGAAGAAGACTTTATCTACTAAAAGAATGCATCTACTGGAGGATGGAGGCACAAGAGGCTGGAGTCATTCAATGACCTCTTGTCAGTCACCAATGACGGGGCCACACGAAGTTGTGGTGATAGTGCATGTATGATTTTTTTTAATTTCAGAGTTATAGTTGATTTAAGTTGTGTGCAACATGATTCTTTTTCAATGTTCATGTTATGGATTGAATAAGTGAAATGTTCACATTGAGGGGGGGGAGCATGGTCTCAATGTTCCATTTTCTCTTTTCATATTTGTTATCAGTGAGCAGTGTTTCCTACATAATTCCTTGAAGGAAAATCATAGTGGACAGATGAAAGCACAAGGAAAAGTGACATCATGATATTGAGGTTGTTGGTTGTCCTTTAAAACAATCCATGTTGAGGTTGTTGGATGTCCTATAAAACCATCCATGTTGAGGTTGTTGGCTGTCCTGAAAAACCATCCAAATCATGAGCACACATGAGCGACATGCTGCAGAAGGAAGTTTGATTGTTTTTCTCCCATGTTTGCACTAAGGGGGGAATGTTAGGAATATTATAGTGCTTCACATATGTATGTGTGTGAATAATAATTATGTGTGTAATTATTATGGTAAATATTATTGTTAGATTGTTATAATATATTGTTTCAACAACATATTATTATATTTGTTTGTTATACCCATAATTATTCTGGGTTCTTTGTTGTACCCACATCCTATTTATTAGGAAGTAGTTCTTCTATTGTATTGGCTATATATTAGCCAAACATATTGTACATATGTATTGAATATTCAAAGAATTATTATTGTGACAATCTATTACTGCATTTTCACTTTTCTCATTACAGTTTTTGATAAGATGTAGAAATTTCAAATTTTTCTCTGCACCTCTGCCCTTGAGAAATGAGCTTGACACGTGTCTCAATGGTGCACTTTTAGATGGTCCTAAAAATTAGAGACCCCAAACATGCATAGTCCCTCCACATGTCCCAGGCCCCGTTAGGAAGTTGTGTGAAAAGTTTAAGTACGGGAAGGCCCAGCGGAAGCCTCCATGTGGACATGTTCTATGTTGAAGTGAGCCTTGGAATTTTTAAAGTGCCCCACAAAGCTGCATCCAACTAGAAAGGGCCACTTTTCAACTGATGCCAAGAAGTAATTTTGACCGGGAAATTACACCCATCAAACTGTAAAATGCAGGACAACCACCATTTGAGCGTGAGGAGACAGAAAACTTAACAAAGACCACAATTTGAAGAATTTTAATTATGAGAAAAATTTGAGCACCAAAAGATCTAAAACATGTTGTTTTTGTGTTCACATGTCTCAACCCCTGAAGGATCCTTAGCAAGTGAAAAGTTGAAAAAGGCTCCCCATGTGTCACTTGGACGCAAATTCAGATAAAAGGAAAAAAGAAGACCCCAAAAAAATGCACACTCTCCATGTGTCTATTAGGAACATTTTGAAATAAAAAGGCCCAAAGTAAAATCCTCAAGAACCATCTACCCACCATGTATAAGAGAAGGACCTTCACCGAATCAAGGAGTGTTAGTCATACAAATTAAAGGAAGTCACAAATATCTCTAATAAGTAGTTGAGATTTTTACCCAGAAAGGAAAGATCATGTAAGAGAATTAAATGTTATAGGTAGAGGCTCTGATTCCATACATTAGAGATAGAGCCTTGAGCATCTATAAAAAAGGGACATTTGATCCATAAGAAAGGGGGAATTATTCAGAGAAATGGATAGGAGCGGTAAGAGATGCTAAGATTCATTTTGTAATAGCTAGCCTTAGAAGGACCTCTTGATATAAGGAATTTATAATCTAATCCATTTCAGCCTTTATACTATTTTCCATTTGAATTAAGTTCTTATTCTGTGCACTTTGGTTTTCATACTTTGAGTCCTTCCCTTTTATTAAGTAATTCTAGATAATTTATGCAATCCATCGTGGTATACGCCATTGGACTTTAACTTATCTTTTACCTACATCTGTCATGTGTTCTGTCTCCTTAAACTTTGATTAATCTAAAGTGTTTTCTAAATAGGTGGATAATGCTATAATGCTCTTCAAAGTATTTTGGGAAAAATCTCTAGGAATCTCTCCTTTTATTTAGATCTATCTCGGTGCATCACCTTAGTTAGTTTCATGTCTCTTTTAAGTTTTCTCCTCACCTTATCTCATACCATAGAGAAGAGCCACATTATTTAAAATATGGAGGTCACCTTAGGGCACACGTCCCACTAACCTAAGGTTTCCTATGACTCTAATAGTACATCCACAAGGATTATCATCAACAGTTTTCTTGGCACGCCTGGTGGGACAACATCTATAAACCTAGACTTATCACTATCAAAGATCTACTAATATTAACAGTGCTCAAGTGATCCTCTTGATTTTACAAGACGAATGTGAATAAGGGAAAGTGCAAGGGAGGAATGTGTGCTTTTCCATTTTCAACTATCTCCACCATGCAACAGAAGAGGTCGAAAAATCCAGAGATCCCCATCTCCCCTAAATCAAACTCTCTCAACACCTTTGCCAGGTAGGCCTTTTACACTGTCAGCTAGAAATATCAGAGCTATTTTTGTAGGTCATCTTTAACCCCCCACCTCTGAGGTAATTTGTCTCTTGCGATTAAGGAAGTTTTCTCATTCTGCTCACACCCCCGGGAGATGTGGAATCCTATTTGGGCTAATGTGATAAAAACACTTTTAGAAATTTTTTGGGGAAGAATTCAAAATTCATGAGGAGAATCTCCAATATGTAGCAAAAATATGTGTGGTAAACTATATAAGAGAGAAATATGTTTCCTTATGATTATTAT
Source organism: Taxus chinensis (assembly GCA_019776745.2). Classification (NCBI taxonomy): domain Eukaryota; kingdom Viridiplantae; phylum Streptophyta; class Pinopsida; order Cupressales; family Taxaceae; genus Taxus; species Taxus chinensis. The sequence goes on from CM034152.1 coordinate 685,464,279, forward strand.
CCACCTCCTTCAAAGGAAAGGATTTGGAATGGTACCAATCCTTAAATCCTGATACTATCACCACCTGGGACAAATTAGGAGGAGTGTTGGTGGCAAGGTTCAGAGAAAAGGGAGATAAGTCATCACTCTTGCAATAACTGATTAACATCAAGAAGGGCCCGCAAGAGCTAATTAAAGATTTTAATACCAAGTTGCATAAAACTTGGTAGAGGATTATAGCCCTAGCAAGGCCATCCTTAGGTATGGCTATTGTATTTTATTTCAAAGCTCTAAATTTAGATATTTTAGTAATTATTCAATCATTAGGAGAGGATTCTCTACCGCAAGCCTATAACATTGTTGTCCAAGCTGAGAACAATGTAATAGATGCTGGTAAACTTCCCCCCTGAAATCCTTTACTAATGCACCCTGAGATAGCCCCACTCCCATTAGGATAAATTCCAATCCCAGCTCAAGACCCTACATCCTTATATAACTACCCATCTACTCATACGACTCCAAATCTTGTTGCCGCATCCTCATCTTCTAGTCCTAAAATAGAAGAAATGAAAAATATTCTAAGAAATGTTTCTTATGAGATAGTGAATCTCAACAAGAACCAAGCTCCCTATATGAGACAAAATTATCAAAATTATCAATGTAACAGACCCGCCAATCCCTCTTAATACCAGAATACCTAGAGACCGCCAACTATGCAACCATTAAACCAATTAGTTCCTGTACCAATGCCACTTTGGACTGTTCCACCTAATAACAGAAGAGAAATGGTACCTGGATAGAACCATTCAGCTGAAGACCCCAACACATGGTTCTTCACTTGCAATAATTCTCATATGAAGAGATATTATCCCCAAGAGAACTTGCAACAGAAGGTGGCCAAGAAATGATCAAGAGAAGGCTATGATGCATGTACGTCTTTACCTCACCAGTCTTCTGGGGCCCAAAATGCTACTTTCACAACACATATTCAAGGGATTTCCCTTAAACATGAAGCAACGATCATGCCAGAGCACGCCATTCTCTTGGGTAGAAGGAGAGGAATCCATATTTACGAATGAATCATATGTCTCAAAGTTTGTTCAGTTTAACTATAACACTCACTTCAAGAAAAGAATCATAGAGGAAGATGCTCTGATTCTGAATCCAACTAGGAAGATGCACAAGAAACCTTCAACCGTCACAAACACATCGCCACCATTTTCCATGAAGGAATATCCAAAGGGAACTATCTAGAATCAAGATGTCCACCACCTCATCAGAGAAGGGGTGAAATACCAATCATCTTCTAAATCTATGCCTCCTGGACCAATCAACATAGTCTAACAACTTAAGAAAGTTCCAGCTAATGCGTCCTTATGGGATCTTCTCAGAGAAGGGATGGATAAAAAATAACCAAGTTTATACAAAGGTAGTACTATTAAATAAAAAAGGAGAGGTTTGTAAACCAAGGCCCAACTCTTTCTTTTGGACTCTTATCATAGATAAAAAATTGTTACATAATTCCATGATAGACTCTGGCACAAGCACTACCATCATGCTCAAGGAGATTGCAGACACCTTGGGAGTCAAATACGAACCCTTGAAGAAAGAATTTATGAAACAATATGGGAAATTTTTCCAAACCATTGGATTTTTCAAGGGACTCCCCTTATAGCTATATTCCTACTTGAATATAACCATCTAGCAAGATGTCATGGTAACACACGTTCCGCCAGTATTGGTCTTTGTCTCTCTCGTTATTTCACAGATAAAATATGAGGCTATATGTCTCAATATTAGTCCCATCTAATTTTGTGAACTAAATATAGGTCCAAGATGAAGGTCTTGTTCGAACCCCTCTCTAAGGAACTAATAACAAACTAAGTGGCTTTCGGTTTCAAAGCTTCTCATGCTATGATCACTAGGGAAGAAGAATTGTACACGGAAAATGGGGAACCCCAAAGCTGTGACCATCTATCTAACCTTCCCCCCATGGATTGTTTTGGGAACTTTTATTCCATCGGGTTCATCACCTATGTAATTTATGACAAGGATTCCATGATCCCTAAAATAGTAAAAGGACATGATAAAAAGAAAGAGAATCCAATAGGGAATTCACAAATATGGACCCTACATTTTGATGGGACCAAAAGTAAAAAAGGATCAGGAGCCAAAGTATGCATGGTATCCCCTAATGGAAGAAATATATTCCAGTCACTCTATTTCCAATTCTTCTATTCTAGTAATGAGGTAGAATACAAGGCCTTGGTGCACGGCTTGTCCATTACCTGAAAGGAATGCATCAGATAATTTAGAGTGTTTGGTGACTCCAAATTGGTGGTAACTTAAGTGAGAAATACTTCCGCCATAAATAATCCTAGGATGAGATCCTACCGACACTGGGTATGGGATCTAACAGATGATTTTGAAGCTTTCGATATCAAGGTAATTCCCCAAAATCAAAATATAGAGGCCGATAGGATGGCCTTGATAAGGGATCATTTCAACCCAATTCAGGATTTAGTGACAAATGAAAACACCATAAAGGTTATCATCCGCCATAAAGAATCCTAGGATGAGATCCTATCGACGATGAGTATGGGATCTCATAGATGATTTTGAAGCTTTTGATATCAAGGTAATTCCCCAATATCAAAATACAGAGGCCAATAGGATGGCCCTGATAAGGGATCATTTCGACCCAGTTTAGGATTTAGTGACAAATGAAAACACCATAAAGGTTATCGTCTACCCCTTTATCCCTGAGAAATTTGACCATTGGCAGGTATTTGATAATGACCGATAGATCATACATTTTCTTCAGTAGTCTGATCAATTTGTGAATCAACTCCATCTCAAGATTGAGGAAGATTATGGTGATTAGATAATCCAAATGAAAAAAATTAAGCTTTTGAAAGGGTTAATTACCCTTGAAAGTCTTTTTTACTCAAATGATGCTTGTTTTTACCGAAGAAAGTTTGCGGCAATAAAAGAGGACTGTGTTGAACTATAAATCACTAAGGAAAGATGACTAAAAGTTGGAAGATTGGTCACTTAAAAGGAAAGAAAGAGACTCGTAGCCTTATGTCATAAATATGATAAGGTGATGGCTTGGACATATGATGATTTACATGGTTACGAAAAATACATTATTCAACACACCATTGACCTTGAAGAGGGTACTAAGCCTATGCATAAAAAATAGAGGCCCGTAAACCCTAAGGTAAAATCCCTCATGGCTGAAGAGTTGAGGAAGCTACTAGAGGCTCGTGTAATCTTTCATATCATTCACATGACGTGGGTCTCCAATCTACTCCCGGTAAGAAAGAAGAATGGTGAAATCCGACTCTGCATGAATTTCAAAGATATGAAAAGGGCCTCCCTGAAGGATCACTACCCTTTACCCTATATGGAAAAAATATTACAGACGACCACAGGATCCAAGATGTTTTCTCTACTGGATGGTTTTTCAGGCTATAATCAAATATGTCTCGCAGAAAGGGATCAACATAAGACTACCTTCACGACTACATGGGGAACTTTTGATTATGTGAAAATTCCTTTTGGAATTACCAACATTGGGGCCATGGATTCTGTATTCAGTGTATTAATAAACAACGTGATCCTTATATAACTTGATGATCTCACATTGTTCACCCAAATAGTGGCGGAGCATTTTGATGCCTTAGAAGCTGTATTCAAAAAATCCAGGAATTTGGGATCTCTCTGAACCTGAAGAAATGTATCTTTGGAGTACCCCAAGGTAAAATCCTAGGACATATTGTGTCAAAGGAAGGAATATCTATCAACCCCAAAAGAATCAAGGCCATCCTGGAGCTTTCCTTTCCTGTTAATAGGAATTCTTTCCAATCCTTCTTAGGAAATATTAACTTTGTCAGCAAGTTTATCTCATATTTTACAGGGACAATCCACCCAATCACTCTCATGCTAAAAAATGACCTCAGCTTCAAATAGACTGATGAAAGCCGCCAATATTTCGGATTGAAAAAAGAGGCTATTGCATCTACCCTGGTGTTACACAACCCTGACTTTTCAAAATATTTCATTATGTACGTATACGAGGGAAAGCATAGCATAGCAGCTGTGCTAACCTAGAATGGAGATTTCCAAGGAGGAGAACATCTGGTTGCTTTCTTTTCAAAGACCCTCCATGACTACAAAATGAGGTAAAATTTCACGGAAAGATAGGCCTATGCCATAGTTAAAGGTTAGAAGAAATTCAGGCACCTTGTCACTCATAACAAAGTCTAGGTTATGGTGGCCCACTCTAGTGTCAAAGAATATATAATGGAGGGTGAGATAACTGAGAAAAGACCTAACTAGATCAAAAATATCCTTGAGTATGATATATAAGTAAAACCTACAAATCTCATAAAAGGTGGGGGTTGTGTCAATATTTAACACAGGAATCTATCCCCTTGACTGATGAAAATGTGAAGAGATAATGTACCTTCAAGAAGGAAATTCTAAAAGGTTGGGTCTCAGACAAAATACGTTTCATGCAAACCAGGATGTATCCCAAAAATCTTCCCTTGAAAGAAAATAGATACTATAGGCAACATGGGTGTAATTATATCATAATCGATAGCTTCTTGTTTAAGAGGATTTTTAATGGAATCCTACTAAGATGCCTAGAAAATGGTGAAGATAAAAGATTCTTAAATGAATTATATGAATTACATCATGGGAGATCGAGAGGCCATTTTTTTGCTAGGACCATAGCCATAAAAATCCTACAAGCGAGATATTTTTGGCCAAGACTGTTCATCGACAATCAAGAAGAGGTAAACGGATATAGGGTGTGCCAATTTTACACTGGTTTCTAGAAGAACGTGGAATTTCCCTCAACCCCATCTTAGTAGAGGAACCCTTCACCCAATGGGGTCTGGAATTCATCAAAATGGTTCATCTACATTCTAGTGCTAGCCACAAATGGATCCTCACAGCAACCGACTACTTCACTCGATGGGTAGAAGCGGTTCCCCTTAAAGAGGCCATGATAGAGAATATAATCCTAGGGCTCCTACAAGATAGAACTACATGCTTCACCCCCCCCAAATGTGTTATCTTGAATAATGCTAAAGACTTTGTGGGAGCCAAACTATTTGATTTTGCGGTAAAACATGAGATATAACTAAAAGCATCTTCAAACTATTATCCACAGGGGAATGGGTTTAGTGGAATCCACCAATAAGAACTTAATTAGACTCATAAAGTGAATGGGACATGAACATAAGAAATTATGGGATGAGCACATCAAGACAACCTTATGGTATTACTGAGTCACCCCAACGCAGATCCTGAGAGGTTCACCATATGAGATAGTTTATGGGAAAAGCACCGTTATGCAAATTTCTCTCGAGATACTCATGTTGTAGCTATTAAAACAAGTTGAGATAGATGAGAATGGGGTGATGCAAGTGAGACTCACCGAGCTAGTAGAGCTATAAGATAAATGAGAGTCTACTCACGAGGCTATGATTAGCCACCAACAGGTGGTCAAGACTTGGTTTGATCGAAAGACATCAGAACTAAACTTCCAAGTCAGAACTGTGGTCCTGAAATGGGACTCAAGAGCCTGCCAAGCCCAGGAATCATGGAAAATTCAATTCCCTATGGACGAGACCTTTTAGGATCAGTGCATGTAATCAACACAACTCATTTAAACTTGAAACTATGGAAGGTGATTCTTTAGTCATTTCGGTAAATGGGATCCATTTAAAACCATTTTGGTAATTCCTTTTGTCAAAATTGTATTGTATGTGTAGTTTTATTTTTGTTATTTGCTTTGTCTATTTTGTCTTTCATAAGTGTCTTGGACATGTGTCATTTTTGGAGGCACTTTTTCCCTTTTTTGAAGTTTTGGAGGGGGTGTACCTCCCAGTTTTATCTCTAAAATTAATGATCCAATGATTTCCTTGACAATTGAGGAGAAAAGATTTCAAATTGACACAAAATCCCTTGAAAAACTTGGAGTACCATGCTTCTATTCATTAATTAGAAAAAGACCATTATAAGAAGTGACCATGTTTATGTTTGAACCATTACTTCTAAAGTGAAGGTGTCTATTTAAAGTATTATACAAGTGCTCATTCTAAACACCAAAGTCTCCCAAATCAATTATCAAGTTTCAAAGTTATAGGAATTCTAATTGTCTCCAAATTTAGAAGAGTACCATGACAGCCTCGAGCTCCACACTAGCAGTAAAGTCTTACGCAAGACAACTAGTTCCCCCTCAACCTCTACAGCTAAGATTGAAGTTCTTGGATAGGGGGTCTTTGTTCAGTGACCCTACAATGATCTCCAACCCCATCGATAATGTCTTTGATCCATCCCTCAACAAAAATCCTAAATCCTTGAGGGAGGCAGCCTTTGCCAGGTTTCTCAATCTAGAAGATTTTGAATCTTTCAGCTTTAGGATCCAGAGCATGATGCTTTCCTAATACATGGTGCCCCTCATGTACCATGTCAGGAACTATTTTCAGATGTGTGTATACTGATTTGACTCAAGAACGTATACCATTCCGGGCAGAAACTTAAGGGTGGTGATTACACCATAGACTATTAGGGACATGTTGGCTCTGAGTTACGACCCAGAGACCCATTTCTATGATATGGCCAGGACTCTAAAGCATTTGGGAAGGATTGAAAAATAAAGCTTCATTCCTTAGTAGGGAAATGAGACAAGAGGATATGAGTGGTTCAAAAATCATAGGTTTTCCCATACTATTGAAATCACTTTTATCAAACTCTCAGGACACCTATTCCATGTTGGCCTTCATTTTTAGGAAAGATTCAAACAGAGGTATCAAGGATTGGAAGATGGCAGCCTTCTTCCCAATGAGGTTTGTTTCCAAGGAGCAGGCGTATTGCTTCGACTTTGCAAAGGTCATCGCGGGATCCATTTGTGAACAACTCGACCAATTCTCCATGGCCTTAACCTTCAGGTATTCATCCTATTTGTTCCACCTCTTACTTTATCAAAATGCTGAATATTTTAATCGATTTATGACTCTAAATATATGGGATATGAAACTAGAACCTCAAAAGGTCATTCCAATATCTGCATGGACTTATATACTGTCCCGTTTGTCAGATGTATATAAATTCTTCAATTCTTTTTTGGAGACCCTATTACTCAAGATTGATCCAGAAGGAATCAACAACAGGACGATTAACTTGGTGTGGTCTATACTTATAGATCCCATGCAACCCTATGATTAATTTGTCACTAGTGGGCATTTGATGATTTTCTTGCATGGTTTCAAAGAGGAGTCTTTCATGCTTCCCCAGGGTCCTCATGGCTCGAGTGCTTGGCCTCGAGCTAGCTAGGAAGCAAGTAATCCTGGACATGGAGTTTGGCTCAACATGAAAGAAGAACGTACTTTTCAACCTCCCCTTGAGCAAGGGAGGAATTACCATGCTCAAAATAAAGGTATAGCATGGCCTTATAAAGAATTTTTCTTCCTATGGGTTCACCTTAATTCAAGAATCATGGAGATACGACCTAGATAGAAATATGGCCACGAATCTGGTTGAGAATAGAGTCTCAGACTCCTGCAAACATGAGCCAATGGATTTTTTAAAAGCAAGGTAGAGTCCCCAGGAAGAGGCGCTTGACATATTTTTTGAGCTGACGGAAATACCGACCCCAAGATGGGAGGCATTCCACTAGGTCAAATACATGTATGACCCTACTCTTACTATGACCAAGGGACTCCAAGTGGCCCTAAAAAAGAGAGACTGGAGCACAAAGAAAATCAAGGCCTAATTAAAATATAGGTAGGATATTGGTTAGACCACCAATAATTTTGAAGGTGTCTCTAGCGATGAACAATGGGAAGAGTTCTGGGACATGGGTCATGCATCTGATACGAAGAGTGAGGATATGGTCATATTCACTTCGGAGCAGCCCGTAAAATAAATTGTAGAATCCTCCACCCCCGAGTGATAAAAATTACTTGTTCCACCTCCAAATTCCATTCCTCAACAAAATATTCTAGTTCTAGGTCCGATGCTATAGCCTACAATCATCCCCGTGGTAGAGAATCATGTAGAAGAACTAGCCTATAATCTACTACACAAGAAGTTGAAAAAAATCATAGCTCCTATTTCTCCTCTACTGCTCCCTCCTCCTAGGGCTCCATTTCAATATCCCCCTCCACCTCCATTTTACCCTTCTAAAATTATTCCTTTTTTTGTAGCTCAATCACAGATTCTCCCTCTACCCACCACCACCTTGTTTCCTCAACTTCCCTCAAACATACCAACCTTCTCCCCCTACGTGATGATAGTATCCTCCACGGACCTATTTTCTTCATTGCCCAAACCAAAGGTTACAATCCCTTATGGCCTACCACCTAGTTTCCCATTCATAGGAGGAATAGTCCCCTCTTCCTCTAAATTTTTGAGTCAAGCCAAAAGTGCCAAGGCTTCCTGAGACAACAGAAGGGAAAAAAGAAGAAGAAATAGATGGTGGTGGGAACAACCAAGCATATGCGGTCATTATATAACCACCAAAAAATTTCCTTAACAATTTCCTAACTTGTCCCTAAAGTATCCAAATTTGCGGAGAAAATGCAACCAGATGATTGTTCCATCAATGTTGTTGTAGTCAAACTTTTTGAATTCTGGCCTTAGGATAAGGTCAAATTAATGAATGAGACGAAGGAAGTAGTCACTACAGATTACCTGAAGCTTGACAAAGAGCTGAAAAAGATGCAGTCCAACCTTTAAAAGGAAGAAGCCATTATAGCTAACCACAAGGCTGAGATAAAGGCCAAGGGAAAAGAAATTGACTAGCTTCGTAAGGAGTTAAAGGGAGCCCCATCTCAAGAGGCCCTCGTAGCTTCTCAAGAGGATGTGGTGAAAATCCAAACCATGTTGTGCACTCTCAAGGTGGAAAAGGATAACCTCTAAACAAAGTTAAAATCGTCTAAAGATGTGGTTAAGGACTTGACTTGTAAGTTGGGGCAATAATCCCAGAAGGGGGAAATTGTCTCATTGGTTTAAGGACTCTACACTTCCTACTATGACAGAATTACCACTTCGGCAATGGCCTTGGCCCCCATGCTCAGATTTATATTTGATGCTCAGGGATTGTGCTCTAATGTGGAATCCGTAGCCTTTACCATTATCAACGCAGTGTCTGCCAAGGTCTCTGAAGAAAAAATATTTTTTCAGAAGCTTTATGATTCCTCCCTTCAAGGGGCAAGGATTACATACAGGCAGCTGATTGCTGCCAAAATAAATGAGATTCTGAGCTACGACAAGCCCTCCATCAAATGCTAGAATCTCTTGGCATAACTTCACCATGGAATTAAGGAGAGGAAGCAAAGCATTAATGAGCTAGTTTAGTTAGGCTTCATGTCTCCCTTCCCTAATGATTCTACAGTCCTAAAAATAGACCAAATTTAATAGCTCCTAGTTTTTAAACACCAAGACAAGAATGTATTCCATTATTTAAAGGAAATCTTTGGTGTTGATGAGGTGGATACCATTTTACACCCCATTTTACAGTTGGAGTTCCGCCTACATGCAGTAGCATAGAACCTTCAAAATTTCTTGGATAAGGAGATAATCGTGATGCACTGAGCCTTCTAGGCATTACAAAGAAGAACCTACCTAATAGAAGAGGAATGGATTAGGTATCAAGTTGTGTTGTAGAAGCTTTGAGTAGTATTTTGTGAAGCCACAATGTTGATATTTTGAGGATAAGAGACCATCAGATTCTTCCATAGTTCCCATGGAGTCCCTTAGTGAGTCGCTATAACTACAGAGTTATTTTGTATAAGAATCTTTCATTAATCACCACCTTTTGTTACCCCTACCTAGCTTCTTTTGTTCGTTTAGCCCAAAAATAAGCTAAGTATAAAGCTAAATTTGGAAGGTACCCACGTGTCTCATAGGAAAAATTAGTGCATAAAGAAATAAATAAGGGCTCTCAAACTTACGTTGTTGTGTCCACGTATCTCAGGCCCTAAAGGATCCTTAGTAGGCGATAAGTCAAAAAGGCTCCCCATGTGTCACTTGGGCACAAATTTAGATAAAAGGAAAAAAGAAGACCCCAAACAAACACGCACTCTCCACGTGTCTATCATGCGCATATGGAAAGACAAGGCCCCAAGTAAAATCCTTAAGAAGCATCAACCCACAACGAATCAGATAAGGACCTCCACTGACTCAAGGAGCATCAGTCATATAAATTAAAGGCAGTCACAAATATCTCTAATAGGTAGTTGAGATTTTGACCCAAAAAGGAAAGATGATGTAAGATAATTAAATGTTATAGGTAGAGGCTTTGATTCTAGACATTGGGGACAAATCCTTGAGAATTTATGAAAAAGGGACATCCAATCTAGAATAAAGGGGGAATCATTCATAGAAAGGGATAGGATCAATAATAGATGCTAAGATTCCATTTGTAATAGCTAGCCTTAACAAGACCTCTTGATATAAGGAATTTATAATCTATGCCATCTCGGCCTTATGTATTTGTTATCTCTCGAAAGTGCACCCTGTAGAGAGATGGATGTAGGTGTTCTAAGCTTACAAATTTTATCTCTCTTTCGTAGATATAATAAAAACACCTCAGGTTTGTGGGTATTCCTATTTTGAGGTGAGTCTCTGGTATCAAGGCCGGTTCCTTAGTGATGTATCATAAACTGATTTCTAGGGTTTAAGGGGAAAAGATGACTATAAAAAAATTAATTAAACTAATTTAATACACCAAACTTGTATGAGGTCTTTGATTGAGTACATGCATAATTGATATGGAATAAACTTCTGATGCACGGGCCAATAGATTTTCTGAAGATAATTAAGGGTAAACACTTTGATGTATTGAGGGATAGAATTACAACATTACTGCTAAGTTACACATACACATTAATATCATCCAGGGATTATTGAATTTACAACATGGTAAGATGATTAATCAGGGAATTGAACATTCACAAGAATAATGGAAAACATACACAAGACTGCAAATAATTGGAAAGATAGAAAATACTTCACATTCAAAGGGAAAAATTGGCAAAAAATTGATTTAGCACTCATGTATCTAAAAATTCCTCCTTTGTGCTTTTCCAAAGCACACAATATATTGCAAAAATAATTTTTCCACCCTTCCTAAAAATAGACCAAGGATTTTACTCACCCATGCATCCTATTTTAATCCTTCACCTATTAATAAAGGAAATAAAAATAAAACATGCAATTACAAATAGGCATTAATAGCCTTTGATTACATCTTAGTGAAACTAAAGTTGACATTCTATTTTTAAGAAAAGAAAAGGTGAATAATTTTCTAATAATAAGCTTTCTTGCTGCGCAAGTCTCTTTCCTTGTGCATGTGAATTCGTCTTGTTGTCTATTTTGTCCTTTTGTGAAGGCATGCAAAAATACTCCTGTTTGTGAGCAAAATAATTACATTAATTGCAATATCTACAAAATAATCCATCCACACTTCCATTTGATGGGGACCACTTCCATGTGTACATGCACAACTTTTCCTCTGTAGTCTATGGGGCCATCCTTGCACTTATCTCCATTTGATGAGTACAAGGTAAATTTTGTAAGTATTAAGGTAAGTTCTATTTGATTATTGGTTTAGATGGCATATTACATAGTTTAGACCTTATACAAGGTCAATGCTAATAATGCCACACTTGGCCACAACATGCAATAATATTTACTTGGCAACTTTTACAGTTGAATGGGCTTGATGTTTATTGTTGGCATGTATGGTCGGCTAGCATTATTTGAAGTTTGGACAATAGTGACTCAACCCTTGGTATGTTTTGTTGGTGGCTTGTATAACTCAGGTTGAGTAAGGTCTTTGATGTAGACCATCGATCTCTGTCCTGTTTGATCTAATGCTGTTGATATTGAAATTCTAGTTAGGGTTTCGAACCCTACATTGAATGTGGTTGGTGAAAACTAACCGTGATGGTTTTCTTCGATTTTGGAGATTAATCCTTGAGTGTTGATTTATTCTCCTTTTGATTTACGGTGATTGATCCTTCAACCATGGTTGAGTTTTGTTGACTTGCCTCTCGAGTTTGTGTGGTAAATGGAAGCTTGACCCTAATGATCATTTCATTTGGATTTTCAGTATGCGGGTGAAGCCTTGGAAATTTTTTTGTTTGACGCCATTGTTTGAATATTTTGAACTTGACTCTTTGCAAAAATGGTTATTTATCATTCTTTGCTTCTCTTGAGTTCTCTGTAGGGTCTTATGCCCACCATTTTTTAATTATTTGAGCTCTTTTAGTTTCTGTGATTTCCTGTGACCATAAGGGCTCGAACATTGGTATTTCTTATCATTTTGATTTTTGCTATTCAGCCTCTGTGGCAGATTTCATGAGCTTGAATTCCTTGAGTTTTCTTTGTGGCTGTACATTGATCATTCCCGAGCTTTTATGAGTGGGATTGGTCAATTTCATTGTTATTATTATCTTAGAGCTTTTTTTTTTTACAGCTGTGAATAAATAAAATTTAAGTATCTTGCTCACTTTTGAGCTCTGAAGGATGAATTTTCCATTTTTGAGAATATTCGAGCCCTATGCTATTTGAAACTTAATTGTCTTTGGCTCTGCTAGAGATTTGTGAGAAAGTTTTCAGAAAATTCTACCATTTTTGACCTATATCGAGCTCGGTTCGGTGTTATTAGCATCACTATTTGATGAAGGAAAGGTAGGTTTTGACCTCTAAGTATCACTATTGCTTCGTTATTGCCACATTTATTTCAATATACAGATACTTCATTATTTATTTGCATTCTCTTTGTGATTTCATGGTTCCCTTGGATTTTTGAGTTGAAACTCGTTCTGGGTCTTCTTTCTTTAGTTCTGAACTTGATGATCCTTCAAGGGTTTTGATAGATTCAATTTAATGGGTGAGTTCTTTCTCATTTCTTTGATTCCTTAATACCCATTAATGGATTTTTGATCAGTGGTCAGGATCTGTACACTTTTACTTCGATACTGCAATTTGAATATGATTTTATTTAGAATGACAATTTCTGAAATACTAGAATATTTCTTTAACTTGGATATGTATGAGTTTCTGATTTAAAGATTGTTCTTTGTCAATCCTTGAGCCTTTTCTGGAACTTACTGTCCTTCTTCTAGCTCTATTAGTAATCTTTTACTCGTTGTGGGTTCCTTCACTAGCTGTGCTAAGGGATTTGTAGCCACTGTGTAAACTGTTGTTGTATTGAAAAAATTCATTGTTTCTTGTAAGAGATTTTATGGATTCTGAAATGTTCTAAAATTTTGTGGAAACCTTTGATCTCTAACACTTTGAGATATGAAGCTATACTGTAGTAGTCTGTATACTTGATACTTTCTTCATTTCTATAAAATGTACTTTAGGATGGCTGCAGTTTGTAAATGTTACCTCAAAATTTTTTTTTAGTTGTTAAGTTATAATGAGTACTCTAAAGTTCTTCACCTTGATGACTAAAAGTGTATTTCCCATTTATTTTCTACTTAGATATTGCATTTGATTTACATCACAACTTTAGTATGTATGCTGGAAAATTCATAAATGTCCATTTTACGTGGCGAAGCCTTGACAAAATTTTCCCATAATTATTTATTTTTTTCCTTTTTCAGCTGTAGTAGTATTTCTGATTCAGTTTACAGAATGTAACACTTTTCTATTGAAGCTGATTTGTAGTTGGAAACTGAAACATTAATACTATTATCTTGATCATGGCATGCTTTTTGGCTTTTCTGTATCACTTAATTGATTTACATAAATCTTATAAAGCATGTATTAGTTAAAAACAATATGATGGAAAGATGTAAATGTCCATTTTACATGGCGAAGCCCTGTCAAAATTTTCACATAATTCTCTTTCCATTATGTTTAAACTATAATCCTTTCCTTCCAGTTAACTTTAGCTTCTTGAAATCTGATTCTTCTTCTTTAGTTGCAATCTAAAACATGTACTTCTATTTAGCATTCTCTCGTCTATACTGTAACTTCTTCTATTTGCAGGACAGTTACTGAACTTTGATTTGCATTCTTCCATCATTTCATCATGTACTTATGACTTATCTACTTTATGCCATAGGATATAAGTCATTGAAATTTGTAATCTTTGTCTATAATGAGGACTGTAAGACATGATTTATTTCTTCTTGGCTGCAACCTATATCTACACACTTAAGAAAATAGTTAGAAAATATTTAGGATTTTTAGCCTCTCTTATGTCCACGGTTTTCTTTTCTTTTCTCTTTCTCTTCTTTTATGAGTGAGTAAATCATATATGTAGTATGATCTTCAAGTAAACTATATCTCATGTTGTTAAGAGATTCGTATGTACAAATTAGGACAATATAGGAATATGGATGATCCCTGAGCTCGTAACTAATAGTTTTCTCTTTCCTTCTTTTCAGTATAGTTCTTTCCAGTAATGAAGATGAAGAGGGAAAAAAGATGGGAAATGGAGATGTCACAACCAAGAAGATGCCCCCAAGGCAAGATGAGTTCATTTCATTACTCCTGTATTTTCTCTTTCATGCATGGATGTACCTCTTATTTCAGTAGTGTACTTACTTTTCAGGTAAATCCACGGCTTGTGTGGGACATTTGAAATTCCTTATGAATAAAAAATTGAATTCTAAAATGAGGTTGTGTTGTTCTTCTGCATTTCATCTTTCGGCATGGATTGGATGATGAACTAAACAACTCAGTAATATAATGAAATGTCTTAATCATGAAGGAAAGCACATTAAAGAATACTTTAACATTGAGTAATGAACTCGATTCTGCAAATTTGTTAATATGTTTGTTGTTCCAAAAAATAACATCACTATGATGTAATTGTGTTTCATCAGACAACACAGCTATCCTTTGGGGCCTTGTATTCTTTTGACTGTAATATAATGCAGGGAAATTCAGAAATGTCCATTTTACGTGGCGAAGCATTGACAAAAATTTCCCATAATTATTTATTTTTTTCCTTTTTCAGTCTTGTAGTCGTATTTCTGATTCAGTTTCCAGAATTGTAACACTTTTTCTATTGAAGCGATTTGTAGTTGGAAACGACACATTAATACTTAGATCTGATCATGCAGCTTTTGGCTTTTCTGTATCACTGAATTGATTACATAAATCTTATAAAAGCATGTAGAGTTAAAAAAAAAGATGATGGAAAGATGTAAATGTTCCACTTTCATGGCGAAGCCCTGTCAAAATTTTCACATAATCTATTCCATATGTTTAACTATATCCTTTCCTTCCATTTACTTTAGCTTCTTTGAAATATGTTCGTCTTCTTTAGTTGCAAATCTAAAAACATTGTACTTCTATCTTAGCATTTCTTCTCGTCTATACTGAACTTCTTCATTTGAAGGACAGTAATTGAATTGATTTGCTTCTTCATCATTTCATCAGTAATTAGACTGATCTACTTTATGACGGAGGATATAAGTATGAAATTGTTATCTTTGTCTATAATGAGGACGTAGACATGATTTATTTTCTTGGTGGGTTTTACTTGCAAAACTATATCTCACACTTAAGAAATAGTTAGACAGAAATATTTAGGATTTTAGCCTCTTATGTCCACGGTTTTCTTTTCGTTTATCTTTCTCTCTTTTATGAGTGAGTAAATCATGTATGTAGTATGATCTCCAAGTAATTTATATCTCCTGCTGTAAGAGGATTCATATGCACGAATTAGGACAATGTAGGAATATGGATTAACCCTGATCTCTTAACTAGTGATTTTGTTCTTTTCTTCTTTTCAGGTATAGTGCTTCCAGTGGTGAGGATTAAGCTGAAGATGAATATGCATCAACCAAAGTAAAATACCCAAGACAATGATGGGTTCACTCATACTCCTTTATTTTCTCTTTCATGCATGTGTACCTCTTATTTCAGTAGCTGTACTTTACTTTTCAGTCACATCCCACGACTTGTGTGGGCACATTTGAAATTTCTTATGAATAAAACATTGAATTTTGAAGATGAGTGGTGTATTTATTTCTAAAATTTCAGCTTTCTGTATGAGATTGTATGATGAACTAAACAGACTTAGCAATATAATTGAATGTCTTAATCATGAAGGAAAGAACATTTAAAGAAAACCTATAACATCCGAGTCATTAACTCTGATTTCTGCAATCTTGTATTTATGTTTTTTTGTTCCAAAACTTAGCATTTCATCTATTCTGTAATTAGTATTTCTTCATCAAGAAAACATAGTTGTCCTTTGGGGCCTTGTGTTCTTTTGCTGAAGATAATCATGAAATTGCAGGCTATGTGATCTAATACGTTTTGTAACAACACACATATCTATAGAATTTCATGTAATCATTAATTAATTCAATAGTAACCATATTCTCTGAAAGAAACTCCCCTAGCTTAGGTATACTTCACTAATGCTATCCAAGGTAACCAAGTTCTGAGTTGTCCATTTTTGCACAAGTGTAGAAATTGTCAACATTTCTGGTGATCCTGTGGGGAAAGCTTCCTGCTAGCTTGTAGACCAGTTCCTTGCTCTTGTCCATTGGGCATGGAGTATAAATCATGTAACCAAAATATTTCTTCCTAAAGGTCCAACCCTTCCAAAATGAACTAAAATTGGGAAAGGATCTGGGTAAACCAGATCACGTGTAGAAATGCACTTATTGAATTGAAAAACATTGCAATGTCCAGGAACTACACTT
The DNA here is from genome assembly GCA_019776745.2 of Taxus chinensis. NCBI lineage: Eukaryota > Viridiplantae > Streptophyta > Pinopsida > Cupressales > Taxaceae > Taxus > Taxus chinensis. The sequence goes on from CM034152.1 coordinate 685,480,964, forward strand.
TTTGAAGGGAAATCCTACTCTAAACAGACATTGTAGGTTTTTCAATAATAGCGTTTGAGAAACATACCATTCACAGGAATGGGAAGTTCCTCTCCATTTAGCCTTGAGAGTTTGAAAAGCATTATGTTCTTTGCAAGCTAAAATCATGTAAAGACCACTCTAGATTGTATCGAACTTCATGTGTCTTCCTGGACTTTACATGATCAACATCCCACTTTAACACAATATCTCCTTCATTGAAGATTCTAAATTTTTCTTTCTTATTAAAAGTCTTCTTCATCTATTTCTGATTCTTCTCCATGTTTAAATGATCTTGATCTCTTAGCTCTTATAACTCCATTAATTCTGCATAATGAACCTGCAATGGTTCATTCTCAAGTATCTCTATTTGATGTAGCAAATCTAATGTGGGTAACTCAACTGAAATAGGCATTCTCGCTTCTCTTCCATAAACAAGCTTGTATGGTGAATTTCCAACTCATCTTTTAGGAGTCACTCTATCAGCCCAAAGTGTTAAATTCAACGTTAGATGCCAAGCTCTCTGATTATCTTTGAGTTTTCTTTTGATGATCCTTAAAATATTCTTATTAGTACTTTCAGCTAACCCATTACCTTGTGGGTAATAGTTAGATGAGGAACTTAGATAAATTCCATGATTAACAGCCCAATTTGTTACCTTTACATCAAGAAATGCTAAAGTATTATTTGATATGATAGTTTCTAGAACACCAAATCTGTAAACTATACCTTCATAAAAGGATAGTATTGTAGTTTCATTAGCATATTTCAAGGCTATTGCTTCAGTCCAGCATGTAAAGTAATCTATAGTAGTCAAAATCCACTTGTGTCCTTGTGACGAAGGAGGGTTTATCGTACCAATAAAATCAAGGCCCCACTGCATATAAGGCTGATCAACTGAAATAAGCTGTAAAGGTAGCAAAGCTAAACATTATTTTCCAACAAATAAGACACATTTCTTACACTTTTTGATCCATTCAAAATAGTCCTTGAATATGCTGGGATAATAGTAACCAGCTTTCATAATTCTTAAGGTTGTGATACATGCTGAGAAATGACCTCCTGCAGGTCCTTCATCGAATTCTGATAATAACTACTGAATTTTGTCATAGTCAACACATCGCAGCAATATTCTATTTATATCCATTTTAAACAATACACCATCAATGAAAACATAGGGTACAACTTGTAATCAGAAATACCTTCATTTATTCTTTTCCATACCTTCCAGATAGATGCCATGTTGTAGATAGTTAACTAAATTATTCATCCATATTGATTTCTATACTTCTTGAGCAAGTTCAAGATGCTAATTTTCTAGCTGAACCATAATGTATAATTGTTGATATGTAATTTCAGCATGATGTTCTGAATCTTTAGGTTTTGTAGTTTATTATTTTTCCATATTAGCAATTAGGTGCTCACATAAACCTTTTCCTCGAACTATCTTAGCAAATCGGATATCCACATCATATTCCATAACTTTCATTATCTAGCCTGCTCTTTTCTCATTCAATTTTTTATTTAACAAGAAGGATTTCACACTTGGATGAGAAACCAGAACATGACTATTATTGTTTGAAAGTATGTACTTGCAATTATTTAGCCCTTTGACTACCAAAAGTACTTGTTTCTCAAGAAATGTGTAACTTGTTTCATAATCATGCAATCTCTATCCAAAGAAAGAAATAGGTTGCTCAATATTTTCATCATTAACCTGAGTTAATATAGTTGAGATTATTTCATCTCCTGCAAGTGCATACATTGTAAAATATTTATCAAAATTTGGATTTGCAAGAGTAGGAACCTGAGAGATGGCTGTTTTGATTTCTTCAAACCCTTCTCTCCCTTCACTGGTCTAAGATAATTTTTTCCCTTTCTTTAACATAGTTGTTATTGGTTTAACCAATGTTGCAAAATCTGGAACAAATCTTCTGAAAAAGTTGATTTTTCCCAGAAAACTCTGCAATGCCTTCTTATGATGAGGTAATGATAGTTGGGATATGGATTCGATTATGAAAGGATCAATTGCGAATTCTTTCTTAGAAAAAATATGACCAAGTAGTTTACCTTGATGTATTGAAAAGATAGACTTTTTGGGATTCAAAGATATTCCAAATTGCCTACATAACTGAAAGGTCTTCCTTAGATGCATTAGAAGTTCATCAGAATCTTTTGAAAGTATAGTAACATCATCTAAATAAACAAGGATGCATAATATTTAACAAGCTATGAAAATGCATATCCATTGCACGTTGAAACATTGCACCAACATTTTAAATGCCAAAATGCATTCTTTTGTAAGCATAAGTACCCCACTTGATGGTAAAAGAAATTTTGTACCTATCTTCTTCTCGAAATAGAATTTGATTATATCTACTGTAACTGTCTAGAAGAGATAGTCTATCTGAAACAGAAACTGTTCTTAAAATCTGATCCATATTTGGGAGTGGGTAATGATATTTTAATGAAGCTTTATTAAGATCTTTGAAATCCACACATAATATGATTTCTCCATTCTTCTTTCTAACAGGAACAAGATTTTCTACCCAACTTGAATGCTTAATTGGAAAGATAATACCTGATTCAATCAACTTAAATAATTCTTTCCTCATTAGAGGCTCTATTTTAGGATTCACATGCCTTTGTTTTTTCCTAACTAGTTTAGAATTTGGTTGTAATTTGATAGTATGTTGTGCTAAATTGGGATCAAATTCTTTCAAGTCTTGGTATCTCTAAGTGAACACATCTTTAAACTCTTTTCAAAGATCAATAAATGAATGCTTTTCAGCTAAGGAACATACCTTTCCAAGAAATAAATTTTTCCCTTCATCGGCTGAGATCTCCTCATAGTTATGAGGATGTGTTGATATCTTATATTTGTCTTTTCTTAACTAATCATCAATACTGAATATGTCTTCTAATGTGACAAAAACTTGAGGTAGTTTATTTGTATTTAACTAAACAATCTGGTCACCATACAGGTGCTGTAATTTATCTTGATTCGCTATGGAAAACTCAACTTCTTGCTACAAAAACCTATAGATTTGATCATCACTTTCAAAAACTTTCCAATTCAAATCATTATCAGGTATCAAAGGCTTGAAAATTAGCTTTATATGAGGCTGAATTTTGTTGTTCTCTATCTAGTCTATCACTTAAAAACTTACACCAATTGCTACAAGTCTATCTGCATGCTTATTTTCTATTCTAGGAATGGATTGGATGTTAATAGCTTTGAAATATTCCATTAAGTTTGAAACTCTATGTCTGTAAGACTTCATTAATGGGTTATTACAAAAATTTAAATTTCTTACTTGATTGATAACCAACTTAGAATCACCAAAAATTTGTAACATGCTAATACCTCTCTTTCTGGCCCAAAGTAAACCATGAATCAATGTTTCATATTTAGCTACGTTGCAAGTGCACGAAAATTGGAGAATCAAAGCTGAGAAGTACCTTTTGTTCATTGGGGAAGTGATTATAAAACTTTCTCCCTATCCTTTCGTATTTTTAGCTCCATCAAAATGAAGCTTCCAAATCCCTTCTGCTGAATTATTTGTTTTAGACAATAAGGAAAGTGGTGTGTTTTCTTCATGTAAGCAATACAGACAAAACATGTGTTTTTCAACTTATTTGAAATGATCATGAGCATGTTCTTCATGTGTACTTTCATCCATTAACATGTTAGAAAAACCATCTAATGCTGAAACCTAAGCTATATTATCAAAATCAGACTAGTTTAAAGTTGAATAATTAGCTATTGCATTAGAAGCGTGAGGCCCAATGTGAAATCTGGCCAACGGTTCTAAATTAATAGTAACCTTGGTCCCATAATGAGCAGTGAAAAATAAGGACCAATATGAAGAGAGATAACCTCCTATCTTTACTGTGAAATCTCTAGATAAGCATAATGCAAAGTAAGGAGATAAATCTATAACAGTGACATCTTATAGAATATAAACATTTGGGAAAGCATGCAATGTTACCTCTAAATTCCTGATTACACCAATCGTATTAGTTGCAGTTCCATCAAGCTATAAGACACTCTTTTTTGTAGGCTCATATTGCAGGCCAAATTTTTCTGCAATTGCTTTTTGCATAACAGTGCTACTTGCACCACTATCCACCATACAGTTATGAACAAGATGTTCTTAAATAATAAGTTTTAGATAAAATGATGGTGGCTTCTTGATGTCATGAGTATTTAAGAATTTCTAAACCATCCATTTAACTTCTTTGATGCAGTTTTGTTCCATTGTTCCAAGGACCATGTTTTCCTTCTGGACTTCCTTTTTTGTTGTTTTAGAAGAAATCTTCCGCTTAGCTAGTTCATGAGAAAGTAAATCTTGTTGTCCTGGAATACTTAGAGAATCCCACCTTGAGATGTTAACATTATTCTTTTTCATTTCAACAATAATGTCAAAAGAAGCAACAATTTTAGAAAAAAATTCTAAAGTTTTAGCATAGGATTTGGCAAAAACTGATTATGCTTTAGTTGCTTTTGATATCAGAGGTATAAATAACCTTCTTGGATTAGGATATAGCTATTTTTGTTTTTCTTTACCCACTGTATCACCTGTTGTTTTTTGAGAAATAGATGCACTGTTGGTTGGTTTTGGGATTATGCTTGTTGTTTTATCAATGATAATAGGTAGAACATGCATATTCTATTGTTTTTTACTCTCTGCAGCCTTTTCTTGAGCCCTAGTAGTAACTGTAATGAAACCATCCTCACTGAAACTAACTACATTTTGTTCAGGGGCCTTTTGAACCTGAGTATCTTTCTGCCCACCCTCCATTTGAGGCATGAACAATGTCGCATATTGAGGTTGTGCAACAAGACTTATGTTCAGAACAACGTTTGGGCAACTTGTAGCTGAATTAGGTTGATTACAAGGTGGAAACCACTCTTCTGTAGCCATATTAACTGGAACTAAAGTGTTAGATGAACTAGGAGCCTCTAGGTCAAATTGCTTTGCTGATAAGGATGCCTATAATTTTAGTTCTGTTGGTAAGGCTAAATATTTTGCTGATTTAGCTAATTTTACTGATAAGGAGCCTGATAAGGTCTACTAGGTAATGCAAGCCTACTCTCAATTGAAGTCAACTTGTTCCCCATAGTCTGAAAAGCTTTAAATAAGTCATATGATGGGGCAGAAACAATAGATTCTATAATTGTGATAGGCTGAGGAATATGCGCTAAATCTTCCAAAAAAGGCATTGATGGATTTGGTGCTAATTTTCCATCTTGAATAAGACTATTTTCAGCTCAGATGGCGATATCATAGGCTACTGGGAGTGTCTCTCCTCCTATAGACTGAATCATAGTTGAAATATCTTTGCTTAATTCCCTAAGATAATAAAGAAAATTGTGACCAGCTTGAGGCATGACACTTGTTGGAATTATTTCCTAAGTTCTAGAAAAACAGATGTTGAAACTTGACATAAATTCATTGGGAGATCTTTTAATGGTAGAAAACTATTCTATAAGAGATAAATGATCTAAATAATCTTGAAATTGTTTCAGTAATTTATCACCTAATTCATCCCAAGTTCTTATGCATCCAATCTCTAGATTTCTGTACCATTGCGAGGCTTGTCCTTTAAGAGATGCAACTAAAATTCTCAAAGCTACATACTTATGAGTAATATTATGAATTGTACATAAGGTTGCAACATCTTTAACGTGCTCTGTAGGTCTAACCTGATTTTCACCAGTGAATGATGGTAAAATTTTCATGGCAGCATTAGGGATGTCATGGTGAACTTGGATTACTAATGGAATTCCATTAGTAAAGGTCACAAAATTCCTTGGTGGTCTAATAGCCATTTGAAAAACTCAGATTTGAACAAAAAGAGTGACATGTGGTGAAGGAATATTAGGAGGAGGGTTATCAAAACAAGACCTATTATAAGGTAAAGTATTACCAACTCTTCTCCTTCTTACAGAATTCAAAGGTAAAGAAACAAAATCAGGAGGAATTCCTCTTACCGATGATCTTGTAGTCACTTTAGGAATGGAACATGCTACAATACTAGTCTCAAATCAGCCCTACAAAGTCACCAAATAGATCTTTAAGTCTATAAAATAGATTTCTGTAGCTTGCTATCTGAAAGTAACTTTTATCTGATGTAAGATTTGCTGTAAATATCTATAACTTGCGTACAGATCTGATTCGTCTCTCACCGAGCACACAAAAAATTATTATCTCTCGAAAGTGCACCCTATAGAGAGATGGCTGCAGGTGTTTTAAGCTTGCAAATTTTATCTCTCTTTTGTAGATATAATGGAAACACCTTAGGTTTGTGGGTATTCCTATTTTGAGGTGAGTCTCCGGTATCAAGGCCGGTTCCTTAGTGATGTATCCTAAACTGATTTATGGGGTTTAAGGTTAAAAGATGACTTTAAAAAATAATGAATTAAAACTAAGGTGATACACCAAACTTGTATGAGGTCTTTGACTGAGTACATGCACAATTGATATGGAATAAACTTCTGATGCACAGGCCAACATATTTTCTATAGATAATTAAGGGTAAACACTTTGATGTATTGAGGGATAGAATCACAACAATACTGCTAAGTTACACATACACATTAATATCATGTAGGGATTATTGAATTTGCAATAGGGTAAGATGATTAATCAGGGAATTCAACAGTCACAAGATTGTAAATAATTGGAAAGGTAGAAAATACTTCACACTAAAGGGAAAAACTGGCAAAAAATTTCTTCAGCACTCATGTATCTAAAAATTCCTCCTTTGTGCTTTTCCAAAGCACACAATATATAGCAAAAATAATTTTTCCACCCTTTCTGAAAATAGACTAAGGCTTGTAGTTAACCATGCATCCTATTTTTATCGTTCATCTATTAATGAAGGAAATAAAAATAGAACATACAATTACAAATAGGCATTAATAGCATTTGATTACATCTCAGTCAAACTAAAGTTGACTGTTCTATTTTTAAGAAAAGAAAAGGTGAATAATTTGCTAAGCTTGCTTGCTGGGAAAGTCTCTTTCCTTGTGCATGTGAACTCGTATTCTTGTCTGTTTTGTCCTCTTGTGAAGGCATGAAAAAATACTCTTGTTTGTGAGCAAAACATTTACAATAATTGTAATATTTACAAAATAATCCATCCACACATCCATTTAATGGGGACCACTTCCATGTGTACATGCTCAACTTTTCCTTTGCAGTGTGTGGGGCCACCCTTACACTTATCTCCATTTTATGATTACGAGGTAACTTTTGTAAGTATTAAGGTAAGTTCTATTAGATTATTGGTTTGGATGGCATATTACATAGTTTAGACCTTATACAAGGTCAATGCTAATAATGTCACACTCGGCCACCACATGTTATAATATTTACTTAGTGGATTTTGCATTTGAATGGGCCTGATGATTATTGTTGGCATGTATAGTTGGCTCACATTATTTGAAGTTTGGACTATAGTGAGTAAGTCAAAATTAAAAATAATTGGCCGGCCTGCTTATAATGATGACTCAACCCTTAGCATGTTTTGTCAGTGGCTTTTATAACTTAGGTTAAGTTAGGTATTTGATGTGGACCATCGATCTCTGTTCTATTTTATCCGATGTCATTGATATTGAAGCTGTAGTTAGGGTTTCTAACCTTGCATTGAATGTGGCTAGTGGGAACTAACCGTGATGGTTTGCTTCGATTTGAGAGATTAATCCTTGAGTGTTGACCTGTTGTCCTTTTGATTTGCGGCTATTAATCCTTCAACCATGGTTGAGCTCTATTGAATCGCCTCTCGATTTTATGTGGAAAAGGGAAGCTTGACCCTAATGATGATTTCATTTGGATTTTTAGTATGTGGGCAAAGCCCTAGAAATTTTTTTGTTTGATGCCATTATTTGAAGCTTTTGAACTCATCTCTTTGCAAAAATGGTTCTTTGTCATTCTTTGCTTCTCTTGAGCTCTCTGTAGGGTCTTATGGCCACCATTTGTTGATTATTCGAGCTCTGTTGGTTTTTGTGATTTCCTGCAGCCATAAGGGCTCAAACACTAGTATTTCTTGTCGTTTTGATATTGGTTGTTTGGCCTCTATGGAGGAGTTCATGAGCTTGAATTCCTTGAGTTTTCTTCATGGCTATACATTGATCATTCCCAAGATTTTTTGAGTGGGATTGGTCTATTTCACTGTTATTATTGTCTTCGAGCTCATTTTTACAGCTATGAATACATACAATTTAAGGATCTTGCTCCGTTTTGAGATTTGAAGGATAAAGTTGCCATTGTTGAGAATATTCGAGCCCTCTACTATTTAAAACTTTGTTGTCTTTGGCTCTGCTAGTGCTTTGTGATAATTTTTTTAGAAAATTCTGTTATTGTTGACCTCTGTCGAGCTCAATTCTATTTGATCTGATGTCGTTGATCTCTGTCCTATTTGATCTGATGTCGTTGATCTTGAAATTGTAGTTAGGGTTTCTAACCCTGTATTGAATGTGGCCGGTGAAAACTCTGTGATGGTTTTCTTCGATTTTGGAGATTAATCCTTAAGCATTGATTTATTCTCATTTTGATTTACATCCATTGATCCTTCAACCATGGTTAATTTTTGTTGACTCGCCTCTCGAGTTTGCGTGGTAAAGGGAAGCTCGACCCTAATGATCATTTCATTTGGATTTTTAGTATGCGGGTGAAGCCCTGGAAAATTTGTTGTTTGATGCCATTGTTTGAATCTTTTGAACTTGGCTCTTTGCAAAAATGGTTATTTATCATTCTTTGCTTCTCTTGAGCTCTCTGCAGGGTCTTATGGCCACCATTTTTATTATTCGAGCTATTTTAGTTTCTGTGATTTCCTGTGACCATAAGGGCTCAAACACTTGTATTTCTTGTCATTTTGATTTTAGCTATTTGGCCTCTGTGGTGGATTTCATGAGCTCGAATTCCTTGAGTTTTCTTCATGGTTATACATTGACCATTCATGAGCTTTTCTGAGTGGGATTAGTCGATTTCATCATTATTATTGTCTTAGAGCTCATTTTTTACAATTGTGAATACATACAATTTAAGTATCTTGCTCCCTTTTGAGCTCTGAATGATGAATCTACCATTTTTGAGAATATTCGAGCCCTCTGCTATTTGAAAATTCATTGTCTTTGGCTTTGTTAGAGCTTTGTGAGAAATTTTTAGAAAATTCTGCCATTTTTGACCTCTATCGAGCTCGGTTGTGTGTTATTAGCATCACTATTTGATGAAGGAAAGGTAAGTTTTAGCCTCTACGTATCATTGTTCCTTCGTTATTGCCACTTTGATTTCAATATATTGATACTTCATTCTTTCTTTGCATTCTCTTTGTGATTTCATGGTTCCCCTGGATTTTTGAGTTGAAACTAATTTTGGGTCCTCTTTCTTTAGTTCTGAACATGATGATCCTTCGAGGGTTTTGATAGATCCAATTTAATCAGTGAGGCTTTCTCATTTCTCTGATTTCCTGATACCCATTAATTGGTTTTTTTATCAATGGTCAGGATCTGTACCCTTTTACTCTGATATTGTAATTTGAATATGATTTTAATGGGAATGACAATTTCTGAAATACTAGAATATTTCTTTGACTTGGATATGTATGAAATCTGATTCAAAGATTGTTCTCAGTCAATACTTGAGCCTTTTCTGGAACTTACTGGACTTTTTCTAGCTCTTTTAGTAACCTTTTACTCATTGTGGGTTCCTTCACTAGCTATGATATTGGATTTTTAGCCACTGTGTGAACTGTTGTTGTTGCATTGAAAAAATTCACTGTTTCGTGTAAGATATTTTATGGATTCTGAAATGTTCTAAAATTTTGTGGACACTTTTGATCTCTAACACTTTGAGATCTAAAGTTATACTGTAAAATTTTGTACACTTGATACTTGCTTCATTTCTTAAAATTGTACTTTAGGATGGTTGCACTTTGTAAATGTTACCTCGAAATTTCATTTTCTTCAATTGTTAAGATATAATGAGTACTCTAAATTTCTTCACCTTGATGACTCAAAGTGTATTTCCCATTTCTTTTCTTCTTAAATACTGCATTTGATTTACATTAAAACTTTAGTATGTATGTTGGAAAAGTCGTAAATGTCCATTTTTCATGGCAAAGCCCTTTTAAAATTTTCCCAGAATTCTTTATTTTTTTCATTTTTCAGTTGTAGTAGTTGTATTTCTGATTCAGAATGCAGAATGCAACACTTTTCTGTTGAATCTGATTTGTAGTTGGAAACTGAAACATAATAACTATTATCTTGATAATGCCATGCTTTTCTACTTTTTTGTATAACTTAATTGATTTACATAAATCTTCTAAAGAATGCATTAGTTAAAAACAACATGATGGAAAGATGTAAATGTCCATTTTACATAGCTACTTTCTAAGGTCACCCAGAATGAGACACGTGGAGGCTTTTGCTAGATCCTCTCTATACTTAAACTTTTGAAGCAAATTTTTAAGGCTTGGGACACGTGGAGGGTTTGTGCCTCTTTTGGAACTTCCCCTGTACTTTACTTTTGAAGAAGTGCTAAAGGGACATGTGGAGGTTTCCACTAGGTCTTTCCATACTTAGAATTTTTCAAAAACCAATGAAACTTTCTCAGACCCTAGGCATGTGGTGCCTTCCACTTGTCCTTAAACTCTTTCAACAAATTTTCTGGGCTAAGACACGTGTTGAGCCCGTGCTTGTTTAGGGTCTTCATTTTTGGACACCATATTAGAGTTGCACCCAGACGACATGTGGAGGATTTCATTGGTTCCTCTATATACTAAGAATTTTTCAAATGCAAAGGCAATTTTCTTGGGCCCTGAACATGTGGAAGGCCCGTGCTCATTTGGGAACCTGCCTCTGTACTTCACCTTTGTAGTTGCACCAAGGAAACACATGGAGGTTTCTGCTGACTCTACTTTGCACTTGGCCGAATCAGACTCGTAGGGTAGGTATGTGGAATAATCCATGCGCAGACACTCATGTTTGATAGGCACGAATGTAGGCATCCATGTGAGGGTAGTCATTTCTCAATGTGTTTTCTTGAGGGTGAAAAGGATTGCTTGTCAGATCCAGCTATACAGAGCCACCTGAAAATGATTAAAAAGGGGATTTACCGCATAAAAGAATAAAATAATGATTAGAAGGACTGTAAAAAAGATATGGCATGACATCCCAGTAATGGTTGAGGGTCTAAGAAATGTGATCGATTCATGATTTTTCCACCTGACAGCTTTGGGTGTAAATTTTTTAAACATCACTTTATGAGAAAAATTGGTAATAAGTAAAGGATCCCTCAAATATTCATCTTTTTTGGGGGAGGAAATTCGGGATGAATGACCGAGTGAATTGTATAAATTCAATGAGGATACTCTTACAAATCATCAGGGGTTTGATTCTTATGAGAAAATTTGAGGAATCCTATCTTCCTGAGAGACTATCTGAGAAACCTATTAATCTCTTTTGTTTTAGATTTGATCACGTCAAGATGGTTGTGAGTGTAGAACCATCGAAAATCTCTGAGACTATTTAAGAAACTTTCCCCTATTCATAAATCTCATAGATCTTGAATTAATTTGTGTTGATCTTGAGAAAAATTGTGTTTGCTTTTATTTCAGAATGTCTTCAAATGGTTTTGATTTTCCCATTTATGATAAAATCCCTCTGAATCACATAGGATCTCATCCCTATGATACTATAGTGGAATTTGCAATTTCATTATGAGATGATCTGTCGACACTACAATTTTCCTCTGTAATTTCTATTTCATTAATGTATGTATTAGGAATAGGATGTTGTTAAGTATAATTAGTAGTAGCGTCTGATAGAAGATAACGACGTTGTCAGTACGGTGCCGCCAATAATGTGGAGTACGGTAATAGTCAAAGTACAATAGGAATGTCGTAAAAAGTAAATATTTGTCATAAGTGGTCCGGTAATGTTAAAATGTCAAAGTTTGGGTAAGTAGAGAAGTAGGGTCTACATGATTAGGAATTAGAAATATTATATTGGTAATAAAGATAAGGAGTGAGGTCATAAATATTTTGTGTATTTTATTTGTAAAAAGTCTAAAAATGTGGAACCCATGTAAAATGATAAGGTTTATCTTATCTTAACAGATAAGCTTACATGTACAGATAAGAGTTAAGGTATGGAATATGATTCGTCAGAGTGGATTTCTTATCCTATCTTAGAGACAAGATGGATAAGCCTGGAAGTTCTATAAATAGAGAGGCCACCCCCCTCATTTAGCATAGAAGGAAGTATTGAGAAATATTGTAAGAAGTGTGCGAAGGAAGCCATCAGTTTAAAGGTGTGTTGAAGAAGCCATTAAGAGGTGTAATTGTAAAGTTTCTCCCATAGTCTTGGTGAAAGGCAAGTGAAGTCAATAACACTTGAAGTACCTCATGGGTGAGATTGTAACAGTTTCATGTTAATATTATAGTTTATTTTGATATTTCTGATTTGTCATCATTCTGTCTTATCATAGTCGATGGTATTCTTGTGTTATGTTGTTGTTTTGTTTCCAGATTACATCCACCAAACTAAAAGCTGTGCATTAGTAAATAATCATAGCACGAGGAGTTCCCGGTGAAGAATTATCATAGTGCCAGATTGGTGATGACATTTTGGTTCCGTTGCCGGGACCATTCCTCGTTGGTGGATTTTCTGGAGAGATATTCCCACTCAGTCAAAAATCAATTAGAGGGTAACCTTGTTTTTATTGTGCATAGTAGTTACCATGGTAAAGTCATTTTTGCCATGAATAGTAGTTACCATGGTAAAATCATTTTTGCTAGAATAGTATTTACCGCAGTAAAGTCACTTTTTACCGTGAATAGTATTTACCGCAGTAACTTCACTTTTTACCATGAATAGTATTTACATCAGTAACTTCACTTTTTACCATGAATAGTGTTTACCACAGAAAAGTCATTTTTTACCGCAGTAAGTCAAGTTTTACCATAGTTTACTGTGGTCATTTCTATTTTACTATAGAAAGGTGTAAAGTCACTTTCTAGTATAGTGATTCCAATTATTTGTGCACATAAGTCTTGTTGATTGTACTTGTGGGTTGATATTTCACGGTGGTTACTTTTGAAAATGGGAAAGATTCCTGTTTTTTCAACTCAATCTAATGAAGATGCTTCTTCTTTCATTCAAGAGTTTAAACGATCTTGTATTTGTAATGGCCTTATAAGAAGGGAACAATGGACTGAATTTTTTCCTACCTTTTTGGATGGTTCATCACTTAGGTGGTTTGAAACACTAGGTGATAATGTGAAAAATTCATGGGATTTATTAACTGAAAGTTTTCTTGAAGAATTTGGTGAACAACAGAAATATGCAGATCTCATGATCGAGATCACAAAGCTATCCCAAGGAGAGAAGGAGAAGATAAGGGATTATCATGCTCGTGTTCTAGAGCTAAGGAGGAAGCTCGATGCCCAGATCCGGAAGGAAGGATTAGCGGATGGGTTGATGAATGGCGTGGATAATATCCTCTGTAAGCACTTCATTCTTGGGATGAAGCCAAAGATCAGACAATGAGTGAAGTATGACCACCCAGCTACCATTGAACAAGCAAAGGAGATTACAAGACGGCAAGAAGAAAGCATGGAATAGGAGCCCAAAGAAATTGTGGCTAAAGTAGAGCCTACACCAGCGCCTTTGGTCCAGAATCCACAACCACTCTCAGTGAGCACAAATATTTCTCCTAGTACATCTACTGAGTATGAAGATCTGCTCAAAAAGATGGGTCAGTTAACTATTAATCTTCTTCAAGGAAAAGAATTTAGTTCTCAGGGAGGAGATAGAAGTCCAAAAAGAAATATTTCTGAAGTCGTATGTTATGGTTGTTATAAAAAGGGTCATTATAAGTATAATTGTCCAGATAGAGCTTCTACATCTGGTAAAGGAGATAATGATAAAGGAAAAGCACCTGTGAATTCTTTTGGTGTAGTAGATAAGAGCATAAATAATGAAATGGATGTGTTTGTAACAAAAAGAAAGAAAGAAAAAGATAATCAAGATGGAAATGATCCTAAGAAGATGAAAGGAGAAACTAATAAGAAACATAGGAGAAGAAAGCTGGGTGTGTAGGATTTTCTGATTTCACAGGGGCAAGGACCATACTCCATCTTGGAAGATGTATCCAAAAGGCCTGCAAATATTACATATGGTCAACTCTTGGCTATGTCTTCTGAGAAGAGGCGGCAGTTGCGAGGTGGACTCAATGCTCGAAGAAAGAAGGAGGTTGAGGTCCCTATTTTGGAGGCAGAGGCAGGTCCCTATGCTCCACAAGTTGAGGTATTATGTAATGGTATTTCAATTCATGATGTCTTAGTTGATGGAGGTGCTGCAGTTAATGTAATGACCGAGTCTGTAATGAATATGTTGGGTTTAAAAATTGATCACCCTTCAACACTTATGTTAAGGTCATTAAATAAGGGAAAAACTAAACCAGAAGGTGTAGTTTCAAATGTGGCAATATCTGTTATGGGTGTTGTATGTGTGGTAGACTTTCAGGTGATGAAAAATGGTACTATTGCATACCCAATGCTGCTGGGAAGACCATGGCTAAGGAGAGTTCATGCAAGAAACTACTGGAATGAAGGTTTCATGACACTTGGACGTGGTAGAGAGAGGGTGAAGATAAATGTGATCCCTTGACATCATAAAGCAGAACCTGTGGATTAAAGTGATGAAAATGATGATTGGACATCCTCTGATTACTCTAGTACCAGTGAAGTGGACACTGAAGATAAAGAAAGCGAGGTGGATGTTTCAGTCATGGATATCCTTCCAGTCACACCAACTCATGACCCCATAAAATTATCTGTAGAAGTTGATGATCGTCTCCAACAAATAAAGATTGGTGATGCTGTGATGGAGAGTTAGAAGGAATCCTATCTCCAGCTCTTTTGAAAGTACATACACCTATTCACTTTTGATTACAAGGAACTCCGTCAAGTAAGTTGGGTAGAACATTCTATTGAGTTGGTAGATGGTGCTAAGCCCATAAAGCAAATGCCATATAGAATGAATCCTAATTTTTCCAAGACTGTAAAAGAAGAAATAGATAAGTTGCTTGATGCAGGATTCATATTTGCTATGGAGAATTCAGAATGGGTTTCTCCCATTGTGATCTCAATAAAAAAGAATGGGAAGCTACGCATTTGTGTTGACTACAGGAAGCTCAATAAGGCAACAAAGAACGATCATTACCCTCTTCCATTTTCAGATCAGATCTTGGACGAAGTAGCTGGCCAGGAGTGCTATAGTTTTGCTGATGGATATAGCGGCTACAACCAAGTTTGTATAGCAGATAAAGATCAGCTGAAGACCACGTTCACCACTCCTTGGGAAACGTTTGCTTATAGAGTTATGCCTTTTGGGTTGTGTAATGCTCCAGCAACATTCCAGCGTTTCATGAATAGGGTGTTCAAACCCTACATTGGGACCTTCATCAGAGTATTTCTGGATGATTTTTGCATCTATGGGAGCAAGTTGGACCACCTGCACTAGATGGAGACAGTATTTCAAAGGTTAGATGAAGCACAAGCCTCACTAAACCCTACAAAGTGTTTCTTTGGATGTTCTGAAGGTGTTTTGTTAGGGCATGTTGTATCCAGAGATGGTATTGGTACTGATCCTGATAAAGTTTCAAAAATCAAAGATTCACCATTTCCTATGAACAGAAGTAAGTTGAGATCATTTTTAGGCCATGTGGGTTACTATAGAAGGTTCATCAAGAATTACTCAAAGATTTCACAGCCACTAACCCAGTTCTTGAAGAAGGATGTTACTTATGAACCAGGAAATAAGGTGCATGAAGCTTTTGGACAACTGAAGGAAGCCCTGGTGTCTTCACCTGTTTTGAAGAATCCAAATTGGAGCAAGCCATTCATTATGTACACTGATGCCTCAGATGCAACACTAGGAAGTACTTTGAGCCAAAAGGATGAAAATGGGAATGAACATCCAATTTACTTTGGGAGCAGACAAATGAGCAGTGTTGAGGTAAATTATACTGTAACTGAAAAAGAGGCTCTGGCTATCATTTTTGCTGTAAAGAAGTTTAGAAATTACTTGTTAGGGAAAAAATTTGTAGTTGTAACAGATCATCAGGCTCTAAAATATATTGTAAATAAGCCTAACCCATCAGGGAGGATAGCAAGATGGATAATTTTTCTACAAGAATTTTAATTTGACATTATAGATAGGCTAGGAAAGAAGCATGTCAATGCAAATGCACTCTCTCGAGCCTATGATGGTTTAGGATCATCTTTTGATGATGATGATTTCCCTGATGCAGCATTGTTCTCCCTTGACATAATCCCTAGTGAATACATAGATATTTGGAATTATCTGAATGAATTCAAGTTTCCTGATGGTGCCAATGCAAAGACTAAGAGAAAGATTACTCAAGCTAGTCATCCATATTCTATTCTGCATGGAGTATTATTTCGAATAGGACCTGATGGACAGTACAAGAGGGTAGTTGGACGTGATCAAGGGAAGGAAATGTTAGAAGAATTCCACAATGGTACATGTGGAGGGCACTTCTCTGGACAACTTACAGCAAGAAGGATCTTGGATGCAGGTTATCACTGGCCCACTCTTTTCAAATATTGTTATAATTATTGTAAGACATGTTATATTTGTCAAACACATGGTAACCGTAAGACTTCATCAGCTCCATTATGTCCTATTCTTCCCCTTGGTCCCTTTGAAAAGTGGGGAATAGACATTATAGGTCCACTTCCAACTACATCACACCAAAATAAGTATATTGTAGTTGCCACAGATTATTTAACCAAGTGGGTTGAAGCTAGGCCATTAAAAACAGCTTCCATGGATGAAGTGGCAAGGTTCATGTATGAATGCATCGTCACCAGATTTGGTTGCCCATTAGAAATTGTAACAGATCAAGGAAGCCACTTCATTAATGAGGTGGTAGAAGCCCTAGTCAATAAGTTTTCTATTAAGCACAGGAAGGCAACAACATACAAGCCAAGCACAAATGGACAGGTGGAAGGAACAAATTTTGTGTTGTGTCAAATTCTAGCAAAAGATGCAGCCTTACAAGTACATAAATGGGGTAAAAGGATTCATGCAGCATTGTGGGCATATAGGGCAACATCAAAGTCAGCAACAAGATACTCCCCATTTCAGTTGGCCTATGGCATTGATCCAATTCTTCCTATTGAGTTTGATATTCCCACTGTGAGAGTTATGAAAAATGAAAGGATGGATGAAAGTGATTTAGTAAAAGAAAGGTTGGTACATCTTCATTTGCTGGAGGAAATGAGAGAAATAGCAAAGGATACAAGCCATAAGAAGAAAATGAAGCAGAAGGAATACTTTAATCAAAAGATCCGGTGCTCTCCATTTCATGTGAATGACTTGGTTCTAGTATATGATTCCAGATACAAAAAAATAAGACAGAGAAAATTTCTTCCAAAATGGATGGGGCCCTACAAAATAGCAGATGTGCATGAAAATGGTATGTACCGACTGGAGGAATTGGATGGCACTCCCATTATGAAATGGGTCAACCACGACAAGTTGAAGATTTTCCAAGCACCAGAATAGTCTACTCCGAGGATGGAGTAGAAGCTAGGAAGGGGGAAGATGTCGACACTAAAATTTTCCTCCAAAATTTCTATTTCATTAATGTATGTATTAGGAATAGGATGTTGTTAAGTATAATTAGTAGTAGCGTTTGATAGAAGATAACGGAGCTGTCAGTACGGTGCCGCCAATAATGTGGAGTACGGTAATAGTCAAAGTACAATAGAAATGTTGTAAAAAGTAAATATTTTTCGTAAGTGGTCTGGTAATGTTAAAATGTCAAAGTTTGGGTAATTAGAGAAGCAGGGTCTACATGATTAGGAATTAGAAATATTATATTGGTAATAAAGACAAGTAGTGAGGTCATAAATATTTTGTGTATTTTATTTGTAAAAAGTCTAAAAATGTGGAACCCATGTAAAATGATAAGGTTTATCTTATCTTAACAGATAAGCTTACATGTACAGATAAGAGTTAAGGTATGGAATATGATTTGTCAGAGTGGATTTCTTATCCTATCATAGAGATAAGATGGATAAGCCTGGAAGTTTTATAAATAGAGAGGCCACCCCCCTCATTTAGCATAGAAGGAAGTAGTGAGAAATATTTTAGGAAGTGTGCGAAGGAAGCCATCAGTTTAAAGGTGTGTTGAAGAAGCCATTAAGAGGTGTAATTGTAAAGTTTCTCCCATAGTCTTGGTGAAAGGCAAGTGAAGTCAATAACACTTGAAGTACCTCATGGGTGAGATTGTAACAGTTTCATGTTAATATTATAATTTATTTTGATATTTCTGATTTGTCATCATTCTATCTTATCATAGTCAATGGTATTCTTATGTTATGTTGTTGTTTTGTTTCCAGATTACATCCACCAAACTAAAGGCTGTGCATTAGTAAATAATCATAGCACGAGGAGTTCCCGGTGAAGAATTATCATAGTGCCGAATTGGTGATGACAGATCCTTCATCCTATATTGAGATAAACAATTTAAAATCACTTTACTTTCATTTTGTTTATAAATATTATCTGTAAGCCTTTGAGTGTATCTTAGGCATGAGGAACCAGGTGTTGTTAATGTTTAATTGAGTCTTTAGCTTGAGGATTCATGTTAAATTCTCAAATATTGTGTGAAACCATGTAGATCTAGGGCTCCATTAATGCACACATTTTGGTTGAAGGAATATTTTGGCTATTCTGAAGCTTTCTGTTGTTAAGTTGTCCAATTATTGTAAAGGTTATAAAAAATATGGTGAAATCAAATTCATCTTGCTTAATCCCCGACCAAAAATTTCAAATAACCATGAATCCTACCCAAAGTACCCATGTTTGTGTTGTGTATCAACAAATGAACCAATTATACTACCAAAATATACAGAAGCAAGTAGGTTTTAAGTGTCTTTAGTAATCCAACCTTGCTCAGAAAATATCCCCATTCTTTAGAAGTGACAACTCGTGAGAGTTAAATTGTGGTGTATTGATAATATTTTCTCAAGGTTCCCCTACAAATTGTGTAAAGAAGGATCTCTTTATGTCCTTTACCAACAGAGGTTACAAAATGGGTCCTCTCACCTTGGTTGAAAGGCACAACTTAAAGCAGTGAGGATAGATCAAATCCTCTTCTATGGTGTTATCCATTTCTCCATCGCCCAAGTGACAAAGAGCCAGTTGAATCCCTTCCCCAACTACAAAATGACTTATGATTTGTCTGTCTCTAAGTATCTTGTTAAATCTGTGATGCTTCTCAGCTTCCAAGGGAGAATCAATTTGGATATAAACAAAATCAATGTACCCAAGGTTTACCATCATACTTGTATGCATCACATGCTATTTAATATCCATGTAGAAACACGGTTACAACCATCATGGCTCTCAATTCCACACAACATAGGAGGTTAATTTTTGTCTAGGTTTTGATCTTGTATTGCATTCCATAATATTTTTGTGTTACCCCTTTCAAATCAAAACTCCAAACTATATTCACAACACAAAGGCTAGGTCTAATCCTATAAGCCCATCGAACGTGACCCCGAATCCACATTGTACCAACACTAAGTAGGAAAAATTCCACTCATGTCATAAATAAACCAAAACAATATTCCATAAGAGGTCCTTCATACAAGCCTAACACATGTGCAAATTTTGAAGAGAGGATCACTTATATACCACAAGGATTCATATAGGAAGTCTTCTTGGGGTAAGACCAATTTTTTTTTACATTTTCTTTCTCACATTAAATTCTGAGTCCTTCAATAATGAATTTAACGAAGAAAACTCATGTAATACCATATGTGAATGTCTCAATGGTTTGAGGAGTGTGAGAACATGGTCCACATAAATTTAAAGGATATTTATTCTAAAAATTATTGATAACGGTCCTTAACTCCTTAGTATTATGAAATTACTATCCCTTAATCCTTTAGGTGTCATAGTCACCTAATATTCTTTGCAACATAACAAACTTTACCTTATTTGATCCCTTAGAAAGTGTGGCATGAAAATCCCCTTAGGATTGTAAACGTATTAGGTATCTATAGCCATTTGCCACTACGGTCACATTTAGACCCATTAATTATATTTCTCAATTGAAAAAGTTCCACTACTACCCATGCATTTCATAATTTCATTGAACTAAAGTGAAGGCAATAAGCAAAACCTCAAAGAAGAGGTAGATGAGGTATTCCAACCATAGTTATGCACATATCTCAGGAATTACATTTTATTCTTCTAATCCATTGCTAAATAATAGGGTTTAATGATAACCAAGGTTCATAAGCACATTCATTCCATGAACGAGATGACCTTATCAACCAAAACAATCATAAGACCATAGCCTAATACAAGTAAAAAGGACTACAAGAAGGAAATATTGAGTTTTTAACAATCACTCACATAGGTCTCAAGATTTTTTATTTTTCTTATTATATTTCCTTGTGTTAACACCTGTGTTGTTGAACATATAAAAATCATCAAACCATCCACCATCATTTATAATTTACGAGTTTCCTCATGTTTGCATTAGCTTATCAAGAGTAATTTCCTTTACTTTTATTTGTATTAATACCTTCATGTTTGCATTTTATTCACTAGATAACATTTGAGTTGTTTATTTTCTAAGAGACCATACATTTTCAAGGTTCTTCTCTTGAATTTGTGTTCTTTCTACCTTTACATTATGTAGTCAAGTCACCCGTTGACATTATTAGAAAGAAAAATTCAAATTGATGAAGCTTTAGTTTCCTGCTTAGATATTTAGGAGCTCCAAAGAGCATAGTCCCACACAAATAATTTTTCATTAGTATTTGACTACCCAAGTATTAGAATACATATTACAAGAGAGAAATAAAATCCACATATAACAATGTAAGGTTTTCCTAGGAAACCATTCCAAGTGGCACAAAATATACATTGAGGTTTCATCCACTAGAATCCTATTAAGAGGTATTTTGACTAATTCATCTTGACTCAAAATGAACATGATCCCGCATGGGTAAGTATTAGGGCATAAATGATATTATAACCTCAAGAAGGTTTCACACTTAATTTCTATCCTTTATTAATTATTTGAAGAGACAAAAGGCCCTTAGGATTAAATCTTCACCCATTGTTTCTTGTGGTGAAATTTATATGTAAATATTCACTTTTTTCTCACAACACTTATAAGCCACCACTACCTTTCTCCAGAGTTGAATGTGGTTTATTTCGTGAAGGTTTGGGATTTGTTAATGGCCATGGTGGGTAGGGAATGCCTTTTTAAAATGGAAATTAAGATAACCACGCAAATTTACTATTTAAATGGAGTTATAGCACCCTTCAATGGAATAAACACTTTCCCTATTGCAAATTTTCCCTCTCATGTATAATTAAGATGTCCAAATAACCTAAAGGAAACATATTTTACCTTGGTAATAGGAAGGGTTGAACATACATATTTTATCAACGAAGCACAATTTGAGTGCATTATAAGATAATCACGACCAATTACATATTGAATGTCATTGTAACGTCTATCAATTAAATATTAACCTTCCTATCTACAAAATACAATTAAAAAATTGTACAAGATGATAAGTGCACTAACTACGTTATTTTTGAAACACATTATTTCTCACTCAAGGTGCGAGAGGGTGTAAACAGGATTCAAGGAACCGTCACAATTCATACTATCAATGACCAACCTTTTTCCTTAAATGCTTACGACAAAAATACTTTTCAAGCTATATCTCAATAACATACCAATATAAAAAATTATGAGGAATCGTCATTGTTAACTAAATATGATATTCTACAATACAGTTGAATTGTAAGGTTAGAAGTAAAATTTCACCATCACTTGTAGACACTAAATCACATTTTGGGTACATGTCTAGGTCCTAATCACATACCATTATTCATATGATTCCTAAGTGATAAAACTAGTAATTGACATCTATTTTTGGCCTCTTTGCTTTCTTTCTTGTTTTATATATGGTCTTACATACCTCAATGCCCATTCTAACTTGCACTGCTTTATCTTTCTTGGCTTTGGATACCAACACACAGCTAGGATGCCAATGCTCAGGTGCCCTCGTCCCCTTTAGGAACCCCTGAGATTTTTTTTTTATCTTACTTGCCTCTTTTATCTTTTGGACATATTTTTTCGCATGGGTAAACAGGATTCAAGGAACCGTCACAATTCGTACTATCAATGACCAACCTTTTTCCTTAAATGCTTACGACAGAAATACTTTTCAAGTTATATCTCAATAACATACCAATATAAAAAAATATGAGGAATCATCATTGTTAACTAAATATGATATTCGACAATACAGTTGAATTATAAGGTTAGAAGTAAAATTTCACCATCACTTGTAGACACTAAATCACATTTTGGGTACATGTCTAGGTCCTAATCACATACCATTATTCATATCATTCCTAAGTGATAAAACTAGTAATTGACATCTATTTTTGGCCTCTTTGCTTTCTTTCTTGTTTTATATATGGTCTTGCATACCTCAACGCCCATTCTAACTTGCACTACTTTATCTTTCTTGGCTTTGGATAGCAACACACAGCTAGGATGCCAATGCTTAGGTGCCCTCATCCCCTTTAGGAACCCCTGACCTTTTTTTTATCTTACTTGCCTCTTTTAGGCCTATTTTATCTTAATTTCCTCGTCCCCTCTAGGACCCCCAAAAAAATGTAAACAAGAGAATAATATAAATATAAATCTATTTGACTGTAATAAAGGACCAATATCTTAGAATCTATTACAGTTAGCTAATGTTGCATCCAAAGGAATTTCAAGAGAATTAAAGCATCTATATAACTTCATTCGAGGGATAAGGGACTGAATTTTCTACATGCACACATAGAAGGGGAAGTTTATTTTGACATCCACACTTCTACTTCCATTGATACATCTAGTTATTTCTAGTTATTCAAGTGCATATTACACAAGATCCACCCATGGAATGACTTTATACACACGCACACAAAACTACATGGAGTTTGAAATGTAGTGTAACACTCGATCATAAGTTCACTTTGTTGAGTGACCACTGGGGTCATTCTAAATCCCAATTTACATCTTTTTATTTTAGGGATCAATGTGTATTGGAGTTTTGTAGGAGATCATTTGTTTTGCAAGCTAGAGGATAATTTTGTAGGCATAGTATGACACATAGGATACAAACAACGAAGGGTAGTGAAATAGAAGGGACACAAGAAAAATCATTTTTTGAGGTTCTACACAGTCATGGGTGCCCAGAAGGATTTTATAGTGTCCAGGTTCCTCTAACCTAATCTAGGCACCCCAATCCATCTTACTCTAGAAATTTTACAATTTTCTATGTGTTGTTGTGACATTTTTCTCCATTCATTAGTCTTCTAATCTGACATACTTCAGGATTAATTTCAAAATCAGGTAAGTCTTCCATTCCCTCTCTTACACGTAGGGTTTTAGTCTTATATAGCATATTTCTTAGGTCATATATGTACATTATTAATGTTTATTACATTTAGACTCTGCAATTAGGATTTCAAATATTTTAATATTTGTCTAAATCATTTAGTGAACGCAATATTTCAAACCCTACCTTCTGAGCATGTACATGGATCCATCTTCTTATTTTATTTCACTCCAATTTTTGTTTTTGGCATGGTTATTGTACGTACCTGAAATTGTAGGGTACTGCACCGCCGGAACGATGTTACACATACCCCAATGATGATACAGGTCTCCTTGCAAGGTGTTCAGAATCCATAAAAGCTCGCCAAGTATATGTTTATATCCCGCATGCCCCGCTCAGCCTCTGTATGCTTTTTTTTACCCTATGCTACACTTTTTCTTGCATTTTTGTCTTCAGTGACGAAACCGCCACCTAGGACAAGGCGGCAGTCCCGTAACCGCTGCCCTAGACAGGGCGGTGGTCCTGTATGTGTTTTCCAGATTCTTCCAATGATCACGTCAAACATAAATCTTCAATTTCACCCACTTTCTTCAATCACTTTGGCTTGCATTAATGTTTTTGGTTCCCTGGTAATAGTGTTTTCCCTTTGTTTATATTAAAAGAGTTTAATTGGGAGTTACCATCTAGTAATTGCATTTGCTATAAATAGCCAACTTGTTTTCAAACAAATGGCCCCTCACCTTCTCATTTTTATCATTCAGTCTTTGAATTTCTTTCTTAGAATTCTACTAGCTTCATGTTTTGCATCAGTTATTAGCTTTCCTTTGTATTTTAGAAGTCATTCAATCTTCTTGTTTCATCTTACTCCATAACTGTTCCACACAATCAATTTAGCACAGAATAGTTTCATTTCTAGATTAGAATCCATTAAAGTTGTAGGTTTTGTTTTGTCACAAGGATAGATTCTAAAAATCTTGGCACATTTGTGTTTTATTCACACAATAAATCCCGCTAGGAATTGCATAGTCAATATTTTTTCACTTGCACTATCCCTCTCCTACTCGCTTTATATTTGGTCTATATCCAAATCTGCCATTGTTCAAATACCATCTTCTGTTGATACTATCATATATACAATTTCTAGATTCATGAGAACACAAAGGAATGAGAAGATCACACTGAGGGGAGAAAGTCACACACAACTAGATTTACCACTATTCTGTAACTGCCAGGTTTGAGCTATCGAAGTTCTAGTTACAAATGTATCAAATAGAGTAGTGAATCATTTTATTTCAGTTAAGCTCACTTTCAATATTGCCAGGGAAGCTGTGGGGAATGATAGTTTCTGAGAAACTATGATTTGTTCCTCACTTCTGAGGTAGGATTGAATGTTTTCAATTAACTTAATTAGCTATCTTTTATCTAGATTCACACATCTGCACAGGTGAATAACCACGCTAGGTTATCTCACTTGTTTAGTTTTAGTATAAAAGTAGTTTAATTGTTGTTCGTAATTATAATGTTTCAATCGTATATTTTGTTTAAAGTAGTTGCCTTTTCAGTAGTAGTATAAATTGTTATTTTCAGTTTAAGTTAATTCAGAGACTTAAAAAATAGATTAACACTTAGATCTTAGTTAGGAAGATAAACCACTAGGGAATTTATGCTACCCGTTCATAGCCTCTAAATCTCCCCTTTGTCATTTAGCTATCAGGAGATCACATTACCAGATCTTAGTCACTGGTCCTACTAGAGTTAGCTATAGGAAAGTTACTTTTCGATTCTCATCCTCACATGTAGCCCTCCTATCATTGAAAGCTAACCATAATATTGGTTATGGCTTTGTGTAAGTCACCTACATTTCAAACCACCAGCTGTCTCGGCACGACCTCGGTAGGTCGGGTACAAGGAAGAGGTACTTGTGGATTCCCATGCTCGCATATCACTTTTCCATCATACAAAATTGGTGAACCCGACGTGAAACAAACACTTATTCCTCTTTTATTTTTCATTTCTTTCATCCACCTTTGTTCTTTCCCATTAGTGTGTGGGTATTCATATACCCCCTGAATATGTCGGGATATGATGCATATGGTAGACCTCTCTCAGGTCTCGAAGTAAACTATAGTCAAACAAATAGACAACTATTGCCCTCGCTTTCTGCATGGGCTGATAACTATTAAAGTAATTACTTGTCATCTCAAACTCCCCATCATAGAACTAGTTCTAGTTCTTCATTCCGAATCGAGGATTTTGATCAGCTCGCACAAACACAACAGCCAGAGCCCTCAAGCTCTAATAATATGATGTTTATGGGAGAATCCAATTCATCTCCTCAGGTCTTGTTCAGACAAAAAATCAATAGACAGTCAGATCCACTCCCCTTTTTAGATGAGGAGTACTTAGGACGCTTTGCTAAAAGTGAACAATGCTTCCAAAATATGTATCCACCTATAGGGAGTTTACAAATACAATCTGATACCCTATTCCAGGAAAACACCCCCATTCCTCCACCTATGGCAAATACCCTCGGTGAAGCTTAGTAGGGTAATGATCAATTCATAGCAAGGTATTACATCCCTTTACAACCTCAAGGTATACAAAAAACACCCTTAAGGCAAAGCACTATGTCTTCACCAATAGAGGTCATTTCAGCCTTAGCTAAAAAGGTTAGAGGGCTGGAACTTGCTCAAGCAAACAAAAATTTATATTTTGGGCAAGTAGGAATCCTCAACTCTCTACATCACCCCAGTCAGGTTGACCTCCTTACAGGAATAGGAATGTTAGGCATGCCTCCTCAACATCCATATAATTACCAACACCAAACGCCAACTAGGACCTCGTTTTCAAATTCCACTTCAATTGAAAACATGACACCTCTCGGCTTGGCACCAAACAACCCATACCAAAATAATGTTCCTCCTTACTTAAACATTTATTTAAATTCACCACAAGGAGACATGTTCTCTTCTCTCGGGATGTTCATTCAACCACATGGATTCCCTTATGTCCCTATAAACACATATGCTATGTCATATCAACAACCCTTGCCACCGCCACCTCCACCCCCTCAGCAAGCACCATCAATGGTCGAGGCCTATGCGGTAGGGACTTATTCAGAATATTTAAAAGAGCCCCTAGATTTCACCAGATGAAGTGTTATGCTTCCAAGACCTCTTCTTGATTTACCCAAATACAAAGGGGAAGGGGATCCAAACACACACATTAAGGCCTATGCCATAGCCATACAGGAATTACTCCCTTGGACGGAGCTGTTGCCAAAATATTCCCTAAAACCTTAGAAGGTATTGCCCTTGATTGGTATTATAGAATACCTGAAGCCTTGATACACTCATTTAAAAAACTCATGTCAGAGTTCATCAAAGATTTTGACATGAACACATTGTTAAGAATAGGAATCAAGGAATTCTTGCATATTAAACAAGAACATAATGAATCCATTTCTCATTTTATTCAAAGATGGCATATGGTTCTCTACTCATCAGAAAGTGCTCCAAACATGGATCAAATGGAACTATGCAATTTGTTCCTTAATTCTTTCAACAGAGAGATAAAGGAAGAAGTCCAAAAGTTCCCACTAAGAACTTATGATGAAGTACTCGAGAGTGCTCTTTAAATCGACCAAACAATGATAGATAGTGGTCATAAGACATATGGAACAAATGGGAAATTCACCACTCCCAATCAAAACACCACAGCCTATCCTAATACCAAGAATGCTAATCAAGGACCTAAGATCCTTAACAAGAACCGTGGAGTCACAAAAGATGGAGTAACTAACCAAGTTAAAAGGGCAAACATTGTAAACATTTCTAGGGACTACCGCAAAAATTGGCAAGTTGCTAGAGAAGGACTTACCTATTCTCCTACCATTTGATTCTATGGGTATGAGACACACCCTAGGAATTGCTTCTCTTCCATTAGATGATTTTTTTATGGTAGAAGTAACCGAAGCAAAAGAAATAGATACGACAAATATCCTAACATCCATTTTTCCAAGAAAGCATTGGACTCTCCACTTCGATGGAGCTAGATGTCACTTTGGAGCTGGGGCGGGAGTTGGAAGATACAAATTTCACAGTATCACTTCATACCAAACCATTAGTGCATAAAATATCAACAAACTCACTCCTGACTCATGGAGAAGCTGAGGATGATTTTTCTATCATGGATCACTTTGACGATGATAGAGTCACTCTCGAATATCTAAATGCCTATGCGGAGCTACACCTTGCTCATCGTATAGTTGATCTTTCCCTAATATCATATTCCTCTTCCTATTTTGGAAATCCCATGGTAGAGTCTCCTCTATAGAAGGATCTTGATATCTACGAAATAGAAAATGGAGAAAGCTTGGAACTACCTCCAGCACCACCTAAATTTGAAGAAGGTAATGCTTCTTTAATAGAAGAAACCATTGACATAAACATTGGAATGGAGGAAGAATAAAAAATTTTGAGGTTAGGATCCTCGTTAACTCTAGAGGAGATAGAAATACACACCTAAATCCTCAAAGAACATCAAAAGGCTTTCACATTTAACTATAAAGAAATGACGGACATTGCACCACATGTCGCGGTACATAATCTTGTCACTAAACCAGACGTAAAACCAATTAAACAGAAGTCAAGACCAATGAAGCCAAAAGTGGATCTCATGGTAAAAGAGGAAGTAATAAAACTTCTCCAAGTGGGATTAATCAAGCCCATTGACTATTCACAATGGGTATCTAATATCATCCCTGTCCTAAAAAAGAATGGGAAGATATGCATTTCCATAGATTTTTGGGATAGTAACAAAGCTTGTCCCAAGGACGACTTCTCATTACCATCCATTGACGTTATCATTGATACAATAGCTAGATTTGAATTGTTGTCCCTCATGGATGGGTTCTTAGGGTATAATCAGATTAAAATATCTAAACAGGATCAAGCCAAAACTACATTCATAACTCCTTGGGGAACTTATTGCTATGATTTCATGCCATTTGGTCTTAAGAACGCTGGTGCTACGTATATACAGGAAATGACATATATATTCCACAATCATATCCATTGTGGAATGCTACGTGGATGACTTATTGCCCAAGGCCAAGAAATGTTGTGATCATCCAAAAGTGCTCCGTATCATCCTCTCATGATTAATTGAATATGGTGTAACATTAAACCCAAAGAAGTGCATGTTTGGTGTGACAGGAGGCAAACTTCTGGGCTACATTATATCTTCACGAGGGATTGATGTTGATTCAACCAAAATATGGGTTGTTCTTGAAATGATCCCACCATCAGGTGAGTATGGAATCAGGTCATTTCTTGGGAAACTTAGTGCAATCCAAAGGTTCATCCTAGATTTAAGTTTTTCCATTCATCCAATCAACAATCTATTAAAGAAATATTATAACATTGATTGGAACGAAGAATGCAATGAGGCCTTCGAAGCAGTTAAACGCTTCTTTTTATCTCCACCCATGCTAATGCCTCCCAAACCAGATAGCCCTTTGATCCTATACTCACGAGCCACTCATGTCTTGTTGGCTTGCATGCTGGCTCAAGAAAACAATGATAAACGAGAATGTGCGGTCTATTTCATTAGCCAAACATTGCTTGATTATGAAACACATTACACACAGGTATAGAGAGAATGACTTGCCATAGTCTTTGCAACAAAACATTTAAGACATTAAATGTTAAACCAAGAAACAAGGGTCATTGTAAAGATAGATCATTTACGAACGTTTCTCACGCAAGGATCTTTATCTATAAAGGTTGGACGTTTCATAACCTTAATGGGTGAATTTGAGTTGACATTCGTAAACAAAAAATCCGTTAAGGGAAAAATCATTATAGATTGGTTAGCTGAAAATCCACTAGATGGAGGGAATCTGGTAAATTTGGACTTTCTTGATGAGTGTGTATACTTCGTCGAAACTAGGCCCCCCATCTCTACATGTCCCTGGTACACTGATATCATCAAATTTATCATAGACCACACATACCCAGAAGGTGGCACATCACAACAAAGGAAGGTGGTTACACATTATTATCACTAAATATGTTGTTTTAGAATAGGTACTCTATCATAAATCCTTCGACGACATGCTTCTAAGATGCATTGACATAGAAGAATCCAAGAAGATTCTTCATGAATCCCACAGTGGGATATGTGGAGGCCACTTCGGTGGTCATGCCACCACTCACAAAATAGATTGGATGGGCTATTTTTGGCCCACTCTTGAGCATGACGTAGTGGAATTTGTACGTAAGTGCCACAAATGCCAAGAATTATCTCACAAGATTCACATGCTAGCACAATCCCTACAACCAATAGTGACCCTGTGGCCCCTTCTCCACGTGGGGTCTGGACTTGATAGGGAAATTCTCTCCCTCATTAACCGATGGCCATAATTTTATAATTATAGCAAGATAATATTTTACTAAATGGGTGGAGGCCATGCCTCTCACCACCATACGAGGTTTGGTAATTGCCAAATTCATTCTGAATCAAATCATTTATAGGTATGATGTCCTACAAGTCATTATCTCAGATAATGGCATGTCCTTTAAAAATGATGACGGTTCATGAGTTATGTAGAAAATTAAAAATAAACCATCACACGGCCTCTCTTTACTACCCTCAAGCCAATGGGCAAGCCGAAGCGAGAAACAAAACATTAAAGGTTATTCTTCTCAAAACAGTCAAGGAGAAAAGCAAGATTGGCATCTAAAGCTATATCCGGCCTTGTGGGCCCATCGAACCCCAATAAGAATACCAATAGGAGAAACCCCTTTCTTATTGGTATTCGGGGCAGAAGTAGTTCTCCCACTTGAGGTTGAAATACCTAGTCTCCGCATCTCATTACAAGGGATTTTGGACGAAGAAGCTTACAGGGAGGCATGCCTCTCTCAACTGGAAATCCTTGACGAGGCCAGGCTAAATGCTGGAAAACAAAAAAAATCCTATACCAACCGGATCTACCAGTAGTATAACAAAAAAGTCTGTGAGTGAGAAATATATGAGGGAGATCTAGTTCTAAGACTAGACAGCCATATCGATAAGAAAACCGGCGAAGGAAGGAAGTTCCAGCTGAAATGGTTGGGCCCATACCGAGTCATGAAGGACTATGGAAATGGTGTGTATATTTTGTGCACACTAGAAGGTGAGGAATTTAGTGAAACTGTCAATTCCCTTGCATCTTAAATGGTTTTACACATAAAACATCAGAATAACCACTTTTACATTATAGCTACCTACATTGCATTAGTCATTTAGCTGTTTGATTATCCTGTAAAATTGGAAAGGGAATTTTTCATGGGTAACCCATGAAAATTTTGTTCTGGTCCCTCATCAGGGATCCCTCTGCATTTGGAACGTTGCAAAATCCTTTACCGAGAAATCTAGTTTTCCGAACTTAGCCATTTTTGATCTTTTTTTGGGTTGGGCACACCTTTTGTCTGTGTAACACAGAGTAAATTTGTGCCCCCCTTCATTTCCTTTGGCGCACCCTACAACGTGTTAACACACATTTTGGTGTGTCTCCCCATGTTGCGCCTTTCTTGCATGCGCCAGAGGCGCATGCGCCTTCGTGTTGACAATATTTTTGTTGCATGCCGCATTTTGGTGCGCCAAGGGCGCACGTGTTTCCGTGTTGAAAACAGTTTTGGTGCGCTAAAGGGGCACATAACGACGTGTTAACACACATTTTGGTGCTGCCATAGGGCGCAAGTTTTACAATGTCGACAGGTGTTTTGATGCGCCACTTCAAAAAGTGGTTGGCGCATTTATCACACCTTTGCCTATATATAGGCGCATCCGCCCTGTCATTTTCACTAGTCAATTAAAACACGTGATTGATTTTTATTCCTCTGCACCTGTCAGCACGCCTGTCGTCCTCGTGTCGCGTTCGTGGACCCCCGCTTCATTTCTCACATTCTATATATTCCGGGTAGGTCGTCCTTATTCCCCCATGTTTTACTTTTTAATTGGTTGGTTGTTTGTTTGTGTAGTAGGTTGCATAGATCTTGAAGTCAAGACCCCCCCTCTTTTGCTACCCTGGCTGTCCTTCTCTCCCATGCTCTTCCCTCCTCTTTCCAGATCTGTTGGTAAAGAGAGCCTCTGCCTCAGAAAAAATCACTTGGGTCTTTTTGTTATACCCCCCTTCACTCATCCAAGGAACCCTGCATAAGAGGCTTAGCACCCATGTCCAAACCCCTCCAGAGAAGGAGACAGAGGCTTATAAAATTGATAAACTACTTTTCCTCTTTAGCACAATTGCCACCCTTGCAACATAATGCACAGTCATGCCAACGCGCATGCCATGCTTGCTGCATAAAAAACAGTTGTGCCCTCAAAGCGCACTTTCCTTGCTTACAACACCCACTAACCCTGCACCCTACTTGGCCCACCAAACTCATGTGTAACATTGCAAAAACTTGCGCCATTGGCACACCCTGCATCCATACAACACCAACTTCATGCTTGCGCCAAGTATAAAACTGTTAAACGGCGCAGGCGCATCCCCTATTGCAGCAACATCATGTCATGCAGACCTCCCATGCGCCACGCCAAGTTCCCCTGTTGCGCATAAAAAGATGATGTTACACGCACTAAACCTACGCCCTTTGGCACATCCTGTACCCGTGTAACATGAAAAATATATGCGCCCGTTATAAGACACACGTAAATGGCACAGGCGCACTTCCTCTTACAACAACAAAAAATGTCATGCTGCAGTATCCATGCGCCCTGCGCCCTTTGGCGCTGATTTGTCCCTTGTAGCACCCCTTTTCTATGCACCATACTATTTAACCCTGTAGTCTGCATTGTTGATGCGCCCTGTGCCTTGATGCCTTAAAATTAATAACTCTTCCTTCTAATCGATTACGCTTTAATGGAAGATCAAATAGCTAACATGACTCTTCTGCGTTGGGTTTCGCTTCTTCTCCTTACAGATCAGCAACTGAGTTCAGAACTACATATGTATACATTAAGCAAGAGACCAACCAAATCTAAGGGCAAAGCCAAACTTACAGAGGAAGAGATGAAGTATAAATATCAAAGGGTCAGGATGCCTGAATCCCAAGCAGAATGTGACCTAGACATAAGAGACTCTGAGCTCGGGCACATTGATATGGAAGATTTCTGGGCCAGAACCCAGGAGGGTAACAGGAAGTCTGTGCATGGACAAGCTAGTGGGTAGTGGCCTACATTTTACTGGGGGGGTCCCAGTCAGTGCTGTGAATAACGAATTCATGATGGTAGTAGCCTGCTGCTACAACAAAGACACGAGGTGCGTCCTGAATGAGAAGGGCGAGGTCATGATCAACCTCACTAGACCCGACACTTCGAAATAATGCTTGGCATGAACTCCCTCACCACCGGCACTTTGTGGCTGTAAGCCAAGAAGATTGCACCAAGGCTTGGGAAGATAGTGAAGACCAATGTATGCAATTGATGAATGAGGTAAACCTGAAAAACAAGAAGGTGGTGACCAGATGGCCACAAGTCATTCATCGCAGTGATTTCTCTGGGAGGAAACTAAGTGATACCATCATGTTCCTAAGCAGAGTATTTGGGCTTTCTGACGCCCACTACTTTCATAAATGGATGCTTAGGTACCTAGAGACAATCCGAACAATAAAGAATGTGCCAGATCAATCCAGCTTCGAGTGGGCGGAGATCATAAGCAGCACTATATCCAAGCAGCTCCAACAACTCACCACTTGGGGGAACCAACCAAATTGGGGAGGTCAAGACAGCTCTACATGAACTCTTACTTGTCTTTAGTTCAATCTATGCCCACTTTCGACCCTGCAAATTCGATCCAATCCACCTCGGAGAGAGATTGACATGGGTGGGGAGGCCTCCAGCATTGAAGAAAGGGTTAAAGAAACTCGATGCGGTGCGAGGTGCACCTTCCAGACCTAAAAATCCCCAAGTGAAAATATATGATGGGCACATCCACTCAGGATGTTGCCACTACTGCAACTGTTGAGGTCCCTTCTATCCCTCCTCCCTCCAGAGCTCCCCCAAGCTGGAAGCTGTCCCCCACCATTTCTTCCCTCATCTCTCATCCATTTATTCCACAGTGTCTACATTTTCCTTATACTAACTTCGATCCGCTCTCCCATAAGTCCAGCATGGTGTCGTCTCAGCACTTTTGAGGCCAACACATGACTCACGGTCGTATCGACCACTGATGCACTTGTCTATCAGCAACATCAGAAGTGGGGCCAAGAAGCAAAATCTTGTTCACACAATTCTCTCAGAGTGCTTCAGGACTTAGAGTAATGGAGATAGTATCCCAATCCTTCTAAAGGATAAAAAGGAACTGTCTTCACCAGATTATATAGTGACCCAAGTCATAATGCCGGACGTCTTCAGAAAGCCTTCAAGGAGTCCCTATCTGCAGTTGACGCCCCTATGCAAGACAGCTCAGGAACCTACCATGAAGAAAAGAGGCTGTTGAAGGAGAAAAAATAGACATCTTCTCCGGCCTTGCAGAAAATTTGTAGTGCACCTCCTACAACTGCCCCGAAACTCCTCAGCCTTTGAGCTAGGATAAGATAAATGAATATGCTAACTTCAGTCTTATGGCAGTTTCCACCTGGAGGACAAATCCTCATGGAGAGTGAGGGAGTAATTGCAGAGTTCACTAGTTTGTAACTTGAACATCAATCAGGAAAGCACAGAGCTTCCCGATAGCAAGTCCCATCTCTGAAGAACTCGACAATGCCAGGATGCAGTATGGAGACCTTCCCAGAAAATGCTCAACTGTTCAATCAAAGATCTGGTCACAGTTCGGTGTATTTGGTCATCCCAGAGCCCTCAACAAAATCCTTTATACTCTAGATTACTGTCGATCAGTTGGAGTTCGTCCTGGAAAATATTGACAAGATCAAGGAGGAAGCCCTGGATGCAATGCATCAAATGGAGCAAATTGTTCTTGAGAATGTCTCCAGGCTTACTCACTCCTTCTTTCACCTTAAGAAAGGTAGAGGAAACTATTCAAATCTTCAAGGAGATCGTTTCGCAGGGGCTGGGACCAGAAGTCACTTTCGATGCTGAATCCATCAACAACCTGCTGGCCTGTCGTGACTTCATTGGGTACCTGATAGACGCAGAAAATGAATATTCCAAACTCCCAGAAAAGCTCACAGACGAGTGGGAGACTTGCGAGGCTATCAGTGATCGACACAAGGATCCTTCCCAGGATCAACTTCAACCCATGATCAGTAAGTTCATGGAATACCGTGCCCAGTTCCACATCTCGTCACCTGAGCAGCAGCAAACGCAGGATACCCCCTTTCAACCGCGGGATGATGATGAATAATCTC
The DNA here is from genome assembly GCA_019776745.2 of Taxus chinensis. Classification (NCBI taxonomy): domain Eukaryota; kingdom Viridiplantae; phylum Streptophyta; class Pinopsida; order Cupressales; family Taxaceae; genus Taxus; species Taxus chinensis. The sequence continues at coordinate 685,515,814 of CM034152.1, forward strand.
TTTCTTCTCCATCCTTCTCCTTGTAAATATCTAAAGTATGTTGACACAAATGATGACATCATCCATGTTGCACCATGGGATGATGTCATCCACAAAGTTGTCAAAAGTCAACAAATGACTTTGAGGATATTTTGTAAGATATTTTTGTAATTAAGTGGTTGGTTCGTTTTTGCCTTCTCTTCTTCTCTTCTTCTATATATACTTGAATATTTGTTGTATTCAAGTGTGGATAACTTTTCAGATGAGAAATAAAAGTAAGAAGAAAAGATTTTGAACTTTTTGTAATAGAAACAAATATTAATACAATATTTAGACTTTGTGTTGAATATGTGTGTTTTACATCAGACCTTTCTTATATTAGATCTGTGTGATTGTTCTGTTGAATCTACTTCTACTTTCTTGTCATTTATTCATCAGTATTACTTTATTCGTCTATGCAAAGTAGGTTTGGCTCTGTATACTACCAACCCAAATCATAGACCTTTCTGACCTTTCTACTTTGGAATTCATTTCTTTTCTCCCTTCAGATCTTTCCTATCTCCCCACCTCGTTTCTTTCCCTCCTTTTACAATTGGAAATAACTCTACTGGGATGAGATCCCAACCCATGAAGGTAGAATATTGTGAGACTTGCACAAGATTCCTGCTGGTAGAATAGCAATTAACCAGTTTCGCTTTGTTGACTCAAAGAGGGGCTATGCCCTGCACACTGTTGGCCCCGTCTGTCCATAGATCTGTCCACCCGATAGATTTTTGAACCAACAGTTTTTGGCGACTCCGCTAGGGATATCGAACAGACATAACAGATCTATGGTAGTGGTATGTTAAGAAAATCAGTAAAAATCAGAAAAATCATTACCTGTTTGCAAATCTAAACTTTTTGCTTAAAATCTAAATTTTTTGTAAAATACTCCAAATTGAAAATTTTCTTCTGAGATCCATAGATCTGGTCTAGTTGGAGATCTTTAGTTCGCTGAGTTTTTACAAAAGTCTGTGTTTTTCCATAGATCTGAGTTTTTGACAGTTTACCAAAATTTTCAAAACTCTTTGCCAAAAGTCAACTCTAAATCTGAAAATCAGCTTACTAAGTTTTACCGATCATTTTATCCTTGTTAATCAAACAAATAAACCGCAATCAGTTTTTAAGAAAAGGATAAAATTTAAATATTTAGAAAAGTGCATGCTGCTGATTTTTGTCAGAAAAATCAAAAAATCAGCAGGTATAGTAAAAAAGAGTTCTTAAATCCGCTCCAAAAAATTACAGATCTGGAAGGTACACTGGCGGGTGAACCATTTACTTGTAGCAGGAGATCTCGCGGAGAAGTTGATCTTACCTTCGACCTGCTTCAAAGGCACAACTTCAGTGTAACACCGGCTCGCTTCTCGTCACTGAGTTCAACCGACCAGTCATCCAGGAGTGTCTCACCTCCACGAAGGAAGCATCTCTCACCAGGAACATCTACATCACTTTGCAGTGCCTTGCTGCTTAGTGGAATTGTGCTTCCAGCTCGCGTTTTTTTTCCGGCCATCCAAATGGTAGTACCATAGGGAAATGCTATGAGGCCCTCTGGCTTTGCCACATCCTGTTCACAGCGCTCCCACATGGAAACTGAAATAATTTTCCTAAATTTGATGGTAGCGGGAACCAAAGCACGGATTCACACAGATCCGCATTCATCATGTCATGCAGTATCCTGGATGTAACCCATGAAGATGTGTCAGTTCACCTTTTTCTGGAAACCTTGCAAGGACCCACCGCAGAATGGTTTCAATGTTTTCCGGCAGGATCTATTACTAGCTGGGCCACCTTACGGGCTGCATTTGAAGACAGGTATAAGCCTTCTGAAGACGCTTTTGCGTTGCTGTCAAAGATCACTCACCTAAAGAAGGAGGCCAATGAAACTATGCGTGACTTCATCACCCGTTTCAATTCACTGATCAACCGTGTTCCGCCTACCATGCTTCCAACACCGGAAAATCAGAAGTGTTTCTTTGTAAACGCTATGAGCTTGAAAGTAAGTTTATTACTCCTACAAGAACAAGTAGCTACTTTGACTCTCACCCAGGCTGCTGCCCATCGGAATCGAAGATAACTTGCTAATATCTAGCGAATTAAAAAGAGAATCATCCAAGCTTAAAGCTTCGAGCCCTTCTCCCACTACTTCATCTGATCCGGCATTTCAAAAAGATGGCAAATGACTTGATTGCATTAAAGAAGTAGTTAGCCCAAGCTTCCCCCAGTTCCTTGTACTGGGATATTCCACGAAGAACTTTCACTCCCAACAGTGTCCTGCATAGGCTGCGTTTGCCCGCAACTGCTCCACAGTTGGCACTTGAGGCTCCTCCGGTCAATGCTCTAGCTGAAATTGAAGAAGAAGAGGAAAAAAATTATGAAGAACCTTCGTCTCAAGGTGAAGATGATCACGATGTTGGTGAGCCGACTGGCGACTCTACTATCGGGTATATGGAATTTTATGAAGAAGAATCTGACGAAGAAGAGGGTACCCAAGGATATGCAAGCGGACAATCATATGTTGTTTTTACCCGTTCGCAAGGAAAAGAAGCAGAGGTGGCTGCCCATATGTAGAAAGAGAAGGCCGCGTCATCCACGCCCCCCAACTATTGCTAAAAGAGGTAATCCTCTTCCTGCCCAACCCCCTATTAAGTCTTTTACAAAGAAATCTTTTCCTCCCATCTCTCCTCCAAATCAGCCTTCTCTATCTCCATGAAGACCAGTAACCTTACCCTACCATCGCGAAATGAGGGACTCATTCCTCCATCAATGCAACCCTTGGCCGCGTTTGACATAATTGACCACGCTAAAAAGACCAAGATCCAAATGTTTGAGGCCGAGTATCTTCAGTCGAACCCCGAACACCTTGTAAGGTTGACCAAATACATCCAAAGTCAGGCTGTCATAACTAATCGGGTTTCCCCAAAAGGAATCCTTTCTCCACCCCTCCTTCATCCCGCATAAACGTTGCCTCGACTTCTGTATAAGGAAGATAGAACCCTTCTACCTCTCTCCCTCCTAATCAATGGCCACAAACTAAGCAACTGCATAATTGATTCTGGGGCTTCTGATAATGTCATGCCGGTAAAAGTCGCTCATGCTCTGGGCCTCACCCTTACCAAGCCTTTTGGCCGATGTTATTCCTTGGAAACCAAGCAAGTTCCGCTGATCGGTCAAATCAAAGATGCGTAATTTGCGTTTGTAGCATTCCCAGAAAAAAGGGTAAAAATGACCGTCCTTGTTGCCGATATTCTAGCGGCCTATGGAATTCTGCTAGGGAGGAGTTTTTGCAATGAAGTTGGTGGGGAGATTCATATGAACTGGTCTAAGGCTAGGATCCCCGTTAAAGGTGTAATGCAAACTTTGGAGCCTGAATCGCAAAAAGAAGCACCTAGTTACTAACTCTGATGACCCTAAATCCCAAATTCTCTTCGAATCATTAGGGATGGGAAACTATTTCTTGTCTACCGAGTCTGACAAAATGGATGTCCTCATCTAAGTAGAGGATCTTACGAAGATTTGGACTTTGCAGTTGGATGGCACCTGTGTGACTAGTGGGTTGCAGCGCTGGCGCCGTACTAATATCTCCTGAAGAGGAGATTATTCCTCTCTCTTTCAAGTTACATTTTTTTCAACACAAATAATACCCGCTAAGTATGAATCTCTGCTACTTGGCATGCAAGCCACAAAGGAAAGAGGGATCAAGAATCTAAAGGTAAAATGTGATGCAGAGCTGGTCGTAAATCAAGTTAAAAGGATATACCAAGTGAAGAATGAAAGGCTCAAGCATTACCACAATGCGGTGTGGGAAATCATCGAGGAGTTTGATGCTTTTTCAATAAAAGCCATCCCAAGAGTTTAGAATGACATGGCCGATTCATTGGTTGTCTCAGCATCCCTCATGCTCCCTCACCCAGGTTTGAAAATAGACAAATATACCATTGAGGTGGTTTTCCACCTAAGCGTGCCGGACAATTCTTAGCATTGGCAAGTATTCAACAATAACAATAAAACTCATTTCCTTTCTCGAAAAGGTAGAAAATTTTAGTGAACTTCATTTTGAAGGATCCACTTCTACATGCCGCGAATCAGTTACCGATCAAAATGAAGAATCAAAAGGAAACTGTCGACACTAAAATTTTCCTCCAAAATTTCTATTTCATTAATGTATGTATTAGGAATAGGATGTTGTTAAGTGTAATTAGTAGTAGTGTCCAATAGAAGATAACGGCGCCGTCAGTACAGTGCCGCCAATAATGTGGGGTACGGTAACAGTCAAAGTACAATAGGAATGTTGTAAAAAGTAAATATTTGTCGTAAGTGGTCCGGTAATGTTAAAATGTCAAAGTTTGGGTAATTAGAGAGAGTAGGGTCAACATGATTAGGAATTAGAAATATTATATTGGTAATAAGGACAAGGAGGTGAGGTCATAAATATTTTGTGTATTTTATTTGTAAAAAGTCTAAAAATGTGGAACCCATGTAAAATGATAAGGTTTATCTTATCTTAACAGATAAGCTTACATGTACAGATAAGAATTAAGGTATGGAATATGATTCGTCAGAGTGGATTTCTTATCCTATCTTAGAGATAGGATGGATAAGCCTGGAAGTTCTATAAATAAAGAGGCCACCCCCCTCATTTAGCATAGAAAGAAGTAGTGAGAAATATTGTAGGAAGTGTGCGAAGGAAGCCATCAGTTAAAGGTGTGTTGAAGAAGCCATCAAGAGGTGTAATTGTAAAGTTTCTCCCATAGTCTTGTTGAAGTATCTCATGGGTGAGATTGTAACAGTTTCATGTTAATATTATAATTTATTTTGATATTTCAGATTTGTCGTCATTCTGTCTTATCATAGTCAATGGTATTCTTGTGTTCGGTTGTTGTTTTGTTTCCAGATTACATCCACCAAACTAAAGGCTGTGCATTAGCAAATAATCATAGCACGAGGAGTTCCCGGTGAAGAATTATCATAGTGCCGGATTGGTGATGACATTTTGGTTCCGTTGCCGGGACCATTCCTCGTTGGTGGATTTTCTGGAGAGATATTCCCACTTAGGCAAAAATTAATTGGAGGGTAACCTTGTTTTTATTGTGCATAGTAGTTACCATGGTAAAGTCATTTTTACCGTGAATAGTAGTTACCATGTTAAAGTCATTTTTGCCATGAATAGTAGTTACCCTAGTAAAGTCCTTTTTGTAATTGGGAATAGTAATTACCGCAGTAACTTCACTTTTTACCGTGAATAGTGTTTACCATAGTAAAGTCAGTTTTTACCGCAGTAAGTCAAGTTTTACCATAGTTTACCGTGGTCATTTCTAATTTACTGTAGAAAGGTGTAAAGTCACTTTCTAGTATAGTGATTCCAATTATTTGTGCACATAAGTCTTGTTGATTGTACTTGTGGGTTGGTATTTCACGGTGGTTACTTTTGAAAATGGGAAAGATTCCTGTTTTTTCAGCTCAATCTAATGAAGATGCTTCTTCTTTCATTCAAGAGTTTAAACGATCTTGTATTTGTAATGGCCTTATAAGAAGGGAACAATGGACTGAATTTTTTCCTACCTTTTTGGATGGTTCAGCACTTAGGTGGTTTGAAACACTAGGTGATAATGTGAAAAATTCATGGGATTTATTAACTGAAAGTTTTCTTGAAGAATTTGGTGAACAACAGAAATATGCAGATCTCATGATCGAGATCACAAAGCTATCCCAAGGAGAGAAGGAGAAGATAAGGGATTATCATGCTCGTGTTCTAGAGCTAAGGAGGAAGCTCGATGCCCAGATCCGGAAGGAAGGATTAGCGGATGGGTTGATGAATGGCATGGATAATCTCCTCTGTAAGCACTTCATTCTTGGGATGAAGCCAGAGATCAGACAACGAGTGAAGTATGACCGCCCAGCTACCATTGAACAAGCAAAGGAGATTGCAAGAAGGCAAGAAGAAAGCATGGAAGAGGAGCCCAAAGAAATTGTTGCTAAAGTAGAGCCTACACCAGCACCTTTGGTCCAGAATCCACAACCACTCCCGGTGAGCACAAATATTTCTCCTAGTACATCTACTGAGTATGAAGATCTGCTCAAAAAGATGGGTCAGTTAACTATTAATCTTCTTCAAGGAAAGGAATTTAGTTCTCAGGGAGGAGATAGAGGTCCAAAAAGAAATATTTCTGAAGTTGTTTGTTATGGTTGTTATAAAAAGGGTCATTATAAGTATAATTGTCCAGATAGAGCTTCTACATCTGGTAAGGGAGATAATGATAAAGGAAAAGCACCTGTGAATTCTTTTGATGTAGTAGATAAGAGCAGAAATAATGAAGTAGATGTGTTTGTAACAAAAAGAAAGAAAGAAAAAGATAATCAAGATGGAAATGATCCTAAGAAGATGAAAGAAGAAACTAGTAAGAAACATAGGAGAAGAAAGTTGGGTGTGCAGGATTTTCTGATTTCACAGGGGCAAGGACCATACTCCATCTTGGAAGATCTGTCCAAAAGGCCTGCAAATATTACATATGGTCAACTCTTGGCTATGTCTTCTGAGAAGAGGCGGGAGTTGCGAGGTGGACTCAATGCTCGAAGAAGGAAGGAGGTTGAGGTCCCTGTTTTGGAGGCAGAGGCAGATCCCTATGCTCCACAAGCTGAGGTATTATGTAATGGTATTTCAATTCATGATGTCTTAGTTGATGGAGGTGCTGCAGTTAATGTAATGACCGAGTCTGTAATGAATATGTTGGGTTTAAAAATTGATCGCCCTTCAACACTTATGTTAAGGTCATTAAATAAGGGAAAAACTAAACCAGAAGGTGTAGTTTCAAATGTGGCAATATCTGTTATGGGTGTTGTATGTGTGGTAGACTTTCAGGTGATGAAAAATGGTACTGTTGCGTACCCAATGCTGCTGGGAAGACCATGGCTAAGGAGAGTTCATGCAAGAAACTACTGGAATGAAGGTTTCATGACACTTGGACGTGGTAGAGAGAGGGTGAAGATAAACGTGATCCCTCGACATCATAAAGCAGAACCTGTGGATTCAAGTGATGAAACTGATGATTGGACATCCTCTGATTACTCTAGCACCAGTGAAGTGGACACTGAAGATGAAGAAAGTGAGGTTGATGTTTCAGTCATGGATATTCTTCCAGTCACACCAACCCAGGACCCCATAAAATTATCTGAAGAAGAAGTTGATGATCGTCTCCAACAAATAAAGATTGGTGATGCTGTGATGGAGAGTGAGAAGGAATCCTACCTCCAGCTCTTTCGAAGGTACATACACCTATTCACTTTTGATTACAAGGAACTCCGCCAAGTAAGTTGGGTAGAACATTGTATTGAGCTGGTAGATGGTGCTAAGCCCATAAAGCAAATGCCATATAGAATGAATCCTAATTTTTCCAAGACTGTAAAAGAAGAAATAGATAAGTTGCTTGATGCAGGATTCATATTTGCTGTGGAGAATTCAGAATGGGTTTCTCCCATTGTGATCTCAATAAAAAAGAATGGGAAGCTACGCATTTGTGTTGATTATAGGAAGCTCAATAAGGCAACAAAGAAGGATCATTACCCTCTTCCATTTTCAGATCAGATCTTGGACGAAGTAGCTGGCCAGGAGTGCTATAGTTTTGCTGATGGATATAGCGGCTACAACCAAGTTCGTATAGCAGAGAAAGATCAGCTGAAGACCACGTTCACCACTCCTTGGGGAACGTTTTGCTTATAGAGTTATGCCTTTTGGGTTGTGTAATGCTCCAGCAACATTCCAGCGTTTGATGAATAGGGTGTTCGAACCCTACATTGGGACCTTCATCAGAGTATTTCTGGATGATTTTTGCATCTATGGGAGCAAGTTGGACCACCTGCACCAGATGGAGACAGCATTTCAAAGGTTAGATGAAGCACAAGCCTCACTAAACCCTACAAAGTGTGTCTTTGGATGTTCTAAAGGCGTTTTGTTAGGGCATGTTGTATCCAGAGATGGTATTGGTACTGATCCTGATAAAGTTTCAAAAATCAAAGATTTACCATTTCCTATGAATAGAAGTAAGTTGAGATCATTTTTAGGCCATGTGGGTTACTATAGAAGGTTCATCAAGAATTTCTCAAAGATTGCACAGCCACTAACCCAGTTCTTGAAGAAGGATGTTGCTTATGAACCAGGAAACAAGGCGCATGAAGCTTTTGGACAACTGAAGGAAGCCCTGGTGTCTTCACCTGTTTTGAAGAATCCAGATTGGAGCAAGCCATTCATTGTGTACACTGATGCCTCAGATGCAGCACTAGGTAGTACTTTGAGCCAAAAGGATGAAAATGGGAATGAACATCCAATTTACTTTGGGAGCAGACAAATGAGCAGTGCTGAGGTAAACTATACTGTAACTGAAAAAGAGGCTCTGGCTATCATTTTTGCTGTAAAGAAGTTTAGAAATTACTTGCTAGGGCAGAAATTTATAGTTGTAACGGATCATCAGGCTCTGAAATATATTGTCAATAAGCCTAACCCATCAGGGAGGATAGCAAGATGGATAATTTTGCTACAAGAATTTGAATTTGATATTATAGATAGGCCAGGAAAGAAGCATGTCAATGCAGATGCACTCTCTCGAGCCTATGATGGTTTAGGATCATCTTGTGATGATGATGATTTTCCCGATGCAGCATTGTTCTCCCTTGACACAATCCCTAGTGAATACATAGATATTTGGAATTATCTGAATGAATTCAAGTTTCCTGATGGTGCCAATGCAAAGACTAAGAGAAAGATTACTCAAGCCAGTCGTCCATATTCTATTCTGCATGGAGCATTATTTCGAATAGGACCTGATGGACAGTACAAGAGGGCAGTTGGACGTGATCAAGGAAAGGAGCTGCTAGAAGAATTCCACAATGGTACATGTGGAGGGCACTTCTCTGGACAACTTACAGCAAGAAGGATCTTGGATGCAGGTTATCACTGGCCCACTCTTTTTAAAGATTGTTATAATTATTGTAAGACATGTGATATTTGTCAAACACATGGTAACCGTAAGACTTCATCAGCTCCATTATGTCCTATTCTTCCCCTTGGTCCCTTTGAAAAATGGGGAATAGACATTGTAGGTCCACTTCCAACTACATCACGTCAAAATAAGTATATTGTAGTTGCCACAGATTATTTAACCAAGTGGGTTGAAGCTAGGCCATTGAAAACAGCTTCCATGGATGAAGTGGCAAGGTTCATATATGAACGCATTGTCACCAGATTTGGTTGTCCATTAGAAATTGTAACAGATCAAGGAAGCCACTTCATTAATGAGGTGGTAGAAGCCCTAGTCAATAAGTTTTCTATCAAGCACAGGAAGGCAACAACATACAAGCCAAGCACAAATGGACAGGTGGAACGAACAAATTTTGTGCTGTGTCAAATTCTAGCAAAAGATGCAGCCTTGCAGGTACATAAATGGGATAAAAGGATTCATGCAGCATTGTGGGCATATAGGGCAACATCAAAGTCAGCAACAGGATACTCCCCATTTCAGTTGGCCTATGGCATTGATCCAGTTCTTCCTATTGAGTTTGATATTCCCACTGTGAGAGTTATGAAAAATGAAAGGATGGATGAAAGTGATTCAGTAAAAGAAAGGTTGGTACATCTTCATTTGCTAGAGGAAATGAGGGAAATAGCAAAGGATACAAGCCATAAGAAGAAAATGAAGCAGAAGGAGTACTTTGATCAAAAGATCCGGTGGTCTCCATTTCAAGTAAATGACTTGGTTCTAGTATATGATTCCAGATACAAAAAAAGAAGACAGAGAAAATTTCTTCCAAAATGGATGGGGCCCTACAAAATAGTAGCTGTGCATGAAAATGGTACGTACCGACTGGAGGAATTGGATGGCACTCCCATTACGAAATGGGTCAACCACGACAAGTTGAAGATTTTCCAAGCACCAGAATAGTCTACTCCGAGGACGGAGTAGAAGCTAGGAAGGGGGAAGATGTCGACACTAAAATTTTCCTCCATAATTTCTATTTCATTAATGTATGTATTAGGAATAGGATGTTGTTAAGTGTAATTAGTAGTAGCGTCCGATAGAAGATAACGGCGCCGTCAGTACGGTGCCGCCAATAATGTGGAGTACGGTAACAGTCAAAGTACAATAGGAATGTTGTAAAAAGTAAATATTTGTCGTAAGTGGTCCGGTAATGTTAAAATGTCAAAGTTTGGGTAATTAGAGAAGTAGGGTCTACATGATTAGGAATTAGAAATATTATATTGGTAATAAGGACAAGGAGTGAGGTCATAAATATTTTGTGTATTTTATTTGTAAAAAGTCTAAAAATGTGGAACCCATGTAAAATGATAAGGTTTATCTTATCTTAACAGATAAGCTTACATGTACAGATAAGAGTTAAGGTATGGAATATGATTCGTCAGAGTGGATTTCTTATCCTATCTTAGAGATAGGATGGATAAGCCTGGAAGTTCTATAAATAGAGAGGCCACCCCCCTCATTTAGCATAGAAAGAAGTAGTGAGAAATATTGTAGGAAGTGTGCGAAGGAAGCCATCAGTTAAAGGTGTGTTGAAGAAGCCATCAAGAGGTGTAATTGTAAAGTTTCTCCCATAGTCTTGTTGAAGTATCTCATGGGTGAGATTGTAACAGTTTCATGTTAATATTATAATTTATTTTGATATTTCAGATTTGTCGTCATTCTGTCTTATCATAGTCAATGGTATTCTTGTGTTCGGTTGTTGTTTTGTTTCCAGATTACATCCACCAAACTAAAGGCTGTGCATTAGTAAATAATCATAGCACGAGGAGTTCCCGGTGAAGAATTATCATAGTGCCGGATTGGTGATGACAGATCGTGTTACACATAAATGTTGCCTCAACTTCTGCATCAGGCAAAATACGTGAACTTTTCTATCTCTCACTGATCCTCCTCATCAATGGTCATAAACTAAGAAAACTGCATAATTAATTCTGGGGCTATCCCCGAGCTCGAACGTCAAGTTTGCTGGCAAAGGTCACCGCATGCTTTGGGCCTCATAGGAACCTTACCACATCCTTTTGGAAGGTTTTAATCTGGCTTAAAAAGAAACCAAGCAAGTTCCATTGATTAGTCCAAATCAAATATGCATAGTTCGCATTTGCAGTGTTCCCAGAGAAAAGATTAAAGATGACGGTCCTTGTCGCCGATATTCCAAGCGACATTTATGGAATTCCGCTAGGATCCTCGTAGGAGTTTTTGCAGTGAAGGTTGGTGGAGAGATGTCATATGGACTGGTCACTAAGGCTAGAATCCCCATCAAAGGTACTTAATGCAAACACTGGAGCCCAAATATCAAGAAGAAATACTTAGTTACCAATGCTGACGATCCCAAAGCCCAAATCCTCTTCGAATCATCAAGGATGGGGAACTATTTCTTATCTACTGAGTCTGACAAAATGGATGTCCTCGTCTAAGCAGAGGATGTTAACAAGATCTAGAACATGTTGTTTTTACCCATTTGTTTGATGGTAGTTGTGCAACTAGCGGATGCGGCATCCTGGAGCTGTGCTGATATCTCCTGAAGAGGAGATTATTCCTGCTCAACTCTCTTTCAAGTTGTAATTTTTCAACACGAATAATACTACCAAGTATGAATCAGCTGGTACTACTTGGCATGAAGGCCAGGACCGCAAAGGAAAGGGGAATCAAGAACCTAAAAGTACAGGGTGATGCTTGAGATGGTTGACCACGCTAAAAATAAAGTGATCCAAAGTGATATACCAAGTACCTTGAAAAATGAAAGAGCTCAGGCATTACCGCAACGCGGTATGGGACAGCATCAAAGGAAAAGTTTGACGCTCCTTTTTCAATAAAAGCCATCCCAAGAACTCAAAATGAGATGGCTGATTCATTAGCCATTTCAGCATCCCTCATGCTCCCCCACTTAGGTTTGACAAACAAACACCTATACCATTGAGGTAGTTTTCCGCCCAAGTCATGCCGGACAATTCTCAGCACTGGGCGCAGGTATTCAAGCCTTTTGACGAAAATCAACTTATTAGCCTTTTTGGAAAAGGAAAAAATTTTTGGTGAGCTTCATTTTGAAGGATCTACTTCTACATGCCGTGAATCTGTTACTGATCAAGACGAAGGGATACGTGGAGGTGATGGCATATGTCAGCTCAAAGGAAATAAAATTCCAAAAGGATTTGGTTTCTCTAGCTAACATTTGTTCGACAGGGTGAAATGATCATTTTATCCTAAGAAGAAAAGGAAAGATGATCCTAACTCCTCCCCGGAAAGCCGAACTGGTCAATTTCAGGGATTCAGTAGAACATGTCTACCGTAGTTTGTGAACATCGAAAAATGTTGCACACCCAAAGAAAGAAGCGGAAGTTTTTCAAACTACTGAAGAAATACATGGATGTATTGGCATGGTCCTATGCCAATCTAAAGTCATTTCAAGCCAAAGGATGTCCAGCATGACAGTTTCCGTTGAAAGAAGATGTCAAACCCTTTCGCCAAAAGTAGACACTGGCATTATAATCCTAAGGTTTGGTCATCACCAATCTGGCACTATGATAATTCTTCACCGGGAACTCCTCGTGCTATGATTATTTACTAATGCACAGCCTTTTAGTTTGGTGGATGTAATCTGGAAACACAACAACAAACATAACACAAGAATACCATAGACTTTGATAAGAAGGAATGATGATAAATCTGAAATATCTGAGTAAATTATAATATTAACATGAAGCTTTTTTACAATCTCACCCATGAGGTACTTCAAGTGTTATTGACTTCACTTTGCCGTTTCACCAAGACCTATGGGAAAAACTTTACAATTACACCTCTTAATGGGTTCTTCAACACACCTTTAAACTGATGGCTTCCTTTACACAGCTTCAGAGCATGCCATATTTCTCACTACTGGCAACGGTTCTATCTAAACAATGACAATCAACTCATGGCCTTTCTAGAAAATGTGTTGAGGGGGGTGGCCTCTTTATTTATAGACTTCTAGGCTTAGTCCATCTTATCTCTAAGATAGGATAAGAAATCCACTCTAACGAATCATATTCCATACCTTAACTCTTATCTGTACATGTAAGCTTATCTTTTAAGATAAGATAAACCTTATCATTTCACATGGGTTCCACATTTTTAGACTTTTTACAAATAAAATATACAAAATATTTATTACCTCACTCCTTGTCCTTATGTTACCAATATAGGTGAATATTTCTAATTCCTAATCATGTAGACCCTACTTCTCTTCTTACCCCAACTTTGACATTTTAACATTATTGGACCACTTACGACAACTATTTACTTTTTACCACAACATTCCTATTGTACATGGATGTATTGACATGGTCCTATGCACATCTAAAGTGGCGTTTTACTGGCCAAAGGACGTCCAACATGACATCTACTAATTGAAAGAGGACGTCAAACCCTTTCACCAGAAGCATTAAGACATTATAATTACCTAAGATCTTAGTGTTACTACTATCCAGGCTGAAATTCAGAAAATGTTGGACGCAGGATCATTTTTCCTATCCATCACAGTACTTGGGTCAAACATTGTGCCAGTACATAAGAAGAATGGTGAGATACGCATCTACGTAGATTTTCACAATTTGAATCAAGCATCCTTGAAGGACAACTACCCCGCTTCCCATAATGGATCAGGTTCTGTAGGCAGTAACTGGATCAGAAATGTTGTCCATGCTTGATGGTTTTTCAGGCTACAATCAGATTGAAGTCTCACCAAAGACCAATTTAAAACAACATTCACTACCCCCTGGGGTACATTCGCCTATAGCAGGATGCCTTTTGGTCTGACCAATGCTGGTGCCACTTTTCAGCGGGCCATGGACTTTGCGTTCAAAGGTATGATGGGGAAGGTCATCGTAGTCTACTTAGATGACTTAACTATGTTCTCCAAACAGTGAAATGATCATTGTGATCATTTGGAGCAAGTATTGATTAGATGCCAAGAGCACATGGGATCTCCCTGAATCTGAAAAAGTCCGTTTTCGGAGTCACAAAGGAAAATTGCTGGGACATGTTGTTAGTAAAGAAGGGACGAAGATAGATACCGAAAGAGTTAAGGCTATTCAGAGCCTTACTTTACCTACAAGCAAGACCGGCGTTCACTCCTTCTTCAGAAAAGTGAATTTTCTCAGGCGCTTTGTTCCCGACTTTGCTGAAAAGACTCACCACATATTAGACATGATGAAAGGGTCACCAACTTTCTGATGGAGCAAAGAAGGGAAGAAGTCATTCGAGGAGATAAAAGCCTCCGTCGCTCATGTGCACCAGTCCTGGTATGTCCCGATTTCTCCAAGGATTTTATTATGTATAGCTATGCATCTGAGCACACTGTGTCGGCCATCCTAATGCAAAGGAATTCTCAAGATGTTGAATCCCCGATTGCGTTTATGAGCTCTCCTCTCAAGCCTCATGAATTAAAAATGACCCAGTTGGAAAACATGCCTTCGCCGTTGTCAAAGCAGTTAAGAACTTCAGGTATTACATTCTAAACTCTCATACAGTGGTTCTAGTTCCTGACATGGCAGTAAAGTCCATCTTAACTCAATAGGAGTTAGGGAGTTTGCGAGGAAATTGGATTGCAAAATTCCAAGAGTATGACCTGGATATAAAACCAACCAAGTTGGTAAGAGGCAAGGGCCTATGTCAACTTATGGCTGAAAACCAAGGGTCAGAAGACCGGGGAAGAAAAGGATTGGTGTCAATGGAGCACAAAGCCAGCTGGAGAAAGCCGATTCTCTACCTATGGTCCTATTTGTCGTAACTAACGACGAGTGGTATTCCGATATTGCTTTCTTTCTCACCTATGGTGAATGCCCAGCTCATCTAACTACAAAGGAGAAGCATGCTATAAAGCTCAGAGCAGCCAGATATATCATCTGGGATGACGGTTTATACAAACGTGAAATAGATGGCATCTTCTTGTGATGTGTTGACAAGCCACAGCAAGTGAAGTTACTTGAGAGTTTTCATGATTCGGCCTATGGGGGCCATTTCTCCTCTTCTGTGATGGCACACAAGATCATCCTAGGCCAGGTACTATTGGCCGACACTTTTCCAAGATACAGCCACCTGGGTAGCAAAGTGTGAGCCTTGCCAGCAATTTGTCGGCAAGCCCAAATTAGCTGCTTTTCCCCTCAGGCCGGTCGTTGTCGACGAACCATTCAAGCAGTGGGGAATTGATTTTATTTGTGCACCCAATCCCCAATCGAGTGCCAGACATAGTTATGTCCTGACAGCAACAGATTACTTCACGAAATGGGTGGAAGCCATACCTGTCAAACATGCCACTTCCGAGGTTGTTTGCAGTTTCATCAAAGAAAATATCATTGTCAGGTTTGGCGTTCCAAACAAGATTGTTGCTGATAACGCTTCCAACTTCTCCTCACGAGAAGTTGTTGGTTTTTTCTATGAATACGGAATAACTCTGGCTCACGCCTCAGATTATTACCCCCAGGGAAATGGTTAGGCAGAATCTAGTAATAAAAACTTAGTAACCATCATACGAAAGCTAGTTGATGAGAATCAACGAAATGTGGCACAAGTCATTATATGACGCTTTGTGGGTAGACTGCATCACTCCCAAGAGGTCTCTCGGTATGTCACCTTTTCAAGTGTTATATGGCACCGACACCGAGCTTCCCATTTCTATGGAACTCTCTGCTCTGCACTTGGCACGAGCAATCGAAGATGAGACTTTCCAAAATTCCCTTGAAAAGAGGATCATGTATCTAGTAGAGCTCGAAGAAATGAGAGTAAGAGTGGTCGACAGGATCACCGAACATTAGAATCAGGTCAAGAGATTGTTCGATAAAAAAGCTAAGCAAAGAGAGTACCAAGTGGGAGACCTCGTCCTTTTGTGGGACAAACGAAGAGAGCCAAAGGGCATGCACAGAAAATTTGATTCCCTATGGAGAGGACCTTTCAAGATCAAGCAGGACTCAACGGAGAGAATAGCTTCTATCTCTCGTATCTAGATGGAACTGATCTCCTGCTTCCCTATAGCGGATGGCATCTGAAAATATTCAGGAAGTAGAGCTTGCTCTCTTCTTTGTACAATTTGCTTCAGTTGTGTTGTTTGTTTTTGTCGTGTGTTTACTTTTGTTGGTTGTGTGTTTCCCTTTTTGGTCGCCCTTGTTTTTTGACTCTGTAACCCAATGGATAGGCATGTGTGGATCTGGGATTCTCTACCAATGAGTTCCGTTCAGAGATAGTCCCCAGAAAGAGCCAGCTATTATCCTGTAAAATTGGCAAGGGAAATTTTGCGGGTAACCCATGAAAATTTTGTTCTGGTCCCTCATCAGGGATCCCTCTACGTTTGGAACGTTGCAAAATCCTTTCCCAGGAAATCTAGTTTTCTGAACTTAGCCATTTTTGGTCTTTTTTGGTTGGGCGCACCTTTTGTTGTGCAACACAGAGTAAATCTGCGCCCCCCTTCATTTCCTTTGGCGCACCCTTTGACGTGTCGGCACACATTTTGGTGCGCCTCGCCGTGTTGCGCCTTTCTTGCATGCACCAAGGTGCATCTTCGTGTCAACAATATTTTTGTTTGCACCGCATTTTGGTGCGCCAAGGGCGCACATATTTCAGTGTTGACAGCATTTTTGGTGCGCTAAAGGCGCACATAACCATGTGTTAACATGCGTTTTGGTGTGCCACAAGGTGCAAGCTTTGCAATGTCGACAGGTGTTTTGATGCGCCACTTCAAAAAGTGGTTGGCGCATTTATTACACCTTTGCCTATATATAGGCGCATCCGCCCTGTCACTTTCACAATTAAAACACGTGATTGATCTTTTTCCTCTGCACCTGTCAACATGCCTGTCGTCCTCGTGTCACGTTTGTGGACCCAGTTTCACCTCTCACATTCTATATATTCCAGGTAAGTGGTCCTTATTGCTCTCATGTTTTACGTTTTGATTGTTGGATGTTTGTTTATGGGGTTGGATAGAATGATTTGTGAAGCCATGAGACCCCCCCTTTTGTTGTTTTTGTTGTCCTTCTCCCCCATGCACTTCCCCCTCTTTCCAGATCTGCTGGTAAAGAGGACTCTGCCTCATAAAAAATCACTTGGATCTCTTCATTACATCCTCTTCATCATCCAAGGAACCCTGTAGAAGAGGCTTAAACACATGTAATCCCTCCAGAGAAGGAAAAAAAGACTTATAAGCTCGTACGACTACACTTTTCCTCTTTAGCACAATCGCTACCCTTGCAACTTAATGCACAGTCACGCCAACGGCGCATCCACCATGCTTGGTACATAAAAAACATTTGTGTCCTCAAAGCTCACTTTCCTTGCTTGTAACACCCACTAACCTTGCGCCCACTTGGTGCACCAAACCATGTGTAACATGAGAAAAGCTTGCGCCATTGGCACCCTGCATCCATGCAACACCAACTTCACTTGCGGCAAGTATAAAACTGTTAAACAGTGCACAGGCGCATTCCCTATTACAACAACATCATGTCATGCAGACCTCCCATGCACCACGCCAAGTTCCCTTGTTGTGCATGAAAAGATGATGTTACACGCACTAAACCTGCACCCTTTGGCGCATCGTATGTAACCGTGTAACATGAAAGATATCTGCGCCCGTTATAAAAAAGCATGTAAATGGCACATGTGCACTTCCACTTGTAACAACAAAAATGTCATCTGCAGTATCCATGTGCCCTGTGCCCTTTGGCACTGATTTGTCCCTTGTAGCACACCTTTTTTGTGTGCCATACTATTTAACCCTGCAGTCTGTAGCGTTCATGCGCCCTGCGCCCTGATGCCTTAAAATTGCTAACTCTTCCTTCTGTCAACGCTTTAATGGGAGATCAAAAAGCTAACATGACTCTTCTGCCTTGGGTTTTGCTTCTTCTTCTTGCAGATCAGCAACTGAGTTCAGAACTACATATGTCTACATCCAGCAAGAGACCAACCAAATCTAAAGGCAAAGCCAAACTTACAGAGGAAGAGATGAAGTATAAATATCAAAGGGTCAGGATGCCCGAAACCTGGGCAGAATGTGACCTGGACATAAGAGACTCTGAGCTCGGCCACATTGATATGGAAGATTTCTGGGCCAGAACTAGGAGAGTCACAGGAAGTCCATGGATAGACAAGCTGGTAGGCAGTGGCCTACATTTTGCTGGGGGGATCCCAGTCAGTGCTGTGAATAACGAATTCATGATGGTAGAGGCCCGCTACTACAACAAAGACACCAGGTGTGTCCAGAATGAGAAGGGTGAGGTCGTGATCAACCTCACTGCCTGGCACTTTGAAATTATGCTTGGTATCCCTCACCACCGGTACTTTGTGGCCATAAGCCAAGAAGATTGCAACAAGGCTTGGGAGGATAATGAAGACCAATGTATGCAATTGATGAATGAGGTATACCTGAAAAACAAGAAGGTGGTAACCAGATGGCCACAAGTCATTCATCGCAACAATTTCTCCGAGGAACTAAGTGATACCATCACGTTCCTAAGTAGAGTATTTGGGATTTCTGACACCCACTACTTTCATAAATGGATGCTTAGGTACCTGGAGACAATGAACAAAAATGTGTCAGATCAACGCTTCGAGTGGGCGGAGATCATAAGCAGCACTATATCCGAGCAGCTCCAACAACTCACCACAATGAGGAGGTTCTACATGAACTCCTACGTAGTTTATGCTGCAGCCTCGGAGATAGATTATCCAGCGTTGATGCGGTGCGGGGTTTGGCCCCAAGTGAAAATATATGAATACTAGCCAGAGCTAAAGATAGAAAATAGTATCCCTCAGTTTACAAAGATTAATGATGCCTTCTTCTACGGCATCGTCTACCTTTTGAGGCCAAACATGACTCATGGTCATACTACCAAGAGCATTGTTGCAGCAACAGAGAAGTGGGGGGCCTTATTCATGTAATTCCCCACCTTCACCTATCTAAGGGCAGCCAACTTCTTTGGGGAACCAACCAAATTGCCAAGATATGCCGGCCCCAAGCTAATCCTGTTGGAGCTATCAAGACAGCTCATAACCTACCATGAAAAGTGCTTGAAGAGAAAGAAGGGTGGAACTCCTTTCCCCCTCACAGTGGACAGGTACACTTTTCTTTCCCACCACAAAGCCCGAGAGATGTTTGTAGAGCTGGAACTACTCAATCTAAAGCACAAATTCCTGGCAAGGCCCACTTTCGACCTAAGGAATTTCTTTCCCAGGGCCAAACTCGATCCAATCCACATTCCACAGATCGAGGATATTTATATCGACTTGTATCATGAGGTCGAGCTCAGAAGGAAAGATCATTCCCGCTTGGCCTTGGCTGAAATCATTTAGTACAGCGTAGCCATTGTCCCAAAAGGTTATCAAAATTCTGATCAAGAAGTTGATCAGGTATATCTTGACACGGGTCGGGACGACTGGCCGTTTGTTGTGATCGACAGAACTAAAGTGCCTCAAACCATTGAAGAAAGCGTTAAAGAAACTCTGCAGAGGACAGAGCACTGGTGCAGGCTGAATGGCCTCATCTACCTCGGAGTTGATTTCACCACATCTCCATTGGGCAAAGCACCTTCCAGACCAAAATATCTGCCAAAGAGAAAAGGTAAAGACAAGGAGGGCGAGTCAAGATCTGCCCAAGAAGAGACTTCTGAGAGTCCCCCTTCCGCCGCGCGAGAACAAGTTGTAACTCTAGTTTCTCCAGAGAAAGAAACGGCTGAAGATGTTCCGATGGGCACATCCACTCAAGATGTTGCCACTACTGCAACTGTTGAGGTCCCTTCTATCCCTCCTCCCTCTCCTCCTTCCCCTCCTCGAGTGACCCAAGCAACCATTCCTTTGGTCATGTCCTCTCCCCCATCTTCTACTGTTCCCCCTTCCTCATCGTCCATCTTCTCTTCTCTCGCGGAGCTATCCCCCACCATTTCTTCCCTCATCTCTCAGCTCCCTTCCATTTCCATGTCTTCCTCCCCTACAGTATCTCTTCCTCCCGTGAGCACTTTCTTGGCCTCCCTCTCAATGCCACCTCCAAGTGTCTCAACGCACTTTCCTTCTACTACTATAGCTGCTCCCTTTTCTACTTCCGGCCCCTCTCCCATAAGTCCAGCATGGATCTCTCAGCACTTGAGCCAACAAAAGAGGAAAGTTCCTATCGCACCGATGGACTTCTCCGTCATCCCATCAAAGGGGGTGAAGAAGCAAAAGACTGTAACCTGCTTCTCTCAGAGTGTGTTAGGAGAGAGAGTAATGGAGATAGCGTATCCCAATCCTTTAAAGGATAAAAAGGATCTGTCTTCGACAGATTATAAAGTGACCCAATTCACAATGGGGACGTCTTCAGAAAGCCTTCAAGGAGAGGCCCTATCTCCAGTTGACACCCTTTGTAAGAAACTCCAGGAAGCAAAGGAAGAAAAGAGGCTATTAAAGGAGCAAAATAAACATCTTCTCCGCGCCTTGCAGAAAATGGGCAGTGCACCTCCTACAACTGCCACCGAAACTCCTGAGCCTTTGAACCAGGATAAGCTAAAATCAGCGAGCAAGGTATGGCAGTTTCCACCTGGAGGAGCCAAATCCTCAAGGAGAGTAAGGGAGTAATCGTCAAGTTCACCAGTTTGTATCAGAACATCAATCAGGAAAACAAAGAGCTCCAGGCGATAGCAGGACCCATCTCCGAAGAACTGGACCATGCCAGGATGCAGCATGAGACCTTTCAGAAAATGCTCGACTGTTCAGTCGAAGATCTTGTCAAGTTCGGCGTCTTTGGTCACCCCAGAGCCCTCAACAAAATCCTTTCTACTCTAGATTACCGGGTCGATCAGTTGGAGTTCATCCTAGAAAAGATTGACAAAATCAAGGAAGAAGCCCTGGACGCAATGCATCAAATGGAGCAGATTGTCCTGAGAATGTCTCCGGGCTTGCTCACTCCTTCTTTCACCTTAAGAAAGGTTGATGAAACTATTCGGATCTTCAAGGAGATTGTTTCGCAAGGGCTGGGACCAGAAGTCACTTTCGACGCCGAATCCATCAACAACCTGCTGGCCTGTCGTGACTTCATAGGGTACCTGATAGATGTGGAAAACAAGTATTCCAAGCTCCCAGAAAAGCTCACAGATGAGCGGGAGACTTGCGAGGCTATCAGTGATCGACACAAGGATCCTTCCCAGGATCAACTTCAACCCATGATCAGCAAGTTCATGGAATACCATGCCTAGTTCCACATCTCGTCACCTGAGCAGCAGCAAAAGCAGGATATCCCCTTTCAGCCGCGGGACGATGACGAATAGTTTCATTCTTCTCGACCTTCTCCTTGTAAATATCTAAAGTATGTTGACACAAATGACGACATCATCCATGTTGCACCATGGGATGATGTCATCCACAAAGTTGTCAAAAGTCAACAAATGACTTTAGGATATTTTGTAAGATGTTTTGTAATTAAGTGGTTGGTTTGTTTTTGCCTTCTTTTCTTCTCTTCTTTTATAAATACTAGAATACTTGTTGTATTCAAGTGTGGATACTTTTCAGATGAGAAATAAAAGTAGGAAGAAAAGATTTTGAACTTTTTGTAACAGAAACAAATATTAATACAATATTTAGACTTTGTGCTAAATACATGTGTTTTACATCAGACCTTTCTTATGTTAGATCTGTGTGATTGTTCTGTTGAATCTACTTCTACTTTGTTGTCATTTATTCATCAGTATTGCTTTATTCATCTATGCAAAGTAGGTTCGGCTCTGTATACTACCAACCCAAATCATAGACCTTCTGACCTTTCTGCTTTGGAATTCATTTCTTTTCTCCCTTCAGATCTTTCCTATCTCCCCACCTCGTTTCTTTCCCTTCTTTTATAGTTAGAAATACCTCTACTGGGATGAGATCCCAACCCCTGAAGGAATAATATTGTGAGATTTGCACAAGATTCCTGCTGGTAGAATAGCAATAAACCAGTTTCACTTTGCTGACTCAAAGAGGGGTTATGCCCTGCACACTGTTGGCTCATCTGTCTATCCGATCTGTCCACACGATAGATTTTTGAACCAACACTGTTTCATTCTGTCCACTCATTTCATAAAAATTGTAGTCTAGGAGCTTACTCTTAAGCAATCTGTTACAAGTTTCTGAAAGTATTGGCAAAAGCATTCAAATCACATCTCTTCAAACATCATCAAGTATTTTCAAATCTTCTCATCAAGTTTAACAGACAAGTATTAACGAAAACCATACTAAGGCCTGCATACTTGGTTTTTCTCTTTCTTTCTACTAGGTGACGTTGTCCTTACCTACGGTCTGTTCTAGAAGCTTCTTGGTGTCACATCTATCCCTCTTAAATATCTTTGAAAGAAAGGATATCCCAAAGTCATAGATGAAAAAATGTCAAAATCAAATAGAATCAAAAGCACCAAGCAAACAAAATATTTGATTTTACACACTTCTTTACCCCATCAACTTTCGGTGATAAGCTCACATCTCTTATTGGTGGTGTGAGGTTGGGAAAGAAAAGAAGTGCCCTTACTTGCCTATATCTTGCCTTTGGTGACAAACCCATGCTTCTTACTAGTGGCGTGAGGTAGGGTGTGGGGGGTCCATTCACACAAATTAACAAATCTTGGTATGTTAGAAGCACAAATCAAATTCTATTAAGAGAAAACAAATGTCCAAATTCCAAAGAGACCAAATCCTCAAAACCAGATTTTGTCAACCAAGTTACCATTTATGAATCTAAGTCTAGATAAACTGGAAAGTAAGTGGCCTTCTAAGCTTGGTGGTAGTTATGAGTAGGGTAGGTGTGTAGGTTTAGGTTTGGTTTCTATTATTGGTTTGTTTGTCTCTCATTATTCCATTCAGTCAAACTCATACAATTTATGCCCTTCCTCACCCTTGGTGTTGAGCCCTCACATCTTACTAGTTGCATGGAGTTGGGAATGGGGAAAATTCATCTTTATCACTATACATTCATCACGTTTTGCCAACATAAGAATAAATTACAACTATTTCCCAAAGAGTTTAAAATTTCAGTACTACCATATGTTTGTATCATCTCATATCAACATTACAAAAACCTACAAAGTAAAACATTCTATTTATTATCATTTTTCATCCATTGCATACATTCTAAAAATCATGAAAACAAGTAATGTAAAAAAATTTGAGTACACGTGGAAACAAGCCATAAAATTCTAGGCACCAAAAGTCTAGATCTAAAAAGATACATATATATATATATATATATATATATATATATATATATATCAAGTTTCATATACAATGCCATCATGCACTAGGCATAGTCAAAATGCTCAATGAGCCCGAAGAGTACAAAAACACTCATATAGATATATGACAAAACACTACAAAAATGGCCTCTCAATCCCTCTGGGATCCCTTAGAGGGTGCACAACCATGTCTAGGACTCTAGCTGTGCCAACACTCTAAATGCACTTAGGGCTCATGATCACAACCAATAGCTGCTGTCTCGCTATGAGAATGAATCCTCCTCATCAAGCAGTTGGCTGTCCTATATCTAGCTACCTCAGTGCGGAGAGAAGTCATGATCTTCACCACATGTTAGATAGAGTCGAAAACATCGGTATGCCTACCGGATGCTGAAGGCTCCCCCACATCCACAGAAATCTTAGCACGAGTCTTCTCTGAGGGGAGCAACAAGGTATCTATGCATACTCAGCGAATCAAGTTTCTCCACTCATCAGCAGTCATTGCAAACAAAGGAGAAAACAAGTTAGAAAGTGATCAAAAGATAAAATCAAGAGTAAAAAAAACTGAAAGAAATAACAACTAAGACAATTCTAACTAGAAAAAAGTCAAGAGAAGAGTGACAACTCACTTGAATTGCCAGGCCTCTAGGAAGGATCTCTAGAATCCGTGCTTGCCACTGAAGCTGCCATTGACTGATGTCCATCTCCCACATTTGGGGCAATGTGACAGCCTGCAATAGACTTGCCATCTTCCCCTAAATCCTGAGAGAGTAACTCCTCTGAGACCAAAGTCACCCTCTTTACGCTCTGCTCTGCCCTCTCGGCCCATAGGATCTCCTAAGTATCATGCCACTCAGGATCACTATCCTCCTCCCCACCAGTCTCTCAAATCTCCATCTCCTCTGTCTCCTCCTCTATCTCCTCCTCTGTCTCTCCCCAGTGAACTCCTTAGACTTGGATTCCACATCAATGGGCTCATCACTGCTATGGGAAAGATTGATGGCAATCTGAAGTAAAGGTGCCTGAAGAGCACCTGACACTCCCTTGACGTACCACCCTCCTAGCCACAATAGGAACACATGGGGTAACAATCATCCAACCCTGACCTCTAGGACCTCCCCAAGCCTCATGAATAGATCTATACACTGGCCCCACCAGAGGAAACATGTCAATATAGGGGAGGACGAACTACTATGGTACTCTATCAAAGGGGTGGATCTCCAACTTCCCCACCCTGTCTACCAGCTGACAGGTAGTCTGACAAGCAATCAATGTAATGGTCTCCTCTCCCCATAGCCTAGCCATGGCCTGATAAGGAGTGGCCTCCATGTCTGCAGTGGTCAAAGAGGCCATTGGCTGGTGAGGTGCTCTAAGAACTTCCATCCCTGTCCACCTCACTGCCCTCACGGCCCTGAGATCCTCCGCCTCTACACCTCTCCCATACAGAGTGATGTGCTTATACACCCAACTCATGACAAGAGTCGGGTGGCTCAATGAACTGTCCATGTAATCAGACTACCCTGTATAAATCATGGTAGGTGGTCCAGAGGATGTCTATTCCCCAAGCATAGACACGTCCATGCCCCTCAATCTGTGTAATGATGGGGACCTAACCATATAAGAGAGTGTCTCCTCCCTTGTCCCCAATCAATCTCAAGGAAAGGATGCCCATGATGGCCTTGTGGAGCATAGGAATGTCTGACTCAATAATGGAGCAGACCCTCACTCCCTTCTTTGATCCCATCGAAACAACTACATCCCCCATATAGGTGGCCCACTGAACTACCTGAGATCTCGATACTGTTGTCTTAAGAGACAGCCACCACCCAAGGATCAGAACCCCCAGTATATGGTAAACATCCTCTAGGGTGATGGTCCACTCACTCCTGACTCCTGGAAATTGAAAGGTGTTTCAATCCACATCCCAGTATGAAAATAAGTCACATAGTATGTGACAAACAGGTGCAATGTGAGGAACCCAAATAATCCTCCAAATGCTAGCCCTTTGAAGTGTATCTCGTTCTTCCTAAGTGAGTGCCTCTAATACTGCTGGGAGCCAATCACACTCCCTCTCTCGACTCCATATAATGTATTCCTCCTTCTGCATACACCCAAAAACACAAAAAAAGGAGCAAGTTAGTACCAAAATAAAATTGGAAAAACTATCAAAAACATGTAAAAGTGCAAAAAATATAAAAATAAATAAAAGAAAGCATTGTTTTTGCTTTCTGTCGTGAACCACCACCCTGTGCAGAGCGGCGGTTTTGTAACCACCACCCCTTCTAAGGTGGCGGTCCCGTAACCACAGGTCTATGCAGAGTGGCGGTCCTGTACAAAAAACATGAACGGCTTGAATGCCCTAAAAATGCCTAAAAATAGGCAAAATTCACCATTTTAACTAAAAAAGAAACCTACCCTATGGGCGCCCCCCCTAGAGGATCATTTAAAACTAATATTTTTTAAAATACCCCCCCCGAGACAAAGATTTCATCATTTCCACATTTTATGTTCAAAAACAATAAATCGAGAAGAACTGACCTGAGACTTTGTGGGTTGATGTTCTGCTCTCGAAGGCATGATCACTATCTCATCACGAATGTTTTAACTATACTCTTGTCGAAAAGTGTCACCGTGGGTCCTAGAGCTCAAAAACTATCAAATCAATCTGCACAAATGAATAGTGAAATGAGTTCGTTATATATATATAACCTTTTAAAATTGATTTTGAATGTCTTTCGTAGGGTCGGAGCACCGACGAAGGTAAGTTCTAAACCCCGTGTAGATGGTAAGTCCTCATTTCATATCAATTTTGTTTTATTTCTCAATTTATTTTATCTATCTGCACTTGAGTCCCCTTTTTCATTTTTACAGATAGCAGGATTTTGGAATTTTGGAGGGCGACTTTCCAACACACGGGTGTGTCAGGTATAACTCCTAACTCCCCATTTCGGGACCACCATACTCAGATCCACCATTTTACACCTCTTCATGGATAAAACACTTCTTTGAGGGGACAATATATATGTACCCAAAATTGTAGGGTACTGCACCGCCGGAATGAAGTTACACATACCCCAATAATGATACAAGTCTCCTTACAAGGTGTTCAGAATCCAGAAAAGCTCGCCAAGTATACGTTTGTATCCCACATGCCCCACTCAGCCTCCGCATGCTTTGTTTTTCCCTCTACCCCCCTTTTTTGTGCATTTTTGTCTTCAGTGATGAAACCACCGCCCTGCCTGGGTGGTGGTCCCGTGACCACCGCCTAGGATAGGGTGGTGGTCCTGTAACTGCCACCCTGCATAGGGCAGTGGTCCTATAGGTGTATTCCAAATTCTTCTAATGATTACGTCAAACGTAAATCTTCAATTTCATCTACTTTCTTCAACCACTTTGGCTTGCATTAATGTTTTTGGTTCCCTGGTAATAATGTTTTCCCTATGTTTATAGTAAAAGAGTTCAATTGGGAGTTACCCTCTGGTAATTGCATTTGCTATAAATAGCCAACTTGTTTTCAAACAAATGGCCCCTCACCTTCTCATTTTTATTATTCAGTCTTTGAATTTCTTTCTTAGAATTCTACTAGCTTCATGTTCTGCATCAGTTATTAGCTTTCCTTTGTTGTTTAGAAGTCATTCAATTTTCTTGTTTGACCTTACTCCCTAATTGTTTCATATAATTGGTCTAGCATAGAATAGTTTCATTTCTAGATTAAAATCCATTAAAGTTGCAGGTTTTGTTTTTTCACAAGGATAGATTCTAAAACTCTTGGCACATTTGTGTTGTATTCCCATAATAAATCCCACTAGGAATTGCATATTCAAGCTTTGTTCACTTGCTCTATCCCTCTCCTACTCGCATTATATTGGGTCTATATCCAAAGCTTCCATTTTTCAAATACCATCTTCTATTGCTACTATCATATACGTGCTTTCTGGATTCAAAAGAACACAGAGGAACGAGGAGATCACACTGAGGGGAAAAAGTCACACACAACTGGATTTACCACTGTTCTGTAAATTCCAGGTTTGAGCTTTCAAAGTTCTACTTACAAACGTATCAAATAAGGGAGTGAATCATTTTGTTTCAGTTAAGATCACTTTCATTATTTCCAGGGAAGCTGCGGGGAATGATAGTTTCTACGAAACTATGATTTTTTCCTCACTTCTGAGGTAGGATTGAAGGTTTTCAATTAATTTAATTAGATATCTTTTATCTAGATTCACACATCTGCACAGGTGAATAACCACATCGGTGTATCTCGTTTGTTTAGTTTTAGTATAAAAGTAGTTTGATTGTCGTTCATAATTATAACGTTTCAATCATATATTTTGTTTAAAGTAGTTTCCTTTTCATCAGTAGTATAAATTGTTATTTTCCATTTAATTTAATTCGGAGACTTCAAAACTAGATTAACACTTAGATCTTAGTTAAGAAGATAAACCACTAGGGTGGCGGTCCTATAACCGCTGCCCAAGCCAGGGTGGTGGTCTTGTAACCGCCACCATGTACAGGGCGGTGGTTCTGTACGTGTATTCCAAATTCTTC
Source organism: Taxus chinensis (assembly GCA_019776745.2). NCBI lineage: Eukaryota > Viridiplantae > Streptophyta > Pinopsida > Cupressales > Taxaceae > Taxus > Taxus chinensis. The sequence goes on from CM034152.1 coordinate 685,543,598, forward strand.
CAATGATCGCGTAAAATGTAAATCTTCAATTTCATCTACTTTCTTCAACCACTTTGGCTTGCATTAATGTTTTTGGTTCCCTGGTAATAATGTTTTCCCTATGTTTATAGTAAAAGAGTTCAATTGGGAGTTACCCTCTGGTAATTGCATTTGCTATAAATAGCCAACTTGTTTTCAAACAAATGGCCCCTCACCTTCTCATTTTTATGATTCAGTCTTTAAATTTCTTGCTTAGAATTCTACTAGCTTCATGTTCTGCATCAGTTATTAGCTTTCCTTTGTTGTTTAGAAGTCATTCAATTTTCTTATTTCATCTTACTCCATAATTGTTCCATATAATTGGTCTAGCATAGAATAGTTTCATTTCTAGATTAAAATCCATTAAAGTTGTAGGTTTTGTTTTGTCACAAGGATAGATTCTAAAACTCTCGGCACATTTGTGTTGTATTCACATAATAAATCCCGCTAGGAATTACATAGTCAAGATTTTTTCACTTGCACTATCCCTCTTCTACTCACATTATATTAAGTTTATATCCAAATCTGCCATTGTTCAAATACCATCTTCTGTTGATACTATCATATATGCAGTTTCTAGATTCATGAGAACAAGAAGGAATGAGAAGATCACACTGAGGGGAGAATGTCACACACAACTAGATTTACCATTATTCTGTAAATTCCAGGTTTGAGCTATCTAAGTTCTAGTTACAAATGTATCAAATAGAGTAGTGAATCATTTTATTTCAGTTAAGCTCACTTTCAATATTGCCAGGGAAGCTGTGGGGAATGATAGTTTCTGAGAAACTATGATTTGTTCCTCACTTCTGAGGTAGGATTGAAGGTTTTTAATTAATTTAATTAGCTATCTTTTATCTAGATTCACACATCTGCACAGGTGAATAACCACATTGGGGTATCTCATTTATTTAGTTTTAGTATAAAAGTAGTTTGATTTTCGTTCATAATTATAACGTTTCAATCGTATATTTTGCTTAAAGTAGTTTCCTTTTCAGCAGTAGTATAAATTGTTATTTTCCATTTAAGTTAATTCGAAGACTTCAAAACTAGATGAACACTTAGATCTTAGTTAAGAAGATAAACCAGTAGGGAATTTATGCTACCCATTCATATCCTCTAAATCTTCCCTTTGTCATTTAGCTATCAGGAGATCACACTACCAGATCTTAGTCACTGGTCCTTCTACAGTTAGCTCATAGGAAAGTTACTTGTTGATTCTCATCCTGACATGTAGCTTTCCTATCATTGAAAGCTTTGACCATAATCCCGGCTATGGTTCCCTCTAAGTCACCCACATTTCAAACTATCAGCTATCTCAGCATGACCTTAGGAGGTCCGGTACGAGGAAGAGGTGACTTGTGGATTAATCCCATGCAAGGGTCGCATGTCACTTTTCCATTGTACATTTACTACTGAATTGTTCATTTTATGGAACTTTGTACTCAATATTTCCTCCATGCTTTATTATGCATAGGGATGATTCAACTATCAATGTAGTCACCACTCATCGTACTATTACATCCTCATATGGATCATCCCATTTGTATACCACCAACCTATTACTGGTAACTTTGGATCCTACATTGTCTTCTAAGGGTTATGATATCCTTGAGTAGCTTAAGAATACACCGGTTAAAATATATGTATACAAATTATTGTGCAAGCCACCTAATTGTTGTCACACATTAGAGACTTCCCTTCGTTTTATCCACATTGAAAGAAATAATTCTTCTATGGGTTTTAAACATCCCATTCAGTCTCTCAAAATCCTACCACATGATATATCATTAAAGTGATAGGACATATCACCATCTATTATTGATAGTCCACATGCACCTCTTCTTATCACTACTATCACTGGCACCACTTGTATCAAGTCTGTACTCATTGACAAGATATCCACCATTAATCTATGTGCTCACTCTCATTTGAATAGGAATTTGTATTACTCGTAATCTCAATTCCAAAAATTCCACTCTCATTCATGGTTATGATTCCACTACTTGCACATTGCCTTGACACTATCACATTTACCTATACAAGATGGGCCTAATTGAGTTTTCCTTAGGTATTATGCTCATTTATTAATGCCTCATTTCAGTTTAATTTGCAAGGCTGTGTAAATCCTTCAATTCATCCCATGCATGTTGTCCCATCTACTATTCATCGATGTGTTAGATTATTACATTGATGGTTCTTGAACATACCATTGATCCAAAATATAATCCATTCAAGTTCTACCATATAAAAGTTGTCAATATTATGCCTTAATTTATTGATCAACATCCTATTCCATATAGACATATTGCATACATATGATCATTGGCCTATCTAGTGCTTCATAGCCTTCTTCTACCTCTACCAGCTTTCTGTCAATTTCCATGCACATTACTGATTATATCATTTCTCTCCTACCATGTATATTCCCACACCCATCACCACTACACTCTATGAGACTCCTCTCAATACTACATCTAGTCCACTCTCCTACACGATAGTGTCCTTGAAATATTCTATCTAGCATTTGACAATGACAACATTTATGATTATGATGATGAGGTTGATACCGTTGAACTTAGTGATGAAAAATTATGCAATATTAATCTGGTGTAAAACTTCTATTGAGATAGATGATTCATACTTCAATTATACTTTCATTGTTATTGGCCATGGATAATATCATAGGTAAACAACCCCCTCCTTTTACTAATGCTATCTTACTTTATCGTGGATCTATCCATAAATTGGATGTCATACTACTTATCTCATCTTCTCATGTGGATACCTCATATGTACTTCAATCATTTCACATGCACTCTTTTACAATGAATAACTCTTATTGACATCACATTCCATTCAATCTTATTTACTCTGATATTGTTTGTACACATGATGGATTGAATTGTCTTTGGTTTACACTTGATGATATCTTACCTCCACCTCATTCACCTCATCTCAAATCAATTAATGATATGTTTTTATTAAAAATTTCAGTCTTTGTTGTACATCGCTAATCTCGCACTTCATGGCACTTACTCTTGGGAAGTCTTGGCTTGACTACATATCAGGCACTCTAGATCTTGCTGATATTGATATCAAATTTCTTATTCCCTTCAGCCATATTTCTATTTGAAATGATTGAATTTCTTGGCTATTAACAAAATCTCACTCGCATGGTATGCACATGCTACTTTTCCTCTACCATACCATTCACTGATGAAGATTATTCAATAGGAATGTCCAATTTACATACCATAATGGATCCTTATAAGATCAACTGCATAATATTTATTACCAGGTCTCTGCTGCATCTCCAGTTCCATGCTTCAACCATGACAATGATGATCTCTTAGAATGATGTTACTTGATCATTTTCATCATCCTACACTGATGTTTGGGAGGGGATGCATGCTTACTTCCCTCTCTTAGCATTATCAAGTGTCTCAATTTTTTACTATCATGCTCTATGTTTCACATTTATTCTTACTCCTAAATCATACACACATTGATACACACAGTGACTTGTATCGTACATTACCCTATGATGCATATTATCATGATAAGGTTCACACTTTACTATTGAGGAAATTATACACTCATGAATGTTCACATCATATTTCACTCTTTGCACACTTACGATACATTCTTCTAACATGAAACTCTCACATATCACATGGGTTATCTGATGAAGTACTCTAGTTCCAAGGTTCATACTAGACTGTTAATGAAAAAAATATGAAATGAACTTCATGTATACATTCATTCACACTTCATGCCATATGGAATCATTGATCATATATTTCTAGCACACAATTCAACCCATGTTCACCGATGACGCACTGTGATAATTCTATGCTTCTTGAACTCCTAACGTGCTAATGGATTATTTACTAAATGATCATCAACTCATGCATAGTCATGGTGGACATTCAATCTGGAAACAAAACAACAACTATAACACTTAGAATACCATTCGACCATCATTCAAGATTCGGACAACATGATTCAAATCTAAGTTGCAATATCAAAGTAAATTATAATATTAACATGAAATTGTTACAATCTCACCCATGAGGTACTTCAAGTGTTATTGACTTCACTTGCCTTTCACCAAGACTATGGGAGAAACTTTACAATTACACCTCTTAATGGCTTCTTCAACACACCTTTAAACTGATGGCTTCCTTTGCACACTTCCTACAATATTTCTCACTACTTCCTTCTATGCTAAATGAGGGGGGTGGCCTCTCTATTTATAGAACTTCTAGGCTTATCCATCTTATCTCTAAGATAGGATAAGAAATCCACTCTGACGAATCATATTCCATACCTTAACTCTTATCTGTACATGTAAGCTTATCTTTTAAGATAAGATAAACCTTATCATTTTACATGGGTTCCACATTTTTAGACTTTTTACAAATAAAATACACAAAATATTTATGACCTCACTCCTTGTCCTTATTACCAATATAATATTTCTAATTCCTAATCATGTAGACCCTACTTCTCTAATTACCCAAACTTTGACATTTTAACATTACCGGACCACTTACGACAAATATTTACTTTTTACAACATTCCTATTGTACTTTGACTATTACCATACTCCACATTATTGGCGGTGTCGTACTGACAGCGCCGTTATCTTCTATCAGACGCTACTACTAATTATACTTAACAACATCCTATTCCTAATACATACATTAATGAAATAGAAATTACGGAGGAAAATTTTAGTGTCGACATCTTCCCCCTTCCTAGCTTCTACTCCGTCCTCCGAGTAGACTATTCTGGTGCTTGGAAAATCTTCAACTTGTCATGGTTGACCCATTTCGTAATGGGAGTGCCATCCAATTCCTCCAGTCGGTACGTACCATTTTCATGCACAGCTACTATTTTGTAGGGCCCCATCCATTTTGGAAGAAATTTTCTCTGTCTTCTTTTTTTGTATCTGGAATCATATACTAGAACCAAGTCATTCACATGAAATGGAGACCACCGGATCTTTTGATCAAAGTATTCCTTCTGCTTCATTTTCTTCTTATGGCTTGTATCCTTTGCTATTTCCCTCATTTCCTCTAGCAAATGAAGATGTACCAACCTTTCTTTTACTGAATCACTTTCATCCATCCTTTCATTTTTCATAACTCTGACCAGTGGGAATATCAAACTCAATAGGAAGAACTAGATCAATGCCATAGGCCAACTGAAATGGGGAGTATCCTGTTGCTGACTTTGATGTTGCCCTATATGCCCACAATGCTGCATGAATCCTTTTATCCCATTTATGTACCTGCAAGGCTGCATCTTTTGCTAGAATTTGACACAACACAAAATTTGTTCGTTCCACCTGTCCATTTGTGTTTGGCTTGTATGTTGTTTCCTTCCTGTGCTTAATAGAAAACTTATTGACTAGGGCTTCTACCACCTCATTAATGAAGTGGCTTCCTTGATCTGTTACAATTTCTAATGGGCAACCAAATCTGGTGACAATGCGTTCATATATGAACCTTGCCACTTCATCCATGGAAGCTGTTTTCAATGGCCTAGCTTCAACCCACTTGGTTAAATAATCTGTGGCAACTACAATATACTTATTTTGGCATGAGGTAGTTGGAAGTGGACCTACAATGTCTATTCCCCACTTTTCAAAGGGACCAAGTGGAAGAATAGGGCATAATGGAGCTGATGAAGTCTTACGGTTACCATGTGTTTGACAAATATCACATGTCTTACAATAATTATAACAATCTTTAAAAAGAGTGGGCCAGTGATAACCTGCATCCAAGATCCTTCTTGCTGTAAGTTGTCCAGAGAAGTGCCCTCCACATGTACCATTGTGGAATTCTTCTAGCAGTTCCTTCCCTTGATCACGTCCAACTACCCTCTTGTACTGTCCATCAGGTCCTATTCGAAATAATACTCCATGCAGAATAGAATATGGACGACTGGCTTGAGTAATCTTTCTCTTAGTCTTTGCATTGGCACCATCAGGAAACTTGAATTCATTCAGATAATTCCAAATATCTATGTATTCACTAGGGATTGTGTCAAGGGATAACAATGTTGCATCGGGGAAATCATCATCATCACAAGATGATCCTAAACCATCATAGGCTCGAGAGAGTGCATCTGCATTGACATGCTTCTTTCCTGGCCTATCTATAATATCAAATTCAAATTCTTGTAGCAAAATTATCCATCTTGCTATCCTCCCTGATGGAGTTAGGCTTATTTACAATATATTTTAGAGCCTGATGATCTGTTACAACTAGAAATTTTTGCCCTAGCAAGTAATTCCTAAACTTCTTTACAGCAAAAATGATAGCCAGAGCCTCTTTTTCAGTTACAGTATAATTTACCTCAGCACTGCTCATTTGTCTGCTCCCAAAGTAAATTGGATGTTCATTCCCATTTTCATCCTTTTGGCTCAAAGTACTTCCTAGTGCTGCATCTGAGGCATCAGTGTACACAATGAATGGCTTGCTCTAATCTGGATTCTTCAAAATAGGTGAAGACACCAGGGCTTCCTTCAGTTGTCCAAAAGCTTCATGCGCCTTATTTCCTGGTTCATAAGTAACATCCTTCTTCAAGAACTGGGTTAGTGGCTGTGCAATCTTTGAGAAATTCTTGATGAACCTTCTATAGTAACCCACATGGCCTAAAAATGATCTCAACTTACTTCTATTCATAGGAAATGGTAAATCTTTGATTTTTGAAACTTTATCAGGATCAGTACCAATACCATCTCTGGATACAACATGCCCTAACAAAACACCTTTAGAACATCCAAAGACACACTTTGTAGGGTTTAGTGAGGCTTGTGCTTCATCTAACCTTTGAAATGCTGTCTCCATTTGGTGCAGGTGGTCTAACTTGCTCCCATAGATGCAAAAATCATCCAGAAATACTCTGATGAAGGTCCCAATGTAGGGTTCGAACACCCTATTCATCAAACGCTGGAATGTTGTTGGAGCATTACACAACCCAAAAGGCATAACTCTATAAGCAAACGTTCCCCAAGGAGTGGTGAACGTGGTCTTCAGCTGATCTTTCTCTGCTATACGAACTTGGTTGTAGCCGCTATATCCATCAGCAAAACTATAGCACTCCTGGCCAGCTACTTCGTCCAAGATCTGATCTGAAAATGGAAGAGGGTAATGATCCTTCTTTGTTTCCTTATTGAGCTTCCTGTAATCAACACAAATGCGTAGCTTCCCATTCTTTTTTATTGAGATCACAATGGGAGAAACCCATTCTGAATTCTCCATAGCAAATATGAATCCTGCATCAAGCAACTTATCTATTTCTTCTTTTACAGTCTTGGAAAAATTAGGATTCATTCTATATGGCATTTGCTTTATGGGCTTAGCACCATCTACCAGCTCAATAGAATGTTCTACCCAACTTACTTGACAGAGTTCCTTGTAATCAAAAGTGAATATGTGTATGTACCTTCGAAAGAGCTGGAGGTAGGATTCCTTCTCACTCTCCATCACAACATCACCAATCTTTATTTGTTGGAGATGATCATCAACTTCTTCTTCAGATAATTTTATGGGGTCATGAGTTGGTGTGACTGGAAGGATATCCATGACTGAAACATCAACCTCACTTTCTTCATCTTCAGTGTCCACTTCACTGGTACTAGAGTAATCAGAGGATGTCCAATCATCAGTTTCATCACTTGAATCCACAGGTTCTACCTTATGATGTCGAGGGATCACGTTTATCTTCACCCTCTCTCTACCACGTCCAAGTGTCATGAAACCTTCATTCCAGTAGTTTCTTGCATGAACTCTCCTTAGCCATGGTCTTCCCAGCAGCATTGGGTACGCAACAGTACCATTTTTCATCACCTGAAAGTCTACCACACATACAACACCCATAACAGATATTGCCACATTTGAAACTACACCTTCTGGTTTAGTTTTTCCTTTATTTAATGACCTTAACATAAGTGTTGAAGGGCGATCAATTTTTAAACCCAACATATTCATTACAGACTCGGTCATTACATTAACTGCAGCACCTCCATCAACTAAGACATCATGAATTGAAATACCATTACATAATACCTCAGCTTGTGGAGCATAGGGATCCACCTCTGCCTCCAAAACAGGGACCTCAACCTCCTTCCTTCGTCGAGCATTGAGTCCACTTCGCAGCTCCCGCCTCTTCTCAGAAGACATAGCCAAGAGTTGACCATATGTAATATTTGCAGGCCTTTTAGACAGATCTTCCAGGATGGAGTATGGTCCTTGCCCCTGTGAAATCAGAAAATCCTGCACACCCAACTTTCTTCTCCTATGTTTCTTACTAGTTTCTCCTTTCATCTTCTTAGGATCATTTCCATCTTGATTATCTTTTTCTTTCTTTCTTTTTGTTACAAACACATCTACTTCATTATTTCTACTCTTATCTACTACATCAAAAGAATTCACAGGTGCTTTTCCTTTATCATTATCTCCTTTACCAGATGTAGAAGCTCTATCTAGACAATTATACTTATAATGACCCTTTTTATAACAACCATAACATACAACTTCAGAAATATTTCTTTTTGGACCTCTATCTCCTCCCTGAGAACTAAATTCTTTTCCTTGAAGAAGATTAATAGTTAACTGACCCATCTTTTTTAGCAGATCTTCATACTCAGTAGATGTACTAGGAGAAATATTTGTGCTCACCGGGAGTGGTTGTGGATTCTGGACCAAAGGTGCTGGTGTAGGCTCTACTTTAGCAACAATTTCTTTGGGCTCCTCTTCCATGCTTTCTTCTTGCCTTCTTGCAATCTCCTTTGCTTGTTCAATGGTAGCTGGGCGGTCATACTTCACTCGTTGTCTGATCTCTGGCTTCATCCCAAGAATGAAGTGCTTACATAAGAGATTATCCACGCCATTCATCAACCCATCCGCTAATCCTTCCTTCCGGATCTGGGCATCGAGCTTCCTCCTTAGCTCTAGAACACAAGCATGATAATCCCTTATCTTCTCCTTCTCTCCTTGGGATAGCTTTGTGATATCGATCATGAGGATCTGCATATTTCTGTTGTTCACCAAATTCTTCAAGAAAACTTTCAGTTAATAAATCCCATGAATTTTTCACATTTTCACCTAGTGTTTCAAACCACCTAAGTGCTGAACCATCCAAAAAGGTAGGAAAAAATTCAGTCCATTGTTCCCTTCTTATAAGGCCATTACAAATACAAGATCGTTTAAACTCTTGAATGAAAGAGGAAGCATCTTCATTAGATTGGGCTGAAAAAAAACAGGAATCTTTCCCATTTTCAAAAGTAACCACCGTAAAATACCAACCCACAAGTACAATCAACAAGACTTATGTGCACAAATAATTGGAATCACTGTAATAGAAAGTGACTTTACACCTTTCTACAGTAAAATAGAAATGACCATGGTAACTATGGTAAAACTTGACTTACTGCGGTAAAAACTGACTTTACTGTGGTAAACACTATTCACAGTAAAAAGTGAAGTTACTGCGGTAAATACTATTCACGGTAAAAAGTGACTTTACTGTGATAAATACTATTCATAGCAAAAATGACTTTACCATGGTAACTACTATTCACGGCAAAAATGACTTTACCATGGTAACTACTATGCACAGTAAAAATAAGGTTACCCTCCAATTGATTTTTGACTAAGTGGGAATATCTCTCCAGAAAATCCACCAACGAGGAATGGTCCTGGCAACGGAACCAAAATGTCATCACCAATCCGGCACTATGATAATTCTTCACCGGGAACTCCTCGTGCTATGATTATTTACTAATGCACAGCCTTTAGTTTGGTGGATGTAATCTGGAAACACAACAACAAACATAACACAAGAATACCATAGACTATGATAAGAAGGAATGATGATAAATCTGAAATATCAGAGTAAATTATAATATTAACATGAAATTGTTACAATCTCACCCATGAGGTACTTCAAGTGTTATTGACTTCACTTGCCTTCCACCAATACTATGGGAGAAACTTTACAATTACACCTCTTAATGGCTTCTTCAACACACCTTTAAACTGATGGCTTCCTTTACACACTTACTCATACAATATTTCTCACTACTTCCTTCTATGCTAAATGAGGGGGGTGGCCTCTTTATTTATAGACTTCTAAGCTTATCCATCTTATCTCTAAGATAGGATAAGAAATCCACTCTGACGAATCATATTCCATACCTTAACTCTTATCTATACATGTAAGCTTATCTTTTAAGATAAGATAAACCTTATCATTTCACATGGGTTCCACATTTTTAGACTTTTTACAAATAAAATATACAAAATATTTATGACCTCACTCCTTGTCCTTATTACCAATATAATATTTCTAATTCCTAATCATGTAGACCCTACTTCTCTACTTACCCCAACTTTGACATTTTAACATTACTGGACCACTTACGACAACTATTTACTTTTTAGCACAACATTCCTATTGTACTTTTGACTATTACCGTACTATACATTATTGGCGGCGTCGTACTAGCAGGGCCGTTATCTTCTATCGGATGCTACTACTAATTATACTTAACAATATCCTATTCCTAATACATACATTAATGAAATACAAATTACAGAGGAAAATTTTAGTGTCGACAAGACCACATATGTTCTTGCTTACTTATACTCACATGTTACACTTTTCTTACTATACTAGTTTTATATGTTCAATGACATCAAGTAGATTCTCCCTGTGAGGCTGTACAACCATTGACAAGTTGATCTGAGATTGTTCAAAGACAAATAAATCCCTTGCATATGATTCATAATCAATTCGGGGAGGGAGTTCAATTTGTGTCCTTATTACTCATGCTTAGAAAGGAATCTCTAACACCATGATAAGGGTTTGAAATATTCCTATTACAATCTTGTGGTAAAATTCCCTCTGAATCACAGGGTGAGAGGATCTCATCCTTGTGATATGTGTTAGTGAAGCATATTAGTGGATCAACAATATTTGACTCTCCCTTTGTAATATCTTTAGAGGAATCCTATGATGAGATAAATGGTCAATGCAACATAATCTAACTTTCACAGTCATTTGTAACCCTAGATAAATGAAGTTGTCTTATAAGCAAGGTCTAAGTGTATCTTAGGTGTGAGGAATCAAACCTGATTACTCCTACATATTTTTTATTAAAGGATGGGCAGCTTGAACGAATTTCATGTTAAATTCTTGGATATTATGTGAAACACAGTACAAAACTAGGGACCTCCATTGTAGGATACATCACCTTCTGGTTGATAGGATATATTCTTAGCTAGTTCAGAAGGATAAATTTGATTATACAAAATTTTTGGGAAATTTTAACAATTGTTGTGAAAGTCTCTCAAAGATCTATGATAAAAATATCTCAATTTTATCAAAACTTAATCTCCAACCAGAAATTATTTTTTAAAAAATGGAATCCATCAAAGACACTACCCTTGTTAGAAATTCCCTAAGAATGTCAACACAAATGCTCATGTTAAAGACTCAATTACTGCATTAGAAATCCTTGATGCATCACACCTAAGATACACTCATTGACTAACATAATAATATGTAGTCAACCTTATGACCTGTCTAGTGAAATATGACCATTCTTTAGAATTGACAACTTGTGAAATGTTAAATCTCCTGGTGCATTGATCATATTTTAAATGGGTCGATCCTATCTCAAATTTGTGTAAAGATCTTGTGATGATCTTATAGGTTCTCCTTCACATAAGAAAAGGTTACAAGACGGGTGCCTAACTCACCCTGAAGATATATCGAAAGGCATGAAAACTACAAGCTATGCTGAGGATCAGATCACAATCCTTAATGAAGGTGCTATCAAATTGAGAAGCAAGGGAAAATTTGATTCCCGAGTGACAAAGCTTGTCAATGACTTGATAAATGCATCTCATATTGACATGATCAAATATAAAGACACACAAGAAATAATAGGTTTCTCAGATGGGTTCTTTGGAAAATGGATTCTCTCAACTTTCTCTCCTTTTCTTTTATTTTAATAACTCTCAGAAAAAATTAACCCCCTTTTTGGCGTGATTATCCTTTTGCTTTTATATCACTCCATTCACTTGCTAACCTTCAAAGCTCCCCCCCAAAAGCATGAATATTCCAGGGAATATTTCTGTTTAAAATACTTGTTCTAGAACAATAATGTTTGAAAGCTTTATTTTAAACTGCCAGGTGTACAAAATGCAAATCATTTCAATTAGTTCCACTTGTGCTCGACTGGGATATTAGGTCATCATTTCTGGAAAATTAATTTAATTTTTATTTCGTGATGTTGATTATATAATCATTTCAAATGGTCTTTGAACACTTCTGGAAATGACTCTGATATGACATATATCCATATTCACCTTTCAAGAATCCACCTTGGGCACTACACACTCTATTTTATTTCTTATTGGATTAATTTCCACACACAATTCCTGTTAAATCACATTGATTTACTAGATCTGATCATTCCTAATATCTTCCAACTCTTAAATTCTTTTTGTTTGAACTAATAAAAATCTCCCTCATCTCATGGGAAAGATTTCTCTAACTCAAAACCATAACCCTTTTCACTATAAAACCTAGTTCTACGTCAGCATAACGATGTATTTCCATTCTTGTTTTGAATATAAGAAATTTCATTAGAGACATGACAAAGGTATTTGTAGCACATAGTCTAAAGTAAATTTCCACAGAATATTTAAACCAAATATTTTATTTGAGTGGTCTTGATGAAGCCTTTGTTAGGGCCATGTTTGACATAGAGTGTATAGGTGATACTAGAGGGCCTTTGACATACCAAGCAGGTCCGGTTAGCACTTTTGACAAGTATGATTATGATTAATCTTGTATTTGCAGCCTTTCAGGTTATGTATTTCATCTTTTCAAATGGAAACACCTGAAATATTTTGAATATTTACAAAGATACTTGGTCAAGGGAAGACCTCAAGTATCTGGGAAAACCATTTTTCAATGTCCTTTTTTATGTGATGAGGGATTTGTATCAAAGGAGATTACCAAGGAATCATATGTGCTATATGAAAAATCCTCTATTGAAATTGTGCCTATCATTTTCCAAAAAATAGATGAGTTAGAGCAGAGAAGCAACTCCCTAGAGAAAAAATAAGCTGATATTGTGTCTTCACAACTAGTTTCATCACCACCGTCATCTTCAAGAAAGAGAAAAGGTGAACCATAACCTCAAATTCCAATCATTATCTCAATAGATGAAGAAGAAGATCAATCATTATTTGTTCTCTGTTCAAGGGTAGAAATATCCTTATGCTTGGGAAAATAGGGGAAGACTTTCCATTTGGTCATCCACTCGCTTAATGCCTCATGCTCCTCAAAATTGAGCATGATTTTCTGGGACCTCTACCCATTCCTTCTCCGAGAGAAAATATTTGTCACAAGAAAATGGGAGGTTGGGTCAAGCTCAAGACCTCGTAATCTACCTAGTCAACAACATGCAGTACTTTCCATTCCAATCACCCTAGGTATCCCCTCTCAAACTACTCCTAACAAGTCAAAACTTGACAAGGAGAAAGGGAAAACAACATTATTCACACACGGTTTGGATCTTTTAGATTGCATATCGTTTATAGACACCAAAATTGGGTCACACTCCCCTTTAGTATCCTTCGTCAAATAAACACCTTGAACATACTCACTTAACCATGGCCCCTTTCATCCCACACTAATATTAATTTATTTAATTTAATTTAATTAATTCATTATCCTCACAATATTTATTATTTAAATATCCTAATTGGGATAATGCCCACATATCCACCTCATCTAGCCACCTCACCCTAAGACCTATTCTTAGTAAGTTTTCATAACTAACTAAGACCTACCCAAACCCTAAAAATCAATGCCTACATTCCCTCTAACCACATTCTCACCTGTTAGAAGGAAGCTTCCATGCTAATCCATGGAGTAAATTAAATGAGATCCCAGAAAATCAAGAAGATCTACCCTGTTTAGTAAACCTAGGAAATACCACCCTAACCAATGCCGGTTACCCTTAACCGTTGCCGGTTAAGCCGGAACTACCGTCAGTTACCATTTAATCCCAAAACAAGCTTATTTCAAGGTTGGCACATTTCTAAGAGATAACACTCACATCTTTTGAGAATAGGTGATGAAACCAGAGCTACATACAAGAAGATCCAACATCTAGTACACGCATCAGAGTATCCATAACCAGTACCTGAAAGCAATCACACAGCCATCAACCTTCACGGGACCATCTAGGGAAGCACCATCACCACACCGAAGCTCCTTCCATTTGAGTCACCCACCATTTCCAACTAGAGTATCCAAAGCTTGTATAAACAGTAAGTTTTGTTAACCTGCACTCAGTTCTATTCATCGTTTTGGCAGATCCTTTTACTTCAATTAGTTATTTTTTTCTCCCACTCTCCATCTCCCCCACCATTTTACCACCATGAAAACTTGACCATCCCTTCACCCACACCCTTGAACTACCCATATCCTGGATTCTTAATCATCCCTATGTGCATATCTAGGATCCACATAAACCTTGTCCATCGCCCTTCCCTCTTCATCTAGCCTCAGATCTATCACCCAGACCAAGTTTTTATTGAGTTTCCATGCACCCTAACCATATCGACACTAGTTACCCACGACCGTCGCCAGTTAACCTAAATCAATTTTGGTGATACCGAGACCGACGTTGGTCTCTGTGTCTTTTACAAGAAACCAAGAACAGAGATTCTAAACCTCCACCAAATACCCTAAAACTACCCAGAATCTCACCCTGACCCATATCTAGTACCCTGACCAGTGACATTGACCTTCGGATTCAGTCATAACTTAGCCTGTTGTGAATGAATTTTCTTATTGTAGGTGAATGAGATACCTAAATCATTTTAACTACAATAGGATTTCCTTTATTTCTCACATTAATTTTTTTTAAACAGTGGATTTACAACCGTCTAGGAAGTATCATACTTCCTGGATCTAGCATACGTTAGGTAGTCCACTGCATATATTGTTTAACTTTTATTTTATGGTCTTATTTTCTATTTTAGGTAGTTCCTCCAAGAAAAAAGGAAGCTCTCACAGATCAGTTATGGATTCAAAATTCATACACACACAACAACCTACAACTAGCATCTTAATAGGTATTCTTCCTAACCCTTTACCCTTATCTGTTTCATCAACATTCGTAGAAACACTATAGAATCAGGTGAAACATTTTTGGTATGCCTCGGTGGGACCCATTCAGGGTTCTTTGACATTCTTTCATTTCTAGGTGAAAACATTGTATGTTTGTTTATTTTCTAAAGATTTCTTACATTAAACTTTCTCCCCTGGAATTTTATTCTCTTCTATTGTTTAAATGCAATCATATTTCAGTGCTTAAAACAAACAATTCTTCCCTTTCATTGGTATCGCATTAATGAAAGAGCATCCCTTCTCCTGTTCATCTATTTGTGGCATCAAATTCTACATTTCGATTTGGGTTTAAAAAAAAATCATTGCATATCATTATGGTTTTCTACATTAGTTTACATTAATTGAGGGCAACCTATACGCTTGAAGTCATTCCCAACTGATGGTTGACAAACAAATTGTAGAAAGCACTTTATTTCTCTCTTTCTCTCTCTGAGTCTTATCCAAACATCACAAAATAAAAAACTATACACATTCTTAAACAACATCTTTCTTGGAAGAAGTTGTAGGTGTTCACACGATCATAGTACAGTGGGCACCCTAGCTCATTGGTCTCTGTCGAGTCATCCCATTCAAAGCAATGGCCCGGCCCCGCCATAACATACCTAAAACCTCTCCTTGTAGATCTCCTTCTTCATAGGAATCCATCCTTAACAAAAACCTCTATTCTACAGTTCATGAGTCATTCCTCAAATAGCATAAGCTAAACAAACATAATAGAAAAAATCACTCTTAGGATCGTAATTTTCTTGGTGTTTCATGTTTGGCTTGTGTTTTGAGGTGAGAGGATTTCATGTTCTTCATTTTTTTTCTTATTTCCCCTTACATGCTCCTCATCACATTTGGTGTATTCCAGCTTCATCTGAGTGTGCCTAGACCTTATTCTCATCATTCTTAGAGATTCTACGTTTGATTCCACATGTTAATTTTAACTCATCAACCACATTTTCTTCATTGTTGTTTCAATTTCATAGTAACCGGTGTTGGTCCAGCGATCAATCGTTAGTTACCCTTTGACCGTCATCAGATTTTACCCAACCGACGTCATGGTTCACTGTTATTTTGGTTAACCTACCCAAAAGGACACCTATTCACCTTCTTTGGCTATTCAGAGTCTCTTCCACTCTTATCATATTCATTGACCTGGTAAGTCCCATTAACATCTTGCATACTAGGAAAATTATTGGCCTTTTACGTTGTTTTGACCAACTGTCCACTTTCCATAGTGACTGACTAGTGCGTTACCTATGACCGGCGTTAGTTTACCCTAACCGACATCGGTTATACTGTGTAAATCTTCCTAGCTAACATTTGGTACCTAATGCACCTACTACTACCTGTTTCTCCTATCTCTACTATATTTCTATGTCATTTACATAAAACATTCCAACCCGATCAGTACCTATTCACATGGTACTGACGCGTCGAAGCTAAGAGAACACCCTCATTATTACATGACAGTTCATCAATCAACTCCCCCCTAGTCCTTCACCACCTTCTATTTTATCACCAGTCATGGATCCTACCCAACCTATCACTATCGTTACCAGGAGACGAGGAGTTCACATGACTCCTTGACCAAAATCCTACCCGCCTTGCATTTTTACCTTTCCCACTCATCCACTCGAGATGCCTCGGGTCAGTTGATATATGACATGCCCTATATTTATCCCCCAACTCTCATTCCCACTCCTGCATCAGCCCCATCTGGCTCCGCGTTTCCCACATCTACCTTACCCCCAGTCATTTCGTAGCTAGGCCCTATACCCACTATGACCTGTAGCATCTGCTACATCCGTTGCACCCACCACATCCACTATACCTTCACCAACCACCCAGAACACAACCTCATCTGCACCTATTATCTCGCATATACCCGTAGCTACATTACCACCCCTGGTGTCAGTGACCCCTACCCCTTTTCAAACTTTCATCCTTTCTATTCTATGCAATCTTTAGCCCCCCATTACCACTAGGGTCACCATGACCCTTCCACCTCCATATACGTACTATCAGTAGCCTCCTGTTTCATCTATTATTCACTCTGGGTACATACCCCCTATTTCACTGCCTTCTTCTCAATCTACCTATGTGGTAGCACCATATACTAGAATGCCACCCATGTTATATGCCCAACACCAACCCTCTTATGCTACAGGAGTCACCCATCCATCACAACCTACCAATAACCTAATTAAGTTAATGATGGACAAGATGCATAGACATTGGAGGCATCAGTTTCTAGCTCCCTCAACACTCTCACCTACGATGAGATTTGTAATGAGCCTATACATCCATCCATTCTATCCATGTCCATATCCCATGCATTGGGAAATGCCTAAATTCAACCGTTTCAATAGCAAAGAAGACCCGCAACAACATTTGTCAGTCTTTCTAACACGGGTGTTATCTGATCACCCATGATGATGCTTTACTCCTGAGGACCTTTCCCATGTCTCTGACTAGACCCGTGCATTAGATTGGTATAGTGGGTTGCCTAGACACTCTATATTCTCATTTAATCAGGTATCCCAAGCCTTCTTGGATCACTTCTCCATTAATATCATTAAGAAGGTTACCATGACTGACCTATACTCTACGCGTCAGTATGACGACGAATCTATCACAGATTTTGTTGCTCGTTGGCATAGCCTGATCAATCAATTCACATTAAAACTACCGCAAAATGAACTCATTGAAATTCTTCACATGCGGGCTTGTGACTAGGCATATCTCACTGACCCTGCAAGTTCAAACCTTCCGAACCTTCGACGAAGCATTCACCATGGCACAAAAGCTAGAGATTCGGGCTATTTAAGAGAAGAAAATCACAATTACGCAATAAGAACTTGGCATTCAAGTCGAATGATACCTCTTCTTCTTCAAAACCAAAAGAACAATAATTCAAAGGCCAAGAAGAACTTCTAACACAGATGGTACTCAAAGTTGGTCCTAGCTCATCTATCAAATCAGGCTAGCCCCTCATCTAATCTCTCACCCGTTCTAGACTTTTCAATTCAGATAGGAACAACGGAAATATACCCCAATTGGGGAACCTTATTCTTATATCTTGGAGAAGCTCATCAAAGTTAGGGGCCATCACCCTTCCTCCTGGTGAAACTACACACTAGTTTTGACCCTGCCTCACCCCACACCCGTGTGGTATAAAGAGCACAACTTCTGTAACTACCATCAAATAAAGGGTCATAGTGATGGCAATTACATCACCTTCATAAAACATTGTCCAAGAAATGCTTGAGAAAGGACGAGCTAACCTTGGATAATCATAATGCACCCTGCCAATCAGAACCTACATATCTTCAAGAAACCATTTCATAATCATGCCGCTTCTTCTGATCAAACTGGAGAGACTTCAACTCATGATAGCCATACTCTGCGATGTCCATGCTTTTTTTTGGCAATACACCCGATGTTTCCCAATTAACTCATATTCCTTCCATAGAGGAAATTCTAGCCCGAAGTCCTCCTTCTCACATTGGAACCCACCTCACCTATTCCTCCACCAACAGATGAATACCTTTCACCTCCTTCATCATCCATAGACGATCCTTCCATAAATATCAATACTATTTCACCTTTGGCTTCTCCACATAGAGAGCCATCACCTGCAGTACCTCTCCAGCCCGCAGAAGAGTACCCACCATCTCTTCCACCCACAGAGGAGAACCCATCATCTCCTCCACCCATAGAGGAGCACCCATCATCTCCTTCACCTATCAAAGACCCAGTAGAGATACCTTTTCCTCTAGGTGATCATTCTCCATCAGCTATCCAAGATCCTACAAACTTACTTTCAACTCTCTTACCCACGAAAGCTGAAGCTAGCAAATTCCCCCTCTCTAAGAAAAATTTCATGGGAATTACCATTAGTTCCTCATCAGCCTCACCTACAAATGTGCCATTCTCATGCTTATCCAATCACTTAGATTATGTGGATAGAGCCTTACTTGTGGGGTTGTCTTCTACTTCCTATCTCAATGCAAATGCAGATGTCACTTACTGACACTTCCACTATCTACCCAAAGATATTTCAGGTAATTGAACTAAACACAACCTCCTCTATCACAACTTCTTCCATGACACCCATCATAGCTCAACATACACCCTTACCCATAACCCAACATACACCTAAATCCAAACCTACACCTACATCATCTTCCTCTGACTAAACCTATTACTACCTTAGGGGTCACCCCCACCACTAGCCTTATCCATCCACTTATCAAACTCGATTTAGTTACATCCTCCAAAGTCAACACCAAACCTACTCTCGGCACCTATAACAGAAGAAACAAGCCCATATGAACTCATACCCCAATTGCTACGCCAATCACACCTTCATCACCTTCAACCCCTTCCATGTCCATCTTAGGACCTCAACCTCCCAGCACGATTAAGAAACATCCACCTGTCAGTAAACCAAAAACACAATGGCTCATTCCTTCCTCAAAAACCTCTAGCATACCAAAGTTCCTGACACTGACTTACACCTGTACCTACAGCATCTTTACCACCCATTCCTCTAATACCATTGGTTTCTTATTCACTACCCACTACACTTCAGTCTTTATCCCTCACACCCCCTGTGTGACCCGCATCATCTCCCTTCACAACACCTCCATTATTCCCGTGGGTAACTCACCCTCTTCTACCATCCTGCTTTTCATCTCTAGATATCATACACCCATATCACCTTTACCCAATAAGGTGCAACCCAAAGACAAAAATACATTGCTACCCTCCAATAAAGTAGTCAAAACAACCATACACCCTCCTGCCAGTTCATCTACCATACCCCTATCCAAACAAATATGACTAACTGCCCAAGACCACACCAGTACCCAAAATCATAGCTCAACCCACTCCCCCTCCTGTAAAGACCATTCCTCAACAATCAGCTCTGTGCCTACTTCCAAACCCACTTTCACTTCCCATTGTGACCCACTAGCAAGGTCCTATGCAAAAATATTAACCAACCTCCTTGATAATTCTGTCATCACTTTACCACCACTCAGACCTTATGACCCTCTCAAACCAAATCCAAAAGCATTTGATGAAACTAAAATTTGTGCCTATCATCATGTGCCAAGACACGATGTGGAGAACTGTAAGGCTTTGAAAAAATGTTCTTATCCATTTGTTCCCTCCCGAAGAAAACTTTGATGATTATGACCTTCTTGATGAGAAACCCATTTCACCAACACCCATTCCCACAACTTTTCCGTCATTGCCTACTCAACAACCTAGACCTTTTCCCCCATAGCTCCTAGAACCACCTCCAAGATTTGAAATTAACATGGTTTGCATCAATGATCTCGCCAAACCTCCACCCAAATGTTTGATGTTCCCAACTCATCTCACAAGGATCCTTCCCACCTTTGGGATTTTTCCCTTCGTGTTTCCATACCTTTCATGGCTCACCTACCTTGCCTACCTCCCCACCTCAGATCAACATGATCCATGTTACTACCCATGCTTAGAAGGACAAAGGCAAGGAAAAGGCAACTAACTCACCAACCAATGCTATACCCAACATATCATCTGCACCCACACTTACAATCACTATCCACGGCCCCACATATCCTATTTCTAATGGGGTCACACATTCATGCCATGCTCAAACAACTACACCAATCCCCCCTCAAAATGTCTCTATATGACCTCATCCAAACTTCAGAATCCCATCATCAAGCTCTCATGGAGGTCCTTTAATCTATTGAGGTTTTACCAAATGACCCTACACCCATAGCCTCCATCATCATGCCCCATAATGTAGCCTCTCTCACCAAATTACCACCTTTTTCCACACCTCCACCTACTTACCAAGTAGCCTCCCTTAGCTTCTCAGAGGAAGAGATTGCACCACACCAAGTACAGATGATCAAGACCCCGAACTCTCTTCATCTCTATCAACATCGATGATATACATGTACGACGTGTCATGATTGATGGGGGCACTAGCATTAATATCATTTCATCCCATGCATTCGCTCAAATGTGCATACCTGACAATTACATGCATAAACATCCTATCATGTTGCATGTTCATTTAATGACATTATCACCTCTACACTAGGAACTGTCTATCCTTCACGTTCGGGTGGGGCCCCACACTGTTCCAGAGTTACTTTACATCTTGGAGGGGGCATTCCAATATAACATCTTGTCTTGGTAGACCCTGGATTCGTGTCATGGGTTGTTGTTCCTTCCACTTTACATTGCTATGTAAAGTTTGAGCATGAAGGACACACCTATACTAATTATAGCTTATCCTTCACCTTTTAAAATATGCAACATGCTTTACTCGACCCAATGACATGTGCTTATACCCATTAAGGCATCCACCTCCACGACCACTACCACTTCACCTATCACCTTCTGCTTACTAGTGTAGCCGCTACCATCAACTGCACATGCCTCCTCCATTCCTACTGATTACCACAACCTCTACGAATGACCCATTAGTATCCCAATCCATGTTAGCTCCACCTCCACGTTAACCTCTAACACGTCATCTATTCCAGACTACCCACATACCAACCACCGATCCCTTGGAAGGAATTTTTCAACGCCTCACTCTAGGCGGAGTATCGCCTATATAGTGTCAACACATTTGTTACTCCACAAGAGTACAGAAGTCTTCACCAACATCCTCGTTATGATCACCGTATAGGAGAGTTTCTCCTTTATGGTCCTCCCCACATTCATACTAGTATCACCTATGGGGAACTTGATACTATAACTTACACACCGGAACCACCATCACAAACCAGCCCATTTTCCATTGACCTCCAATTACTCACCAATCACCATTTTGTCCACACCTTCCTGAACCGATGTGCGTGGAAGGGTTTTGGTTTTGGATTTTACAAGCAAGTCCGCCATAGTTGTTATTCCATGTACTACCCGCAAACATAACAACCAGTAGTGGTATCGGATTTGTTGAACCACATACCAAGAAGAGCTCGCATTGAGCTCATCGAGGACATCAGCCCTTCTCCACCTTCTTCACCAACATCACCACCTTCACCGACACAGTCGATGGATCCAGAATCCATTCCTCCTAACTCTTTTTTTCATAAACACCATCTTCTTGTGGCCTCTGACTTATCAATGCAAGGGCGAGGCTCCTTCCTCTCTTCGCTTCCTGTACCCTGAAATGGTCGAATGACGATACACCTATTGATTAACGTCATTCAATATCAGGATGATGAATCTATAATAACCTACCTTGGTGTAGAAGACTCATATATTCATCAGTTCATTACCATCTGAGATGCAATCCATGTTGAATGAATCAATTATTGAAATCAACATTCATACTCAGGATGACCCACACATCCTAAAGATCAGTCAATCTCTAGATGCTGCTGAACAGGAAGCCATCGACCTCTTTTCTCAAAGATCATAACCATGCTTTCACTTGGTCTTACGTAGACATTCCTGGTATTGACCCCACGATAGTGGTCCACAATATCGTAATAGTTCTGGATGTCAAACCCATCAAATAAAAGCAGAGGAAAATGCACCTTCGCATTGCCCTTCTTACCAAAGAAGAACTTCAGCGCCTTGTTTTTGTTTCCTTCATCTTACCCATTAATTATCCTCGTTGGATTTATAACATTGTCCTTGTCACTAAGGGGACAGGGGGACTCCGCATTTGCACAGATTTCCATGACCTCAATCTATGCTTGCCCAAAAGATGACTTTCCTCTACCTGGTATTGACCAGCTGGTTAACCTTACTGTTGGTCACGAGATGCTATCACTCATGGATGGTTTCTCGGGTTATAACCATATCTTACTTTCCCCATAGGATCAACACAAAACCGCATTCATCACCCCTTGGGGGACCTTCTGCTATTGAGTCATATCTTTTGGCCTTAAAATGTTGGTGCCACATATCAGCGGGCTATGACTTATATCTTCCATGACATCATGTATCATATATTGGAAGATTACATGGACAATCTCCTAGCTAAATCTAAACACCGCTCCAAGCACCTCATTTTCCTAAAAACCATCTTTCACAGCCTTATTAAATATTACATTCACCTTCAGCCCAAGAAGTGTGTCTTCATGGTTCTCTCAGGAAAAATCTTGGGATTTATCATTTCCCTACATGGTATAGAAGTTGACCCTACTAAAGTCAAGGATCATTCTAGAAATTCCTCCACCCACTAACCTTAGACAACTCTGTAGCCTGCAAGGTAAGTTGCAGTCTATTTGCATCATTTCATTTCACAAGTGTCTGATCGGTGTCAACCATTTCATCATCTGTTCAAGAAAGATGTCTCCTTTAAGTGGGATGATGACTACCACAAATAGCTTTTTAGGCCTTAAAACAATACACCTTCTTCAACCCCCCGTACTCATTCCACCTAAATATGATCAACCTTTCTACCCTATACTATGTCATCTACCGATCACTCTTTGGGGGTCATGCTCACTCATTGTGATGAACAATAACAGGGAGCAGGCATGGTTTATTACATAAGTAGTACGCTTTTGGACTACGAAACCCTAATACACCCATCCTAAAAAACTTTTCTTAGCCTTAGTTTTCGTCACCACAAAACTACTTCCATTACCTACTCAACCACAAAACCTATGTTATGACCAACACCGACCGATTACACTTCATGTATGCACAAAACCTTATCAAAATCAATGTACCTTACATGCTGGTCTTATGGTTTTGGCTGACCTTGACCTCAAATTCATACTATCAAAATTCCATCAAGGGCCAAGCTATTTCGCTGACCAATTGGATGACACACCTATTTCTCGGGGATCAACCCTCTAATTTTGACTTTCCAGATGAGTTAATTGCTACCCTTTCCCTGGACGAACCCACTTTCCAAATGACACTCTTCTTTCAATGGTTCCAAGTGTCAGCGTGGGGGTGGGGCTAAGGTGTTATCCTCATTCTAATTGATGGTGAACCCATGCCTTTGTCTTTCAAACTCAATTTTTATTGTACAAAAAATATTGCCGAATACGAAGCACTCGTATTAGGTCTCCAAGCCTGCCTACACCCTAGATGTTAAATCAATCAACATCTTTGGTGATTCTAAATTGGTCATAAATTAGGTCAATGGTATATACCAATGTCGTAATGAGATACTTCAAAAGTATAAACATCATGTAGACATAATTTTGACCACCTTCGACCGTTACGCCCTTTAAAACCGTCCCACATTCAACCAACAAATTTACCAATACCATTTCCTACTTGGCTTCTCAAATACCCACTTCACCTCGTAGATTCTAAAATCTTTGTCACCATACAATGACTCCAATCACCCTCTTATTTACCTTGTGACATTTACTCCATTGGAACCATTACCCTAGACCCGAGCGACCTTTGGTATAAACAATACTCCGACTATCTTTCTCTCTCCATATTACCTCCTAATCTCACCCGTAATGGACAATGCGCACCTTCCTTAAAAAGGTATCTTGTTATGTCATCATGTGGGACCTCCTCTATAAGTGTGGCTTTGATGGTATTCTCTTACAATGCCACACAAGTTCTAAAATTCCTTATACCATTAAGGAAGTTCATGATGGCATATGTGGAGGTCACTTCAGTGGTCCTTGATGTTGCTAAGTGTATTCTTCACCTAGGCTATTACTGGCTGACCCTTAACCATAATTGTTGCAACTACGTCAAGTTTTGTGTAAAATTCCAACAACATGCCATCCTTCATCATACACCCAGTCACACCTTATAGGTCGCATGTGGCCTTTGGCCCTTTTCTCAATAGGGTTTGGATCTTGTTGGAGAGATCGATCCCCATTCTTCCCAATGACATCAATGGATCATCACCGCTACCAAATACTACATAAAATGGGTTGAAGCCATACCACTCATCTCCATAAAAGCCAAGAAAATATGTGAGTTCATCAATCATCATATCATTTTTCACTTTGGTGTCCCTTATTTCCTCATCACGTGATAATGGTAAACAATTCAAAAATAAGACCTTGCAGAAAACTTTGTGACACCTTCGACATTTAGCTAATTTTCTCATCACCTTATTACCCACAAACCAACGGCTAAGCCAAATCCACTAGAAAAAACCTTGAACAAAATTCTCATGAAAGTGGTTAACGATACTGAAAAGGAATAGTCATGCACGCACATTCCTTTTTCCCTGTGGGTATAACCGCACTAGTATTTACACTTCCACTGCCACTACAACCTTTTTCTCTGGTCTATGGTACATAGGTTATCCTGCCTCTCAAATTATAGATCCCCTCACTCCCCATTTCTCTTCATTACATGCTTAATGATGATGACCTTCATCAGGACCGTTTAGCACAACTTGAGTATGATTAGAATGAACGTCATCTTAATACTCTTGATCATCTTCAAGTTTACCAAAAACGTATCAAACGGGCCTATGATAAACGTCTCCATGAATGAACCATTCATGTTGGTGATCTCATCTTGAAAGAAAATCAACATGTAACTAAAGAAGAAAAAATTAAACGAGGCAAAATTTTCTCCTAATTGGCTTGGACCATACATCGTGACCCATACTTATGGATCAAGTGCTTATCATTTATCTTCACTCGATGGTAAACCCAAACCTGAGCCCCTTAATGCCTTACATATTTGACCATTCTACTGTTGACTCTTTAGTCTTACCTCACCTTTTTCCTCTTTCCATGCTCATCCCTTGAGTGCTATCCACTTCATACGTCATCACTAACGATTAAATAATAGTTATGTGCATACCCGTCACTTGTTATCTTCTCTTGAATATGTGTACCATGGTGCTGCACATAGCATGATTCTCATGGATACTTTTCGGTCTACCTTTAGATGAGATCCCATGGTCATTTCACCCTACTTTCTGAACAAGAATCCTACTCTTCACCTTGGTCTTTTCCATGACTTTAAAGCCCTCACATGGGATCCCACTCCTTGAGTCAAACTTCCAATAAAAATATGACTCCCTAAACAAGGACATCTTTCTCTCTACAATCGCTGCTATAAATAGACTGCTCCCTCGAAGGACAACTATGCAAAGCTCTTTCAAAAAAAGAGTGAGAGAATATGAAGCTTCCCACATCGATCAACTTCATGAAAACGTCAAGGAGTTAATTTCATCATCCCATATAGACTTTCTGTATCGACTAATCTATCTCAAATATTAGTCAACATAGAAAGCCTTTTCATCATGGACTTGCCCATTGTGACCTTGGATCTCTTGCCCAAAGAGCATGCCACCTCATACAATATAAAACTTAAACACCTTTCACCCCTCTCACCATTCGCACTCCCATTTCCTTCTTCCTGAAGGGACCTCTTGGAAACCATGACATTTGGTGATCATGTGACTACTTTTCACCCTTAGAATAATCAATCATGCAATGTATTTTAGGGTCTTATGTCCATCATCTCCTCCAAGGTATGACCTACTTGGTATGATCCTAACCAATTGGGTGGCTTTCTTACCCCCATCGTATCTTTTAACCTTCTTTATTATGTATTGATTATCTTATACAAGAGTTGGTCCTCGATGCCTACCTGTGGGGTAATCTTCTTCTTCTACCATAATCAACATCACCTATACCAAGTTACCCACAACTCACCCACACCTAATAGACCTAAACCAAAATCATGCATATGACCTACCATCTCATTCTCATATCTCCTCATCTTCTTCCCTAGCTTATGGGAGAACTACATCGGTCTGAGGTCCTTTTTAACCGGGGCTATGTAGGCAGCACTTCGAGGTCATGGGGCCCTTGGAGGTTAGATCAGACACTCTCTACCCTAGCCAATTCATCTTTCATTTTCCTAAATCACATTCTACCCTACTTCGTTTCCTTTTTATATCAAAAATTTAAAACTAACCCAAACAAATGACAAATTGCTTCACATTTTTATCATCATCAAAACATACATTTATTTTAATTACCATTTCTTTACCAACATAATGTAAGTATTATAAAACATCTTAAAAATGACCCATATCATCATTCGTTGCAAATATTAATGAATTACAACCAAAACCTAACTCAATCCATGCCTAAAACCACAACCTAACTTGATCCATGCTAAAACCCAACTCCATCCATGACTGGACCACAACCTAACTCCACAATGCATAAAACCAAAACCTAACTTCATCCATGCCTACAACCTGACTCATCCATGCCTAGACCATAACCTAATTCAATCCATGCCTACAACCTGACTCCACCATGCCTAGACCAAAACCTAACTCAATACATGCCTACAACTTGAATCAACCATGCCCAAAACCTAACTCCATCCATGCCTAACACACATACCATAAGTCCATCTATGCATAATAATAAAATGTTATCAACACAAACACATAATGCCCATAATCATCATCATCTATACAAATACAATATCCATATAAGTAACTGCCAAATATTTTCGACACGTAGGCCGGGTGTATATAATCTAGTCCATAAAAAATCTCATATACATCCTCACTGTCTTTGGCATGTAGGCCGGTATATGCTCAAAAATATAAAAAATCTTGTACAACCTCACCATCTTCGACACGTAGGCCGGTATATGATAAAAAAATATAACAACTCATAGCACGCAGGTCGGTATATATGAAAAATCAAAACTATATCAACATCGAGGGCCATATATCACGCATCATCGCGGCAGACATCCTCTATATCCATCTCACCTATCCCCTCTCCCTCCTTGGCCCCTTTCTAGTGTCCTGCTAACACCTTCCCACCCATCATGGGTGGTGGCTGGGTCGCTGCTGGTACATCAACTGGAACTAGCAATTGTGAACTAGTGGCCTCATCCTAACCATGTCTTAGGTCTCAATGGCCCCCTCATCTCTCCACATTATGGGTGCATGATCTGGTCCTCTCACTAGAGGCTTGTTGTGCCCTGTACTCGACATACGATAGACAACCTATCCCTACCATTGTCAGATGGTCCTGATAGTACTTGGCCTCCTCTCTCCCCTCCTATAACCTACATACGGGCACTATTTTTGGTGGTCCCATCGGCATTTGACCCTATACCTATCCTATGGGACCTTGTCCCACCCCTGTCTGTAAACTGGGACCCTATCTCTGTCATTGTGGTGGCCCCATCGGTCTCTACTCCTATATCTGGGCCTGTAAGGCCCCAATCTGCGCCTGTGCTGTGGCTAACTAACCCTATAACCCTATCACATGTGCCTGTAGGGCAGCCACCTAACACTCATCATCATCTCCATCTCCACCCTGGGCCATCTGGGCCTGAAGATTGGCCACTTGTGCATGTAACTCAACCACCTTCATCTTTGAATTGGCTAATTACCCCTGCACCATCCCTAACTAGGTAATCAAGGTCGCCACCTGCCCCTGCAGAGAGTCTCTCTGCACCGTGATAGTTGCTAAATCCGGCTACCCCAGCCTGGGTGGTACTACTCGTAAATGAGCCACCCACCACTATTTGTATCTATCTATAATTCCAGCATCATCGATCCGCCAGTCTACCACCTGCTCCTCTTTCCCTATGGGTACTATCGATTCTGGCAGAGGTAATGGCCTCTCCACGTCATCTCTCCTGTATTGCAGGAAGGGTGGAGGTATGTCCTGTCATCACCAATCTGGAACTATGATAGTTCTTCACCGGGAACTCCTCGTGCTATGATTATTTACTAATGCATAGCCTTTAGTTTGGTGGATGTAATCTAGAAACACAACAACAAACATAACACAAGAATACCATAGACTATGATAAGAAGGAATGATGATAATGTAGATCAAGGATTTCGCGCTTGTTACCTGTCCAAGTTAATGCACCAAACTAAACACAAAAACACTGAAAAACTCCAATGAAATTGATACCTGATGGACAAGATTTGAAGATGTAGATGGATAAGGAGGTTGATGTAGATAAGATGGGTGCACACGAGTAATTCGCACAATAGATCCGAGTAACCTGCAAGACACCAATGCTTGACGGAAAAAGATGGTGTTAAAAGATATTTGGGTGGACTGCCTGAGAAGCAGGTCCGGGAAGCGATAAGCTTCCTCGGCGGATGTCAGTCCACGTTTTCAATTAAGTAGAGAAGCATACATGATAAAAGATGTACATATAAGACTAGATTTTCTGATTATAGTAATGAAACCGAATTTAAACAACAGACAGAAAGCTACAGAAAACAGGAAACTATGAAATAAAACTGGATTTATGTTACCTGTGTCCTTTTTACCTGTCTGCAAGATGATCGGCGTCGATTAATAAGGATCGGCGTCGACTGATGTGATCGGCGTCGACTATGAAGAATCGGCGTCGACTGTATAAGATCAGCATCGACTGAAAGTAGATCAGTTAATCAGGGCCAGTGCAAGAAGATTCGGAAATTGGAAAGTGATGGACAGATAGTCGACGTCTGCTGGATGTGTGAAAGTCGGTAAGATACTGGAACAGAGTCACCAGAGGATCGATGGATACGTGCGATGTTGATGTGATAGGAGCAGAGTAACGGTGCTCCTCTAAGGGATTGATTCGGACAGGATCCGATCTCATTTGATACACTTGATGCTAAAAGATCTCTCTTTCTTACAACCTGTATCTATTTCATGATCTGTCTCTTTGTCTCTCTCTGTTCGTGCGCGTCCTTTTTCGTCGTGTGTCCTTAGAACTGAGTTCTGGACTTGTATTTATAATCGGCGCCACTCCTAAAAAATGGCGCCGACCGTATAGGTCGGTGCCGATCGCGAGACAGACTCCTGAGATGGCAAAAATGATTGATTTCTAGAAATATGAGGATTACCCTAAACACGGGGAATATCCCGCTTGGGGAAGAAGAAAGAATAGGGGTGATACATAGATAGAATAAATTTGGGGTAGATAAGTGATTAAGATACATGGGAAGAGGTGTAATTAAATATTTAATATTTAATTACTCACGGGTAAGATACAATGGGGTGAATTAAACTTAGGATAGGTGTTTAAATCACAAATCGGATAATATCCCAAGGGGATAGCGGTGACGTAAACGTGCCCCAGGTTACCTAAGCAGGTAAGCGAATGTGAGGGACACTAAATTGAGTAACCAATTTTAAGTGTCTACATTTTTCCCCTTTTTGTCAAGTAACTTGCGATAAGCAAGGTTATGAGACAAAAACAAAGAGATGGAAGAAGGGAAGAATGAGAGATGATGTGATCCCCCCTCAAACTAGGGATGGGATGGATGATAGAACAAATGATCCCAAGTTTGAAAAAGGTAGATGAGAACGCGGGATGCCCCATCTAAATGTCTGGAGTAGATCTGATCATTGATGACGCATAAAAATAAATAAAAAGGCAGCAACCTAAGGAATTCACATTGGTAGGGAAAACTAGACGGTCTCCTCATGAGACGACGTTAGTGCCTACAGACCCGCTTAACTCTAAGTTGCCAAAAAGTATGAGTGTCCTACGCAAAGGGAACAAAACCTGAAATAGACGGTGATATCGAAAAGATGCGCCGAAAGGCAATATTCAGCACAAAACAATGATCAGATGGATAAATAAGCCAAGCATCAACACTATGGCAAACAGACATGGAAAATCGACGGCGATCACAGTAATCGGCGACGACCAAGATAAACGGCGTCGATCAGAAAAATCGGCGCCGACCAAACGTAACGCATATAAATATGCGAACGGAAAACGTAAACGATTTATTTTCATCGTGACGATTGATTCAGAGAGAGTCAGAATTTGGATTTGAGCACCATGGAAGCCTCTGGGAGTGGTCAGAAGCGTAGGAGGACACGACCTGGGGTAAGTGGTTCTTCTTGAACCCGTTGAACTTAGTTTTTTTTTTTTTTGTTTGATTTTTTTGTTTATGGGGGCAATGGTCCAATTTATGCCCGGACAGTCAGTCGGCGTCGATTGGGATAATCGGTGTCGATTGGTGTTTGAGCGGCGTCGATTGGTATGAATCGGCATCGAATAGAAATAAACGACGCCAATTTTACCAATCGACGCCGATTGGAAGAGATGAGATTTTTGTTGTTGTTTTAGATGTTGTGAGTTGGGACTAATATTGCTCTTGATGTCGTGGGTGCAGGCACGAAAGGCTCTACACATGAGGGATGCTATTCCCGAGTTACTGGAGACCATTCTCCCAGATGTGACTGATGCAAATTGGCGGCATCTAGAGTTAGCTGGGATCGGGGGTTTTAGATACTACAGACGAGTGCCGCGAGATGTAGAGCTGATGCGGGCACTAGTGCGACGGTGGGACAGCCATACATGCACGTTTTGGTTCAGGACGGGTGAGATGACCATCACCCATGAGGACATATACAGGATTCTGAGACTGCCGATCACTGGGGACCCGATCGAGATTACACCACGAGAGCAGCAGCAGAGGGCCCTAGTTCGATTATATAGAGACAATATCGGGATTGAGTCCTGGCATATCCTCATATGACCAAGCAAATGCTTGACGATGGTTGGAAAGAAAAGTGGTAAAATCTCCTAACTCCTGTGGATTAAGGGATTGGCCGACCTTAATGATGCGAGGGTCTTCAGAAGTCCCTATATTAAGGTCGACAGTGGCTTCGTTGAGAAGCGTAGACGTGTCAGAAGGAATAGTCTTGGGGAGATATGAATCCTCTGCCCCCAGATAGGTGAGGACAGAATCATCATCAGCACAATGGATAGTGTTGATAGTGGGAGAGTCGTCTCCAACTATTTCTGGGAAGATTAACGGTATGGAAGCGGACCGGTTGTTAGTCTTATAGGCTACCGGCCCTAAGGAAATGGTATTGATAAAAAAAATGAGTTAGGTGGGATGGAAATGTCATCGTCCACATCGAGTGATGCTTCTAACTTAGCGGGAGAAGATGGTTCCTCAATAGGAAGAGGCTCATCGAGAATAGTGACGGTGGCTTTTGAAAGAGGTTTAAATCCTAAACCAAATTTTTGATGTGGCATGAGAGTAGGAATGGATGTGAGGTCATGCACACCTTGTTCATATTTTCCTAGGCCAAAACCCTTCCACGCGCATCGATATAAATAAGTTTTTGCAAACGTGGGATTCTGTAGATAATCGAACCCTGTTAAGTAAGGTTTGGTCCTAGGAGGATAATCTGGGTGATAATGAGGCGTATCAAGACCATCATAGATGAAATTAGTCTGTTGATTGGGCAGAGCAATGGTGACAATGCGACCGAGACCTGGTTGATATTCAGGTTGTTTGTCCGGTCTACCATACTCATTAGGGTTGAGATGGGCGTCAAAAGAAAAAAGAGGAAGCTCTCCCAGCGAGAAACGCTGCAATGTCTCTTCTAGATTTTGTAAATCCGGTAGTTTGGTTGCCGGTATGGAAGAAGATGAGGCCTCGTCAGGAGAAGAAGTATTTTCTTTTAGAGGGGTAGACCTTGTGGTCATGTCGCATTGTGCGGAAGGAAAAGGATCTCCTGGATGAGTATATACTTTGCCCTCATATTGATATTTTAAGCATCGATGGAGGGTGGATGGGACACAATGCATTGCGTGAATCCAGGAGCGTCCAAGGATCATATTATAGTGGAATTTTCCTTCGAAAATGTAGAAGAGTTCGTGAAGAAGATTTTTACCTATTCGAATGGGTAAGACCACAGTTCCTAAAGTAACTGCTAGCTGATCGTTAAATGATCGAAGGGTGAAAGGTGGGGGTGACACTACGTTCTTTGGTAACTTAAGTTGCTCAAATGTGTGCGAGGAGATGACGTTGAGTGCAGCTCCACTGTCGATCATAACGCGTTTTAAAGTGGCGTTGTCGATTTGGACTGTGATAAAGAGGGGAGCCTCCGAATCCTCTGAAGAAAGAGGAGGAATTTCCGAATCTTCAAAAGAAATGGCGGTTGATGGTCTATTCAATCCAACAACCAACTCGTAGGGCTGGGGCTCATCTGAATTCACTGCGATGCAACGCAGATTATCAATCAGAGCCTGGCGATGTTGTGGAGAGGATTGGATGAGGTCAAAAAGAGACATTTTGACCGGAGCCTGAGTGAGTTGTTTCATAACACTTTCCTCAACTGACACGGGAATTTGAGCCCGAGGGGCAGCACGAATAGAGACCTTAGGTCATGGGGCTAATGAGGAAGGAGGAACTCCCTCAGGGGCTGTAGAAATGACAACCCGTGGTCGAGATGCTGTAGATGAAGATGGATTATCATAGTGTTGGGTTCTAGTGGCGATATGGATTGTGTCAATTTAAGAAGGTGGAAGATCCATTGGAGTGGAATCACTAGAGGTCTGAGTGGATCTTTGGGGCTCAGATGAGGCTAAGATGACAGGAGGTACTTGTTCCTCCTCCTCCAGCAAAAGGTCACTTTCTTCCAAAAGGTTGTTGACAACAGCTTGAAGAGCTTTACATCCCTCAGTATCATGACCCGGGGTACGGTGGTAAGCACAAATTAGATCAGAGTTAAACCAGGTAGGTTTAAATCCTTTAGGGTTATAGGGTTTAATCGGAGGAAGGGATATGGATGAAGATTGGGTAAGTTGGCGAAGGATTTCAGTGTAGAACCCGGTAGACGAAGATGAGGGTAGAGGTGATGAAGGTGCCTCTTTTACCTTAACAGACTGCCGAGGCAAAAGAACGTGCATGTTAGGTTTGACAGTCTTTTTAGGGATCATCTTATTCTTTTGAACATCTGGAGCAGGCTTGGGCATTTGAGATGGAAGTAAGTGAGACATGATTGATTTTGGTGGAGGGGGAGCCCCTAAAATAGATTTTGAAGATGATGGAGATGTGACAAGTGTTATGGTCTTCAAAGATAAAGGAGGTTGCTTGATCGAATTTACTGATGATTTAGATAATTTCGATTTAGATGAGGAAGAAGCTCCCAAAGTAGGTGTAATTGGAGGGACATGGGGCGCCCTGGCTTTTGGTAATGAAGATGATGATCCTGATAGAAGAGGTGGCGTCTTGTTAGTATGTAAATCCACTTTTCGGGGTGTTGGTGGAGAATGTGTTGTAGAAGAAGATGATGGTTTTGATAAGTGTGTAGAAGAAGATGCCTTCTCAGTGGATAAATCCAATCTTTTATGGGGCGTAGAGAGAGATTTTTGTGGGAAAGCACCAAGGGTCTTGATGGTTCGAAATATGGGCTTTCCTTTTCAGGGATGGTGACAACTTCAACGACATAAGGTGATTGTAACCTTTTCGGAGGAAGCAAGTGGGGAGGTACGGATGGCGCAATGTTAGATTTTGGTTGTCTCGGTTTAAGTTCAGGAACCGAGCGTATAGGTGTTGGTGCTACTTCTTTTGATTTTCCTTTAATGGGTGAAGCAGCACTAGTGATGGAAGAAGTGAGTGATGAAGAAGCAGTTCCTTGCGAAGGGACTACTTCTGGTGTAGTAATTATGGGTGAAACTACTGTAGGAAAAGAGACAGGAAGAGTCAAAATCGAAGACGCTTCCGTCGGAGTTGGCACAATTATAGGTACATTCACCAGGGGCATAGTTGCAGCGAGAATGGGAGCAACAGAAGTAGATGTATCGGTAGTGGAAACTCAAAGGGATGTAATTTCCTCGAGCATTGAAAGAATGTTTGACGATGAGACAGATGAGGATGACACTGTCTCGGGTATGGATGGAAGGTTAGACAAAGGAGTGGAGAGAGATGAACCCGTATCTAGCAATGTAGGAATATTCAAAGACGGGCTATCGGAAGATAGTGGAATTTCAGTGATTGGCGAAGTGGAAGGAGGTTCTGATTCGGTTGATGTGTTTGCAAATGGCTTGGTTTCAGAAGAAGATTCTTCAGTAGAGATGAAGTTGATAGTATGAGTGTTTGGTTTTTGAGACTCTGAAGCATTATGATTCGGGGAGTGATTGGGAAAAGGTTGTTTAAAAACATCCAGTGCCTGATTTGGGGGAGCATTTGGATTATCTAGAATGAGCTCGCCTTTATCAATGAATTTCTGGACAAGATTTTTGAAAGTCTGACATCGTTCGATGTCATGACCTTTGGTTCTATGATAATGACAGAAATCATTTTCCCTATACCAGAATGGACGTTCTTGGCTTTCATCGATATTCCTAATAGGGGGAAGTTCGATCATGCGAACTTCTAACATTTTCTCTAAGATAGAGGCATATGATTCCCCCAATGGAGCGAAGGATCGAGATGATGAAGTCCCTTTTCGAGAAGATGAGGAGTCTCTTCGTGGTGTTTGATTAGAAGTATTATCGGCTCGTGATGTTTTTAATACGATGGCATTGGTGGATCCCTGACTCTTGTCTTTAGAATGGGAAGAATTTGGTTTGGTAAACCGAGAAAAATCAGGTTTAGATTTAGAGCGAAGTTTTAGCTTCCCTTGTTCAATGGCGCGAGATTCAAGTTTGCGTGCCATTGTAAAGGCTTCTTCAAAGGTATGAAAAGTTTGGATCCTTAAAGTGGAAGAAATGTGATTAGCACAAGATCGAGTAAACAACTCGATTTGTTGGGATTGAGGAAGGGAGAAAGACAATTGGTTGATTATCCCTCTCCAACGAGCGACAAAGTCTGCAATAGACTCATCATCGAATTGACGAATGTTATAAAGATCTGTAATCGAGATCTTATGCGCGATATTTATTGAAAAGTTTTCAACAAACATCTGGGCCAATTGAGAGAAAGAAAACAAGGAATGTTGAGGAATGTTATTGTACCAGTCTAAAGCAGGACCTGCTAGAGACATTGGAAAGGTACGGAGCATAAGCTCCTGATCTTGGACTATGAGGTAGCAAGCATGTTTGAATCTCGCAAATGTTGTTGAGGGTCCTCCCGACTATGAAACTTTGAAAATTTAGGAAGTTCCCATTGGGGAGGATAAGGCTTAAAAGCCACTGAGGGGTGAATGGGTTCATTACACACTTCTTCAAAGGAGTATGAAGGACGAGCCCCTTTTGTGGAGGCTTCCAAGTCTGTGATTTTCTTGAAGAGAATTTGAACCATGTCAGATTGAGGAGGAGGCACATTGGTATGTCCTACATAAGAAGCAAATGGTGGATGTTGTTGAGGTGTCAATGGGGGATTCATCTGTTGATTGATAGGATGATAAGAGGAGTAACCAGGGGTTCTGGGTGACACCTGGTGGGGTATTTGCTGTGAAGTAGCTTGTGTATATGCAGGCTGTGAGATAATAAGTGGTTGAGAAAATGAAGGTTGGATGATGGGTGGAGCCTGTGATTGGTGGACTCCTATGCTTGTTGACTGAATCGGGATAGATTGACGAACATGAGTGCCGACTTGATTGGACATATTGGGAAACAAGACCTGAAAGGGGCCTTCTATTGCCGGATTAGGCATTAAGGGTACCGATGCTAAAGGATGGGTGAAGGTCACTGTTGCTGGAATATTGGAAGAAAGACCCACTAGAGGACGAGAAGCAGGAACCAACTGACTATTCGGAGGGGGTTGGCTCATAAAGGGGTATTGACCTTGGGACACAATGGAGGGCATAGATGAATTAACAGCAATATGTGGGTGCAAAGACGCATTCATTATAGCCAGGGCAGAGGACCTCTCAGAAGTAGGTTGTGGAATATTCGAGGTAACTGCGGTGTTAGGAATAGGTAAGACTATTTGAGAACTAGTCGATATGGTTGGTGGAAGAGAAAAAGGAGGCATAGGGGCACCGCCCTTCTCCGTGACTCGAGGCAAGAGAGATGATGCAAACTGCTCTACAAAGGCCTGGGATGGTTCACGAGAATAATCGTACACCTGTTGGATTGGTGGTCCTTGATCAGATATTTGAATAGACTTGTGTACTAGGTAGTCCATGAGGGCTACCGGGTTGCGATCAAGGAACGCCTGAAATTCAGGATCCCCGCGAGGAACATAGTCGGAGTCAGAAGTAGATGATATTTCTGAAGGACTAGGGGAAGCTGGACGTGATGGGGTTGCTTTGGCTTGAAAGAAAGGATTATATGACCAGGATGGGGAACCAACTAACAGCGGTCCCGAGGCAGATTTGGGTGGTGCCGAAACATCCACACTAGCGGTAATCTCGGAAGAAGAAGGAGCCAGTTGAGCCATTCTTCTAGATTGTAACCGAGTGATGACCGTCATAAACACGCAGAAAAGAAGATTGACCTAACTAATGCACAGACAATTCAAGCAGCGTAGGTGATTATCTCCTTTAAGTGTTGATGCTTTTAAGAAAGAAAATATTAGGGAAGGCTTTTTAGAACAGGAACTACTCAGATAGCCAAACTAAGGATGGTTTGGGGAATGTTTGGTGAGGAGTCCCGAAGGCACTTCAGTAAAAGACCGGTACGTGGCTTGATATAGGGGCCTACCCCCGCACTTCACACACCGCTACGATAAGGGAGTCGGG
The DNA here is from genome assembly GCA_019776745.2 of Taxus chinensis. Classification (NCBI taxonomy): domain Eukaryota; kingdom Viridiplantae; phylum Streptophyta; class Pinopsida; order Cupressales; family Taxaceae; genus Taxus; species Taxus chinensis. The sequence goes on from CM034152.1 coordinate 685,581,193, forward strand.
TGCTTTGCCAATATATACCAGAACTTCCGTGAATTTATAGCGCGGCCTGAGTACCGCGTAGGCTCTTCCTCTTGGATATCACTTCCAAGTAGGTGAGGCCAGGGAAGGAGTTTTGTTTAAATGCTTTATACCTAGTGATTTTGGCTTTGTGTGCAAGGGTGAAAAATAAAAATCAAATAGTGTCACTACCGATTTTGATCAATTTTCCAGCCTAATTAAAACTAGATTGAGAAACATGCAGAAATGACAAAGAAAAGGTTCTTTTTAAGCACTTAAAAATGAAGTGTTTGATTTCGATGAAGACAAGTCAAACAAATTCTTTCCCAAATGCAATTACATTCTTTTTAAGCACCAAAAATTGAAATGTTCGAATGTGATAGACAATCAAACAAAGAAATCCTAAAAAGGAGAAAACACCGTAAAAGAGAAATACCTGTAGATTTAGCTCTCCATGGTGTGTGGACTTCAAAAAGTGCGTTGTTGAGCTCTTCCCCTCGGACAATCCCACGAACAAGCAAAGTGCTCCGCAAGAAAAGGTTAAGCAAACAACAAACAAGACCCAGAAAGATATATCCGGATAATGGTGAAATGAAAAATTTCTATTTCAAGGAAGTAGAAAAATTTCAAGATAACGATTTCGCATAAAAAAAACAAGATTGAAATGATGAAAAGAAATGCTCAAGTAGAAATGATGAAAATTAGGGAGGAAAAAGAACCAAGCTCAAAACTAGAAAAGAGATGAACTTACCAATAAGGGACTTTGGTTAGGTCCCACCGGGCATGCCAGAATGTAGATCAAGGATTTCGCGCTTGTTACCTGTCCAAGTTAATGCACAAAACTAAACACAAAAACCCTGAAAAACTCCAATGAAATTGATACCTGATGGACAAGATCTGAAGATGTAGATGGATAAGGAGGTTGATGTAGATAAGACGGGCGCACATGAGCAATTCGCACAATAGATCCGAGTAACCTGCAAGACACCAATGCTTGACAGAAAAAGATGGCGTTAAAATATATTTGGGTGGACTACCCGAGAAGCGGGTCTGGGAAGCGATAAGCTTCCTCGGCGGATGTCAGTCCACATTTTCAATTAAGTAGAGAAGCATACATGATAAAAGATGTACATATAAGACTAGATTTTCTGATTATAGTAATGAAACCGAATTTAAACAACAGACAGAAAGCTACAGAAAACAGGAAACTATGAAATAAAGCTAGATTTATGTTACCTGTGTCCTTTTCACCTGTCTACAGGATGATCGGCGTCGATTAATAAGGATCGACGTCGAATGATGTGATCGGCGTCGACTATGAAGAATCGGCGTCGACTGTATAAGATCGGCATCGACTGTATAAGATCAGCGTCGACTGAAAGTAGATCAGTTAATCAGGGCCAGTGCAAGAAGATTCGGAAATTGGAAAGTGATGGACAGATAGTCGACGTCTGCTGGATGTGTGAAAATCGGTAAGATACTGGAATAGAGTCACCAGAGGATCGATGGATACGTGCGATGTTGATGTGATAGGAGCAGAGTAACGGTGCTCCTCTCAGGGATTGATTCAGACAGGATCCGATCTCATTTGATACACTTGATGCTAAAAGATCTCTCTTTCTTACAACCTATATCTATTTCGCGATCTGTCTCTTTGTCTCTCTCTGTTCGTGCGCGTCCTTTTTCATCGTGTGTCCTTAGAACTGAGTTTTGGACTTGTATTTATAATCGGCGCCACTCCTAAAAAATGGCGCCGACCGTATAGGTCGGCACCGATCGCGGGACAGACTCCCGAGATGGTAAAAATGATTGATTTCTAGAAATATGAGGATTACCCCAAACACGGGGAATATCCCGCTTGGGGAAGAGGAAAGAATAGGGGTGATACATGGATAGAATAAATTTGGGGTAGATAAGTGATTAGGATACATGGGAAGAGGTGTAATTAAATATTTAATATTTAATTACTCACGGGGAAGATACAATGGAGTGAATTAAACTTAGGATATGTGTTTAAATCACAAAACGGATAATATCCCAAGGGGATAGCGGTGACGTAAATGTGCCCCAGGTTACCTAAGCAGGTAAGCGAATGTGAGGGACACTAAATTGAGTAACCAATTTTAAGTTTCTACAGATAAATCTGAAATATCATAGTAAATTATAATATTAACATGAAATTGTTACAATCTCACCCATGAGGTACTTCAAGTGTTATTGACTTCACTTTCCTTTCACCAAGACTATGGGAGAAACTTTACAATTACACCTCTCGATGGCTTCTTCAACACACCTTTAACTGATGGCTTCCTTCGCACACTTCCTACAATATTTCTCACTACTTCTTTCTATGCTAAATGAGGGGGTAGCCTCTCTATTTATAGAACTTACAGGATTATCCATCTTATCTCTAAGATAGGATAAGAAATCCACTCTGACGAATCATATTCCATACCTTAACTCTTATCTGTACATGTAAGCTTATCTCTTAAGATAAGATAAACCTTATCATTTTACATGGGTTCCACATTTTTAGAATTTTTACAAATAAAATACACAAAATATTTATGACCTCACTCCTTGTCCTTATTACTAATATAATATTCTAATTCCTAATCATGTAGACCCTACTTCTCTAATTACCCAAACTTTGACATTTTAACATTACTGGACCACTTACGACAACTATTTACTTTTTACCACAACATTCCTATTGTACTTTTGACTATTTCCGTACTTTACATTATTGGCGGCGTCGTACTGGCAGCGCCGTTATCTTCTATTGGATGCTACTACTAATTATACTTAACAACATCCCATTCCTAATACAGACATTAATGAAATAGAAATTATGGAGGAAAATTTTAGTGTCGACATCTTCCCCCTTCCTAGCTTCTACTCCGTCCTTGGAGTAGACTATTCTGGTGCTTGGAAAATCTTCAACTTGTCATGGTTGAACCATTTCGTAATGGGAGTGCCATCCAATTCCTCCAGTCGGTACGTACCATTTTCATGCACAGCTGCTACTTTGTAGGGTCCCATCCATTTTGGAAGAAATTTTCTCTGTCTTCTTTTTTTGTATCTGGAATCACATACTAGAACCAAGTAATTCACATGAAATGGAGACCACCGGATATTTTGATCAAAGTATTCCTTCTGCTTCATTTTCTTCTTATAGTTTGCATCCTTAGCTATTTCCCTCATTTCCTTTAGCAAATGAAGATGTACAAACATTTCTTTTACTGAATCACTTTCATCCATTCTTTCATTTTCCATTACTCTGACTATGGGAATATCAAACTCAATAGGAAGAACTGGATCAATGCCATAAGCCAACTGAAATGGGGAGTATCCTGTTGCTGACTTTGATGTTTCCCTATATGCTCACAATGCTGCATGAATCCTCTTATCCCATTTATGTACCTGCAAGGCTGCATCTTTTGCTAGAATTTGACACAACACAAAATTTGTTCGTTCCACCTGTCCATTTGTGCTTGGCTTGTATGTTGTTTCCTTCCTGTGCTTAATAGAAAACTTATTGACTAGGGCTTTTACCACCTCATTAATGAAGTGGCTTCCTTGATCTGTTACAATTTCTAATGGACAACCGAATCTGGTGACAATACGTTCATATATGAACCTTGCCACTTCATCCATGGAAGCTGTTTTCAATGGCCTAGCTTCAACCCACTTGGTTAAATAATCTATGGCAACTACAATATACTTATTTTGGCGTGAGGTAGTTGGAATTGGACATACAATGTCTATTCCCCACTTTTCAAAGGGACCAAGTGGAAGAATAGGGCATAATGGAGCTGATGAAGTCTTACGGTTACCATGTGTTTGACAAATATCACATGTCTTGCAATAATTATAACACTCTTTAAAAAGAGTGGGCCATTGATAACCTGCATCCAAGATCCTTCTTCTTGTAAGTTTTCTAGAGAAGTTCCCTCCACATGTACCATTGTGGAATTCTTCTAGCAGTTCCTTCCCTTGATCACGTCCAACTGCCCTCTTGTACTGTCCATCAGGCCTATTCGAAATAATACTCCATGTAGAATAGAATATGGACGACTAGCTTGAGTAATATTTCTCTTAGTCTTTGCATTAGCACCATCAGGAAACTTGAATTCATTCAGATAATTCCAAATATCTATGTATTCACTAGGGATTGTGTCAAGGGATAACAATGCTGCATCGGGGAAATCATCATCATCACAAGATGATCCTAAACCATCATAGGCTCGAGAGAGTGCATCTGCATTGACATGCTTCTTTCCTGGCCTATCTATAATATCAAATTCAAATTCTTGTAGAAAAATTATCCATCTTTCTATCCTCCCTGATGGGTTAGGCTTATTTACAATATATTTTAGAGCCTGATGATCTGTTACAACTAGAAATTTTTTCCCTAGCAAGTAATTCCTAAACTTCTTTACAGCAAAAATGATAGCCAGAGCCTCTTTTTCAGTTACAGTATAATTTACCTCAGCACTGCTCATTTGTCTGCTCCCAAAGTAAATTGGATGTTCATTCCCATTTTCATCCTTTTGGCTCAAAGTACTTCCTAGTGCTGCATCTGAGGCATCAGTGTACACAATGAATGGCTTGCTCCAATCTGGATTCTTTAAAACAGGTGAAGACACCAGGGCTTCCTTCAGTTGTCCAGAAGCTTCATGCGCCTTATTTCCTGGTTCATAAGTAACATCCTTCTTCAAGAACTGGGTTAGTGGCTGTGCAATCTTTGAGAAATTCTTGATGAACCTTCTATAGTACCCCACATGGCCTAAAAAAGATCTCAACTTACTTCTATTCATAGGAAATGGTAACTCTTTGATTTTTGAAACTTTATCAGGATCAGTACCAATACCATCTCTAGATACAACATGCCCTAACAAAACACCTTTATAACATCCAAAGACACACTTTGTAGGGTTTAGTGAGGCTTGTGCTTCATCTAACCTTTGAAATGCTTCTCCATCTGGTGCAGGTGGTCCAACTTGCTCCCATAGATGCAAAAATCATCCAGAAATACTCTGATGAAGGTCCCAATGTAGGGTTCGAACACCCTATTCATTGGAATGTTGCTGGAGCATTACACAACCCAAAAGGCATAACTCTATAAGCAAACGTTCCCCAAGGAGTGGTTGGTCTTCAGCTGATCTTTCTCTGCTATACGAACTTGGTTGTAGCTAACTATATCCATAGAGCAAAACTATAGCACTCCTGATGCCAGCTACTTCATCCAAGATCTGATCTGAAAATGGAAGAGGGTAATCCTTCTTTGTTGCCTTATTGAGCTTCCTGTAATCAACACAAATGCGTAGCTTCCCATTCTTTTTTATTGAGATCACAATGGGAGAAACCCATTCTGAATTCTCCACCAAATATGAATCCTGCATCAAGCAACTTATCTATTTCTTCTTTTACAGTCTTGGAAAAATTAGGATTCATTCTATATGGCATTTGCTTTATGGGCTTAGCACCATCTACCAGCTCAATACAATGTTCTACCCAACTTACTTGACGGAGTTTCTTGTAATCAAAAGTGAATAGGTGTATGTACCTCGAAAGAGCTGATTCCTTCTCACTCTCCATCACAGCATCACCAATCTTTATTTGTTGGAGACGATCATCAACTTCTTCTTCAGAGAATTTTATGGGGTCATGAGTTGGTGTGACTGGAAGGATATCCATGACTGAAACATCAACCTCACTTTCTTCATCTTCAGTGTCCACTTCACTAGTACTAGAGTAATCAGAGGATGTCCAATCATCAGTTTCATCACTTGAATCCACAGGTTCTGCCTTATGATGTTGAGGGATCACGTTTATCTTCACCCTCTCTCTACCACGTCCAAGTGTCATGAAAACTTCATTCTAGTAGTTTCTTGCATGAACTCTCCTTAGCCATGGTATTCCTAGTAGCATTGGGTACGTAACAGTACCATTTTTCATCACCTGAAAGTCTACCACACATACAACACCCATAACAGATATTGCCACATTTGAAACTACACCTTCTGGTTTAGTTTTACCTTTATTTAATGACCTTAACATAAGTCTTGAAGGGCAATCAATTTTTAAACCCAACATATTCATTACAGACTCGGTCATTACATTAACTGCAGCACCTCCATCAACTAAGACATCATGAATTGAAATACCATTACATAATACCTCATCTTGTGGAGCATAGGGATCCGCCTCTGCCTCCAAAACAGGGACCTCAACCTCCTTCCTTCGTCGAGCATTGAGTCCACTTCGCAACTCCCACCTCTTCTCAGAAGACATAGCCAAGAGTTGACCATATGTAATATTTGTAGGCCTTTTGGACAGATCTTCCAAGATGGAGTATGGTCCTTGCCCCTGTGAAATCAAAAAATCCTGCACACCCAACTTTCTTCTCCTATGTTTCTTACTAGTTTCTCCTTTCATCTTCTTAGGATCATTTCCATCTTGATTATCTTTTTCTTTCTTTCTTTTTGTTACAAACACATCTACTTCATTATTTCTACTCTTATCTACTACATCAAAAGAATTCACAGGTGCTTTTCCTTTATCATTATCTCCTTTACCAGATGTAGAAGCTCTATCTGGACAATTATACTTATAATGACCCTTTTTATAACAACCATAACATACAACTTCAGAAATATTTCTTTTTGGACCTCTATCTCCTCCCTGAGAACTAAATTCTTTTCCTTGAAGAAGATTAATAGTTAACTGACCCATCTTTTTGAGCAGATCTTCATACTCAGTAGATGTACTAGGAGAAATATTTGTGCTCACCGGGAGTGGTTGTGGATTCTGGACCAAAGGTGCTGGTGTAGGCTCTACTTTAGCAACAATTTCTTTGGGCTCCTCTTCCATGCTTTCTTCTTGCCTTCTTGCAATCTCCTTTGCTTGTTCAATGGTAGCTGGGCGGTCATACTTCACTCGTTGTCTGATCTCTGGCTTCATCCCAAGAATGAAGTGCTTACATAGGAGATTATCCACGCCATTCATCAACCCATCCGCTAATCCTTCCTTCCGGATCTAGGCATCGAGCTTCCTCCTTAGCTCTAGAACACGAGCATGATAATCCCTTATCTTCTCCTTCTCTCCTCGGGATAGCTTTGTGATCTCGATCATGAGATCTGCATATTTCTGTTGTTCACCAAATTCTTCAAGAAAACTTTCAGTTAATAAATCCCATGAATTTTTCACATTTTCACCTAGTGTTTCAAACCACCTAAGTGCTGAACCATCCAAAAAGGTAGGAAAAAATTCAGTCCATTGTTCCCTTCTTATAAGGCCATTACAAATACAAGATCGTTTAAACTCTTGAATGAAAGAGGAAGCATCTTCATTAGATTGGGCTGAAAAAACAGGAATCTTCCCCATTTTCAAAAGTAACCACCGTAAAATACCAACCCACAAGTGCAATCAACAAGACTTATGTGCACAAATAATTGGAATCACTGTAATAGAAAGTGACTTTACACATTTCTACAGTAAAATAGAAATGACCACGGTAACTATGGTAAAACTTGACTTACTACGGTAAAAACTGACTTTACTGTGGTAAACACTATTCACAATAAAAAGTGAAGTTACTGCTGGTAAATACTATTCACGAAAAAGTGAAGTTACTGCGGTAAATACTATTCACGGTAAAAAGTGACTTTACTGTGATAAATACTATTCACAGCAAAAATGACTTTACCATGGTAACTACTATTCACGGTAAAAATGAATTTACCATGGTAATTACTATGCATAGTAAAAATAAGGTTACCCTCCAATTGGATTTTGACTACGTGGGAATATCTCTCCAAAAAATATACCAACGAGGAATGGTCCCGGCAACGGAACCAAAATGTCATCACCAATCCGGCACTATGATAATTCTTCATCGGGAACTCCTCATGCTATGATTATTTACTAATGCACAGCCTTTAGTTTGGTGGATGTAATCTGGAAACACAACAACAAACATAACACAAGAATACCATAGACTATGATAAGAAGGAATGATGATAAATCTGAAATATCAGAGTAAATTATAATATTAACATGAAATTGTTACAATCTCACCCATGAGGTACTTCAAGTGTTATTGACTTCACTTGCCTTTCACCAAGACTATGGGAGAAACTTTACAATTACACCTCTTAATGGCTTCTTCAACACACCTTTAAACTGATGGCTTCCTTTGCACACTTCCTACAATATTTCTCACTACTTCCTTCTATGCTAAATGAGGGGGGTGGCCTCTTTATTTATAGACTTCTAGGCTTATCCATCTTATCTCTAAGATAGGATAAGAAATCCACTCTGACGAATCATATTCTATACCTTAACTCTTATCTGTACATGTAAGCTTATCTTTTGAGATAAGATAAACCATATCAGTTCACATGGGTTCCACATTTTTAGACTTTTTACAAATAAAATATATAAAATATTTATGACCTTACTCCTTGTCCTTATTACCAATATAATATTTATAATTCCTAATCATGTAGACCCTACTTCTCTTCTTACCCCAACTTTGACATTTTAACATTACTGGACCACTTACGACAACTATTTACTTTTTACCACAACATTCCTATTGTACTTTTGACTATTGCCGTACTATACATTATTGGTGGCATCGTACTGGCAGCGCCATTATCTTCTATCAGACGCTACTACTAATTATACTTAACAACATCCTATTCCTAATACATACATTAATGAAATAGAAATTACGGAGGAAAATTTTAGTGTCAATAGTCCTGTAGCAACCCAAAATGTCATCTAACCATATCAACTAGGATCATCTCATGCTCCCTAGCATGGCGCCCCTCTATCTATCTCAGTAGCTGAAGGCCATCTAGCTCATCATGCATCTGCTTGTATGAGGGATAACCCACATATGGTCTCCATATAATGTCCACCCTGGACAACCCCTCCAATAAACACCTGTAATACACTACATCATGTGTAGCCCTGTCTGATCGATACTCTCTAATCATGGGTATCCATCGCTTGTACCCCACCTACAGTAATCTCAGCAGAAATGCATCTTCTTAGGGCATACCCACTGAGCACACACAAATGATGTGCTCATAGGCCCAACACTGTAGTAAAAACATGCAACATAAGCTGAACCTGCGCAGACGCCCATATGCCCACAACTCTCTTTATAACTACACTAGGAATTATGGCACCCCAGAAAAGTAGGTTCAATCCATCACCATGTCATGTAACACCCCTATCAGGGAGTGGGAAACCTCCCACCCTTTGCATCCGATAGTGTGAAACAACACAGTGCCTCCATCAATAAAACAACTAGCCTCATCTCCTCTAGATAAGCTAGGTACATCCCTCCGTAACTCAGACTGGCACCATGGAATGTCATGTATACTAGTCCCTCCCCAAACCTTGTCAACATCAACTCCTCTGAGGCCTTAGAGGAGATCAATTACACTTGTGATCCGCAGTATCGGTAAGCACAGGATCCTAAACACATCCTCCAAGTTGATTGTCATCTCACCCGTCAGTAGGTGGAATCTGTTGGTCACTAAATCCCATCTATCGATGAGAGTGACCATAAGAATCAGCTGTTAGACTTCATGCCGATAACACCGGACCCCAATCAGGCCCACCTCCTCCATGTGCCACCACTCCTCAACTGTCACTATGCCTTGCACTCTAAAGAGCAGGGGTGTCACCCTGTCTCTCATCGGCAACTGATCTCTCCCCTACATCTAATTCGAACATCAAATTAATCAATCTTCATCATACCCACACTCACCCTTGGCACCTCACCTATACCCACTGTCTCACCTCTTTCTTTCTCCCCAACCTACCTTCCTATCACATTTCTATCTCCCCCTAGTCTTACCCACTCGACCTAGGGCCCTTTTGACCCCTTTTTCTCTAAAACCCAACTGGTGCCGGTTATCTCTAACTGAACCTGGTCACCCCTAAACCGGCATCCATCACTTATTTTGTGACCAATACCGGTTTGACACTACCAATGCTAGCTAACTGCAACCGACACCGGTCACTGTCACGGTGAAAACCGCAACCCCCAAACCCTCCCCTCTCAAAACACTACCTCTCCTGACCCTTCTACTCACCCTTTCTCAACTACACTTCCCCTTAACCACATCCCACCCCCTATTCACCCACTTACCAATTTCCCATCTCCTATTCTACCCAATTCACCCTCCCACATTTCAATTTTCATTTCCCCCCGAGAAAAACCCAAATTTTCACCACCCGACCTCTCACCTACATTAGCTCACAAAACACAAAAAGGGTTTGACACTTACCTCATCGTGGTACCGTCTTCATGGTGGCACATCTGGCCCCTGCACCGGTGGCCCACCTGATCCCTCTATCAACAATCTATCACCTCACCTCCAACTAATAAAATCCAACAATCTGATCTTGTGGACCCACCTCTCAACTACCAATCACCTACCGTTCAACTTGCCAACTCAACTTTCCGTTCCATCTAGACACTTTTTAACCTTCTCTCTCTCTCCTGTCATTTTCCTCTATTTCACATAGGACAAATGATTCCGAAAAACATAGAATTTTTCTTTTTTATAACATCCTCGACCTAACCTACGCCGGTTTTAACTTCACTAGCATCGGTTACATGCCCTACCTTACCATGGTCAGTTAACCTATACTGGCAACAGTTACCCTTGACCGGCATTGATCACCCTCTCTTCCACATTGCCCACACTTTCACCCTATTGCCCTGCCTGTCACTCTTTGTTTTCTCTCACCCAATGCTTACCCGGACCATTCACCTCATGCTCTGGACCTCATCATTTGCTACCTAACCTCGTCCTCATTTGGGGACTTGTTATTTTACCCATACCTCGGCCCTATACATGTTGTGACCTGGATACTTCAACTTGGACCATCTCTAATGACCTTTTACCCCATGTGTTTGCTATACCTTGTGACACTATTACCTACGTTGTTGACCTAATGACCTTACCTTGCCTCTTGTCGTGACCGTTTATCCTAACCCAACCTTTGGTGTACTAGAACATACCTAAACATTCCTGCACCTAACCTGCGTCATTTTTTCTGACCATATCCTATACCTTGGATACTAGAATCACCTGAACCTTGTTTGGATAAACCTATCAACCTTAGAAAATGTAGAGTTTTCCTGCTCTTCAACTTGGTACTGTGCTGTAGTTTATACATGTGCGTGCATTTTACTGTTACTACCTTTGACCCTAACCCATTACCTAGATTACATGATTAGACCTTTACCCCTTTTTACCCCTGTTTCCCACCTTCCTCTTCATCACACTCACCTTTTATCAAACCACTCACTGATTCTTCCTTCTGCCTCATCAGTTCTAGTTTGAGGGGGATCACCTTAACCCACACATGGGGCAACCACATCTTATTTTTGTCAGCGTTGTTTACCAATACAAGCTATGCAACAAAAAGGGGAAAAATGTAGACACCAAAATTGGGTCACACTCCCCTTTGGTCCTTCGTCAAATAAACACCTTGAACATACTCACTTAACCATGGCCCCTTTCATCCCACACTAATATTAATTTATTTAATTTAATTAAATTAATTCATTATCCTCACAATATTTATTATTTAAATATTCTAATTGGGATAATGCCCACATATCCACCTCATCCAACCACCTCACCCTAAGACCTATTTTTAGTAAGTTGCCATAACTAACTAAGACTTACCTAAACCCTAAAAATTAATGCCTACATTCCCTCTTACCACATTCCCACCCGTTAGAAGGAAGCTTCCATGCTAATCCACAAAGTAAATGAAACGAGATCCCAGAAAATCGAGAGGATCTGCCCATTTTAGTAAACCTAGGAAATCCTGCCATAACTGATGCCAGTTACCCTTAACCACCACCGGTTAAGTAGGAACCACCTTCGGTTACCATTAAACCCCAAAAATAACCTTATTTTGAGGTTGGAACATTTTTGAGAGATACTCACATCTTTTGAGAACAAGTGACGAAACTAGAGCTGCATGCAAACAAAACCAAAATTAGTATACACATCAGAGCATCTATAGCCAATACATGAAGCAATCACACAACCATCTGCCTTCATGGGAGCATCCGGGAAACACCAACACTACACCAAATTCATTCCATTTGATCACCCACCATTTCCAACAAGGCATCAATCCCGTACAAATAGTAAGTTTTTTTAACCAGCACTGATCTATTTATCGTTTGGTAGATCCTTTTAAATCTGTTAGTTAGCTTTTTCTCTCATTTCCATTCCCCCATCATCTACCTCCATGTAAACTTGACCATATTTTTATCCATACCCTTGCACTGCCCATACCTGGATCTTAATCATTCCTGTGCATATCAAGGATCCACATAAATCTTGCCATTTCCCTTCCATCTTCATCTAATGTCAAATCTATCACTGAGCCAAGTTTTATTAAGTTTCCTGTACCCTGACCATACTAACACCAGTTACCCACAACCATCACTGGTTAGCTTAAACCGATACTGGTCATACTAGACCGACGTTGGTCTTTGTGTCTTTTACTAAAAACCAAGAACAGAGCTCCTAAACTTCCACCAAATACCCAAAACCACCTAGAATCTCACTCTGACCAATACCAATGCCTTGATAGTGACCTTTACCTTCAGATTCAATCATAGCGTAACCTGTTGTGAATGAATTTGCTTATTGTAGATGAATGAGATACCTAAATCATTTTAACTACAATAGGATTTCCTTTATTTCTCGCATTAATTTTCTTTAAACAATGGATTGACAACTGTCTAGGAAGTATCACACTTCCTAGATCTAGCATACGCTAGGCAGTCTGCTGCAGAGATTGTTTAACTTTTATTTGGTGGTATTGTTTTCCATTTCAAGTAGTTCCTTCAAGAAAAATGGAAGCTCTCATGATCAGCTGTTCATTCAGAAGTCATACGCGCGCAACAACCTATAACCAACATTTTAATAGGTATTCCACCTAGCCCATTACCCTTATCTTTTTCGTCAACATTCAAAGAAATGCTCCAGAATCTAGTGAAACATAATCATAGAAAAAGAAAATTGAGCTCGAATAGATCATGACTAATCCTAGAATGGCTCTGGAAGCATTGATGGACATGTGAATTTCTTAGGATCTAGTAGGGTCTGTCATTTTTGTTCAGACAACACAAGGTTCAAGAGATTTCGTGCTAAGAGAGAATAAGATGTTGAATAAGATTACCCTACTGGGAGGGAACTATGAAACATGAGTGAAAAATGTCTGAATGTTCTTTTCCTTTTATTATCCTTAATTTTTGCATGTGTATATATTTATTTATCATGGGAAGGGGCCCTTATATAATCCCATTTTGTTCCTTATTCAAAATGCAAGAAGCACAAAAATATCAATAGTTTACATGCTTATCAAATGTATGTAAAAATTTTTCTAAGTCAATATGAAATTACTGCATTCTTTCACTTTAAAATTGAAATAAGGAAACAATAAAGTTCAGAATAAAAATTACATCCAATGTAACATAAATATTATTTTAAAGCATAAGTTTAAAGGAGTATGAAAAGATAATACAACTTAAGAAACAACACACTTAAGCATGTTCATCATATTTTGTATCTTCATTCTTTTCCTCCTCATATTACATTTCTACATCTTGTTCTTCTGGTAACCTTGCCACATATGCATCATACCTCTGGAACAACTCATTTACCTTGTCCTCATCTTATCCAGTATGGTGCTGGAAGATTAGTGTTTTCCTAGCTATTGCATCAATGCAATGGCCAATTTTCTGTTTGTACTCTAGTGGCTTGGCCTTTAACTCCATAATTTTTTTTTTAATCATTTTCATTGTTTTATTGTTTGCATAGGAGAAATAATCCCCCTGAATATTATTTTCAAAAGAGTTAAATAATAAGTAAATTTTCAGGTCCGTGTAACTCTTTTTGAACTTATTAGCTATCATATATTCTAACTTCAATTCAATAGCATCAAGAGTGTCATCAACCTAATTTCTCTTCTTTTCAAGCTTCTCCTTGATCCCATTCAACGTTTCTATTATGATTTTTGATAATTCTTCTATGGCATGTTGGCTTCCTTTGAATTCCATTAGCAAAATGTTTTCTTGCTCAACCAATTCATCACTTAGCTAGGTTATGTGGTCTAATTTAGGAATAATTCCTTCAAAGTAGAAAATATTTTTGTCACACTGTTCAATTATTTCATCAATTTCATTGAGTCTGTTCTTGAGTTCTTCCTATTTTGATTTGGCTTCTACAATTTCTTCTTTTCCCTTTTTGGTTGACTTTTCATTCCATCTATCCACCGCCTGGACCTTCTTAACAACTTTATTAATCCTTTCCATTCTCTCATGGGTATCTATAGAGGCATTTTTCTGATCTTGACTAGGTTGGCCAATCAATTATTGCGAACTATAACTCAAGGCTTTAACCTATTCTTGTAACTACCTTTTAGTCATCTTATCTTCATCCACCTTTTGAAAAAGGACATTCACTTCCTTAGATACTCCTTGTTTTAGTTTGTCTCTTGAGGGTTTTCCTAAGGGAATGATCAAAACATTATAATCATTGGATGTTATATATTATCTAGTTTTTCCTTTAAAGGGATTGTTATTTCTAAAGTCTTGGCTCCTGATGAATCAGTGTGGGTTTTGGTGATAGTCCTAGCTGTTTTCAAGGCTCTTACTGCCTTTATAAAAGACAGAGTAGTAAGGTCAATAACTTGAACAGGGAGGACCTCCTTTTCCTAATTCAAAATTAATTCACCAATCCATCCTTTTTCCAAACTTGTTCTAGCCTTTTCGTCTCTTGATTCCTATTGGGGTTTCTTAGGGACAACCATCTATTGTTTGAACACCCCTTCTTAATTCTGATCTAGTGATTTTTTATGTTCTTAATCATTTATTTCGATATCCACTTTGCTACTCTCACATTGTGTTGATAATTCCTTCAAATGTTCTTTTCCTTGGTCTAGAACCTAAGATTGATCATTTTTTCTTGATTTTTGTCAGTCGTCAAAGGAGATTCCTTTCTTATTTCTCTAATTGATGTAATATTGGACCCAATTTCTCCTCTAACATTTCCTTGTACTAATGACTATCTTATAGGCTCTTCCTTCCCCAAAGTGTGCTAAGATGGCATCCTACCCTCCTCATGTTCTAATGATGCATCTGGTAATGACATGGTAGGTTGTTACTTTGAAGCCAACTTTATGTTTCCATCTAGAGGATATATGTCACTATAAGAAACAATTTTCTTTCCAAAAATTGCAGCTTGTGCCACTTCTACTTTCTCTTCAAAGGAAAATTTTTCTTCTTGAGAAAGTTCATCAATTTTAGTAATTTTAACAGAAAGGCAAACAATCTCTTCCATTAACATCTCTGCATTAACATCTTCTCTACCAAGAAATTCTGGTTTTTTTATTCTGAAACCACTTGTCCTGTAGAAAGAGATTCAATTGCTTGGATTTTATATTTACTGGTTAATGAATGAGTATTCCTTTCCAATTCCTTTTTTGTTTGTAGGTAATTTATTGGTGTCATTAACAGTTCACTCATAGATAATTTAAGTTCCTCCAACATATAAAATCCCTTACCACTATCAACATACATCACATCTCTAGCATTCGTACAATGTTCCAAATGAAGGCATAATTATATCCCTAACATGTTGGGAATTAGATGTTTTCATACCTAGATTTAAAAATTGGATGCCAACTGAACTAATTATAAAATTTTCCTGGGTCACTTGATCTTCAGTTCCTTTCATTGTTGTTTCCTCCATAGACCTAGGTGGGAATAGAGGCTCTGATTATTCCACTCATGGCAGTGCTGTAGCATGTTGTGCTTGAAAAACATCATTCCTTTCAAAATGAGGAGGATCAATTACCACATCTCTATGCTTTTGATTTTTGGGTGTGTGGGCACCTACTCTAACCAAAACAAGAATATGAGCAGCCTTTTGTTTCTTGTGTTCCTCTTCACTCCTCTTTATGTAGCTTAGACTCAGTATGACCACTTGTTATAGCTCCACTTATTAGTTTCTCAACATTATGTTTTTTTGGTGAAACACCTGAGAAAACAAAATGGGATACCAAACCCTTACTCTTTTCTTAGATTGGCATTGCAAAAGTAATTGGGGTGCTCTCCATAGATTTTAAGATTATTTCTTCAGTCTTTTGTCTGAGAACTGACATAGAAGTACTAGTCCCATTGGTGGCTGAAATCCACTCATCTATGAGTTCAGAAGTGGTCCTTTTTTAGGGAAACTGAGGGGATTTTCCTCCCAAAGGGTCAATTCTATCTTCACCTTCCCTTAGGTGTGGAATATCATCACTTAAGTTTCCTAAACTCCTAATGTTGTTTAAGATTATTGTATTCTGAATTAACAAGTCAATGTTATTTTGGTTTAACCAATTCATACTCCCCCTCATTACATCAATTATCCTTGTATAAAAATCATCATATTCTATCTCATTCCAAACTAGAGGGGTTATATTTTTTCCTTAGACCTCCTAATAAATGTAATACTTACTCACTATGAGAGGATCATCTACAATTCCCTCTAAGATAACTGCAGTTTTGAAGTCTATTATTTTTTTAAGGGTCATTCTAGAGAAATCCATTAATCTGACCTCTTCTTCATCCCTACAATTCATCCAATAATCTTTAAAATGAGTCTCATGTCAAAAGTATTTGCAATGTTATTGAATACCCATCTGATTTCATAATTGGCCCTTGCCTCAAATTTTTCCATGTAAAAATTTTGCATTTCATCCTCAATCAACATGGCTTCTATGATGGAAGGGCATGAATACCTTCCAATTCTAATGAAGAATTTGATATTTGTCTCATGTCTTTCGAAAATCAATTTGTGCATATCTAGGAAATTTACAATGTTTTCACTCAAAACCACTAACCCTTATGTATGCGAATTTTTTGTGTTGAATGAAGTAACACCCATACTCCAAAATCACTTGCATGGTTTGTTCATAAATTATATATTTCCCCCATTGTAGTTTGAAAAGGAAAATAATTCATGTAAAAAAAGCATCACTAAACAACCGCACATTTCCCCTTGAGTTGATGAAAAATTTCATGCATTTAACATTGTTTAAAATCAGCAAGTGGTAACAGCCCTGAGAAATTTCTAAGCCCTATAAAGTTGTAAATTAGGTATGTAATCATGTAGAACTCAAATTCTGAAGTGTCATCCATCTCAATTTTCACTGCTAAAGTAACCACGTGGCCATGGAGTGATTCTTGAATAAATTTGGCACAAAAAATGCTCGCTTTCCTTTTCAAAATTACCCACATGTAGGTATTCATCCACTCCTTGAATTAATTTTTGGATTTCAGATCTGTCATTCGAGTCAATAACACAATAATATCTTCAACCTCTTCAACATAATGTGCCCTAAATAGCCTTTTAGGGATTATAGTTGTTGCCTTTTTCTCCATGAGGATCCATTTTGTATTTATGGTATTGGTATAGTCCTTTTTCTTTTCTTGGTAATCCCGTAAAACTAATTTAATACCAATGGTGATTGGGTTTGTGATCACAAGAAATTTAAGCATTATTCTATTGGCCACATGTGTCAATGTTAACACTACATCATCATTCCCATCTAATACTTCCCTTTTTTCAGGATCATAATTCATATCAAAATGCGACACCAATTCTGGGAAATGAACCGATGGTTGGATAACACCAACTAGAGCAATGCAGCTATCTTGAATTTCCTTTAGGGATTCACTCTTATGAGGGCTATTTAGTTTATGAAGAAATTCATTTAGATCAACACTCATTAGGACTATGTCTATTATTTTTGTCTAAATCATTCGTGACCCCTAACGCAACCGAGAATGCAGATGGCATGGTATTCATCTTCAAAAACCCTAACTTTACTTCAAACTGACTTTCCAATGAAAGAGAAACACAAGAATTTATAGTTCTTACCAATTGTCCCGCGAGTGCCTCAACAGTTTAAATCCAAATTGACAAACTTTTCATTCCTCTATTTCTTAATTTAATCTCCACAGTTAAACTCACGATATTTCTCGATGAAAATCACCGATAATAGAAAAAAATTCTAGCAAATTGGTATTAAAAGATGAAGAAATTTGTAGACTTTAAACTTTCCTTGATTTGCATAGAAGCATTGATGGTGGAAGAAATTAATGCATTCTATTATAGCCGTTCATTCCACATTTCTTGATTTTTAAAGTGAAGCATCCATGTGGAAAAGACTTTCGCTAACGCAGGATTGGGGACACTTTTTGTATTTTTGCAATGTTTTAAAACTTATACACTTTTGGCTATTTTGACCCATGCATCCGCTTTTGAATTTCAACACGGGGTTGAAATGTGGTCGCATTTGGGTGATAGAGGAGTTGCGGGAGTTTTCTGTAATTTTATTCATTTTCTAATTCAAAACCAAAAGTTTCAAAGTTCTTCGATGACCTGCATCCCCTCTTATTGCATGAAAGGAGCCACGTGTCCTTTTCGAGTCTTGGCAGCTTTTTTATACTTTTACACTTTTCTCCTTAGTGTGTAAAAATACAAATATGCACCGCTTCCCCGCATCCAATCAGTTTGTGACAAATGTACACCATCGGATGCGAATTTTGAAATTGTTTGTGCCCCTTTATAATTACGAATATTTGAAGAATATTCATTGGGTCACGAGGCCAATTTTGAATATTGTGAATGCAATAGAAAGCTACAAGTTTGTAAGTTAGACCCGCCATACCAAATTCAATTAGGAACTTCCATGTACCAATGGGTGATGGGACAAAAAATGAAAGTATAGACATGACCAAGGAACATTTTACAAAAGGTGATCTTTTAGATTTTAGACCTAAAATACAATTGGTTTCCCGAAAGAATTTTCAAAATAGTACACATCCAAACATTATCCTCGACTGAAAAGAGGAAAGATAAATCCACATACAGGAGAACCAGAAGATCAACTCGCACCACCATGAGAGATTAGAAAATATAAAAAAATGATGAAGGAAAAGCTTGAACAAATAAGGGTGAGATTAATTTGAGCACCAACACCAGCTCCAACTTGGGGATGGGCACTCCTTACGAGTGCCTCAAGAACAAACCATGGTATAAATACTAGCATACCTTGTGCCAAAAATCTATTGGGATATGGAGTAAAGAACTAACACACTAGGTTAAATGACAACAACCTACTTTCCATAAAATAAACCCATAAAACTAAAACAAATCGGTCACCAAATACCAGGATAGACAAAGACAAAAACCAAAAAAAAACAAGCGAAAAAATAGAAAAAATGTACACTATACAATATTACATACCTCAATTCTGTGGGTTTTACCCCATATTCAGGAAAGAGCATAAGCTCAATAAGATTCAAATCAACATATACAAAATGCAACAAATTACAAATATAAAGGAGTTTAATTCTAACTCTTGTAACAATTCCTCAAACTACTAACACTAAATTAGGTAGGTTGTTCTAACAACCTTTATTCTCTCCATCCTATTTTATCTCTTAAAACTCAACGTGAGTTGAATAATCAACTCACTTACAATAATAATTTATTTAATATGCTCCACATATTAAATACACACACACTAATTAAAAATAACCATGTTAGGACTAATTCTTAACATTCCCCCACTTAGTTATAACATGGGGTAAGGAACTCTTTGGAGCTGCATGATGACGGTTGGCCTTGGTCGAACATCGCCTCCATCTTCTGAGACATTGTGATTGATCGATGTTGAGAAATTTTGTATATTCCCCCTTAATAAAAATTACCTATGGATGTCGGCTTCTACCGAAAATGCATCCATACACAAGTAATAATCTCCCCATAAAAATTTCAATTGAAATTTCATAAAGAAATTTGACTTCTACCTATTTAATATATAATTACATAAAAAAATTAAGGGTAAAAAAATCTCGTAGTTTGTTAAACAAACCGATTTATAGTTTTGATTGGCATAGTCTTCACAGTCTTCATCAAGTAGTGGTCGTCGAGGATTGATCTCTATGAGGTCGATGCAAGCCTATCACCAATGATTGCAGAGTTCATGCCACACATATCTAAATGGAGATTTCACCAACTTCGCTCACCATACATGCACAATTGGTGAGGTGAACAAGAGATGAAGAGCAAGTGTTTCTATGGAGTAAACCCTTAACACATGGAGCTTGTGCATTCGGAAATAAAAGAGGACCCTCGCCAATCAAATCCAGATTGAGATGCCACACTAAGATCCAATGCTGTAATATCATACGTAGATTTGATTTCAAATGTCGATCTAAGATTAACAATGCATGTTCAAGCTAGGATTGTTTGTTAAATGCTTCTCCATATTTCCCAAACGTTACATCCACGTAGATCTGAGATTTAATTTTTCATTCACACGAACATTTCCACACAAATGAATATTAGACGTCTAGCCTAGCTGGACAAAAATAGATAGAGCCATGGCAAACCAATATAAAATAATATTCTACAGAAAATCCACATGCAAAGCATGCAATGTCAAATCCAATCTTTAATTAGATTTACAAAATAATTTTCTATGTTTATTTTTTCATTAATTTCTTTATGCAGATCTGCATTGAACACCTCTTTTTGACTGCGAACAGCTCCTTATGTTTGCAGAATTTCTATAAACCATTTCTAGGTTTTGTTCTGCACTGAAACAGATTTCCAAAACATATAAAAACTTTGAATTCCATTGAGAAATGAAAAAGATATTCAAATTTTCGCGAGGATGTTTCAAACAATTTTCTGTTTTTTTTTTCTATTTTTTAAAGAATGTAGACAATGAAGAAAATGGGTGAAAAACTATGGAAATACTGAACAGAGTGGAAGAGGAAGATGATGTAGATAATTGATGCCTGCCAAATGGGTTCACACGAGGTCCGCTTTGCTACATCGCTGACAGATTACAAGAAGGGTGGATGAACCAACAATGGGGTTTGCACGAGGTCCGCTATGCATATCCATTACTCGCATGTTTTGACATCACAACAAATGGATGACACATACAAAATAGAAAATGGGTTTACACGAGGTCCGCTCTGCTTGCCCATTTCCATTACCTAACTTGACAAACACACCATGGGTGAGGTGAAAAATAGAGAGGTCTCTTTCGAGAACCTGCTCTGATACCAAATGTGGGTTTTACCCCATATTCAGGAAAGAGCATAAGCTCAATAAGATTCAAATCAACATATACAAAATGTAACAAATTACAAATATAAAGGAGTTTAATTCTAACTCCTGTAACAATTCCTCAAACTACTAACACTAAACTAGGTAGGTTGCTCTAACAACCTTTATTCTCTCCATCCTATTTTATCTCTTAAAACTCAACGTGAGTTGAATAATCAACTCACTTACAATAATAATTTATTTAATATGCTCCACATATTAAATACACACACACTAATTAAAAATAACCATGTTAGGACTAATTCTTAACAAATTTGAGAGATCAATCAAGAAATTGTTTCAAGTACCTATCATTAATAGGAAACTCAAGTAATTCTCCATGTAGATCCTTTATAAATAAAGTATGCTCACCAATTCTTATGTCAATGGAATAAGGACCCATCCATAATGCATCAAATTTTCCAATTTTTCCCTTATGCTCATGTTTGCTATCCCATAGTAATACAAGATCTCCCAAACTAAAAACTCTAGGAGTTACCTTTTTATCAAATAATATTTTCAGATTTTCCCTGAACTTAAAATTTATATGGTGGGAGTCTCTTCTTTCTTCATCCATTTCAACAATTTGATTTATTCTTGCATCATAAGGGATGACTTCTTGATCCTCAAGTTGTTGAATAAATTGGTAAGAAGATAATTGCATATGCAACGAAGGAGGGTTTGAGTTCCATATACGAATTCAAAAGGGTTAATTCAAGTATCTCTCTTAGTAGTGATTATATCATCCCAAACAACAAACTTCA
The DNA here is from genome assembly GCA_019776745.2 of Taxus chinensis. Lineage (NCBI taxonomy): Eukaryota > Viridiplantae > Streptophyta > Pinopsida > Cupressales > Taxaceae > Taxus > Taxus chinensis. The sequence continues at coordinate 685,603,193 of CM034152.1, forward strand.
ATTATTCACCCCATTTTTGTTTATTTATCTCCAATGTACTTATGATTATCTTTAAAAAAATTATTTCTTGACTCGGCTTGTCCCTTACCATGGGGATTGTAATTTTATGCATATGTGAGATTTATTCCATACTCCTGACACATGGCCACTAAGGGTTTAGTTCGAAAAATCATAATATTTTCAGCAATTATTCAGGCAGGCACTCCAAAACTACAAATTATGTAATTTAAGATAAAATATATAAGAATTTTATGGGTTACTTTGTTAGTAAGGATTGCCTCAACCCATTTGGTGAAGTAATCAGTAGCCACGAATATCTATATATGGTCTACACTTGAAGGTTCTGAAATTTCTCCAACGGATTCCATACCCCACTTCTTAAAAGGGGCTTCAATTGATATTGGTTGTAAAGGGAGAGCTCCTAAAGATTTCAATCTTCCTAAAAATCATTGACAACTTTCACATTTTCTTAATAACAAAGTTGTATATTTACAAAGTGTAGCCAACCAATAACCAGCCCTTAAGATCTTGTGGGAAGTTACTCTTCTAGAAAAATTCTCCCAACAAACCCCTCCATGAAAATCTGCAATTAATTTAGGGGATTCATCCTCAATAATGCATATTAGGAGGACTCCTTCAAGATTATTCCATGCCAATCCATAATCAATGATAATATATTTTTGGGAAGCTACCCTAAGTTCCCTCTTTTGGTTTTTACTTAATTTTCCATGACATTCCAAATGTTTAAGATAAAATATGATGTCCTTATACCATTACGAATGGTTCAATTTTTCATAGACATTCATATCTCTTTCCTCAACTTCATTTATCTCCATTACTTGCAGATTTCTCTCTGCCATTAACTTCGCCAACCCTAATACCATGACTAACTTGGTGGTCTGAATATCCATGTCATATTCTTGTAATTTGTTTCCCCATTGACATCTTTTACTTGAGATCTCCATTTCTGACAAGATTTCCTTGACCATAGTATGGGGAGCATATGTTGTGATCTTGGAACTCAAGATATATGGTCTTAAAAATTTTATATCTCTAAAAAAAGAGAAGGCCTTATTTTCCATGATAGTATACCTCAATTCTTCCCCTTTGAGTGCTTTACTAAAGAAATAAATTGGCCTTTCATTTCCTTCTTTGTATTTTTGCAATAATAAAGATGCAATAGTGTTTTCATAAGCAAAAGAAAACATTTGAAAAGCTTTCTTGTATTCAAGAGCTTCCAAAATAGGGGCATTCTTCAATGCTTCCTTAATTCTAGTAAAATCTTGGAAAACTTCCTTCTCCCATTTGATAATTTGATCCTTTTTAGCATACTCATGATAGGGATAGTCATTTCAACAAATTTAGAAATGAATCTCCTGATGAAGTTTATCTATCCAAAGAAGGATTGAATTCCTTTCTTAGTTTTAGGTATAGGAACTTTTCTGGTAGCTTCCACCCTTTCAAGATCAATCATGAACCCTTTTTTAGATATAACATGTCCCAATAACTTCCCCTTTTGAACCCAAAGTGGAATTTTTTAGGATTCAGTGAAATTCCATATTCTCTAAACCTTAGCAGCATTTTCTCTAGATGTTGCAAGTGATCACTCCTTTTCCTTGAGAAAACAGTCACATCATCCTGATATATAGCAATAAAATCATTTATATATCCTGATAATTCTACATCCATAGCTCTTTGAAACGTAGCTCCAACATTCATCTGGCCAAATGGCATTCTCACATTTACATAAGTACCCCATGGAGTAGTGAAAGAAATTTTTATTCTTTATGACTATTTCACCACTACTTGGTTATATCCTGAGAATCCATCTAGAGTAGACAATAACTCAGAGCCAGTGAATAATTGCACCATGTTATCAATATTGGGAAGGGGATAATTATCTTTGATTGAAACCTTATTTTATTCCTAAAATCCACACACAAGCTTATATCTCCATTGTTCTTTCAAATTGGTACCAAATTTTCCACCCATGAAGAGTACCTTGTGGGTTGTATGATGTCCCCATCCCTTAAGTTATTTAATTATTCTTGCATTTTTAGGGATAGAATTGGATTGATTGGCCTTTTCTTTTTCCTGAATTTTTTGGAATTAGTTTCTAATGGTATCTCATGTTAGAAGAGATCCTCTCTATATGCCTTCAATTCTAAATATGACAATGTCAAGCAATCCTAGTACCTTTTCAACAATTGGACATATGATTACTTTTCTTCTTTACTTAGGTTACTAACTAGCCATATTTTTCTAGGTTTATCATCTATCCCCAAGTTGTGTTCCTCAACATCTCTTGAAGCTGACATATGTCTATTAACAATATGATCAACATTATCAAAGTTTAACTCTAATGTAACCAAACCTATGGGAATAGTATTGGTTTTGAATTGAATAATATCCTTGCCAAATAAGGTTTATTTTCCCTCATCAACAAAAACCATTGACTCCCAGTCCACATTCTGATTTGTAAATTCTCCTTCATTTTGTAAAAACCTCTGAACTTGGGCATTATCTTCAAAATCTTGCCAATGTTTGACATTATTAGGGACAAATGGTCTTGTCAATATTTCAATGTCATACAATAAGGGGATATTGTGAAATTTTCAAATATGGATCCCAGTACTGCTAATCTCTCTGCTACAGTATTATAATTTTTTTCATGGTATATTATGTTGAAGGAATCAAACATTTCAATAAAATCCCAAACTGCATGCTTATATTATTTCATTCTTTGATTTTTGGTTACATATAGTTTCTAAACATGCTTGACTAATAGTTCTGAATCCCCTTTAACAATAATGTCTTTAATACCACACCTCTAAGAAATCTTTAAACCTAAAATCAGTGCGTCATATTATACAATATTATTTGTGCATTCAAACTTGAGTTTAAAAGAAAAAATGAATTCTTCCTTATTTGGAGAATATCAAGACAACACCAGCACCATTCCCAAATTTAGAACAAGCTCCATCAAACATCAAAGTCCAAGGGTATCCAATTTTCTCAAGACATTTGCATCTTTGAATCTCATGCTCTTTGAAATATGCATATCCAACAAAATTGTCTACATCTACATCCACATATAATACTTCATAAGAAGCATTGTTAGGGTCTTCAATCAGATGTAACATCTTCTTTTAACCATTAAATGTTACAAGGTTTCCTTCCACTGGTATGATTTCATATGACATATCCATTTGTACACTTCCTCCCACACTAGTAGCCCATTTTCTTGACAATAGAATTCCCCATTTGGCCGGGAAATCCACAATAACCACATTCATAGTTAATGATTTTATTGGGTAAGATGTCATTTACACTATTAAACCTTTAACATATTTAATCATTGGCACTTTCATTGAATCCATAGATATGCACTTTCCAAAGGCTGTTGTTACTTTGCTATTTAATTCATTCATTACCTCAAGAGGCATTACATTACATGAACCTCCTAAATTGAACATGTAGTTTTGCACCAACCTATCCTTGATGATTAGAGTAGTATAAAATGGATCAATATCAAGATGAGTATCAATAAGTGAATTGCCCAAAAATACCTCTGGTGATTCTCCCAATTCTTCCAAGGCCTATGGTATTTTCATTTCTACAATGATAGGAGGAACATCCACACCATTCACATTATTGCCTTGCGTTGTTATCTCTTCTTTAAATCCCAAATACTTGAATGCCATTTTTCTATGCTCAGGGATCCCGAGAAGTTAAAAAATAGGCATACTAACTTTGATCTGACTCAAAATTTGGGCTATATCACTACAAACATATTTGGGTAAGAGAATGTTGGCTGGGAGATTTATGGTTCTTTCTGGTGGTATAAGAGTCTTTACAATTTGGGCATGAGCAAGGGTACAAGTTTTATTTAGAACAACAGGGCCTCTGTTGAGTGTATCCTTTTTAAGGGGTTCCTTTAGGATATTAGTGGGAAGTGGATTTTTTGGTTTAGCTTAAGGGCCTCCACCTTTGACAAATCTACTTTTGGTGTTATATTCCTTTTCCTGAGAAACTACTGCATTCATCAATATTTTTCTATCTTCCTCGAAAGGAATTCCTCCATCATACTTATTTATCATTAAGGCTCTTAAATGTTCAAAATCATGATTGGGTAAATCAAACACTTATACCATATCAATATCAACACCATCATCATGAGGGAGAGGTAGTATCCTGTGAATGAAATCCCATAAATCTTGAATAGTTCTGACACTTATTAATTCAGTTGAAGTGGCTCTTTGTTGTGAATTTTCAAGGCATTCCATCATACATACATCACCATATTCCTCATCATCATTTGCTTCTTCAAACTCCTTATTTAAATCACATGGGGCATGTGGCAAAAAAAACTTATCACACCAATTAATAACATGGGCCTCTTCCATTGTACCAACCCTAACAGTCAAAGGATTAGGAACTAGTCTATTATCTCTACATTGTAGTTGTTTATTACCTGATCCCATGGGCCCGTTTCCTCTGTCATCTAATCTATGATCACCCGTGGAATGATTTCCAAATCTATCATGTCCTTGTGTCTTATCATGACCTTGGAAACTCTGTCCTGTTCCTTTTTCTACATTGGTAAACTTGTAAGATATTTCTTTAACTACAACAGCCAAAGTCTTCACAACTTCCTCCAAATCGACTTCTTTGTTTTACTGAGGTCTTTTAGGATTAATAAATTTGACACCCTCTCTTAGGGGGTTTCCCAACTTCCTTGATATTATTTTTTATTTTTAAGGCCATGGTAAAATCGGTGCGTTAATTTTCCAGGGTTCTTATCTCTTAAGTAGTAGGTAGCCTTTTTATCAAAAACATCAGAATATTTTATTAAACAAGACTCATCACTTGGCCTCAGAATTATGGGATGTATATTCAAAGTCTTATTGAATCTAGTATTGAAATCTTGGAAAAAATCATTGGCATTCTTCTTTATATTCTCAAAATCAAGAAAGAAGAACCTTGGGTCACTCTTATCCCCATATTGTAATCCGAAGGCATTTTTCATCTTATTCCATGAATCAATTGAATTATCCGGTAGAGATTTATACCAATCATGTACAACCTCTTTGAGATTCTGAATGAATAATTTTATATAGACGTCCTCATATTCAATTTCAAAATATTCCATCATATTAATGAAAAGTCTCAAATGTTGATCCCAGTGATGATATTATTTCCTTGAAATTTAATAAACATATATCTCACATCTTGAGGTACAACATTAGGATACCCAACCATGCCTCTAAAAATTATTGATCCAAAAGTATTGACAACAAAAGGAGGTCTAGGTGGAGGCTAAGCCATATTACCTTGAGAAGGTGATCCTATAAGAGAATAAAAATAATATGGGACCAGGGACGTTTGGATCACAAGAGTATAGTTTTCTAAGTAAATATCCTCTAGAATGATTCAGTTTCATGAAAAACCCTATATGTCCTAGATGATAGAGGGAAGAAATGAGGGATACAATTTTCAAACACAAATGATCACCCCTCACCGATTGGAGAATTCAAATTTACACAAGGAATATTTGATTCAGAATTATTTGAAGACGTAGGGTAATCCTGAACTATAGGTTGATCACATTCAACAATTGGTATTACCTTCTCTCTTTACTCTTGATCTTTTAATACTTTCTAGACTCATATTCATTTCAAATTTTCCTTCCCAAGCTTTGGAAACAATTTTCTAGTAGGATCCTTAGTAAAAAAAGACCTTGTTCCTTCTATCTTTGTAAATATTAACAAAAAAATTCACTTAACAAAGGTAAAGACACTAGTCATCACCAAAAATTTCAAACTGACAAGGAGTCACCTCCAAGGAATTTCACCTTAGATGTGTTATAACACTGTAATTAAATTGCCAAGTGTATATCAATAGTCAATATCTATAAATCTCAGTGGATCTGATCATCCTTTGTTAACATTTATCACTAACGATACAAGTCCAGTACAATATTTTCTCAAACTAAGAAATATTGCATAAATTAACTTCAAAACTTGCATAATATTTACAAATCTTAGCAAAGGATAATGTTTAAAACAACGTAATTGTATTCAAATCATGTAAGAGTGATTACCAGAGGTTATTATGTGTATGTATTTACAAAAATATTCCCCGATAATGGTGCCAGATTGGTGTCAGTACCTAAATTGATTCTCCCTTTGAGACCAAGTAGCATCACCAGTTGATCAAGATAATTAGAGACAAATAAATCATAATATGAGTCATTTTGTAGCTGGGGAGGGATTTGAAATGACTCCTTATTACCTAGGATTAGAAAGGGATGGATAACACCATGCTAAGGGTTTGACCTACCACCACTACTGTAGGATGGGCCTTCAACTAGGGTGAGAGGACCCATTTTGTAACCTGTGTTGGTGAAGGATATTAGTGGATCAACAATATTTGACTCTCCCTTTGCAATATTTTAGAGGAAACCTTGAGAAAACATGGTCAATGTAACATAGGAGAACTCTCACAATTTGTCACCTTAGAGAATGAAGATGTCTTCTAAACAAGGTCCAAGTTACTAAAGAAAACAATAAAACTTGATTACTCCTACATATTTTTGGCTAGAGGATGGGAAGACTAAATGAATTTCCTCAACATTTATGGATACACAGTGCAAGTAGGGTGGTTCTTGTAGGATTCATCACTTGATTTATAATATATTGTTGGAAAGTTAAGAAGGATAAATTTGATTATACAAGATTTTTGGGAACTTTTAACAAATGTTTGAAAATCCACTAAGCAAAATGATAAAAATTTCTCAAATGGTCAATATGAACCTTCAACCACAAGATGTGTATAAATGGAAGCCAAAAGACAAACGGTTTCATAAATTTTATAAAAATTCAACACAAAAGCTCATGTTAAAGACTCAATTAAAAATTAGAAATCCTTGATTCATCATGCCTAAGATACATTCATAGACTAAAAAACAATCTGTGTCAACATAATGAAAGTAGAGTGAATTTAAATTTTTTATTTGCATCGTGAAATGAAATATTATCTCATGGTGAAATTGCAAATGCCACAATACTATCACGAGGACAAGATCTTGTGTGATTCAGAGGAACTCCTGACATATGATTGTAACAGGACCATGCATAACTACTTGAACATTTATTAAAATGAAATAAAACACAAATATGCTCATGATTAACATTATTCATTCAAGGTTCTTGAAATTGATCCACAAGGGAAAGTTTTATTCACAGTCTCAAAGCTTGTCAATGGCTTGACATTTGCAACCATCTTGGCATGATCAAATCTAAAGACACATAGGAAATAAAAGGTTTCTCAGAAGGGTTCTTTGGAAAATGGCTTCTCTCAACTTTTTCTCGTTTTCTTTTCTTTGAATAACTCTAAAGAAAATTAAACCCCTTTCTGGAATGATTATCCTTTTGCTTTTATATCACTCCATTCACTTGTTAACCTTCAAACTTTCCCCCCCTAAAATCATGAATATTACAAGGAATATTTCCATTTACAATACTTGCTCTAGAACAATGACATTTGAAAGATTTAAATTAAACTGCTAGGTGTACAAAATGCAAATCATTTCAATTGGTTCCACTTGTGCTCGACTCAAATATCAAGTCATCATTTCTGGAAAACTACTTTAATCATTTCCCGATATTGGTTATATAATCATTTTAAATGATCTTTGAACACTTTTAGATGACTCTGATATGACATATATCAATATTCCCCTTTTCAAGAATCCACCTTGGGTGCTACGCACTCTATTTTATGTCTTATTGGCTTAATTGTGACACATAGTTCCTATCAAATCACATTGATTTACCAGAGGGCCTTTGACATACCAGAGGGCCTTTGACATACCAGTAGGTCCAGTTAGCACTTTTGAGAAGGATGATTAGTATTAATCCTGTAGTTAGGTATCTTGGCAAATTGGTTTTCAATGTCCTTTTTATGTGATGAAGCATTTGTATCGAATGAGATTCCCAAGGAATCACATGTGCTATATGAAAAAATCCTCTATTGATATTGTGCCTATCGTTTCCCACAAAATAGATGAGTTAGAGCAGAGAATCAACTCCCTAAAGAATAAAAAAGTAAAGACTATGCCTTTGAAACCAGTTTTAGCACCAACGTCATCTTTAGGTAAGAGAAAAGGTGAACCTCAACCTCAACTTATAATCATTATCGCTGATGCAGAATAAGATCAATCATTGTCTGTTCACCATTTAAGGGAAGAAATTTCCTTTGCTTGTGACAAAAGGGGAGTATTTTCCTTTCTGTCATCCACCCGCTTAATGCCTCGTGCTCCTTAGTCTGAGCATTATTTTTTGGTACCTTAACCCATTCCTTCTCCGAGAGACAATCCACCTCTCATAAGGAAATGGGAGGCTGGGTCAAGCTCAACACCTCTTAATCTACCTAGCCAAAAACATGTAGTACTTTCCCTTCTAATCACCCTAGGTATCCCCTTTCAAACCACTCCTAACAAGTCGACACTTGACAAGGGGAAAGGGAAAAATAAATTCTTCACACGCGGTTTGGATTTTTTGTTTGGGTATCGTCATAGAAGAAGAAAATTGAGATCAAGAAAATCATGAGTCATCCTAGAATGTCTCTGGAAGCATTGATGGACATGGGAATGTCCCGGGACCTTAAAGGGTCAGTCATTTTCATTCAGACAACACAAGGTTAAAGTGTGTTTATTTTGAGAAAGAATAAGTGTTATCCAAAATTTACCCCCCAGGGTAATTTGATAACATGCATCAGAATATTCAAGTCCCAAGCACATTGATTGATTCAGAGAAAACATCATGTTTCTGAGGTTCCCTCAGATATTTTTCTAACTCCCCTGGCCAAAGAAGGAAGGAGCAAGCTCTGAGAAAATGTGAAAAATGGTTGCAGAAGGCAAGTAGGTTGATCCAGGAAAAATTGTGAAAATCGGCTAAGTCCTAGTCCTAGGAGCAATTGGGACATTTGGGACAAAAATGCGCGGATCAGCCGAAAAGCCTCCAGGTGGCCCAAATAGCATTTGGGACAATCGGGCCAGAAGTACGCGGCAGGCACGAAAAGCTGATCCGGCCAAAAATAAAATAAAATTGGCTAACTGCTGAGAGGGTCGCCTTTGGGACATCTCGGACAAATGGGCGGCGAACCAGCCGGTTAGCCCGAAATCAACACAAACAGTCCGAAACAAAGTGGGACAAGCGGGACAAATGGACGCGAACCGGCCGAACCGGGCAAAATGGGAACAAATAGTCTGAAGGGCAACTGGGACATTTGGGACAAATGGACGCGAACCGGGCCGGTTCGCCCGAAATCAGCACAAGGAGCACTGTGCCAGCCGGGACAAGAGTACGCGAGGGACGCGAAAGCGCGGATCGCCCGAAGGAAGAGTTTTGCGTCCGGGACAGCTCGGGATAAAAGTACGCGAGGGACGCGTGGGATGCGAAAGCACGAAATGGGCGAAGACAGAAGAGGAAAAGTCAACGTTTTGACCTACGAAACTTCAAACGGCCATAACTTTTGACTCCGAGCTCCGATTTTCACAAAATTGGACTTTCTGGAATGAGCACGACGTCCTCTACGCCACAGAAACAAGATTTCTTATTTTTAATGAGGATAGATATATTTAAATAAAAGAAACATATTCGGCTCCAGTCAGTCGATGCTCTTTCCCGTCAAATGACAGAAAACGCCTGCCAGGCCCAAAATAGCTGCCCGCACTCAGAAGGCCATAACTTTTTCATTTCTCAACAAAATTGCACAAAATTGGTACCGTTGGAATCTGTGGTTCCGAGCCTGATGCACAGAAATCAAGAAATTCCATATTTTATCAGAAATTGATTGATATTTTTAAGGAAACGTGGCCGGGTTCAGAACAGTGCTTTATTTGGTAGCTGGGAGTGCAATTAAGAGGCATGGTCATCATTCTTTCTCTGCTACAGCACATGGGATAGTATGGGGAGCCTTTTGCAAGTAATATACAATCATTTCACTCAATTTAATGCTTCTTACAGGTGGTTGAAGGACAGATTTCGGGATTTCCATTTTCCCTTCTCTTCTCCTTCTCATTTTTTCTATAAATTGGAGTGTTGGGCTCATTGTAAAAAAGAGAGTTTTTGGGTAGCAAAGCTCTGCCAAAATTGCTTTGTGAAGCCAGTGTGTTGCAGGCCCTTGTAGTGGACTCCTTGCATGGTGATCCAGGCCCTTATCTTGTAATAGACTGAACTGTGCATACCAGGAAGCAATAAAATACAAAGTTTGTGGATGTATCTTCCCCTGCTGTGTTTTCTTGCATTCTTCTTGCCCCTTTTATCCTTTCTACAAGAATATTGTGTCTATTGTTATGTTCTGGTAGGAATTCACTAACATTGTGTATGCTTGGAATATTGTTGTGAATGCATTTTGCTAGATTATGGTGAACTGTCATCACCTCTTCTAGTGTGCACTTTACCTCTGTATTTCACACATTTGGAGATTACTCTCACCCCCTCCTTTTCTGGTGTATCACCGCTTTAGTGTAGGCTTTCATTTTATGCATCCTCTCTCCCTGGTCCCTTGAAAATTTAGATTAGAACAGTTAGCTTATCCTGCATTAGAGTAGATTGTGGCAGGTAGTTTAGGAGCAAGAACCATCTTTCTCTGGAGGTCTGTCTCAAGTAGCAAGTCCCACAACTTGGAGATAGTACCCATGTTATCCAATCACACTGTGAGTTCAAATACATGCACAGGGGTGCTGTGATTCAGTGATAACAATAAGCTTTTGAATAAGCTTCCCCTACTAGGAGGGAACTATGAAACAAGATTGAAAATTTCTGAATGTTGCTTTCCTTTCATTGTCCCTACTTTTGGAATGTGTATATATTTATTTATCATGGGCATGGGCCCCCTATATGAACCCATTTTGTTACTTATTCAAAATTCAAGTAGAACAAAAGTATCAATAGTTCACATTCTTATCAAATGTATATAAAACTTTATCTAAGTCAATATGAAACTACTACATTCTTCCACTTTACAATTTAAATAAGGAAACAATAAAGTTAAGAATAAAAATTACATCCAATGTAACAACAATATTGTTTTAAAGCATCAATTTAAAGGAGTAGGAAAATAAAATACAACTATAGTAACAACACGCTTAGGCATGTTCATCATCTTTTGTATCTGCATTCTGTTTTCCTCCTTATCTTCCATTTCTACATCTTTTTTTCTTGTAACCTTACCACATATTTTTCATATCTTTAGAACAACTCATTAACCTCATCCTCATCTGGTCTAGTATGGTGTTGGAAGATTAGTGTAAATTTTTCCTAGCTATTGCATCAATGCAATGGCCCATTTTATATTTGTACTGTAGTAGCCTTGCCTTTAACTCTACAATTCTATTCTCAATATTTTTCATTGTTTTAATTATTTCATAGGAGAAATCATCCCTCTGAATATTCTATTTAGAAGAGTTGAATTTTTTTTCAATATTTAGGTCCCTGTACCTCTTTGTGAACTTACCATCTACCATATCTTCTAGCTTCAAGTCGAATAACATCAAGAGTGTCATCAACCTAGTTTCTCTTGATTTCGATCATCTCCTTGATCTCATTCAATGTTTCCATTCTAATTTTTGATAACTCTTATATCGCATGTTGGCTTCCTTTGAATTCTATTAGCACAATGTTTTCCTTCTCAATGAATTCATCACTGAGCTGGGTTATGCAGTCTAATTTGGGAAGAATTCCTTCAAAGGAGAAAATCTTGTTGTCACACTGTTTAATTATTTCATCGATTTCATTGAGTTTTTTTTTGAGCTCTTCATAATTTGATTTGGCTTCTGTAATTTATTCTTTTACCTTTTTGGTTAAATTTTCAATCCATGTATCCACTACTTGGACCTTCTTGACATCTTTGTTAATCCTTTACATTCCCTAATGGGTATCTATAGAGGCATTTTTCTGAGCTTGACTAGGTTTCTAAATTAATTGTTGCAAACTATAACTCGGGGGCTTTAACCTATTCTTTTAACTACATTTTCATTATCCTATCTTCGTCGACCTTTTCCAAAAGGTCATTTAATTCCTCAAATACTCCTTGTTTTAGTTGGTCTCTTGAGGGTTTTCCTAAGGGAATGATATGAACATTATAATCATTGGTTGTTATATCTTTTGTAGTTTTTCATTCAAAGGGGATTGTTATTTCTAAAGTCTTGGCTCTTGATGAATCAGTATGGGTTTTGGTGATAATCCTAGCCCTTTTGAGGCTCTTACTACATTTGGAAAATATAGAGAAGTAAGGTCAATAGCTTGAACAGGGAGGACCTCCTTTTCCTCATTCAAAAGTAATTCACCAATCCATCCTTTTTCCAAAATTGTTCCAGCCTTTACCTCTTGTGATTCATGTTAGGGTTTCTCAGAGAAAAACGTCAATTGTTTAAACACCCATTATTCATCTTGAGCCAGTGATTTTTCCTATTCTTCATCATTTATTTTGATAACCACTTTACTACTCTCACCCTATGTTGATAATTCCTTCAAATGTTCTTTTCCTTGGTCTGGAACCTATGATTGATCATTCTTTTCTTGATTTGTGTTAGCAATAAAAGGAGATTCATTCCTTATTTCTCCAATTGATGTAATACTAGACCCAATTTATCCTCCAATATTTTCTTTTACTAATGATTGGCTTGCATAATCTTCCTTCCCTAAAGTCTGTTGAGTTGGAATCCTACCCTCATGTTCTGATGATGCATCTGGTAATGACATGGTAGGTCGTTCTTTTGAAGCCAACTTCATGTTTCCATCTAGAGGTTGTATGTACCTATCAATAATGATTTTATTGCCAATAGTTGTAGCTTGTGCCACATCTACTTTCTCTTTATAGAAAACATTTCCTTCTTGAGAAAGTTCATCAATTTTAGTAACTTTAACAAAAAGGGAAATAACCTCTTCCACTAAAATCTCTACATTAACATCTTCTCCACCAAGCAATTCTGGTTTGTCTGATTTTGAAACAATTTTTCCTATAGAAAGAGCTTATATTGATTGGATTTTCTCTTTACTGGTTAATGGATGAGTGTTCCTTTCCAATTCGTTATTTTTTTAGAGGTCTTCTACTTGTGTCATTAATGGTTCATTCATAGATAATTTAAGTGCCTCTAACATAGAAAATCCATCACCAACATCAACATCAATCACATCATCTTGGGTCCTTACAAATTCGTACAATGTTCCAAATGAAGGAATACTTATATCTGTAGTAGGAAGGGTCTAAAATGTATTTGTACCTGGATTTAAAAATTGGTTGTTAAATGAACTAATTGTAACATTTTTCTTGGTCAATTGATCTTAGTGCCTTTCATTGTTGTTTCCTCCATAGATTGAGGTGGGAATAAAGGCTCTGATTGTTCCACTCATTGGCAGTAATGTAACATGTTGTGCTTGATAAACATCATTCCTTTTAAACTCAAGAGGATATATTACCACATCTCTATGCTTGTGCTTTTTTGGGTGTGTGGGCATCTACTCCCACAAAAAATAGCACATGAGAAACCTTGTGTTTCTTATGTTCCCTTTCAAACTATTTCAAATCATGTGTTGTTCTTCACTCCTCATGTGGCTTAGACTAACTATGAAAAATTGTTATATCTCGACTCATTAGTTTCTCAACATTATGGTGTTTTGGAAAAACAACCAAGCGAACCACATAGGATGCCAGAACCTTCGCCTTTTCTTGGATTGGCATTGAAAAATTAATAGGGGCAATCTCCATAGATTTTAAGAGTATTTCTTTAGTATTGGTTTTTGAGAATTGACATAGAAGTACCAGTCCCACTGGTGGCTGAAGTCCACTCATCTATGAGTTCAAAAATGGGCCTTTTTGAGGGAAACTAAGGGGATTTTACTTGCAAAGGGTAAATTCTATCTGCACCTTACCTTAGGGGTGGAATATCATCACTTAAGTTTCCTAAACTCCTGAAGTTGTTTAAGATTTTGGTATTCTAAATTGACAAGTAAATGTTCTTTTGGGTAAACCAATTCATATTCCTCCTCATTACATAAGTTATCCTTATACAAGAATCATTATATTCTAACTCATTCCAATCTTGAGGGGTTATAGGTTGTCCTTTCACCTTCTGATCAATGTAATAGTTACTCACTGTGAGAGTATCATCTACAATTCCCTATGGGATAACTACAATTTTGAAGTCTATTATTTGTGCAAGATTCATTCTAGAGAATTCCCTTAATCTGACCTCTTCTTCATCCCTACAATTCATCCAATAATCTTCAAAATGAGGGCTCATGATAAAAAATATTTGCAATGTTATTGAATACCCATCTGATGTCATAATTGGCACTTGCCTCAAATTTTTCCATGTCAAACATTTGAATTTCATCCTCAATCAACATGGGATTTTATGATGGAAGGGCATGAATACCTTCCAATTCTAATGGGGAATTTGATATTTTTATTCTGTCTTATGGTAATCAATTTGTGCACATATGTTAGCTGTCTTGCCAATTCACATAAAGCTAGTTTGTCATCAACATATCTAGGCAATTTACAGGGTTTTCCCTCAAAACCACTAACCCTTATGTATGTGAATTTTTTTATATTGAATGAAGTAACACCCATGCTCTAAAATAAATTCCCTGGCTTGTTTAGAAATTCTTTATTGCCCCCATTCTGCTTTTAAGAGGGAAATAATTGGTGCAAAGAAAGCATCATTAACCAACCTCACATTGCCACTCCAGTTGACCATTTACAATCAAGGAAACATTTTGTGCATTTGACATTGTTTGAAATTTTCATGTGGTATTAGGCCTAGGAAATGTCTATGCCATGAAACTTTGTAAATTAGGTATGTCATCATGTAGAATTCTAATTCTGAAGTGTCACCCATCTCAATTTTTGTTGCTAAAGTAACCACGTGGAAATGAAGTTCTTCTGTGATAAAAGTGGCCCAAAAAATGCTCCCTTTCCTTTCCAAAATGATCCACATGTAGGTAGTCATTCACTCCTTTAATTCATTTTTGGTTTCCAATACCACCATTTGATTCAATAACACAATAATATCTTTAGCCTCTTCAACAAAATGTGCTCTAACTAGCCTTTTAGGGATTCTAGTTGTTTCCTTTTTCTCCATGAGGTACCATTTTGTATTTAGGATCGTGGCATAGTCCTTTTTATTTTCTTCATAATCCCGTAAAGATAATTTAATACCAATGGTGATTGAGTTTTTGATCACAGGAAATTTAAGCATTATTCTATTTGTCGCAGGTGTCAATGTCAACACTACATCACCACTCCCATCTAATACTTCCATTTTTTCAAAATCATAATTCATAGCACAATGCCACACCAATTTTGGGAAATGAACCAATGGTGGGAAAGCACTAGCTAGAGAAATGCGGATATCTTTAATTTTCTTTCAGGTCTCAATCTTATGAGGGCTATTCAGGCTTTGAAGAAAATCATTTAGATTAGCATTCATTAGGTTTGTGTTTGAAATTTTGTCTAAATCACTCGTGACCCCTAACACAAGCAAGAATGCAGATGGCATAATATTCATCTTCAAAAAACCTAACTTTACTTGAAACTGACTTTCCAATGAAGGAGAAACATAGGAGTTTCTAGTTCTTACCAATTGACCCGTGAGTTCCTGAGTAGTTTAAATCCAAATTGACAACCTTTTCCATCCTTTGGTTCGCAATTCAAGATCCACAGTATAAAATCATGATATTTCTTAATGAAAAATCACCGATAATAGATATCAATTCCAACAAATTGGTAATAAAATATGATGGAATTTCTATGATTTAAAATGTCCTTGGTTTGTGTAGAAGAGTTGATGGTGGCATAAATTAATGCATTGTATTATAGTTGTTCATTCCACCTTTCTCAATTTTTAAAGTGATTCGTCCACATGGAAAAGAATTTCTATAACGTGGGCTCGGGGACACTTTTTGTATTTTTGCAATGTTTCAAAACTTATACACTTTGGCTATTTTGACCCGCCCATTTGCTTTTGAATTTCAACATGGGCTTGACAAGTGGTCACATTTGCGTGATAGTGGAGATGCGGTCCTTTTCTATAATTTTATTCCTTTTCCAATTCAAAACCAAAAGTGTCAAAGTGCTCAGACGACCCGCATTTGCGCTTATTGCATGAAATGAGCAACGTGTCCTTTATAGGTCTCGAGAGCCTTTTTTATACTTTTACATGTTTCTCATTAGTGCACAAAAATATAAATATGTGCCACTTCCCCGCATCCACTCATTTTGTGACAAATGTACACCCTCGGATGCGAATTAATTTTTTTTATGCCACTTTATAATTACGATTATTAGAAGAATATTCATCAGGTCAGGTGGCCGATTTTGAATTCTGTGAGTGCAATGGAAAGTTAAAAGTTTGCAAGCTAGATCTGGCATACCCCATTCAATTAGGAACTTCCATGTACCAACATGTGATGGGAAAAAAAATGAAAGTAGAGACATGACCAAGGAACATTTTACAAAAGGTTATCTTTCATCTTTTAGACCTAAAAGACAATTGGTTTCCTGCAAGAATTTTAGTACACATCCAAACACGATCCTCAACTAAAAAGAGGAAAGATAAATTCACATACAGGAGAACCAAAAGATCAACTCATAGCCACACGAGAGAGTAGACAATACAAAAAATGACGAAGGAACAACTTGAACAAATAAGGGCGAGATTAATTCGAGCACCAACACGATATATTGTATGTCATTATCTTTTCTATATATGCACACACATTCACTTTCCTTCTATTTGTGAATATATATTTTACACAGATCATTACATGTAGCATGGATGCTTAGCACTGTACCTCTTACTAGTCCTACAACAACTCCTATGGGCATCTACCTTCGTACACACTACAGGTGATATTGTTTCCTTTTATACTACTTCCTATTCTTACTATCACACTATCTTATATTATACCATACATGCTTTGACATAATTTTTATCTTTTTAATATAGTAATGGGTGCTTCATGTGTAACATTTTCTTTGGAGGAACTATTTGCTACCATGGTTGTATGTTACTTTTCTTGCTACTTTTTCTCATTGTTTTCCATTTTTGCGGGATATGCTCTTTTCATTATGTGCACATTGTATGATTTTTGACACCCGCTTTATCCCTGATTATCTTGTAAGAATGTGAGCGATGTTCCATGTATGAAACCCAATTTTTGAGTATACATTGTCTTCTTTATTTCTAGCTTACAAATTGTCTTCTATATGTGTATTTGTCTTGTTTGCACTAACACATGTTTCTATCTACTTCTGTTTGCAAGTGTCTTGGTTTCAACTATGCACATTCCCTTCCCCTACTGGAAATGAGTTGCAGATCAGTGTTTGGTCCTCTCCTTTGTGCCACATCCTCATAGTGACATCACATGCACCCCAAATTATGGGGGGCATACATTGGGTGAATAAATCACCCCATTCAACACTACATAATCACATATCAGACATACACAATACATGAACAACACAATATATAGTTATAGAAAGGGATAAGAATTTGACTTGGGTCCTCTGCATAGCACAGACATCAGTTGCTATATACAAACATGAGCCGTTGGGTGCCCCTGACCCTTCCCAAGATGTTATGACCAAGGGGTAGTTACAGTCACTTTTTTATATCAACATATTTTTTAACACTTTACATAGTGGTTTGTAGGACAGAGGCATAGTCTTCCAACAATCAGAACACATTCTATATCTTTTTTCTTCATCTTTTAATTAGATCAAACTGGATTAAACTTTAACAAAACATGATCACACCATCTATGTAGTGGTGTATAAATTTTGGGAATCATTCAAGGCTGGAGAATATAACTAGACATTTCTCCCCAATACTTCTTCAGTCGTGGCATGAGATCGCCCAAAAAAAACACACTTGGTGTGAGAAATCCCTAAAAACTTGTTCTTGGCATGAGATCACCCAAAAAAATCACTCTTCAATAGCATTTCAGGACACTTTCTATCCCTTTTACTCATCATGCATCAGGTGTACATGTTCCTTTTACAATATTTTTTATATTTTTACATACTTTTAACATATTTGGATAAAAATTTTCATATACACATATTCGACTACTCGTTTGCTCTTCTCTTTTGCATGTCCATCCTTATGCAAAATAGCAAGCACATCGTCAAACATATCTAGCAACAACTATAGGTGCAATTTGACATAACACATAATATTTCACCCCTAGGGCTAGTTCCTCTTCTGTAGCTTCAATGCTTCATTTTTATCAATCTATTCTTTTCTTGTTTCCTCGGCACTCTTTCGCCATCGATCTA
The DNA here is from genome assembly GCA_019776745.2 of Taxus chinensis. Classification (NCBI taxonomy): domain Eukaryota; kingdom Viridiplantae; phylum Streptophyta; class Pinopsida; order Cupressales; family Taxaceae; genus Taxus; species Taxus chinensis. The sequence continues at coordinate 685,621,544 of CM034152.1, forward strand.
CATGGCTATTAGGTATGCATCTCTTATTTACTTTATATCATCAAGTATTCACTAACAAAAATAACATAGGGGAAAATGTAGACATTAAATCATGCACTTTGGGTACATATATAGGTTATAATCACATATCACTATTCATATGATTCCTAGGAGAGAAAACTAGTAACTGATATCTATTTTTGGCCTCTTTTCTTTCTTTCTTGTTTTCTCTATGGTCTTGAATACCTCACTACCAAGTTTGAATTTCATTGCTCTATATTTATTTGATCTAGACACCAACGCCCATCCAAGATGCCAATGCCTAGGTGCCTTCATCCCCTTTGAGTGCTCCTGGCCTCTTTGTATCTTACTCGACTCTTTTGGACATTTTTAATATTTTGGGCATCCTGTTTTCTCATGGGTCATCCTTTTAGTTGGAAATTACAATATTCAAATAAGGGAATCATATAAATACAAATTTATCTGAGAATAATAAAGGACCAATATCTAAGCATCTATTACTATCACCTAAGGTTTCATCCAAAGGCATTTCAAGAGCATTAAAGCATCCATCTAAATTCACTCAAGGGATAAGGGGTTATATTTTTTGCATACGACTCATAGAAGAGGAAGTTAATTTTGACATCCAAACATCTACTTACATTGCTACATCTAATTATTTCTTGTTATTCAATTTCATCTTGCACAAGAGCCACCTATGGCATGATTTTATACACACGCACACAAAAATTCATGGAATTTGAAATGTAGTGCAATGTTCAGTCATAAGTTCACTTTGTCTGATCTGTAAACATCTACTTTGGAACTCTACGAATCACACAACTATGATGTTCTACTTTCAACTCTAGAAAATGACAGATTTTCTTAAATATTAGACCTTCGTGACTGATTATCTAGTTCTATAGAAAGGAAATTGTAGAGAAGGAAAATAATTCAAACTTCAACACCAACAATTTTTATCCTAGAAACCTCCAAGGAGGAAAGCTAGTAGGGAAGGGAAACTGCTCTTTCTTCCCACTTTTATTGGTTTAACATAGACGATTAAAGATTACAATAAGTATTAAAAGAAGCAAAAGTGTAAACCTTCTCTCCAATTACTTACTTGCTCTGTTTCTACACCTTGCTCCTACAATTCCATTCCAGCACTGAAGATCTTTCTCACTGCTCTCATTAAATTCTAGTTCACCTTCGAATGTCTATTCTCTTGCTCCTTCCATGTATTTATAGGCCTTCACATGTCCTCCTATGCACTAGAGAATGTGAAAGGCATGGAAGGTAAGAGACACAACTGGGTGCTTCAAATTCATGTCTATTCACGTTCCATTCTTCTTTTCTATTCGAAATTTTTAGGACCGCCGCCTTGTGCAGACCGGTGGTCTCAAGACCACCACCCTGGCTGGGTGGCAGTTTCAAGACCGCCGCCCTGTAGGGTGAAGGTTCTCTCCAGAACCTCTGTTTACCTCATTTCTTTTCACTTTTCTTATTTCTCCTTCTTGGTGTTGATGGAACTGATGAAGTGGTGTGTTTTTTTTATCCCTATAGATCAAACCTCCCCTACTTAGGAAGATTTTGGTCCCACAAAATCTTAGTGGTGGAGTGGTAGAGGAATTAACTTCCTCTCATGCTCATTCGAGTACCACTAGGTCTGCCTTGGTGTCTTCTCTCATCCAACCTACCAAGACTCCTGTGGATCTTTGGTTTTGAGTGCTACATCCTCGTTTGAGATGCCTCGAGTATAATCTTCTTTGGAAGGCAACTTATATATCTTTCCTTATTTTTCATGCATAGATGGCATTAGTGGGTGCGAGCTCTTGCAACTCACTATCGCATGCATCTACATGAGGTATGGCCCAAAGGTTTCTTCTCCAACCTGCTCAAGTATGGTGAAGGTCCCATACTGTAGTTGTTTAGTCCTTTTTTGTCTTTATCCCTTGAGATGGATTGGTTGAATCCTCTCCAAGTACGTTGTTGCTATAGTCACCATCGTTTCTTGTATCTCCTCTTCTTTTTACTGCCCCACAGTCAGGTCCAGTGAATTAATTGGTAGATATGTAGACTGCATAGAGGAAGTTTGTTTTGCTCCTTCAATGAGAAGTTCCTGTGGTGGCTTATTCTACAAAAAATGAGAAGTGCTATTCAAATTATCCATCCTTTGGTCAGAAATATCCATGATCTCACGCCCATTTTTCTTTTCTTCTAATGAAAGCAAACAAAACTGATGATTTGCTTGAATAATTCTTAGTGCTTGGTTGGTACTTACCATAGCCTTCATTGATTTTCTCTGGTGTGCCCGAATGTTAAAACTTACTCCATCCTTGATCCATTTATACCGGTTCTCCCTCCTTGTGAACACAACATCCCTAGCATACAATTAAGGACTTCCGAAAACAATGTCAAATGCATCAAGTGGAATAATATTAGCCTCTAATACATCTATGTATTGGGTATTTATCTGAAATTGAAACTTACACTTCCTTGTAACTTTTATTTCTACACCCTTCTTCACCCATCCTAGTGGGTATGGATGTGGATGTGCGTAAGTCTCTAGACCAAGCTATTTTACAACCGCATCAGAAATCATATTTGACTAAGAACCAGAATCTACTAAAGTGTTTACCTTAGTCTTCTTGATTTGGATTTGGATTTGAAATAGCTTACTCATCTTTTGTTCTTCTGATGCCCCATACATGTTAGTGGCCATGCATCCCAGCCTCTCGTCTACATCTGAATCATCCTCAATCTCCACCTCTCCTTTTTTCTACATAGTGGCCACGGATTTCTTGGAATCCTTGGTTCGATGCTTTGGGTGCAATTCCAGATGCAACTTCCAACATGTGGCGTTAGTATGTCCATTTACATGACAATTTTTACATAAATACTTAGGATCTTTACAAGTATGCAAAGCAATAGCGGTATGTTTACCTTTCCGTTTACCTCTACTACTTGTCTTCCCATGTTCTTTGTCTTACCATTCTATTGACTGGTCTCCCTTTGGCTCTATTTCTCCTTGTTTCTTCTCTTCATTAATGTAGTATTCTTGTACACAAGCTTCATTGAGATCCTTGGGGTTCTTGGATATTACCTTCCTCTGAAGGTGAGTGTGAAGTCCTCCCAAATATTTGGTAAGAATGTCCTCATCCTCCAAGTCCATATTAAGCAACATGGCTTGTCCCCGAAATTCCGTAGTGTAGTCTTACATGCTTTGACTGCTGCCTTATCTAAAGTACTGCCACATAATCATCATGTCAGTCTTATGGCAAACAGGATAGAAGTTAGCTCTAATCAACTCTTTAAAACCCTTCCAAGTACTGACAATAGGAAGTTTCTTCTTCTCACAAGTGGCTAGATGGGTTTCCCACCAAACCAGAGCATGACCTTCCATTTTGAGACATCCAAAGGTGACCCTTTGTGCCTCAGTGACATTGTACACACTAAAATAGACTTCTAACTATTTTATCCATTTATCTAGTAATTCAGCATGTACTTGTTCTTCAAAATTCTTTATTTCCACTTTTGTTTCAACTTTAAAAGGTGTATATGCAGATTTTACCTTCTTGCTTACAATTGGTGTCTTTTCACGCTCTTCCCATTCTTCCTCTTCATGGCTCTTTCCGATACCGAATTTTTCAGCTAGTGCTCGAACCATCAAGTCCATGGAATCTTTCTTAACCGAAGCCATCTTTTACAGATCTGAAAGCTCTTCTTGTTATCTATGCAATCTATCCATCATGGTCTCTAGCATTTCAACTCTAAGGACCAAGTTATCTTCCTCCATTTGAGGTCAAATTATCTGTTTCCCCTTCTTCGTATAAATATCTGGCTCGCAAGGTAAAAATTATTCACCTTTGGACCTTGTCACTATCATACAAAATTAGAAGAAAGATTCGAATACCATAGTCCTGGATATATAATCAGCTCTGATACCAAAATGATCCGTAAACTTCTACTTTGGATCTCTATGAATCACATAACTATGTTGTTCTACTTTCAACTCTGGAAAATGACATATTTGCTTAAATATTAGAGCTTCCTGACTGATTATCTAGTGATATAGAAAGGAAATTGTAGAGAAGGAAAATGATTCAAACTTCGACACCAACAATTTTTATCCTGGAAACCTCCAAGGAGGAAAACGAGTCGGGAAGGGAAACTACTCTTTCTTCCCACTTTTATTGGTCTAACATAGACAGTTACAGATTACAATAAGTATGAAAAGAAGAAACAATGTAAACCTTCTCTCTAATTACTTGCTTACTCTGTTTCTACACCTTGCTCCTACAATTCCATTCCAGCACTAAAGATCTTGCTCACTGCTCTCATTAAATTTTGATTCACCTTCGAATGTCTATTCTCCTACTCCTTCCATGTATTTATATGCCTTCACATGTCCTCCCATGCACTGGAGAATGTGAAAGGGCATGGAAGGGAAGAGACATAGTTGGGCGCTTCAAATTCATGTCCATTCGCGTTCCATTCTTCTTTTCTATTTGAAAGTTTCAGGATCGCCGCCCTATGTAGACCAACAGTCTAAGGACTGCTGCCCTGCAGGGCAGCATATTTGAAACTGCCACTCTGCACAGAGTGGTGGTTCTATCGAGAACCTCCATTTACCTCATTTCTTTTCACTTTTCTTATTTCTCCTTCTTGGTGTTGATGGAACTGATGAAGTGGTCTATTTTTTTGGATCCCTATGGATCACCATCGAGTGACCACCTTTCATTCTAACTTCCCATTTGTGTCTTTATATTTTAGGATTTGATGTGTTTTGGGGTTTTAGAGGAGGTCATTCGGTGGGCATAATGCGACACACAGGTAACAAACAACAAAGGGTAGTGACATAGAAACGACATAAAAAAATCTTCTTTTGAGGTTCTGCACTATCACAAGTGTCCAAAAGAATTCTATAGTACCTAAGCACCCATGACCTAATTTAGGCATCCAAATCCAACTTATGCTGGCAGTTCTGTAATTTTATGCATTCATTTGCAAAATTTTCCTCCTCCTATTCATCAGTTTTCTAATCCAGCATACTTTGGAATTACTTGTGAAATTGGATAAGTATTTTATTCCCTCTCTTGCACCTAGGGTTTCAATTTTACCTAGACTATTGCTTAGATCAAATCTATACTTTATTTCTTATTATTGCACGTTGTGACCCTCTAATTAGGATTTCAAAAATTTCAATATTTTTCTAAATCATCACAATATTTTACAGATGTGCGTAGTGAAAAGAGCTCTTATTTCTTTAATATTATAATAGGTACTATTTCTAAAGTAGAAGACTATTATAAATCATCCTTGATTACAAATTTTTAGTAACAAATATTAAATTTATATTTCTAACATCCATTTTAATCTTGTTTATGCTACTTGTAACATGCCAAGTCAATGTAAACATGGTAAAAAAAGGATGCTAGCAATCCCCTACAACTAACATTTTTCACATATATAAATTTTTCCATCCACAAGAATTAAAAACACTAGTACAAAACAAAAGAGAGGAAAAAACACAAATGTGGTTTCCTCTCATTAGCAAGCTAGAGAGAGAAAAGAGAAAATAGAGAGAAAGAAACACCATATTACCCACGAGCTAGTTTGACCAAAATAGAAACATAAATCAACATTATAGGTTCATGTAATAGTTTTCATAGAGTTTCCAATAGTTTTTGGCTAAGAGACGGTTTTGCAACATTTTTCTAATATTTCAAAAGTTTATAAGAATGTACAATTTAGCGCAAATGACCTAGAAAATGAGTGTGAAAAACCATATTTCCAAACTCAAACTCATCAAGAGTAAAGTTTTCTCTATTCGCTTATCTACAAAGAGGCCCAAAAAGTTGACGGAACATTTATCTAGCGACCGGGGCTCAAATGGTGGCCACTTGTCTTGAGAAACGCATTTTGATTGCACCATTTTAGTTTTTCGTTAAATGATCGGAGACCTAAAAAAACCACCTTACAAAACAAGCTTCTGACGTGATTTTATAAAAATTAAATTTAATCTATAATTTTCATCGAGAAATACTATAGGTACGAGGTGATGAAACTTCATTTCTCAATGCAATACGAAAATTGCGAGTCAAAACCAAATTGAATTGTTAACCCATGGTAGTTCTCCAATACTGGAATATTGACTAGCTGGCTCTTAGACATGTGACAAAAATTTATCAAACGACTATCTGCGATTATTCTAGAGTTTTATGTGGCATCCATAGCACTAGTTAAAATATTCAAGTCATCATTTCATACCACTGGATTGGGAGGGATGTTTTGCGCGCGTGCAAAAATTTGTGATTTATTAAATTTTGTGAGTACAGGCATAAAAATATTATGATCTCTAAAGTTTAATTTTGTCGTTTGTGCTTTTTTTTATCATAACCCATCATCCAAATTTTTAGTAGTTATAGGGAGTGATTCCATGCAAAACTAACATTCAAAGTGATTGGACTATAAATGTGCAACTCGAAGGTAAATTTAATGTTTTTGAGCTACAACACATTTCCAAATTTTATACCAAATCTAAAAAATTATCTTCATATTAACTCCCAAGTATAGAGAAAAGGAAAATCTATCAAATTGAAAACATGCTAGAAGTACAGAGAGAACCATGCCTCATAAGCCAAACTAGCAAGCACTACTACAGAGTTGATGTTTCATGTTTCTGTTATATTTACTTATGGGTGTTTTAAATGCCTCTCTGACACTTCATTTCGCATATGACTTGTAACTACCCAATCTTCCCACTTTTGCATAGATTTATGAGATATAAAACATAATTGGCATCATTTTTAGGATCTAACTCAAAATGCATTGAAGTTGCAATTGCTCATAAGCCCATATTCATACATGACCCACTTATTGTATTTGCTAGAAATTTTCCAAATCCTTTTTAAAAAAACCATTTTTTGCATAACCTATAATCATGGTGTTCAGGAGCATGCATCCCTTTGAGACATTTTGTCAAACAGTTATTGTGCCTTTACTGAGAATCTACATTTGTCATACAGATCTAACTGGGCCATTGCAACTACAACAGATGATAGTATTCCTCTTTCCCTTGTTCTTAATGGATGCGAATCATGTCCGAAGCTCCCATATTTTATTATTATTATATTTTGTTTTACACCAAACCAACACGCCACACATTAGCTGCAAGTTTAATTGGCATATTAATGATAGAGTTTAGAATTTCTAAAATTTATCCAATATAATCCACACAACAATGTTTTTTATATTTATTAAATCCTCCAACACCTGTAGGCCTAACAACAAAACTAAACAAAAATGAAGCTTACATTTCTTTCAACACTTACAACTACAGATCTTCCTGTAAACCATCTCCATATTTTTTTGTGATAGTGCCTATACCATCTCTAGCCCTTATTTTTACAGACTGGAAGAAAAAAGAGGAAATGTGCATTCTCTCAAGGCATTCATGTTGTTTCACCAAACACAATCCTCATATATCTAAAAGTTCCAAGATATGGTCACACCTCCACATTTGCATACTCAACTACCAAGGTTTTTACAACTACATCAACTAAAAATACTCCTCTTTGGCCCATACGCCTGCCACAAAACTTGCAAATTTTATATGAATCACTATTCCTGTCTAAGTGCTCAAGAAAAATCCCAAAACGTTTTTCCTAACTCCCATTTGGGAAAGATAAATTATAAAAGTGAGGATGCGAGTTGCGAAAGCTCCTCAAGGTGTTGTCATGGTAGCCATCACATTCACACTCACCCAAAACAAGTTGCAACCAAACACCACAAACCCTAAAATCTTTCTTTGCTCCCCCGCTCTCTCTCTCTCTCTCTCTCTCTCTCTCTCTCTCTCTCTCTCTCTCTCTCTCTCGCGTGCGTGCATGGACACTTTATTGTTATTATCCTGCCGAAGGCAAGATATATAGCCTTCAATAGAACAATTAAGTTTTTTTACTTGTTCAATCATAACTTGCCAAGTGTTATTTACTTTGTTTATATGTAGTTTTACAGAAATAAATATTTGATTCATTTTTACAAAAAGTTTTAACTGATTTTCTGATTGGCTGAGATATTTTTGTAGCCATATTAGGATTTTATTATTAATTTAAAAAGCTATTTTCCTTACTGACATGTAGCAAATATTTGGTTTTTCTATAGTTCAAACATATAAAATTTTTCTGAGAAGTCATAAATGTTCTGGCTATTGAATGTAAATTCTCACAAGTCCTGTAGAAGACGATTGCATGCAGGACAATAAATTTATTATCCTTCGGCAGCAATGAATCCTTCTCAAGCGCGCAGGTGGAGGAGCAAGAAATGGAGAGGGTGAGCAATTTCTGCGTTCCTCTATTTTGGCTATGTTTCGAGCCGACTCCTATGCATTGGCTCGGGTTCAGAAATGGAGAGGGTGAGAAAAATTGATTGCCTTTTTACTCATTACAGCTGTGCCATGTTGTAAGCGGTGGAATGCCATTATTTCGGGCAGAGAGCAGCTGCAAAAAGTGCGGGAGCGGCTAAATATGGACAGATGCGTCATGTTGTATAACGTCGAGGATATTTCCCTCTTCGACCTTCATCGACAGCGCTGGTTCCCCAATATTTTCATAGGATATAAATGTTTATCCTCTTGGAGAATGAGAGATGGAGAAGGTGGTCTCTAAGTTTTGATCAGCAAAGACAACGGAATCATTCGAGTGTTGAATCCACTCACCATACAATACCGCTTCTGGATGTAACTGCTCCCGCACTGCGTCCGCTCTCTTATTACATCAGAAACTACCCCCAAAATCACAGATATGAAGATGAAGATGAAGCACTTGTGGTAGAGTTCCATCATAGGGTTTACTCCGATTCAGGGGCATATCGATGAGCACTTTTGCTAACAAAAAACTGCATATTCTTACATACAATAAACTCCACAGTCATGGGAGATTAAAATTCCCTATGTTGGTTTATATCTCCAGCGTTGGAATCGAATACTGGAGCGTGATCAGACAATTTATTTATTTTCAAGAAATGGGCAATCTTTGGTTTGGTGCAACATAAAGGGAAGAAGAACACTCTGAAACGCGTGGAGCAGATAAGGTTTATGTGTGGAATAGAGGAATTTGTTTGGAATCGGGAACTATTTTCCATAGAGGGAATTATTTCCTACGAGTTTTGCATTATTCTGTTGGTTGTGCAGATCACGGTTCCCCTCCATTATATTTTAAAATTGGAATGGGATACTTACAATAATACTCCATTATGGAAAATGCAATATACAGTGGTAGAGAGTGGTTTTGTGGTGGAGGGATGGTAAGTTGGAGAGTTTATATGATTAATGAAGCTGAAAAAGAACAAGGCAAAGACAAAGGCAGAGTTGAAGGTAACATCATCGAATAAAGAGGGTACGCATTGTCATGTGCATCCCCCTCTTACAATAAGCCTTAATCTCTACTATAACACCCCTTATTTTTGTTGGATGCATATAAAGTTTTGTTTGGGTCCTTAGATTTTCATACTACTGTAGAACATTGAAAATTTGAGCAATCATAGAATTGATTTTTGTCTTAGAGAAAATGCTATTGTTGCAAAGATTGTTGATAGATTTGTAACAGTTAAGAATGCACAGTAGGGTAACACAAACCCCATTGTCGGGTATGTATAGGTGGCGATAACACAAACCCCGTTGTCAGGTATGTACAACTCGGCCTTCTAAAAATGGCTCTCTTCTATGCATGAAACAACTGTAAACACAACTTGTCAGGACCTTAATAGCTCATTCATGAATCGAACCTCCCCCTACTCCTGCAACTCATCCTACTCAACATAGAGCAGCTCGTCATGCCAATATGCAAGCTCTATTCAAACTCTGCAACCTTTAAACATTGAACTACCCATCTAGACAACTCAATCACCACTAAAACGTTTTCTTGCGGCTAAGCTTTTTTAACTCGGGTTACTACACTTCTTTTGAGCTTGATGCTCTTCTAGAGTAGGTTGGCCATGTATGAAAACAACTCGTGCCCCAAATATTTCTACAATAGTTTGATTTCAAATAGAAGCTCGGTTCCTATCCTCTTTTTGGTGCTCAAAATAGTCTCGCCCCATTTGTGCCTTTGAAAATTTATTGATTTACGACCTCTTTCATTTTCTCCTTCCCCGTGTTGTGCTTGGTCAGTCTTTGTTGTTAGTTTTTAGTCAGCTCCTGGGTCGAAGATCATGTATGGATCCATGTTTGTCTCCTCATTTATTTGTTCCTTTGGAAAGGTCTATATTTTGAGTCTCTCGTGCTCTGTTCCTTCGAAAACTCTCGTTTTCTCGTTCTCTCTATTTCCCAAAGTTAGGATTTGTTGTCCTTGACGTTTCTATCCTAGATACTTGAAGAAGAATGAATTGATGTGTCCCTGAAGAACGTATTTTAGCCTTGTAACATTTCTAAACTTTCTGTCCTTGAAGAAAATTTTGTTCCCAGGCTCAAAAGGTCATTTTTTTGTATTTTATGGTTTGACAGGTGTTTCTCCTAGTCAAATTTGCATCCTTCCATCTACAGGAGACGTGGCACCTTTTGGTTGGACACAGCTCAACTGGGTACTTAGAAAAAATTCATGGAAAGCCTTAACTCAAAATTTGTCCACGTGGAGGCATGATGCTCATTTGAAGATTTACTTTTTGGTTTGTCCTTGGAGTAGCGTCGGGAGGAGATGTGGAGGCTTCAACTGCTTTGCCAAGACTTAAACAATTTTTTGTGCAGTTGGTACAGTTTGGCGGAACAGAACACATGTTGAGCTCTCGCTCATTCAAGGTTTCCGCTTTGAACACCATTTTGAAGTTACGCCATGAAGACACGTGAAGGCTTCCGCTCACTTTACATTTTTCTTGGACTTTTTAACGGCCAAAGGAGACTGCCTCAGAGCATGAAACGTGGCGTTTTCTGCTGAGCTTCAAGTATTCAGGAAAACCTTGCCAAAATAGGACACACGGCGAGCCTGCACTCGTTCAAGGTATCAAATTTTTGGGACCATCTAAAAATGTGCCATAATGACACATGACGGTTTAAAAAATCAAAAAGTTAGGGAGACATACCATCAGAGGCAACTTGGATTTTTTGCCCCTTAAGGATTAAAATCTTGAAATGGCCCGCAAGCCCATTTAGGGAAATAGTCAATGCTTTAACCCTGTCAATAGCAGAGGTGTGGAATCTTAGGGGAAATTTGAAAAAATTCCCTTTGGGAGAAAAGAGTCAAAAGTAATAAAGGAAGCACAGACCTGCTCAAATTATATTTTGAAAGGTGTTTGGCACATTTCCCGAGGGCAGACCTATGTGGCAAGCTTGAAATTTTTTCCCGTTTTCAAAAGAATGTAAAATGATAGAATTTGAGCACGGTTCCACTTGAATCACATTTGGACATGTGTCAGGCTCATTTCCCAAGGACAACGGTGCAGAGAAAAATGGAATTTTTTTGAATTTTTCCAAAAAATTGCAAAAACTCAAAGGAAGCCTCCAGGTCTATTCTTAAGTTCGAATCTTCCACATGGACGACCCAAATTCAAAGTAAAGATCAACGACAGCTGATAGTCTTAAATATGATTTTGCCCCCATTTTTCTGAAACATGTTTAGAAGTGCGAGTCTCCATGATTTCTTGGTCTTTTCTGTACGCCAAACAGAGAGGGGGGTTAATTTTGATATCTAAGTTTGGTGCGATGATCTGCATAGATGTCTTTCACCATTAAAATGGTTTGAATTTCATGCTTGATCAAATTTTCTATTTTTCTTCTCCCAAGCACGCAAGGAACCAGATTTGACAGATTAGGGGCGGAATTGGTTGGCAAATTGATGAAAGAGTGATCTACTAGAGGAAAGAGTTGAAAGCGGGATATATTCGATGAAATCTTCCCACTTGAGCACTTGATGACTTTTTACAGATTTGATTCTGAGAATCGTGAAAGAATCATGGCGAGCACTAGTGCATTTAAGGTTTTTGTCTTTTGGGGAGAAGGGGGATCTGTTGTAAAGGTTATAAATGGCACAATTTTTTGTGCAAATGGTTAGAAGTTAGAGGTCAGAGTGTTAGAGGTCGAAGAAAATTCCCAAGAGGAAAATTTGACTAAGCCTGTCTCTTGAGAATCCATCTGAGAAACTAGGTTATCTTATTTTTTATTATGTTCTATTGTGTCAAGGTGGTTGCAAGTGTACAGCAATTGACAAGCTCTGAGATTGTTCTATGAAACTTTTCCTTGCTAATAGATTTAATCAAATTCGAGTTTTTCTGTGTTGTCTTGAGAAAAATGTGTTGGTTTTATTTCTGAATGTATGCAAGTAGTTTCTCCTATTTTTGTTGCAATCTTATATTAAAATCTAACTCAATCACACAAGCCTCAATCCTTGTGACAGTTTAGTGGCATCTGTAATTCCATTTCTCAGAAGATCTTTCATTTGGGATTGGAATAAATGATTTAAAATCACTTTTCTTTCATCTGTTGACAGAGATTGTCTGTAAGCCTCTGGGTGTACCTTAGGTGTGATTTGGCTTAGATCTTGATGCTTTGTTGGATTTTCTAACTCAAACCTTCGTGATAGATCTCAAAGATTATGTGCAAAAGTGTTGATTTGGGCCTCCTGTTGTATAAGATTCCTCAAGGATCTGGTGAATCAAGTTCACCCCACCCCATCTTCCTTCAAAAATTCATTCAAAAACAACTACTCCTACCTGTACCACCCTTGTCTATCCTTTGTGCATACAAATGCATAATCTCTATTACCAAAACATGAAGAAGTAATCAAGGTCTGAAATGTCTTCAGTAACCTTTTCCTTGTTGTGAAAATATCTCCTTGATCTGGAAGTGACAACTCGTGAGAGTCAGATCTAGTGTTTTGATCATATTTCCCCAAGGTATTCTCTATAAAATCCATGCAAAAGAAGGATTTATCATTGTTCTTCAATAAACAGAGGTTGCAAATTAGGTTCTCTTACCTTGGTTGAAAGGCGCAACCTAAAATAGTTAGGATCAGATCACATTCTTTTAAGGTGCTATCCATATCTCCACAAATCCAAGTAACAAAGGGATAGTTAAATTTTTCCCTGGCTACAAAATGACATATATTTATGATTTAGTTTCCTCTAAGCTCCCTGTTGAATCTTCATTGCTGCTTGGCTTGAAAAGGAGAACAAATTTGGATACCAACACCAATGGCACCACTGCCGGGGAACTTTTAAGTTACTGAGACCAATTTTTTGACTTGTTTTTATTTCATATCCATCTAGCCCATCAATGACACTAGTGGCGCCATTGCCGGGGAGTTCAGTTCAAAGTCAAGACCCTAGTAAAACAATTCTTGTAGGCTCTAAGTGTTGTGTGCAGTTCTTTCACTTTTCACACCTAGTGCACTAGATTTCATGTGATAAATCTGGGTAAAGAAAGTGTATAATCTTTCCATTTCAAGTTTCTAGCATTGACAAACATTTGACAGACCATACTTAGTGCATTTGCACAACTAAGGTGGAAATCCTGAGTGGTGAATCCCTGTTGATTTTATTTTGGTAAGGACTAGTGTCTTAAAACTCTGTCAAAGTCAGATTTGTTACTAATATTTACAAAAATGGAAGGAAGGAGATCTTTCTTTGCTAGGGATCCTACCAGGACATTGTTTCTAGAGCTAGGAAAAGCAAAATAAGAAGGAAGAAAAGCCGAGAGGGTTGTGGGAGAACAACAAACAAGAAGAGGGATCTCCATTAATGAAAGTGATCTGCCTATCATTGAAGCCTTCCATTTAAGTAACTCTGAATTAGGTAGCATCTTTGTGGAATTGAAATCTTCACCTGGAGAGGGGCCTTCATTTGATTTTGAAAGGTTTGTTTTACAATTTTCACCTGTATTTTCTGAGGTTGATAAAGATTTCCAAGAGACAAGGCCTCTGGGGGGTCTCAATTTTGAAAATTATACTCATGTGTTCCAACGACCATCCACCCCTCATCAATTTGTCACCCCTCTAGGGTCACCTCCTCAAAGGAACATGGCCCAACCCCCACCTAGAACCCCTTCTATTGTAAACACCTTTGGACCTATAAATTTTGTGGGAATGGCTGGCTACCCAAATGCAGTACCTCAAGATGTAAGGAACAGACTACCAAAGTTCTAAGGAAACAATGTTATACTTAGTGACCAACATCTACAACTCTTTATCAATATGATGGAAGACTTTGAGATTGAGCATGAGGATGTATATATCAAAAAAAATTTCCACACTTTAGAGGAGGATGCAAGGGACTGGTATAAAGCATTACCATATAACTCTGTTGATTCTTGGGATGAAATGAACAATGCATTTAGATTACAATCTGGTGATAGTACTGACCTTAGGTTTCTTCTATCAGAGTTTGAAAACATCAAGAAGAACCCCAATGAGTCAGTGCATGACTTCAATACAAGGCTTAACAAAACTTTGAGGAGATTTCCTGTTAGGATAAGGCCTTGTGATGAGTCATGTTTGATCAAATACACTGATGCAGTTGATAAAAAGGCCTTATATTACTTGAGAGACAAGAATCCCACAAATTTTAGGCAGGCCTTTACCATGGCCCTACAAATAGAGAACAACATCAAAGCAATTGGGAAGCCTCCAAAGAGGGAAGGTGTAAAGTTTGTTATTCGAGAAAAGCCTCAAATAAGCAAGGTTGCTGATTTGAAAGAATTTGTGAAGACTTTGATAGGGACTATCAAGGAGATTGTAGACACCAAATTTGGGTCTTACGACGCCTTGTACCCCGTATCTCATCCCAAAACCTAACCCTACCTCACCACCTAAACCTTACACACTGAATTATTTATTAATTACCTTATAATTAATAAATCCACATCTCCAACCTTGCCACCTCACCTTGCCACCTCACTATGACCTAGCCCTAACCCTAAACTAACCTAATTAAGACATATGACTTCATCCAGACCCACACCCATGACTCATCACCCCTCACCTGCATCAAAACAAACCTAATAATGACTTGATCAAGCCCACAACTGACCCCTTAGAAGAAAAGGAGGGAAAGTTGGCTATTTTACTAAAAATAGCCAACTTTGACCTAACCGACATCGGTCCCTACTTGACTGGCGTCAGTTACATAACCGCCATCGGTTCCCTATAAATGACCTCCCCGAACCAAAACCAAAGGATCAAATTTCATTTGCAAGGACACTGAATTCATTTGCAAGAGAGAGACAAGTGAAGGAGAGAGAAGAGTTTTTAAAGAGGAGTGTCGAGCCCAAGACTGGAACTGAGCAACTAGAGCATTATCACACTCATCCAAACCTTGGGAGAGTCAGAGGATAGCTTCATCAGATCACTTCTGATTGCTGGATCATCCCAACTGAGCCTTTCCTCCGCCACTGCATTCTTTGGACCTGCA
Organism: Taxus chinensis; assembly: GCA_019776745.2. NCBI lineage: Eukaryota > Viridiplantae > Streptophyta > Pinopsida > Cupressales > Taxaceae > Taxus > Taxus chinensis. The sequence continues at coordinate 685,636,916 of CM034152.1, forward strand.
TCCACATCAAAAACTAGTAAGTAGTCTCTTTTATCACCTTGTATGCTTCTAGACACTACTTTGTGAACTTTTAATTCATAGGGATTATAAGCTCACTCCTGGATCTACTACCCGGTAACAACCTGCACCTAACCTTCAGTCGTCCATCTCTATATTGCCCCAAAGACAGCTCTCTCACTCTCTAGGTCTTCTCTATCACCCTACTACTCCCCTCAACCATCTACCAACCTTCCAAACCTCATAACCACCTTACACCAACCTCCATTTAAAAATACCTAAATCAGTGCCCCTACCGATAACGGTTATTCTCTACCGGTACCAGTTTGATAACTGTGATTGGTTATCCAGTGACCGGCATCGGTCACTGTGACTTATACCAAAACCAACCTTTCACCTATTCACCTCAAAACAATCTCATGTCCAGCCTGGTCTATCCCTGTAACTTGATCTGAACATATTAATAACCAGTGACCAAACAAACAACATGACATTCTATTATTGGTAGTTTAGTCTCTATTGCTTTTAGTAACAAGATACCTAAATCGTGAGTTCGCAATAGCTTCTTTATTATCTTTTTCATCATTTCGTATTAAAAGGGAACTGAACATCTTCGAAAGGAAGTCTAATATTTCCTGGGCCCAAGGCAGTTCCCTCACTTATTGTCTAACTAAAATCTGGTGGTCTTGCATTCTTATTTATAGGTAGTCCTTCCCAGACAAAAAGGAGTTCTTCACAATCGGTCTGATCTCTCTACGGTATGCACACACCTTCCCAAAACTGAATAGGTATTCCTCCTAACCGTAACCCCTTATCTGTTTCTCAAGAGAATGAAAGGACAAAATTAACTCTATTCTGGAACAAAATTTTGTGCGAAACATTTTGGCATGCCTGGTGGGACCCTTCTCGGGTTTCTTTCTTTCTTACTTGTTTTCATATAGGGAGCACACTTGCTGTTTTTTTTCTTCTAAATATTCACAAAATATTTTGTCACTTTGGTAAAAGAATTTGTCTTTCTTTCGCATCTTTGCATTAGTGAAATTCATCTTCTTAATCTCTTCTCTTTCTTTGCTTCATTGAATATCATTTTCAATTTGGGTTTAAAACATGTGCATCACATTCTTGCTTGCTGTTTTTAATTCTAGTGAACGTAGATTAAGTAATAGGTCGTACACATGGGGGTGATATCCACGGTATTGACGAGAAATTAATCTTACTCTCACTGTACAACACGTACCAAATCACATCATAATCTACACAACATCTCAAACATCCCCCCTTTCCACAGTATTCCTCCACCTGATTGAGGTAGCCTTACAAGATAAAACAAACTTGACATCTCCCTTAGGTCTTTTGTTTAGGATTGACATTATCTTGCATCTAAGACATAAGCCCAAAAGTGATTAAAACTAATCCTAGGGTTAGTCTCTTAATTTGCTTGTGCATCTTGCTTGTTTTTTGTTTTTCTGTCAGTTCTATTTCTCTGTTATACCCTGTATCAGTGATCACTTCAGATAGTTTGGTGGGTATACTAAGCCTTGTTATCCCCAAACTAGCAGCCTCTTACATTCTCTCTTTTCCTTCACAGTGATTGGCACCGGTCCTCTTCTACCGACATCGGTTACCTGACCGATGCCGGCTACCATCTGAACGACATCGGTTACTGTGTTTCACAGTTCCTGACAAACCAATAACCTAACAATTCCAATGGTTTATTATTGTTTCTATTCCTAATTGACTAATTATCTATTGTATCCCCTTGTTCATGGTTTTTATCACCCGGAAACAAGCCACAGCCATGGTTTCACATGCTTGTTCCGTGTCTTTTCCTGAGTCAACCCCTTTGCATCCTATGGGGAATCCTACGGACACCAATGCTTTTCCCAAGATCTCTGTAGGAGATCCAGATTTTGCTAAATTTTTGGATGCTAATCTGGGTGCCGTACAGTATTATTTGTCTCATACCCCTGACCGTATACCCGACGGTTAGCTCCTCTTGGGTATGCCTATTAGTATAGCCGCTCACTTAGCTCCTTCCCCACCTAATAACTCTGTCGCACTGTCTTCATCCTTAGCCCGTCTCCCAGCTCAGCGGCATCGATGGTTCATACTACACCAATTGGCCTTCCTTTGGTTAATCTGGGGCCCCACATATCACTACCATCCACTGCCCCTACCTCATCTCTCTCGCAGATCGCCTCTTTCATAACTTGTTCTCTACCACCTATCCACACGAGCTTTCCCTCTCAAGCTTTGCCCACCTTTTCATTTCTGCAAACACATCCGGTGGCCTCAACATCTTATATAGGACACCCTTATTCCGCTGCCCCAACACATTCATCATCGATACCTTATCAACATTTAACCCCACCATTGTCTAGTAGCGGCTCTTGGCCCAATACTCCTCCGTTTATGATGACAGCACCATCATCTAACCCAACTAATGATTTAATCAAATAGATGATGGACAAGATGCAAAATCTTGAGGCTTCTGTTTCAAGAATTCGTAATGCCCTGACATACAAGCAAGTTTATCAGGAGCCTATTCATCCTTTTGTCCCCCTTCATACATATCCTCCTCAATGGGAATTGCCAAAATTTACTCGCTTTAATAGTAAGGAGGACTCTCAACAACACTTGCGATCGCTTAGACATTCCTGTTATCTGATTGCTCATGACGGTGCCTTACTACTCCATACCTTCCCCATGTCCTTATCAAGACCTACCTTGGAATGGTACAGTGCTTTAGCCCAGCACTCAATCTTCTCCTTTAACTAGTTAGCCCAATCTTTCTTGGAGCATTTCTCCATCAATATTGCCAAGAAATTATCCATTACCGATCTCTATGCCATCCGAAAATTTGAAGACGAATCTATCACAGATTTCATTGGACGATGGCGGGGCCTCATCAACCAACTTAGTTATGCCTTACCTCAGGCCGAGCTCATCGAACTCTTTACGCGGGCCTACGCTAAACATATTTCTCCCACCCTCAAATTCAAACTTTCTACACTTTTGATGAGGCCTTTATTATGGCTCAGAAACTAGAGATTCGAGCCTTTGAGGAGGAGAAATTGAAGTTGCGCAACAAAAACTCAAATGCCTGAACCTAAGAATCCACCAACAAACCCAACACCACCAACTCTCACATATCATCTGCTTCGAAATCAAGAGGAGTTGTACACGCGGTGACGGTCAAATCTCAAGCACCGCCTAATACCCAGCCAAAATTCACCTATAAGTATAAAGCCAAGCCCATCAAATACACTCCCTTGAGAGAAAATTATGATGTGATCTTGGAAAAATTGTTTAAAGTAGGAGCTATCACCTTGCCTCCTGTTAAACCTCACTCCGGGTTTGATTCTGCCCACGCTATACTTTCTTGGTATAAAGAAAATGACTTATGTAACTTCCATCGTGTGAAGGGACACAACCATGAAAATTGCAAGATGCTAAAAAACATAGTGCAGGAAATGGTTGATATAGGGGATATAAGCCTTGATAATCCTAATGCCCCTGCTAATCGAAATTTAAAAATCTTCAACAAACCATTTCCAAACCATTCCTATAACAGTAACACAAACCGAGAAACCTTAGCTGAGGAGAAGAGTGTGCATGAGATCCATGTGGTTTTCAACTCCCAACTAAGGGCTTCCATCGAGGAAATTCTGAAACAAGCCTCTTCACTGACGTAGGAGTCCTTGCCCCCTTCTCCTTCATCAATACAAGAGGACAGCCCTACTATTCCTTTACCCATAAAGGAATCAACCGCCCAGAGTTCTCTTCTCATAGAAGAGCCTTCTTACACCACATCTCTGCAATAGTGTGAGTGGATGTTATCCAACTTATCTATTTCCCAAACATCTCCTTCCACCACTCTTACTGAAAAAGAATAAGGATCACCACTTTTTCTGTCATCCTTAGAAGAGAAACCCCTTAAGCCTACATCACCAAATTCCTTAACCATGACGGATCCTCTAGAACATGCCCTCCTCCCTATCATTTCTTTATCGCCTAAATATTTCCAGCGACAGGTTGACCTCTTAACACCCATTGATACATCGCCTCATTCGCCCCCTGTATCACACCCCCAGTGGACCGAAATCACAGACCACTTCTCTTCCATACCAAAATTCCCATCCATACGTGAAGATTGTCACCCCCCAGAAGATAGACAACTCTTATGGGAGTGTTTGAATACACCATGCTCTACTCAAATGCAAATGACTAATCTAGACACCTCTACCATATACCTAAAGTTTTTACAAAATCTCAAAATTCCAATGTCCTCACCTCCACCCCCCTCATCTCTACCAAATACCTCATCCACCTCTATCAACCTAGCCAAACCTTCCCCTATGCTTGGGACTTCACCAATACCTAGCATGACGCACCCACCTAAATGGTTAGACTTATCCGAAAATAAAGCCGTTAATCTACCTAGGATACAAACCCAATCTCCTCGAGTCCAATCTATGCCTCCGCCACAACTAAAACCCTTGCCCCTGATCACACCACTATAGCAGGCACGGCTTCAACCCTCACCATCACACCTACCTTCTATATTGGGGCCTCACCCCTCCACTTTTCCTCAATACACCATGCCTCCCACATCTTCTTTAACACGACCAGTACCTTCTACACCCATACAGAAATCCACAGGCATCTCAACACCGTCACCCGAAGTATCTTACCTACCTACCAACCCTAAGAAAACTCGATCATCGAAGGACTTGTTTACTGCTGCTCCTCTTTCCCCGTTGTTGTGTCCTGACACCACGTCATTTTTGGCCTCATCATCTAACCAGCTAAACATGACTTCTACACATAAGAAGCCACACCTAGTTAAACCCAATCATCAAAATCCCTTGCCTAAACCACCACCCGTACGAACCACTCGTACACAACCATTACCAAAACAATCAATAATCTCACTCACTCAATCAATAGCCTCATCTTCATTTGACCCACTCAAAGGATCTTATGCCAAGATCCTTGATATGCTGGTAGGGGATGTGACCATTTCTCTACCCCCACTTAGACTCGATGATCCATCTATACCTCGACCTATAGGTTATGATGAATCTAAAATCTATGTCTACCACCGCACACAAGGACATAATGTAGAAGGATGCAACGCTTTGAAAGCCATCCTTCGCTAGTTTCCTATCTCAGATAGAAAATCTCAGGACAACTTACAGAGGGAAAAGCTCTTAGCTTCGATCCCTTCTCCTATACCACCTGTCCCTACCTCGCCAAAATATATCATCATTGCCACCCCACCTCTTGAGAACAATGACTTATTCCTGTCATCTTCCTCGTCTCACATTCATGAGATCAACTTGATTAGCATTTCTACTCGAGTTCAGAAAAATAATGGAAAAGCTAAAGAAAGCACACTTGTGGCCTCTCTTTCTTCTTCCGCCATCCCAATCACACCACCACCTAAAGTGGTTATTCATGGACCTACCTACCCAGTCTTTGATGGAGTTTCCCATCGCACTATGATCAAACAACTTCACCAATCTCCTGTAAAAATGACACTCTATGATCTCATTCAAACATCTAAATCAGATCAACAAGCTCTAATTGAGATCCTTCAAGGAATAGAGGTCCTACCTAATGAAACCTTTCTTGTCACCTCCATCTTAACACCCAACCACGTCGCTTCTCTCACCAAACAACCTACCTCCACAACCACTTTTGTCCCTGCACAACAAGCTGCTGCTGTCAGTTTTTCCAAAGAAGAAATTGTTGTCTTTAGTGCAAAAGATCCTGACCTAGCTCTTTTCATCTCGGCTTACGTCTGGGACATCAAGGTACGTCGTGTTATGATCGACGGGGGCACTAGCCTAAACATCGTCTCTTCCAAATCCTTCCAACATATGAATATCCCTCCTAGCTACATGTGTGCCAACCCCACCATGTTGCATTCATTCAATGATGCTATTACTTCTACCCTAGGCACCGTGATCCTTAACATTCGTGTAGGGCCATGTACCTTACCCGAACTCTTCTATATCCTTGAGGGAGAATTCCAATACAACATGTTGTTAGGCTGCCCTTAGATCCAGGCTATGGGATGCATTCCCTCCAACTTACATAGATGCATCAAATTCAAGTATGAAGGGAAGTCATACACGGTCACAGCTGACGCTTCCCCCTTCAAAACCTAAAATATGTTATACCACCCTAATGATGTGCTTGTACCAGTCAAGACACCCATTGATCCAACCTAACCATCTACTTCAACCACGCCTCAACCATCCACCTTAGCCGTACCCACACCTTTGACCAATGAAACCACCGCCGCGAATACAACTTCCTTCCCCGCGGATAACATCCCAACCTCAGATCCCTTGGTAGATGTTTTTCAACACCTTATGCTGGGGGAGTACCACCTATACAACGTTAACACCTTCCATACCCCACAGGAGTACGAATAGTTCCATGCGCATTCTACCTATAACCGTCATGTGGGGGAGGTGATCTCATACGGACCACCTAATTGCCACACCAACCTAACGTATGGGGGTGTTGACGCATCCTCTATCACCCCCGAACCTCCCCTTGGTTTTTTTCCCTTCTAATCTTATTTTCAATATCTAACCAACCGTCATTTCATCCTCACCTTCCTTACTCACTGTTCTTGGAAAGGTTTTGGTTTCGGTCTTTATGAACAAGGCCGACATATGATCATTCCCATGACTAAACGCAAACACAAAGATCGTAGTGGTCTTCAATTTTCTGAACCACCTACACTGAAGAAACCTCATGTCAATTGTATCCTAGAAAGACGATGAAGTCACCCCTTCCGAACCATCATCGCCCATTTTTCCATCTTCACCCACGGAGTCGATAGACCTGGAATCTATCCCTCCTAACTTTTTTTTTCATGAATGCTATCTTCCTAGGTCCTCTCACTTATCAACGTGATGGTGAAGACCCATCTTCTCTCCCCCTTTTGTATCCAGACATGATCGAAGAAGACTCACCTTCGATTAATGTTGTGGAGTGCCAGGATGATGACTCCATCCTCACCTACCTTGGTGCATGACGAACTCTTATATTCAACGCGCCTTACCATCTGAAACCCAAACCATGTTGAATGAGTCGACTATAGAAATCAACATCCACACAGAGGATGATCCTCACATTGTAAAGATCGAACAATCTCTCGACACATCAGAACAAGCCACCTTCACTACCTTCCTCCGTGCCCGCAATCAAGCTTTCGCTTGGTCCTACGCCGACATGCCAAGAATCAATCCTGACATTGCTGTCCATAACATCACTCTGAAACCAGACTCCAAACCAGTTAAACAGAAACTGAGAAAAATGCATCCACGCATTGCCCTCTTGGTTAAAGAAGAGCTTCAACGACTCCTTTCTGTTTCTTTCATCTTACCTATTGACTATCCGCAATGGATTTCTAATGTCGTACCTGTCACTAAAGCGATGGGGGGACTTCAGATATGTACGGATTTCCAGGATCTTAACCTCGCTTGCCCAAAGGATGAATTCCCCCTACCTAGCATTGATCAACTTGTTGATCTCACTGCGGGCCATGAGATGCTTTCTCTCATGGATGGTTTCTCGGGATACAATCAAATTTTAGTAGCCCCAGCCGATCAACATAAAACCGCCTTCATTACCCCCTGGGGGACCTTCTGCTATCGTGTCATGCCGTTTGGCCTTAAGAATGCTGGTGTGACTTATCAGCGGGCTATGACTTACATTTTTCATGACATTATGCACACTATCCTCAAAGATTATGTCGATGATCTTCTTGGAAAATCCAAACATCGCAGTGAACATCTCAATGTTTTAACCATTATTTTTGATCACCTGTTACAATACTGTGTTCATCTTCAACCAAAGAAATGTGTCTTTGGAGTCCTTTTCAGGAAAACTCCTTGGCTTTATCGTCTCTTTGCGTGGCATTGAGGTTGACCCAGCTAAAGTCAAGGCTATCGTAGAAATGCCCCCACCCACTAACCTAAAGCAACTTCGTAGTTTACAGGGAAAAATCCAATCTATCCAGCGTTTCATCTCACAACTCTCAGATCGATGTCAACCTTTCCATCATCTCATTAAAGAGGAAATTTTCTTTCAATGGAGCAAGGAGTACCACCAAGCCTTTGAGGCTCTTAAAGCTTATCTCTTACACCCACCCGTGCTTATCCCACCTTAGGATGATTTACCTTTCTGCCTTTACCTTTCTGCCACTGACCATGCTGTAGGAGCCATGCTCACACATCATGACTCTAAGCATCGAGAACAAGTAGTTTATTACATAATCCGTACTCTTGTGGATTACAAAACTATGTATATACACGTCGAAAAGTTGTGCCTAGCCCTATCATTTGTGGCCACTAAAATCCGACATTACCATGCTGAATCACAAAACTTTTGTCATCACCAATGCTGACCCCATACATCATATGTACACCAAACCTCATCTAACCCAATGCATCGCTTGATGGATTATGCTCCTTGCCAACCTCAACCTTGAGTTCGTACACCAAAAATCAGTCAAAGGACAAACTATCACAGACCAACTTGCGTGAAAGCCCCTTTACCTAGGGAACAATTTACCAATTTTACTTTCCCTTATGAACTCATCGCAACTCTTTCACTCAATGATGCGTCTTATCCGATGACCCTCTTCTTCGATGGATCTAAATGCCAGCGTGGCAGAGGGGTGGGTGTTTTTATCATTCCTCTTGAAGGTAAACCTATGCCTCTTTCATTCAGGCTCGATTTCCCCACCACTAACAATTCAGTGGAATACGAGGCCCTTGTTTTGGGTATCCACATTGCATTACACTTAGGTGTGAAGTCTATTAACATTTTCGGTGACTCTCAATTAGTAGTAAATCAAGTTACTAGCATCTACTAACGTAAAAAGGAGGAACTTCAAAAGTACAAACATTACGTAGATTCAATTTTGACCTTATTTACCCATTATACTATCCAAACCGTTTCATGCTTAACTAATAAATTTGCAGATACTATGGCTTGCTTGGCCTCACAAATTCTTACATCACCAACTGACTCTGACATATTTTTCTTGGTCCAACAACTCTTTGCCCCATCTTACTTAGTCCTGGATGTTTGTATGGTAAATAATGTATCTGCTGACTCGCAGGATACTTGGTATCACCAATTTCATGACTACCTTACAACCTCTGTTCTCCCACCTGACCTTAGTAGTAATGGCAAATGTGCTTTTTTTAAAGGTTTTTCTCATTATGTCGTCATGGGGGGACTCCTCTATAAATTTGGATTCGATAGTATCCTTCTTCGATGTCTAACTTGACGCTGAAGTCACTCATACCATCCAACAAGTCCATGACAGAATTTGTGGTGGGCACTTTAGTGGCTTTTCCATGGTCAAGCAGATCCTTGGCCTAGGATATTATTGGCCTACTTTTAAAAAAGACTACAGTGAATATGTTAAGCGTTTTGTTATGTGTCAATAGCATGCCAACCTTCAACATACTCCTAGCCACCCACTACAGGTCACATGAGATCTTTGGCCTTTCTCACAATGGGGTATGGACCTTATTGGTGAGATTCATCCGCCTTCTTCGCAACATCACCATTGGATCATCAAGGGAACCAAATATTACACTAAATGGGTGGAGGGTCGTTCCACTCATTTCAACCAAAAAGGAGAAAATTGTTGAATTCATCAATCATCACATTATTTGTCTATTTCGGTGTTCCTCATCGCTTGATTACCAATAATGGAAAATATTTTAAAAATAAGTTGTTATGAGCCCTTTGTGACAACTTTGATATCAAACTTATCTTCTCATCCCCCTACTATCCATAAGAAAATGGTCAAGCCGAATCTTCTAACAAAACCTTTACCAAAATTCTCATGAAAGTCATTAACGATTCTAGGAAAAATTAGCATGATCACATCCCCTTTTGCCTTTGGGCTTATCATACCAGCATTCATACTTCCACTAATGTCACACCATTCTCTCTGGTGTATGGTAACGAGGCTGTTTTTCCTGTTGAAATACAAATCCCTTCCCTTAGAATATCTCTCTAGGAGATTCTCACCAATGATGACTTCCACCAAGAGTAGTTAGCCCAATTAGAGATTCTTGACGAGCATCGTCTTAACTGCTCTTGACCACCTTCAAATTTATCAAAAGTGCATCAAGCGTGCTTATGATAAGTGAATTCATGAGTGTCCCTTTAAAATTGGTGATCTTGTTCTCAAAGAGAATCAACATGTAACCAAACTAGAAAAGAGCAAATGTGGAAAATTTTCTCCTAATTGGATTGGGCCTTACATTATCACTCACACTTACGGATCAGGTACTTATCGTTTAGCTTCACTTAATGGTAAACATGAGCCTGAAACCCTTAATTCCTTGCATCTCTGACCATTCTACTGTTGAATTTAGTGTTACATCACTTCTTATCTACCTTGCGCTCGTCCCTTGAGCTCATTTACCACCTCATACACCTTTTTTCGTGCATCTCAAAGTAAAATCAAACCCACATGGTTTGATCATCACCTCCTCTTAAAGATGCCTTCTCCTTTTTAGTCTGGTCCATGACTTAAAAGTATCAAAATAACAAGTTCTCAATTATACAATTCTGGGATATTCTTGAGTCAAACTTCCTGCAAAACTAGATGCTTCATGCCAAACAGACATCTAGACCTCTAAGCTATAAACTAGACTGCTCCCTCGAAGGACAACTATGTGCAAAGCCGCATCTGCTACTATAAATAGACTACTCCCTCGAAGGACTAGCTATACAAAGTCAGACTGCTCCCTCTATCAAAAGCCTCTTCTCTTGCATTGATTAGCTTCGTGAAGACCTCAAGAACAACAAAATGCATATCCCATATAGACTTCCCGCATCGATCAGTCTATATCCAGAAAAATAAAAGCAGTATTCAAAAGCACTTTTGAGTCATGGACTTGTCTATTTTGGTTTGGTTCTCTTTCGTCAGAATAATCACCTTATAACAAGTTTTCTGTACCCCAGCTATACCATCCACCTCACCTCACCATTCTTCAAAATAACAAAACTCAAGGGACGTGCGTATATCCGATATATTGTGATTATACAACTCTTTTCACCTATCGACTTCTCGCCTATGCAAGGTACCTAGGGATTCAAGCTCATCCTACGATAATACGTGGTTTGTTTAGCTCTTTCCAACTATGGGACACTTTTGCCTCTTTTACCCAAATCTAGGATTGTGTGTTGATCTTAATTAGGACACGGTTTCCTATGCTTGGGTAAGCTAACCCTCACTTCACCTATACCCACACCAACACCAACAACATTACTCTACCAACATCAAACTTTTACCAACCAACAAATTGCCTAACCACAACCAAATTACCTGAATTCACCTCTCCCTGGTCCTAAGGGAGAACTACATCGGTCTGAGGCCCCTCCTTGTTTTGTGCAATGGGCTATGTAGGCAGCACTTAGGAGACATGGGGTCTCCCAAGGTTAGCTCGACCATCCCCTACCATAACCTATCATGTGTTGTGTTTTCTTTAAAAATATAAATATTTTCACATATTTTTATTGATAACACTCACCTTGATCCTTTATCAATCCAAACATTCAAAACACAAATATTCTTATAATTATCACAAACTCAAATCAACATACATATTCCGTTTTATTTAGATGTTAAACAAATACATCTTCTCTATCATCGATGCACCGGTCGGAATCCTTATTTATTCTTCTACCCCTATGTATGAAACTCACTTAGACCCTGCGTGCCTCGTCCCGAACCAGGTAGTGATGGTGATCATCGACGCCGCTCACCTGGCCTCTCCATACTCAAAGGTACCACTACTATTGGTTCCTCCCACTGATCCACCAATCTCTCCTGTAACATAAGAATATGCCCTCTCGCATGGAGGACTCTTTCCTCTAGTCTCTCCACTCGAGACTGTGACGCCTCTAACAATCCCATGGTCTCGTTCACCTGTGTTTGAAGCTGGTGAACTAAACCCTGCAGGCATGTCTCTCTCTGTGGTAATCACAGCTATGTCAGGATGATCGGCCCTCTCGTGTGTACTTCGTAGCTCTGCTCCCCACCATAATCTATAAGACTCTGTCACTCCTACATCCATTACCCTATGATCGGCTGCTATCTCTTCTGGTCCTTCTGGAAGAGTTGGCCATGGAGGTGAGAATGGTGCCTCGGTGTCGATCCTTCTGTATGGTCTATGATCCATGGGTATATCCTGAACAAATCCAAATTGTCGTCGCACGCGATCTAGAGGAATCCTCTCGTACTCCCCTGGCCTGTGTCCTGCGATCCACCTCACTCGCTCTACACCCCTCAAATCCTCGGCTATGTTCATCTATCACCATGTAGTTCCCGTAAGGCCTCCAATGGATATCCGTAATCGTCATCGTCTCCAACTTCTACCTATAATACTCGGCATTATCTGTCACGGTCTCAGGCTCTTGCCTCTTACTCTGTCCTTGACCCATCGCCTAAATCCCAACCTCTGCACTCTTGTCTCTCCTACCTGGATTGGTCAGCCTATTGGTCACACACACACAATGTGCTCATAGGCCCAACAATGTAATAAGTATGCACAATCCAGTGTAGTCCTGTGATTTCTCCTGCATGCCCATAAACCCCTGTATAGCTTCTTCCAGATATGCGGGTGCCCATGCGAAAGTAACACTACCTTCTATCATCTCACGAATAATACACATCAATGATTTTGGAAATCTTCCCCCGTCTACTCTAGGTAATGCATAATACCCCACCACTATCATTAATACCACGGCCAACCTTGTTGCCTCAGGGTGTGCCGCAAACATTATACCATAAGTAAATGTCATGCCTCGCTGTGTCAAATCTCATGCGGCTGGACCAAATACTGCCGTTATCGCTGCCCGCGCCACGTTAGGCCCTACCTGATACACTGGTCTTCCTATAATTGGAAGTCTCAAAATTTGAAACACATCTTCTAACATCACTGTCATTTCCCCTGTTGGCAGATGGAAGGTATTCTTTTCTGGATTCCATCTCTCAATCAGTTCCTGCAACATAGCATGATTGCGTGTGATTCGTGAATAATAGCGGATTCCGCTTAACCCCACACAGTTTATTAATGCCCACTCCGCTGGTGTTACATCTGCTCGGACCCGTGACAACAAAGCTGGTACCCTATCATTCATCATCAACCTTGCCTCTGCCTGCACACATCAAACCAACGAACAATAAACAGAAAATGAATCCCCAAGTGTTTTTTATCAGAATCTGTAACTTTACACAGTAACCGATATCAGGTTACCTAACCAATACCAGTTAGGCCTAAACCGATATCGGTCACTGTTCATACTATCCATCCTGCTCAAAAACACCACCTATGATAACTTATTCACTGGTTTACCCCTCTCTGTACCTACAAACATATCTAAAACACCTGATTACCTACCCTATAACACTCACCCCATCCCAAACCCTTGCCTATCACCTTTCTACCCACTTACCTTACCACATCCTATTTATAAGCATGCAAAATCTCATTCCAACCAAAACTTATACCTCTTGGGATGCAGCAACTTGAGGTGGAACCTGTCTTCTCTCTCCTCTCTGCCCACTAGATGCTTCTCCTTGTTCAGCCATGTTCACCAGACTCTTCACTATAACTTGCCTTTACACCTTCTTAATCCAATCCAACCCCACGATCACTTTACCTGTCTCTTTCCTCCTTATCACTCAATTCTCCCATGCAACTACCCTGTATGGACGTTAACAGCCTCGCATCCTCGTATTTAACATGTTGCATGACTCTAAAAATAAGAATTTAAGTTACCTCCCAAGCTTTTCTATTTTTAGAAAAGCTCGTTTTAACATAACCGATGTCGGTTACCTAACCGGTATCTGTCAGATAGCGACCGACATCGGTTAGCTAACCGATATCGGTCAACCTGTCTCCTTTTGCTTATACCTAGGCCTTTTCTTTGTTTTTTGTAAATTTTTGGCGGCGCCTGCCTCTTTTCCCTGCATAACGACATCATTATCAACATCCATCATCATAATACCATCAACATTTCAACACATATGCATATAATCAAAACATCATCAACGTCATCTATATACATCAAATTCCAATACCATCGACAAAACACATGAAACATTATAATATATGCATCAAATCAACAATTATACACACCATATGGATCAAACTCATCATCTATATATCATCAAATCAATGTCAAAATATACAAATTACCCTGCATGGGGCCTCTGTGATCCCAAATACAAAGTCGGCATGCAGGCCGTTGTCTCTGTCAAACTCTCGAACTCGGCTCGTAGGCCGGTCTCTCATGTCAAATATATACTCGGCTCGCAGGCCGGTATCAACTATACAAAATGTACTCGGCTCACAGGTCTGGTATATACAACAAAAATGAATACATAAATCCTATGTGGGCACGCAAGCCTCTATATGCACACTCAGTTCGCAGACCGGTGTCTCTATCAAAAAATCAACTATCCAAAAACATCTCCGCTCCTGGGGTGACTCAGCTCTCTCCCCCTCCCTCAGCTCGTCCCTCAGCTGGCCCCTGTCTCGGATCTCGCCTCCTACCCATCACTGACCCACCAGCTATAGTTGCGGCCCCCTGTGACCTGTGACTCTGAGGAAGTCTTGGCTCTATGAGCTGCATATGGCTGATAATCTACATTGGTACTATCTAGTAAGTCATGATAGTAACGGGCCTCTACTCTCACCTCCATGTACCGGGCCCGTGCCACCATGGCTAGTGGGGCTAGTCCCCCGGCTCCTAATAGAAGTGGGCCCTACCCTGCCTGTACACCCTGACCCTGAACCTATACCTGTGGTGGCGGTGGAGCTGCCATCAGAACCTGAATAGGGACCTTGAGGCTGTGCCTGTGCCTGTGCCTGTGCTAACTGCCCCTGTAACACACCAACCTGTGCCTGTGTGGTAGCAAGTTACTCCATGTAGTACCTGATACCTAACCCAGGAGATAGTCCCTCTCCACTATAACACCCGCTAAATCTGGCTATGCTAGCTATGCTATCACTGGCCGCCCTCTGCCCTATCCACCAAACCAAAAATGACCCTGTAACCCCGGCGTTGTACACTGTATCATCTCTCGGTCTCTCTGCTACCCAGACAGGGTCAAATGGCTGCGGTAGAGGCAGTGGCGCCTCTACATCCTCCCTCCAATACTGTGGGAAGGGAGGTGGCTCATAATCCCCTTTTTTCCCTATTGTTTACCCATTTACCCAGCATAATGTCCTAAAAACGTACCCTCTCTGAAGATTGGAATACCTTCTCATTATTTTATCAAATAGATTCCGTAGGCCAATACCCACGTCCCAGCTAAATTCATCAAATTAGACAAAAATAGGGGTTCAGAGCCTACCAGTTGATCCACATCGATGTGGTGGGATAGGTTGTGGTGGCTAGATCCTCCAGCTAGTGCTCTCATGGCCATAGCTCCTCCTCAACAGGGTCCTCAACCAATCAAACTCTTCCTCCCGATCTCTGGGGCCTACCAATAACTCACTCACCCACTCAACTAGTGCCAACTCAGCCCAAACACATGACCCAATCAATTCAAAACTCACACAAGAAAAAGTTGGCACTCAAATTCCCATAATG
The DNA here is from genome assembly GCA_019776745.2 of Taxus chinensis. Lineage (NCBI taxonomy): Eukaryota > Viridiplantae > Streptophyta > Pinopsida > Cupressales > Taxaceae > Taxus > Taxus chinensis. The sequence continues at coordinate 685,652,573 of CM034152.1, forward strand.
TGAAAATGACATGCCGTATTTTTTCTTTTTATAGGTTTTGACCTCTAACCGATATCAGTTAGGGCACACCCTAGAAGACCTCAGTCTCCTAACAGATATCGGTCTCTGACCGATATTGGTTACCAGCTTATCCTAACCTAACTCCTGCCCTTATCCACCAATCTCCATTTTTCACCACATTGCCTACCCCCAACTTTTGCTAAATAGCCTTATTTTGAATTCATCGGCCCCACCCAAGGCCGCAACCAACCAATCGGCCCGACCCAAGGCCGCAACCAACCAATCGGCCACGACCCAAGGCCTGACCTAAGGCACACCTAACCAATCAATTGGCCCGACCCAAGGCCGCAACCAACCAATCGGCCTCGACCCAAGGCCATACAACCAATCAATCAGCCTGACCCAAGGCCGCAACCAACCAATCGGCCCGACCCAAGGCCACAACCAACCAATCGGCCTGACCCAAGGCCGCAACCAACCAATCGGCTAGACCCAAGGCCGCAACCAACCAATCGGCCCGACCCAAGGCCGCAACCAACCAATCGGCCCAACCCAAAGGCGCACACAACCAATCAGCCTGACCTAAGGCCGCAACCAACCAATCAGCCCAACCCAAGGCTGCAACCAACCAATCGGCCCGACCTAAGGTAACCAATCCATCAATAAGGGCCAACCAATTAGCCTGACCCAAGGCCGCAACCAACCAATCAGGCTCAACCCACGGCCGCACCCAACCAATCGGCCCGACCCAAGGCCGCACCAATTAAGTACCTCGACCGAGGCCTACAAATTACGATTCTATCCACCCATCATGTAGCTGTTTGTTCAATCGAGCTCACCTGTTCGTGTTTTAGCATGACTAGGATACTTGAATTGATCAGCCGACCATCTTTGCCTAGACCGAGACCGTGACATTTATCTCAACCAAACCAACCATTTGGTACTGCCGAACATGCCTAAACGTTCCGGTACCTTACCCAGTTATATCCCCTAGAGCTACTTCCTATGCCTTGGATACCAGGATTATATCAACCTTGTTTGGATAAACTATTGACCTTTGCCTATGAATTGCTTGTTTTCTCTTCAAATCATGTACCCTGGTCACACTACTGCATTTCAACGTGGCGTCGGCTTCCTTGAACTTACCCCACCATCTTACCATCATCTCATCATCATTCACCCTTTATCAACCCTATCCCTGATTTCATGTCACCTCAATCTGTGATAGATTTGAGGGGGATTACCTATACCCTTAACTGGGGCAACCACTTTTTATTATTGTCAGTGCAGCTTTACAAGACAAGCTACACGACAACAAGGGGCAAATGTAGACACCAAATTTGGGTCTTACGATGCCCTGTACCCCGTATCTCATCCCACAACCTAACCCTACCTCACCACCTAAACCTTACACACTGAATTATTTATTAATTACCTTATAATTAATAAATCCACATCTCTAACCCTACCACCTCACCTCGCCACCTCACTATGACCTAGCCCTAACCCTAAACTAACCTAATTAAGACCTATGACTTGGTCCAGACCCACACCCATGACTCATCACCCCTCACCCGCATCAAAATGAACCTAATAATGACTTGACCAAGCCCACAACTGATCCCTTGAGAGAAAAGGAGGGAAAGTTGGCTATTTTACTAAAAATAGCCAACTTTGACCTAACCGACATCAGTCCCTACTCGACCGGCGTTGGTTACATAACCACCATCGGTTCCCTGTAAATGACCTCCCCCAACCAAAACCAAAGGATCAGATTTTCATTTGCAAGGATCCCGAATTCATTTGCAAGAGAGAGACAAGTGAAGGAGAGAGAAGAGTTTACAAAGAGGAGTATCGAGCCCAAGACTAGAACTGAGCAACTAGAGCATTGTCACACTCATCCAAACATTGGGAGAGTCAGAGGATAGCTTCATCAGATCACTTCCGATTACTGGATCATCCCAACTGAGCCTTGCCTCCGCCACTTCATTCTTTGGACCTACATCCACATCAGAAACTAGTAAGTAGTCTCTTTTATCACCTTGTATGCTTCTAGACACTACTTTGTGAAATTTTAATTCATAGGGATTATAAGCTCACTCCTGGATCTACTACTAGGCAACAACCTGCACCTAACCTTCGGTTGTCCATCTCTATATTGCCCCAAAGACAACTCTCCCACTCTCTGGGTCTTCTCTATCACCCTACTAAACCCCTCAACCATCTACCAACCATCCAAACCTCATAAGCACCTTACACCAACCTCCATTTAAAAATCCCTAAATCACTGCCCCTACCGATATCGGTTATTCACTATCGATACCAGTTTGATAACCGCGATCGGTTATCCAGTTACCGGAATCGGTCATTGTGACTTATACCAAAACCAACGTTTCACCTATTCACCTCAAAACAATCTCATGTCCAGCCTAGTCCATCCCTGTAACTTGATCTGAACATATCAATAACCAGTGACCAAACAAACAACATGACATTCTATTATTGGTAGTTTAGTCTCTATTTCTTTTGGTAACGAGATACGCAAATCATGAGTTCGCAATAGCTTCTTTATTATCATTTTCATCAATTTGTATTAAAAGGCAACTAACCACCTTTGAAAGGAAGTCTAATATTTCTTGAGCCCAAGGCAGTTCCCTCATTTATTGTCTAACTAAAATCTGGTGGTCTTGCATTCTTATTTATAGGTAGTCCTTCCCAGACAAAAAGGAGTTCTTCACAATCGGTCTGATCTCTCTATGGTACGCGCACACCTTCCCAACACTCAACAAGGATTCCTCCTAACCCTAACCCCTTATCTGTTTCTCAAGAGAATGAAAGAATAGAATTAACTCTATTCTGGAACAAAAATCTATTTGAAACAAAGATCTCCTACAAGCTAGCCTAAGCTGAGAAAGGATTTGGGCAAAGTTCACAAGGAAAACACAAGATAAAAGGCCAAGATAGATTTATAATTCATCAAATAACTGATGATAAAGGCAAAGGACCTGTTGGATTTGGAAGTAGGCAGCCCCAAGGCAGAGAAGACAAAATGGTTCCTAATCCTTTCGCTGCTAGAGTTACTATGGTAGAAGAAACACATGTCATTGATAGGTGTGACATATGTTCCATGCCTCATAATCCTTTTGAAGAAGATCAGAGAGAAGAAGAAGATATTGATGATAATGATAATGATGTCTGCATGATGGGTTGCTGCACTAGCTTACAACAAGGGGCAACTTCAACTGAGGTGATAAGTGCCCAAAATGCTGCCACTTTTTGGGACTGCATTCATATTGTACCTATTCCTCCTCCCTCTCATATTTTATAAGTAGATACTATACATGCTTTTGAATTTCCCAATAATGAATTTAAATATTTAATGGGTTTAAAGATAAAGAAGTATGATGGAGGAATTCCATCTGAGGAGGATAGACAATTACTGATGAAGGTTGTTGTTGCTCAAGAGAAGGAATATAACAAAAGAAGTAAGGTTGTCAAAGGAATATGGCCTCAAGCCAAGCCAAAAGTTCCCTTAATTTTCAAAAATTCCTAAATAGGCTCCTAAGAATGAGGCATCTGCCAAAAGCTTTGTAGTTCTAAACAAAATCATATCCCTCCTCCTGCCTAAGTTATCATAAATCCTGTACCACCTAATCAGTGTGTTGGTTTTCCTTCCGATGTCACCTTGCCAAAGAATGTCCCATATGATATTCCCCCAAGTTTTAAGTCAAATCAATGTCTCTGTTCGAATTTTTGAGTTTATTAGGATTCTAAAGCACAAAAAAGAGAGCAATTGAATACTTGGGGTTAAAAGAAGAAAAGACTACCCTAGGCAGAAACATAAACATTATGGAGACCCCGCGAGTCATTGAGGAACCATAAGAAACACCAACATCAGAAGAGATAGATGAACCACCTGAGGTCTATTTGGGAACATCCTTGGTGGATTCTTAGATGAATGTGGATCCATTCTTCACTACTTTGATCATTAAGGATAGAATGCTACACAATTGCATGTTTGACTCAGGGGCATCATACAATGTCATGCCTTTGGAAGTCATGAATGAGATAAACATCTAAGTGATAGCAACATATGGTAAGTGCACTGCCATGAACTCCATGGAAGTGATAATAGTGGGATGCATGAAGGGTTTAGTGGTGCAGCTTGCAGCTTACCCAAGTAAAAATTTAAAACTTGATGTTGTCATAGTTTATTGCCCAGCCAAGTGGGGTATGTTGCTATCAATAAAATGGGATGCAAGTGTTGGTGGGAGTGTCCAAATGGACATGTCTTATGCTACCATCCCAATTGAGGGTAGCCTTGTCAGGTTGTATGGTGAAAAGAAAATGTTGCACCTTATTGAGGATCCCAACAATGCATCCTATGAAGTATTGTACACAAATGTTGATCCTGACAAATTTGTGGGATTTTCTGATGGAAAGGATCACATGATTGAGGAATGTAAATTCCTTGAGAAAACAGGATCTCCCTTAACTCTATTGTTTGATGGAGCTTGTTCCAGGTTCGGGAATGGTGTTGTTGTTTTTCTACTTTCTCCAGGTCAAGAAAAAATTAGTTTTTCCTTCAAACTCAACTTTGAGTGCACCAACGACATTGCTGAGTATGAGGCATTGTTTTTGGGTTTAATAATTACTTGGAAATATGGTGTCAAGGACATCATTGTCAAAGGAGACTCAAAATTAATTGTGAATCAAGTCAGAAAGCTATATGCCACAAAGAATGAACGAATGAAACAATATAAGCATGCGGTTTGGGACTTCATTGAGATGTTTGACTCATTTAACATAGTACATCATGATAGGAAGTTTAATGATTTGGAAGACAAGCTTACAGTGTTGGGGTATTGGTTTGACAATTGTACAATGTCCCCATATTGTGAATATGAGGTTGAGGTATTAACAAGAAATTTTCTCCCTGACAACATTAAACATTGGTAGGTTTTTGATGATGATGCTCATATTAGATAATTTTTATAGAAAAAAAGTGAGTTTTCTGATTAGTGCATTGATTTGGAGCCAATGGTATGTATAACAAAGGGAAAGGAAACCTTGTTTGACAAGGATATCATCCAGCTAAACACCAATACCATCCCTTATGGGCTGGTTGCTCTTGAGTCCAATTTTGATAATATTAATCGCATTATTAACAGATGCATGGCAGCCTCATGGGATATTGAGGAGCATGATTTTGGTACAAAGGAGAAGACAAGGAAAACTTGGTTAGGTAGCAATCTCAGCAAGGAGGAGAAGTATTCATACATCTAGTTGTTGAAAAAGTATCAGGATTGCATGGCTTGGACCTATTATGAACTAAAAGCATATAGAGAGGACCTGTTTCAACATGATATTTTCTTGGAATCTAATGCAAATCAATTCAAGAAGAAGTAGAGGCACATCAATCCACTCTTGTCCCTCAAAATTTAAGAACTAAAGAAGCTAAGAGATGGAGGGATTATCTAGCACATAAGGTATTAATCTTGGGTTACAAACCTAGTTCCAGTGAGAAAGAAGAATGGTGACATCAGGCTATGTGTGGATTTCAGGAATATAAACAAAGCATCAATGAAGGATAATTATCCTTGCCCAAATATGGAGAACATGTTACAGTTAGTGACTAGTTCTAAGTTACTTTCCACTTTAGATGGTTTCTCTAGTTATAAACAGGTCCTGGTAAAATAATAAAAAAGGATCAAGACAACATTCACTACTCCTTGGGGAACATATGTGTATGTTAGGATGCCCTTTGGTTTGATGAGTGCTAGAGCCACCTTTCAAAGAGTAATGGATGTTTCTTTCACTGGTTACATCAATGAATTTATTGTAGTCTATCAAGATGATGTAACTATATTTTCTAGAAAGAGAAGTGATCACCTGCTGCACTTGGAGAAGATGCTGATAAGATGTAGAGAATATGGCATCTCACTCAATCCAAATAAATGACATTTTAGAGTGTAGAAGGAAAAGTTTCTTTGTCACATAGTGTCACATGAAGGAGTGATGATTGATCCAGAAAGGGTAGAGGCCATTAGCAAGGTCCCAATCCCAAGAACCAAGAAAAGAATTCAATCCTTCTTTGGGTAGATAAACTTAATTAGAAGGTTAATATAAAACTTTGCTAAGTTTACCATTCCAATCACTTCCATGCTGAAGAAAAACTAGGTCATCAAATGGGAGGAGGCTGCCATCCAAGATTTCAATGGAATCAAAGAGGCACTAAAAAATGCACCTATTCTAATAGCTCCAGACTATAAGAAGCCTTTCCAACTGTTCTCTTTCACTTCTGAGAACACTATTGCTTCTTTCCTACAGCAGAAGGATGATGAAGGGGCTGAGAGGCCAATTGCCTTCTTCAATAAGGCCTTGTAAGGGGCTGAACTAAAGTACACCATTATAGAAAAGCAGGCATTTTCCTTGGTCAAAACAACAAGGGTTTTTAGGCCTTATATTGTAATTTCAAAGGTTGTTTCTTATATTCCCCATACCATGGTAAAGGACATCTTGTCAGAGATGGAGGTCTCAAGGAAAAGATGTAGATGGCTGAATAGATTGCAAGAATATGATAAGGACATCCAAACCATGAAGTTGGTGAGAGGTTTGGGCTTGACTAAGATTATGGCTGAGAGAAACTTGTAAACTATTGAGGTAAATGAGGTTGAAGAAGAAAGGGCAGGTGTTTTTGTAAAGTTGATGAATTCTAAGTGGTACAAGGATATGATGTTCTATCTGAAACATTTAAACTACCCTGAGCATTTAAGTAAGAACCAAAAAAGAGATCTTAAGTTGGCTCCCCAGAAATATGTCATTACTGATTTTGGGTTGGCATGGAAAAACCTGAAGGGAGTCCTCTTAAGATGCATTACTAAAGAAGAAGCCCCTAAGATAATTGTTGAGGTCCATGGAGGATTTTATAGGGGAATTTTGCTGCAAGAGTCACAACACATAAGATTTTGAGGGCTGGTTATTGGTGGAAAAATATCTTCAAGGATACAACCTTTTTGGTTAGAAGATGTGAGAGCTACCAACACTTCTCTAGAAGAATGAAAGCTTCAAACTCCCTTTCTTTGCAGCCTGTATCAATTGAAGCTCCATTCAGGCAATGGGAAATGGATTTCATTAGTGAGATTCCATACCCTTCAAGTGCTGGCCATAAATGGATTCTTGTAACAACTGATTATTTTAATAAATGGGTGGAGGAAATCCCCACCAAGAGGGTAACACACCAAGTTGTCATTGATTTTATGGTAAACAACATCAACATCACGTTTGGTGTACTAGTCAAGATTATTATTGACAATTCCATGAGCTCTAGAGCCAAACCCTTGGTGGCTATGTGCAAGGAGTATGAAATCAAATTTACATATACTTCCAATTACAATCCCCAAGGAAATGGATAAGATGAGTCCAGTAATAAAAATTTACTAAAGATCATTAGTAGAACTGTAGACACAAAAATTAGGTCACACTCCCCTTTTGTCTCTCGACATATAGGCAACCTTTATTACATTTACCTAGACATGACCCCCTTCACCCCACTAATATTAATTAAATTAAATTAATGCATTATCCTCACTATACTTATTATTTAAATATCTTATTTAAATAATATCTACACATATAGTTCACTTAGACACCTCACCAAGCTAACTAAACCTAAGACCTATTCTTAGCAAGTTACCATGACTAACTAAGACTTACCCAAACCCTAAAAATCAATGCCTACATTCCCTCTAACCACATTCTCGCATACTCACAAGACATTTCGAGTCTAATCCGAAGGATAACGACACGAGATCCAAGAAAATTAGGAGGATCTCCCTACATTTAGTAAACCTAGGTAATCTTGCCTTGACCGACGTCAGTTACCCCTAATTGTCACCAGTTAAGCCAGACTGCCATAGATTACCCCTTTTAACCCAAAACTACCTTATTCTCAACGTTGGAAGTTGGAAGTTGGAAGCAAGAAAGTTGACGAGCAAGAACACATCTCAAAGAGATAACGCATCTTCAGAGAGCCAATTCCAGTGAAAAATCACATCTAAGGAGGGAGATTGAGCATCTTCTTCTGCACAACCATCCCAGCCATGATCTGATCTATCCAAGTAAAGAGGAGTGTGCATGCAGCCCATGCAGAAACTTTTCTTCAGTTGGTGATCACTTGCATCCTTCAAACCCATCATCAGCACCTCCATCCTTCATACACAGACCTTTACGAATGAAATCCAAGTAAGTACAATGTCATACTTTCCTAGATATTTCATTTCACTATTATTTTATCACCCATTGTTTATCTTGCTCCCTATTGACCTTCTCAAAAATTTTCACCTCCATAGACTCATTAAAACATCACAAAAGCCTACTCCAGTCACCCAATACCTCGTCTCGACCAAAAAAAATCATTTTGTGCAATCACAAGGGAGACCAAAACCCTATTCTGTAACATTTCTAGATCTCACAGTAATCAGTGCCAGTTATACCTAACCGTCGTCAGTCACCCCTGACCGAAACCGGTCTCTGTGTTTGCCGACACAGCCTTAAACAGAGACCTACCCACCTAATTTTACCTCACCCTCACTCGCATGTGACCTAACTGAGACCTTTATCAGACCTGCAGAACCCAGAACCAACCATTTGAACTTTAGATTCTATTCTAGTTTAGCGTGTTAGATTAGATCTATTTTCTTATTGTGTTTTTAAGTGAGATACCTAAATCATTTTAAATTAACAATAAGATTTACTTTGTTTAAATCATTAATTTGTTTAAAACAACAAACTGACAGCCATCTAAGAAGTATCATACTTCTTAGATCTAGCTCACGCTAGGTAGTTCAACTACCCATATTGTTTAATTCCTTCTTGCGGTCTTGTTTTCATTACAAGTAGTTCCTTCCTAGCCAAAAGGAAGCTCTCACAGGCAGCTGTGGATTCAAAAGTCATACGTGCACAACAACCCATCAACCGATATTTGAATAGGTATTCCTCCTATGCCCGTTACCCTATTTGTTTCATCAACCCTTCAAAGAAACAATCTAAGAAAAAGGTGAAACATTTTGGCACGTCCGGTGGGGCCCATCTGAGGTTCCTTGCATTTCATTCATTCCTAGGAAATTTTTTTTTCTTTGTTTCCTTTCTAAAATCGTACACACTAATTTTCTTCCCTAGTAATCCACATCTCTTCTTTCTATTTTCTCTAAAAGGAAACTTTTCTTTTTGTGTAATTAAAAAGAATCATTTTTCATGTTTTTATACATTTTAGTGAAAGATCATCCCTCTTCCTCTTCATATTATTATGTCATCCAATTTCACATTTTTGATTTGGGTTTAAAAACAATTGCATTCCATTCTGATTTATTACATTAGCTCACATTAATTGAGGGCAACCTATATGGTAGAGGTCATGACCAGCTGATGGTTGACAAATGCATCATATAAAAGCACTTCTATCCTTTTCTCTTTCTTTGAGTCTTACCAAATCACACAAAAATTAAAATACATACATTCTTAAACAACATATTACCTGGAAGAAGCTGTAGGTGATCACATGATCACGGCACAATGTGCACCTAGCTCGCTACTCTATCGAGTCATACTTCAGAGAAAATCCTGCCCCCACCAAAACATACCTTAAACCTCACCCTTTAGATCTCTTTCTTTGTGGGAAGAATTCCTCACCAAAAAATCTATTTCACAATTCATGTGTCAGTCCCTAAATAGCATAAGCTAATAAAAAATAATAGAAAGGGCACTCCTAGGATCGTATTTTCTTAGTGTTTCTGCTTGGCTTGTGTTTTGAGGTGAAAGATCATGTTCATCACTTTTTTTGTTCATCCTTGCACGCTCCTCAGCGTAGCTGATGTATTCCGGATTCACCTGAGTTTGCTTGGGCCATATCATCATCATTTCTAGAATTCTAGATCTGATTCCACATTAGATTTTAGTTCACAACCACTTTCTTTCATCACTATTTCAATTTCACAGTAACAGTCATTGGTTACCTCTGACCGCCATCGGTTAAACCCAACTAACATCAGTTCCAAGTCCTTTTGCTAACCTACTCAAAAGGACAGTTTCATTTCACTTTTCTCCACTTTCCACAATCTCTGTCATTGTCATTTTTTCCCATTGACATTTTACACATCCCTAGATTTGGCATACTTCTTAGATTTTACCTTCTGCCTCGTTGTTTACTCACTGTCCATTTTCTACAGTGACCGACAGCGGTTACCCCCTTATAGACGTCAGTTTTCCCTAACCGACATTGATTAGCCTGTTTCACATTCCACCCACCATTTTTTACTTCATTTATTTTTTTTATTACCAGATTCACCTATTCCTACTGTTCTCTATATCATTTACGGAGAAGTAGTCTAACCTAATCAATATTGGTTCACATGGTTTTTGACCCAAAGTTAAGCGAATGCCATCGTGTTCCATGCTAGTTTCCAACCACTCCCACCTAGTCCTTCACCACCTTCTATGTTATCACCAGCCATGGATCCCATCCAACCTACTACCATCGATACCAAAGATGAGGAGTTCACATGACTCCTTGACCAGAACCCTGCCACCTTGCAATTTTACCTATCCCACTCCTCCACTTGAGATGCCTCAGGTCAGTTGATATATGACATGCCTGTATCTATCCCCCTGAATCTCATACCCACTTCTACATTAGCCCCATCTAGCTTCGTGCTACCTGCATCCACCTTACCCCCAATCATTTCACAGTTAGGTTCTATACCTGCTATGACTGTCGTGTCTATTACCTCTGTGGTACCCATTACATCCTCCATACCATCGATGAATACCACAAACACAACCTCATCCACCCCTAATGTATCACACATACCTGTAGCTACATTCTCACCTCCAGTATCGGTGACCCCTACCTAATTTTAGAATTTAGTTCTCTCCATTCCACAATCATTAGCCCCTATTGCCACTATGGTTACCACGGCCCTTCCACCCCCATATACATACTACCAACAACCTCCTGTTTCATCTATTATTCATTCTGGGTACATACCCCCTATTTCACTACCTTCTTCTCCACCACCTTACATGGCAACCCCATAAACTGGAATGCCACACCCATTATATGCCCAAAACCAACCTCCTCACACTATAGGAGGCATCCAATCATCACAACCCACCAATGACCTAATTAAATTGATGTTGGAGAAGATGCATACACTGGAGGCATCGGTTTCTGACTCCCGTAACACTCTCACCTACGATGAGATTTGCAACGAGCCTATTCACCCATCAATTCCTATCCATTCATACCCTATGCATTGGGAAATGCCTAAAGTCAACCACTTTAATAACAAGGAAGACCCATAAAATCATTTGCGCTCATTCAAACATGGGTGTTATCTTATCGCTCATGATGATGCCCTAATTTTGAGAAATTTTCCCATGTCCCTCACTGGACCAACATTAGATTGGTATAGTGGGTTACCCAAACACTCTATATTTTCATTCAATTAGGCAGACCAAGCTTTCTTGGATCATTTCTCTATCAATATCGCTAAGAAGAATCCCATGACCTATCTATATTCCACACATCAGTATGAGAATGAATCTATCATAGATTTTGTCGCTCACTCACACAGCCTAACCAATTAACTTACCTTCCAACTACCACAAACTAAACTCATCGAGCTCTTCACATGAGCTTGTGCCAGGCATATCTCCCCGACCTTGCAAGTCCAAACTTTCCAAAAATTCAATGAGGCATTCACTATGACATGAAAGTTAGAGATTCAGGCCATTGAAGAGAACAAAATCTAATTACGAAATAATAATTCGACATTCAATTCAAATCAGACCTCTTCTTCTTCCAAACCACTAACCAATTATTCAAAGGCTGAGGGTACCGCTAATGTAGTGGTACTCAAGGCTGCCCCAACTCATCTGTCCAATCAAGCTACACCCTCATCTAATTTATCACCTGTCTAGGCTTTTCGATTCAGACAAGAGCAACAAAAATATAACCCAATTGGGGAAACTTACTCTTATGTGTTAGAAAATCTTATCAAAGATGGAGCCATCACTCTTCCACCCATAAAACCACACACTGGTTTTGACCCTACTCACCCCATGCTCACATGGTATAAAGAGCATGATTTCTATAACTATTACTGAGTGAAGAGTCATAGTGATGGCAACTGCATCACTTTTAAAAATATTGTCCAATAAATGCTCGAGAAAGGTGAGTTAACTTTGGATAATGCCAATGCCACCCCCAAAAAAATTCTACAAATATTCAAAAAACCATTTCCCAATCATACCCCTTCATTTAATAAAACTGGTGAGACATCCACTCACGATACCCATACCCGTGAGGTTCATGCAATCTTTAACGAGGTACCTGTTACCTCTCACTTACCTCACATCCCTTCCATAGAGGAAATCCTAGCCCAAAGTCCTCCTTCCACATTGGAATCAACCTCCACTGTTACTTCACCAAAAGAGGAAAACATTTCATCTCCTTCATCAACAACATAGGAGTCTTCCACTAACATCAAGCCCCTCTCACCCCTAGCTTCACAACTTAGAGAGCCTTTACCTACCGTACCTCCTCCACCCATAGAGGATCACCCATTACCTCCACCCACAGAGGAGCATGTAGTATCTTCTCCTCACATGGAGGAGCTCCCATCATCTCTTCCACCCATCATATACCCAGTAGAGATACCCTTGCCTCTTGGCGAACATTCTCCATCAGCTACCCAACATCCAATAGACCTACTTTCATCTCTCTTACCCACGGAAGCTGAAGCTAGCCAATTCCCTATCTCTAAGATGCATTTTACGGGAATTCCCATTAGGTCCTCAACAAATGCACCCACAAATGTGCCATTCTCACATTTGTTTGATCACTTGGATTATGTGGATAGGGATTTACTATGGGGGCGTCTCTTACTCCCTGTCTTAACACAGATGCAACAATCCCTCAATGACACCTCCACTATCTACCCAAATACATTTCCACCCATCAAACCAAATACAACTGTTGTTGTCACAACACCTTCCATGATACCCGTTAGCACTCACACCACACCCTTACCCATAACCCGACCTATAACTAAACCCAAACCCATACCCACAACATTTTCCTCCACTAAAGCTATTACAACTTTAGGGGTCACCCCGACCACCTGCCTTACTCATCCACCTATTAAATTGGATTTAGCTACAACATCCAATGTCAATACCACACCTACCCTGACAACCAAAACAAAGAAACAAACCCATCAACCTCATACCCCGGCTGCACCAATCATACCCACACTTTTCCCATCTAGCTTAAGACCTCAACTGCCCAACATGGTCAAGCACCCTTTACGCATCCATAAACCAATAACATAACAAACCATTCCTTCCTCACAAACCTCTAACCTTCTTAGGCACACAAAATGACTTATAACTACACCTGTAATCTCCTTACCACTAATACCACCAATACCTTCAGCTATCACTTCATTACCCACTACACTTCAGTCATTGTCCCTCACACCCCAAGTACGACTTGCATCATCTACCTTCATAGCACCCCCGTTATCCCCGTGGGTAACTTGCCCTCTGCCTCCATCTACTTTTCCTTATAGACATTGTACACCACATCACCTTTACCCAAGAAGGTGTAACCCAAAACAAAACCCCCACTACCCCATAACAAGGTAGTCAAAACAACCCCACACTCTCGTACCCATCCATTTACTGTACCCCTACCCAAACGAACACGACCGACACCTCAAACCACACTGACACCTAAACCCATAGCTCTACCCTTTCCTACTCTTCCAAAAATAATTCCCCGATAACCAACCTCACCTACACATAAACCCACATTCACTTCCCATTGTGATCCACTAGCAGGGTCCTATGCCAAAAATTTAACCAACTTCCTCGAGACTTCTATTATCACATTACTGCCACTCCGACCTTACGACCCCCTCAAACCCAAGCCAAAGGGGTTTGATGATACTAAAATTTGTGCATACTGTCATGTGCCAGGGCATGATGTGGTGAATCACAAGGCCTTGAAAACCGTGCTTATCCAATTGTGTCCACTAGAAACCAACTTTGGCGATGAAGACTTTCTTTGCGAGGATCCTGCTTCACCTACACCCATTCCCACACTACCCCCTCAACAACAACAACAACCTCCACCCTCACAGCTCTTAGAGCCATACACAAAATTTGAAATTAACATGGTTTGCATCAGAGAAATTGACATGCCACCACCCAAATTTCATTATACCCAACTGACCTCACAGGATTTTTCTCCTCCAGTAGGTTTTTTTCCTTCATGTCGTTATACCACTTACCCTACACCTTCTCCATTTGCAAACTTCCCTCAAATCAACATGGTACATGTCACTACACGTGCGCAGAAGGGAAAAGAAAAGGTAGCTGACCCACCAACCAATCCTATACCCAACATACCATCTGCACCCATACCTAAAATAACTATCCGCGGCCTCGCGTACCCCATTTCTGATGATGTCACACATCACACCATGCTCAAACAACTACACCAATCTCCCCTCAAAATGTCCTTATATGACCTCATCCAAACCTCAGAATCCCATCGTCAAGCCCTCATGGAGGTTCGTCAATCTATTGAGGTTTTACCCAATGACCCTACACCCGTAGCCTCCATCATCACACCCCATCATGTAACATCTCTCACAAAATTACCACCATTATCCTCACCTCACCTTGTTTACCAAGTGGCCTCCCTTATCTTCTAAGAGGAAGAGATTACACCTTACCAAAATGATGACCCGGACCCAACCCTCTTCATCTTTGTCCACATTGATGACTTACGGGTCTGCCGTGTGATGATTGATGGAGGCGCTAGCATCAACATCATTTCATCCCATGTATTTGCTCAAATACACATACCTGACAATTACATGGACAAACATCCGGTCATGTTGCATTCATTCAATGATGCTATCACCTCCACACTAGGAACTATCATCCTACACATTCGTGTGGGCCCCCACACTATTCTAGAATTTTTTTATGTTTTAGAGGGGGAATTCCAATATAACTTGTTGCTTGGTAGACCCTGGATCCATGTCATGGGTTACGTTCCTTCCACTTTTCATAATTGTGTAAATTTTGAGCATGAGGGACACACTTATACCATTCCGGCTGACCCATCACCTTTCAAAACATGCAACATGCTTTACCGACCCAATGATGTGCTCATACCTGTCAAGCCGTCTACCTCTGTAACCACTACCGCTTCACCTATACCTCCACTTACTAGTACAACCGCAGCTTTCACCACACATACCTCCTCTATTCCTACCACTACTATAACCTCCACGACTGACCCGTTAGCTACCCAATCTATTAACTCCACCTCCACATCAACCTCCAACACATCATTCATACCAGCTACCTACATACCAACCACTGATCCCTTGGAAGGTATTTTTCAATGCCTCACTCTGGGGGAGTACCTCCTATATAGTGTCAACACGTTCCTTACTCCACACGAGTATGGAATCCTTCACGAACACCCCTCGCTATGATCACTGTATAGGAGAATGCATCCTTTATGGTCCTCCTCATCTTCGTACCAGTCTCACCTATGGGGGACTTTATACTACCACCTACCCACTTGAACCACCATCACAACCCCACCCATTTTCCACTGACTTCCAATTACTTACTAATCGCCATTTCGCCCACCACCTTCCTACACCGCTATGCCATGGAAGGGTTTTGGTTTTGGCTTGTACGAGTAAGGCCGCCACAACCATTATTCCATGTACCACCTGCAAACATAATGACCGTAGTGGTATCGGATTCCCCGAACCTGCTACCAAATAGGCCCACATTGAACTCATTGCAGACCCAAGCCCTTCTCCACCTTTATCACCACCCTCACTGATGGAGTCGAATGGATCCTGAATTTATCCCTCCTAACTTTTTTTTTTCATAAACACCATTTCCTTGGGGTATTTTACTTATCAACACAAAGGCGAGGCCCCTTACACTCTCCCATTCCTGTATCTTGAGATGATCGACGATGAAACACCTACCATTAACGTCATTTAATTTTAGGATGATGAATCCATACTCACCTACCTTGGTGCAGAAGTCTCATATATTCATCGGATCGTTACCTTCTGAGATACAAACCATGTAAAATGAATGGACTATCGAGATCAACATTCATACTCAGGATGACCCCGCACATCCTAAAGATCGTATAATATTTAGATGCTGCTGAACAGGAATCCATCACTTCCTTTCTTTGAGATCATAACCCCGCTTTTTCTTGGTCTTGCGCAGACATACCCGATATTGACCCCACCATAGTGGTCCGCAATATCATAATTGGTCCTGATGCCAAACCTATCAAACAAAAGCTAAGGAAAATGCACCCTCACATTGCTCTTCTCATCAAAGAAGAACTTTAACGCCTTCTCTCAATTTCCTTGATCTTACCAATTGATTATTCTCGTTAGATTTCTAACATTATCCCTGTTACTAAAGCAATAGGGGGGATTCACATTTGCATGGACTTCCGTGACCTCAACCTAGCCTGCCTGAAAGATGACTTTCCCTTGCCTAGTATTGATCAACTGGTTGACGTCACCACTGGTCACGAGATGCTCTCACTCATGGATGGTTTCTCAAGTTATAACCAAATTTTTCTTACTCCAGAAGATCAACACAAAACCGCATTCATTACCCCTTGGGGAAACTTTTGCTATCGTGTCATGCCTTTTGGCTTTAAAAATGCTTGTGCTACATATCAACATGCCATGACTTACATCTTTCATGATATCATGCATCGCATATTGGAAGATTACGTGGATGATCTCTTGGCCAAATCTAAATGTCACATCGACCACCTCGCCATCCTTGAAACCATCTTTGACCGCCTCATTAAATATTGCGTCCGCCGTCAACCTAAAAAGTGCGTCTTCAAGGTTCTCTCAGGAAAACTCTTGGGATTTATTGTTTCCCTCTGTGGTATAGAATTTGACCCTACCAAAGTCAAGGCCATTCTATAAATGCCTCTGCCCACTAACCTTAAACAACTCCATAGCCTGTAAGGTAAATTGTAGTCCATTCGCTGTTTCATTTCACAATTATCTGATCAGTGTCAACCATTTCATCATCTGCTTAGGAAGGATGTCTCCTTCAAATGGGATGATAACTGTCACAAAGATTTTGAGGCCCTAAAACAATACCTTCTCCAACTACCCATACTCATACCACCTAAAGATGATCAACCTTTTTACCTATACATATCAGCTACCAATCATTCCTTGGGGGCCATGCTTGCTCATCATGATGAACAACACAGGGAGAAGGTGGTTTATTACATAAGCTATATTTTTTTGGACTATGAAACCCGATACAACCATCCAGAAATTTTTTGCTTATCCTTAGTTTTCATTGCCACCAAAATCTACCATTAGCTACTTAACCACAAAAACTATGTTGTGACCAACACAGACCCTTTACACTTCATGTACACGAAACCTTATCAAAATCAGCATACTGCGTGATGGCTTATGCTTTTAGCTGATCTTGACCTTGAACTCATTCACCAAAAGCCCATTAAGGGAAAGGATATCACTGACCAACTAGCTACCGAACCTATTACTGGGGACCAACCCTCTAATTTTGACTTTCCTGATGAGTCGATTGCTACCCTTTCCCTGCACGAACCCCTTTACCAAATGACACTGTTCTTTGATGGTTCTAAGTGTCAGGGTGGGGGTGGGGCTGGTGTTATCTTGGTTCCTCTTGATGGAGAACCCATGCCCTTATCTTTCAAACTAGAATTTGAATACACAAACAATATTTCTGAGTACAAAGCACTCATACTAGGTCTCCAGGCCTCCTATGCCCTGGATGTCAAATCAATCCACATATTTGGTGATTCAAAATTGATCATAAACCAAGTCAATGGTATGTACCAATATCGTAACGAGATACTTCAAAAGTATAAGCATCATGTAGACATAGTTTTGACCACCTTTGATCGTTACATCCTTCAAACCATCCCACATTTAACCAACAAATTTACAGATACCATGGCCTGCTTAGCTTCCCGAATACCCACTTCCCTTACCGATTCAAAAATATTTGTCACCATACAATGCCTCCATTCAACTTCTTATTTACCTCACGATGTTTACTTAATCAGAAATGACACCCCTAACCCGAGTGACCTTTGGTATAAGCAATACTCCGACTACCTTTCCCTTTCCATCTTACCTCTTGATCTCACCCGTAATGGACAACGTGCCTTCCTTAAAAAGGTCTCTCATTTCGTCATTCTAGGGGGACTCCTCTACAAGCACAGTGTTGATGGTATTCTCTTAAGATGCCTCACAAGTTCTAAAATTACTTATACCATTAAGGAGGTTCATGATAGCATATGTGGAGGTCACTTTAGTGGCCTTGTTGTTTCTAGGCATATTCTTCGCCTCAGCTATTATTGGCCAACCATTAACCATGATTGTTACGACTATGTCAAACATTGTGTGAAATGTCAAAAAAAAATCCAACCTTCATCATACACCTAGTCATGCCTTACAAGTTGCTCGTGACCTTTGGCCATTCTCTTAATGGGGATTGGATCTTGTTGGAGAAATCAATCCTCATTCTTCCCAATGCCATCAATGGATCATAACTGCTACCAAATACTACAAAAAATGGGTGGAAGCCATACCACTCATCTCCATGAAATCTGAGAAAATATGTGAGTTCATTAACCATCACATCATTATCCGCTTTGGTGTCCCTCATCACCTCATCACTGACAATGGAAAACAATTCAAAAATAAAACATTGCAAAAACTTTGTGATGCGTTTGGCATTCGAATTAGTTTCTCATCACATTATTACCCACAAACCAATGGCCAATCCAAATCCAATAACAAAACCCTCAACAAAATTCTCATGAAAGTGGTTGACGATACAGGGAAGGATTGGCATATGCACATTCCTTTTTCCCTATGGGCATACCACACTAGTATTCTCACTTCCACTACCGTCACACCCTTTTCACTGGTCTATGGTATGGAGGCTATTCTGCCTCTTGAATTTTAGATCCCCTCACTCCGCATTTCTCTCTATGACATGCTTACTGATGATGACTTTCATCAGGACCACTTAGCACAACTAGAGTTATTAAATGAACATTGTCTTAACACTCTGTATCACCTTAAAGTTTACCAACAATGTATCAAATGTGCTTATGAAAAATGTGTTCATGAACGAACCTTCCAAGTCAGTGACCTTGTTCTGAAAGAAAATCAACACGTAACCAAAGCAGAAAAAAGTAAACGTGGTAAATTCAGTCCTGATTAGGTTCGACCATACATCGTAACTCATACCTATGGATCAGGTGCTTATCGTTTGTCCTCACTTAAGGGTAAATCCAAACTTGAGCCCCTTAACACATTGCATCTTTGACCATTCTATTGTTGACTCGTTGTCCTACCTCACCCTTTGTCTCTTTACAGGATCATCCTTGAGCGCTATCCACTCCACACACTTCCCTAACGATTAAACAAGAATCATGTGAGTACCTGTCACTTGTTATCTTATCTTGAATATGTGTACCATGACACTGCACATAGAATGATTCTCATGGATACTTTTCATCCATCTTTAGATGAGATCCCATGGTTGTTCCACCTTGCCTTTTGAACAAGAGTCCTACCCTTCACCTTGGTCTTGTCCATGATTTCAAAGACCTCCAATGGGACAAAACTCCTTGAGTCAAACTTCTAATAAAAAAGATGACTCCCTCAAAAGGACATCTTCCTCTCGACCAAATTGCTACTATAAATAGACTGCTCCGTTAAAGGATAGATATGTGAAGCTTTAAAACAAAAAAGAAATGAGAGAAACTGAAGCTTCCCAAATTGATCAGCTTCACGAAGACCTTAAGGAGTACCATATTATTTATCCCATATAGACTTCCCACATCAATCAGTTTATAAAAAAAAAAAACCTTTTATTCATGGACTTACCCTCTGTGAGCTTGGACCTCTTGCCCAAAAGACTTGTCACTCCAAACATATACAATTAACTACCTTTCACCCACCTTACATTTCCACTCTCATTTCCTAAATCATCTGAAGGGACATCTTGGAATTTCGACATTTGGTGATCCTATGACTACTTTCACTATAGAACAGTTAATCGTGCAATGCCTTTCAGGTCTTGTGTTCACCACCCCCTTCAAGGTATGATCTACTCGGTATGATCCTACCCAACCAGGTGTCTTTATTGCCCCCCTCTTATATTTTAACCATCTTTGTTTACATTTTTATTACCTCATACAGTACTTGGTCCTCGACACTTACCTTTGGGGTAATCCTCCCCTTTCACCATAATCACCTTCACCTGCACTATTTTACCTATAATCTAGCCACACCTATAAACCCTAAACCGACTACATACCCACAAACCTATCAACTCATTTTCATATTCTTCCCTAGCTCATGGGAGAACTACATCGGCCTAAGGTCCCTTTTCACCGGGACTATGTAGGCAACACTTTGAGGGCATGTGGCCCTTGGAGGTTA
This sequence comes from Taxus chinensis, assembly GCA_019776745.2. Classification (NCBI taxonomy): domain Eukaryota; kingdom Viridiplantae; phylum Streptophyta; class Pinopsida; order Cupressales; family Taxaceae; genus Taxus; species Taxus chinensis. Next base: position 685,673,182 of record CM034152.1, read on the forward strand.
GTTCGGCCATTCTCTACCCTAAACAATTCATCAACCATGCCTAACTCACCATTTACCTCAAATTTTACTTAGTTCCCCTTTTCTAACAAAATTGGAAATTAAGCCACATACATAACAAGTTGCTTCCCATTTTATACATTTATTACACCTACCATCTCTCTATCATCACTATGCATAGATTTATAAAACATTTCACATATGACCCATAGTATCATTCATTGTAAACCATAATGAATCATGCCTAAACCAACTTGACTCAATCCATGCCTAAACCAACCTGACTCATGCATGCCTATAACCTGACTCAATCCATGCCTAAACTAACTTGAATCAATCCATTCCTAAGCCAACCTGACTCTATCCATGCCTATAACCTAACTTGATCCATGCTTAAACTGACTCCATCATGCCTAACTCACCTAATTTCCATCCATATCAAAGTAGCACATCCATATCTCATCTAACACAATCCATAAAACAGATATCTCATACACACATTAACACATCACCAAATACCATGAATCTCATCGTATAAATCAATAACTATGTATCTTGAAATACATGCCTGTTTCATCATGGCCATCATCTCAAAAATGTTGGCACGCAGGCCGATATACAATTACAAAATGTCATCGGTACGCAAGCTGCTCTCATAGATACACAAAGAATGAATGAATCAATACAAAAAATATTTGGTACGCAGGCTGGTATATGCTCACAATATACAACAATCACTCATACATCCTCACTATTTTTGGCATGTAGGCTGGTATGTGATAAAAAATATAACTATCTTTGGCACGCAGGCCGACATATATATCAAATAATCACTAATATACATCAAAACTTGGGCGGCCGCATATTAGACATCTCGCCGGATGTCCTCCATCTTTGTGTCCCCTGCACCCTCGGCCTCCTATGTCCATTCTAGCACATCTCCTAGAACTGGTCGACATGCACTAGTGGGCTCACCTTGATTGGGCCTCAGAACTCGTTGTTCTCCTATGCTCTCCACACTATGTGTGCAGGATCTCATCCTCTCACTCGATGCCTGTCGTGCCCTGTACTCTCCGTAAGAGAGGAAGTCTATCCTAACAGCAATGAGCTGGTCTTGATAGTATCGCATCTCACCTAGGGAATCCTGTAGCTTGGATATAGGCATGGTCTGTGGTGGTCCCATAGGTCTCGGCCCCTGTATCTGCCCTGCGCTAGCCTATGAACTTGGACTAGCTCCCTGTGCCTATGGTGGTGCCCCTATCCCTGTGCCTATATTTGGGCCTCTAAGACCCTAATCTATGCCTGGACTATGGCTAAATGGCCCTGTAATCCTACTACTTGAGCCTATAAGGCTGCCACCTGACCATCTTTGTCTCCATCTCCTCCATCTCCTCCACCCTCTCCCTCCGCCATCTGGGTTTGTAGACTGGCCACTTGTACTCCTAGCTCAGTTACCTCTACCTCTAACCCCTCCAGCTATGTTTTTAGTATACCTATCTGCATGATTAATTTCGCTACCTACCCTTGTAGGGCAACTCTCTATATTTTCATGGTAGATAAGTTTGGAAACCCTGGTCTGGGGAGTATGGCTTGTAACTAAGTTGCGCACCACTGCCTATACCTCTCTGTGCATCTGACATCATCAATCCATTGATTCACTTATTGCTCCTCCTCTCCTATAGGCACTATAGGCTATGGTAGAGGGAGAGGCCTCTCCACGTCATCTCTCTAATACTGTGGGAAGGGCAGAGGAATATCTTGTATAATCTTTAACTGTCGTCAAACCCTGTCAATTGGGATCATCTCATCCTCCCGACACGGAGACCCTGTATCCACTGCTCTAGCTAGAGCTAAGCTAGCTCCTCATGCATGTGCCTATATGAGGAGAATCCCACATATGGCCTCTAGATAATGTCCACTCTGGACAACCCCTCCAACAACTACCGAAAATGGGCCACATCATATGTCAGCCTATCTGACCTCCGCTCTCTTGCAACAAGCACCCATCTCCTATATCCTAGCCACACATATCTCAGTGGGAATGGATTTTCTCGTGGCATCCCTATAGGTTGAACACAGACTATGTGCTCGTAGGTCCAGTAGTGCAGTATAAATGTATAGCACAAGATAAACCTGCGTAGCTACCCATACACCCACAACTCTCTATATAGCTGCACCAAAAATGTTGGTGCCCAGGAAAAACGTGTCTCATGCACCATCATATCATGGAGCACCCCCATCAATGAGTGGGGAAAGCATCCAACCTCTACATCAGGAAGTGCATAGCAGCACACTGCCTCCATCAATAAAACTACTAGCTTCGTCTCATCCAAATGGGCTAGGTACATCTCGCCATAGCTCAGACTGGCACTATGGAAGCTCAACTCCACTGCCCCCTCACCAAATATGGTCCCAATCATCTCCTTTGAGGCCTCGAAAGAGATAGAGTACAGCTGGGTCCCTAATATTAGTAACCTCAGAATCCAAAACATGTCCTCTAGGGTGATGGTCATCTCACCCATCAAAAAGTGGAACGTGTTGGTCGTGGAGTCCCATCTATCGATGAGTGTGACCATCAAACTAGGCTGTTAAATAGCATGTCGGTAGCGTCGAATACCATTCAATCCCACTGCCTCCATGTGCTACAGGTCCAATAGGATCGATAGGCCACACAATGTCACCAATAGTGGCAGAACCCTTACCATGACCATATTCATCACTTATCATTACCTACAACCCGATTTTACCTTACCTATCCCAACCACCTAACTTACATCATTTTTTGGACCCTTTTGCATAAAATTCCAACTGGTGCTGGTTCAGCCTAATCAACTCTGGTCACCCTTAAACTGGCATCAGTCACCTATTTGGTGAACGATATCGGTTCAACTTGACTGACCACGGTTACCATGTAACCGACATCGGTCACCTGTTAGGTGACAGATCTTGGTTCTAACCGACCAACGCTTACCAAGCTCGATTAACGCCGGTCACTGTCGCGTAAAAATTTGCAACTTCCCAAACCCCCCTTTTTTGTAAACCCTCTCACCTATCCCTTTTACCCCACCTACACTAACCTACACTACTCCAAAACCCCTACCCACCCACCTATCTAATTTGCTACCCCTCACCCCCTTTTTTTTGCCCATTTTCCGCCCATAACCAATTTAACTTTTTTCCTTGCCAACAAAATACACAAACCCACACAAATCCAATAATAAACAACTCTTACACCATCTACTCTATCAAATTGACATTAAAGAGTTAGGCGCTTACCTCGTCACACTGCCACCGTCTCGGTGGCACGTCTGGCCACTGTGCTAGTGGTCTGCCCGATCCCTCTCCTACCTCTACCATCACCAAATATCTACCCACACACTCTAACCAATCGAATCCCTTGCTAACATCTCATGGACTCACTACTAACCAACCCAACCACCATCAACTCACCTTGCCAGCTCACTGTCCCGTAACCTCTGGATGCTTTTCTCACTTTTCTCTCTTTTTTGTCCTCTCTTCACTTCATAATTCACAAATGAAAAATAAACACGTGGTGTTTTTTGTTTTTATACAAAACCTTACCTAACCGACGTTGATTTCACCTAAACCAACATCAGTCTCGTGCCCTACCTAACCATCGCTAGTTTTCCTATGCTGACCTCGATTATCCATGACCGCCATCAGTCACCATTACCTACATATTTCCCTTACTTTGCCATTTTAACCTACCCTCTACCTTTCTCTTTACCCCATACCTTTCCCCAACCCATTAGCTTACCTTTCTTGACCTCGTCACTTCCTACCTCCATTTTTTCTCCTTTGGGGACTCATTATTTTTCCCTTACCTCGACCTTACCCATGCCATGACCTAGATATTTAAACCTGTACCATCGCTAGTGACCTTTGACCTCATGTGTTCGCTATACCTTGCGGCACTGTTACCTATGTTGATTGACCCAATGACCTTACCTAGCCTATTTTCGTGACCGTTTATATTGACCGTACCTTTGGTGTACCAGAACATACCTAAACATTCCTGCACTTAACCTACACTATGTTTCTTGACCGTATCCTATACCTTGGATACCAGATTCACTTCAACCTTATTTGGATAAACTTATCGACCTTAGATGATGTAGAGTTTTCCTGCTCTTCAACCCGGTAGCGTGCTGCATTTTATACGTGTGCGTGTGTTTCACTACTACTAACATTCACCCTGACCCATTACCTAGATCACCCAAGTAGACCTTTGACCCCTTTTTCCCTGTACCCACTTGCCTTTTCCTCACATTTACCTTTTATCAAACCACTCACTACTTCAACCTGTTACCTTGTCAGTTCCTTGTTTGAGGGGGATCACATTCACCCACACGTGGAGCAACCACATCTTATTTTTGTTAGCGTCGCTTCCCAATACAAGCTATGCAAAAAAAAGGGGAAAAATGTAGACACTAAAATTAGGTCACACTCCCCTTTCATCTCTCGACATGTAGGCACCCTTTACTACATTTACCTAGCCATGACCCCCTTCACTCCACTAATATTAATATAATTAAATTAATGCATTATCTTCACTATATTTATTATTTAAATATCTTATTTAAATAATATCTACACATATAGTTCACTTAGACACCTCACCAAGCCAACTCAACCTAATACCTGTTCTTAGCAAGTTACCGTAACTAACTAAGACTTACCCAAACCCTAAAAATTAATGACTACATTTCCTCTAACCACATTCCCGCATGCTCACAAGAAGTTTTGAGTTTAATCCGTGGGATAAAGACATGAGATCCAAGAAAATCATGAGGATCTCCCTAAGTTTAGTAAACCTAGGAAATCCCACCTTAACCGACGTTTGTTAGCCCTAACCATCGCCGGTTAAGCTAGACCACCGTCGGTTACCCCTTTTAACCCAAAACAACCTTATTCTCAAGGTTGGAAGTTGGAAGTTTGAACTTGGAAGTTGGAAGCAAGAAAATTGATGAGCAAGAACAGATCTCAGAGAAATAACACATCTTCAGAGAGCCAATTCCAATGAAAACTCACATCCAAGGAGGGAGATTGAGCATCTTCTCTTGCATAGGCATCCTAGCCACAATCTGATCTATCCAAGCAAAGAGGAGTGTGCATACAACCCATGCAGAAGCTTTTCTTCAATTGGTGATCACTTGCAGCCTTCAAACCCATCAACATCACCTCCATCCTTCATACACACACCTTCAGGAATGAAATCCAAGTAAGTATAACGTCATACTTTCCTGGATATTCCATTTCACCATTATTTTATCACCCATTATTTATCTTGCTCCCTATTGACCTTCTCCAACATTTTCACCTCCATAGACTCATTAAAACCTCGTAAAAGCCTACTCCAGTCACCCAATACCTCGTCCTGACCAACAAAAATCCTTTTGTGTAATCACAAAGGAGACCAAAACCCTATTCTGTAACATTTCTAGATCTCACAGTAACCGGTGCCGGTTATACCTAACCACTGTCAATCACCCTTGACTGACACCGGTCTTTGTGGTTTCCCACACAACCTTAAACAGAGACCTACCCACCTAATTTTACCTCACCCTTACTCACCTGTGACGTACCCAAGACCTTTATTAGACCTGTAGAACCTAGAACCAACCTTTTGACCTTTGGATTCTATTCTAGCTTAGCCTGTTAGATTAGATCTATTTTCTTATTGTATTTTTAAGTGAGATACCTAAATCATTTTAAAATAACAATAGGATTTACTTTGTTTACAACATTAATTTGTTTATAATAGTAGACTAACAGCCGTCTAGGAAATATCATACTTCCTAGATCTAGCTCACGCTAGGCAATTCACTGCCCATATTGTTTAATTCCTTCTGGTGGTCTTGTTTTCATTACAGGTAGTTCGTCCTAGCCAAAAGGAAGCTCTCACAGTTAGCTATGGATTCAAAATTCATACGTGCACAAAAACCTATCAACCGACATTTGAACAGGTATTCCTCCTTTGCTCATTACCCTATCTGTTTCGTCAACCCTTCAAAGAAACAATCTAAGAAAAATGTGAAACAAGAACATTGGAGCAGAACAAGAGAAAGTGGAGTGAATAGTTGAAGTTTGTTGTTTGGGTAGATAGGATCATTGTTAAGAGGGTTACTTGAAAGAGTCCATTTGAGTTGGTATATTGGATTCAAGCCCTGCTGCCTCTTCATATGCAAATATCTTCTTATCAATTCATTCAGTAGCTGAAAGAACAAGAGGTAGATCCTTATGATGTTCACATTAACCAAATTATTAAGCTTGATGAAGAGAGAAGGACATCCCACCAGAGGCATGTAAATTTCAGAGAGAAACTGAAGAAGCTATTTGACAAGAAGATCACTCCCAGAGCTTTCAATATTGGAGATCTTGTGCTACTATGGGATATCATGCATGAAGATAAGGGAAAACATGGAAAATTTGACTCATTATGGATGGGCCCTTACTCCATCAACATTGGAATTAGTGAACACACATTATTCTTGAAGGATTTTGATGGTGAATTGCTCGAACTTCTTGTTAATGGTAGCCATTTGAAGCATTTCTTGGATTTATTCCCCTTAATCAATGTAAACATCTTTTGTAAAGTGTATAGTCAGTTGTTTGTTTCCTATTTTTGTGTTTTTGCTCGTTCTTGTCCTTAGTGACATGTTTTTACTGGGTTGGTCTGTTCTTTTTTAGAGATGGCTTTATTTCTCTACCCTGCAAAGATGACTCTACTACCCAATGGATATTTTGGAACTTGGTCAAATTTTGTTCTTGTGGCATCACAGGGAGTGCCCATCCCCAAGCCAGAGCCAATGTTGGTGCTTAAAATAGTCTTGACCCATTTGTGCCTTTGAAAATTTATTGATATAAAACCTTTGTAATTTTCTCCTTCCCCATGTTGTGCTTGGTCAGTCTTTGTTGTTATTTTTTAGTCAGCTCTTGGGTCAAAGATCATATATGGGTCCATATCTGCCTCCTCATTTCTTTGTTCCTCTAGAGAGGTCTATATTTTGAGTCTCCCATGCTCTATTCCTTCGAAAACTCACGTTTTTCCATTCTCTCTATTTCCCACAGTTAGGATTTGTTGTCCTTGACGTTTCTATCCTAGATACTTGAAGAAGAATGAATTGATGTGTCCCTGAAGAACGTATTTGAGCCTTGTAACATTTCTAAACTTTCTATCCTTGAAGAAAATTTCATTCCCAGGCTCAAAAGGTCATTTTTCTATATTTTACGGTTTGACGGGTGTTTCTCCCAGTCAAATTTACATCCTTGCATCTATAGGAGACAAGGCACCTTTTGGTTAGATGTGGCTCAGCTGGGTACTTATAAAAAAATCATGGAAAGCCTTAACTCAAAATTTGTCCACGTGGATGCACAATTCTCATTTGAAGATCCACTTTTTTGTTTGGCCTTGGAGTAGTGCCGAAAGGACACATGGTGAGCTACTGCTCATTCAGGGTTTCTGCTTTGGGCACTATTTTGAAGTTGCACCATGAACACACGTGGAGGCCTCCGCTCACTTTGATTTTTTCTTGGAATTTTCAACGGTCAAAGGAGAATACCTCAGAACATGACACATGGCACTTTCCACTGAGCTTCAAGTATTAAGGAAAATCTTGTCATAATAGGACACGTTGCGAGCCCGCGCTCATTCAAGGTATCAAATTTTTGGGACCATCTCAAGGTGTGCCATGGTGACATGTGGTGATTTAAAAATTCAAAGAGGTGGGGAGGTGGACCATCGAAGGCAACTTGGATTTTTTTCCCCTTAAGGATTAAAATCTCAAAATGGCTCACAAGCCCGATGAGGGAAATAGTCAATGCTTTACCCCGGTCAACGGCGGAGGTGCGGACTCTTGGGGGAAATTTGAAAAATTTCCCTTTAGGAGAAAAGAGTCAAAAGTAATAAAGGAATCACAGCCCCGCTCGAATCATATTTGGACATGTATCTAGCTCATTTCCTGAGGGCGGAGCTGTGGGGAAAACTTGGAATATTTTCCTGTTTCCAAAAGAAATTAAAATGACAGAATTTGAGCATGGTTCCACTCAAATCACATTTAAACATGTGTCAAGATTGTTTCCTGAGGGTGGAGGTGTAGAGCAAAATGGAATTTTTTTCCATTTTCCCCAAAAATTGTAAAAAGTCAAAGGAATCCCTCGGGTCTCTTCTTAAGTTGAAATATTCCACGTGGACAACCCAAGCTCAAAGTAAAGATCAATGATAGCTGAGAGTATAAAATCTAATTTTCCCCCCAATTTTTCTGAAACACATCTAGAAGTGTGAGTATCCATGATTTCTTGGTCTTTTCTACATGCCATATAGAGAGAGGGGTTAATTTTGATATCTATGTTTTGTGGGAAAATATGGAAAGACGTCTTTCACCATTAAAATGGTTTAAATTTCATGCTTGATTGAATTTTCCATTTTTCTTCTCCCAAGCATGCAAGGAGCCAGATTTGACAGATTAGGGGTGGAAGTGGTTGGAAAATTGAAGAAAGAGTGATCTACCAAAGGAAGAGTTGAAAGTGGGATATATTCGATGAAATCTACCCCCTCGAGCATCTGGTGACTTTTTACAGATCTGATTATGAGAATCGCAAAAGAATCATGGCGAGCACTGGTGTAAAAAAGGTTTTTATCTTTTGGGGAGAACAGGGCTCTATTGTAAAGGTTATAAATGGCAATTTTTTTTTGTGAAAATGGTTGGAAGTTAGAGGTCAGAGTGTTAGAGGTTGAAGAAAATTCCCAAGAGGAAAATTTGACTAAGCCTATCTTTTGAGAATCCATCTAAGAAACTAGGTTATCTATTTTTATATTAAGTTTTATTGTGTCAAGGTGGTTGCAAGTGTATAGCCATTGACAAGCTCTGAGATTGTTCTATGAAACTTTCCCCTGCTAATAGATTTAATCAAATTTGAGTTTTTCTGTGTTGTCTTGTGCAAAATGTGTTGGTTTTATTTTTGAATGTATGCAAGTATTTTCTCTTGTTTCTATTGTAATCTTATATTAAAATTTGACCCAATCACACAGGCCTCAATACTTGTGACAGTTTAGTGGCATCTGTAATTCCATTTCTCAGAAGAGAAGAGCTTTCATTTGGGATTGGAATAAATGATTTAAAATCACTTTTCTTTCATCTGTTGACAGAGATTTTTTGTAAACCTCTGGGTGTACCTTAGGTGTGATTTGGATTAGATCTTGATGCTTCATTGGATTTTCTAACTTGAGCCTTCGTGATAGAATCTCAAATATTTTGTGAAAGAGTGCTAATCTAGGCCTCCATTGAAGCACATACTCTAGTTAAAGAAACATTCTAGCTATTATATGGAATTTTCTTTGTTTATCCTCCCATTGTGTAAGATTCCTTAAGGATCTAGTGAATCAAGTTCACCCTGCCCCACCTTCCACCAAAAATTCATTAAAAAAAACTAATTCTACTTGTACCACCCCTATTTGTCTTATGTGGACACAAATGCATAATCTCTGTTATCAAACATGTAGAAGCAATCAGGGTCTCAAATGACTTCAGTAACCTTTACCTTGTAAAAATATCTCCTTGATCTGGAAGTGACAACTCGTGAGAGTCAAATCTGGTGTGTTGATCATATTTTCCTAAGGTATTCTCTATAAAATCCATGCAAAAGAAGGATTTATCATTGTTCTTAAATAAACAAAGGTTGCAAAGTAGGTTTTATTACCTTGGTTGAAAGGAACAACCTAAAATAGTTACGATCAGATCACATCCTTTTAAGGTGCTATCCATCTGTCCACAAATCCAAGTAACAAAGGGACAATTAAATCCCTCCCCAGCTTCAAAACGTCATATATTTATGATTTAGCTACCTTTAAGCTCTATGTTGAATCTATGTTTTTGCTTGGCTTGAAAAGGAGAACAAATTTGGATACCAACACCTGTAAATGGATTGATCCATCATGCATGAGCTCAGTCATGAGTATTTATACATTACTAACAAAATATACAAAATACCATCATATCATTATTTTAGTATTTTAATATATATTTATATACGCATGTCACAAGTAATGCTTATTTTAAATATTTGTAAGTATTTCATTGCAAAAAACACTAAAGTCATCTAAATGACGATGAAACTTATTCCTTTTTTTAAGATACTCACACACAAATATTTTTTTGTTCAATTAATTTTTAACTTCAAGTCTTGTCACTCCTTCGACAGGATATGCCATTCCATGGCCTTGTTTTATTAAAAATTTGTAAGTTTATTAATCTATTTGTATTTTCATTTCTCATTTTATTGTTGACTAGAACTAGGTAATGAACCACTACAAAATTTTTGACCACATATAATGATTTTATACTCATTTTATTACTTTCCATTTTATATATTATTACTCATGAGTCTTAAATATAATCGCCTACTAATCATTCAAGATTTAATATATAGGTGCGGAATCTCCGAATCATATTCATAACTGATTTGAGTTTCTCCAAAAATCTCATTTTTTGGTCTCGAATGTGGAATAGACATTTCCATCAGTAGCATCTCAAGTACAATTTTTTTTTATAATCTATACTCTCGTGACCTGTAAAAAAATTCCCACAAAGAACCATTTACTCCGAACGTTTTACTCCAAGATCAAACCCCTTTGAAATGAGAGGACAGAACGAGTGGCATTACACGGTACTCATTTGTAAAACCACCATTTTCCAGTTGTGATCAACCATTTATAAAAACATTAGTAGGTGTTTTTTTGGATTATCCCCTGTGAAAATCACCAAATCATGAGCATGGTTGAAGTACAAGGCATTTTGTCCCCGATATTCGACTAAGGGGGGATGTTAGGGAAACCATTGTGAGTGCTCCAATTGTATATACGAGTGAATAATAATTAGGTATGGAATTTAATTATTAACTTAAAATATAAGTTTTTAGTTAAGTAGGTTCAGTATGGTTATTAGTTATTATAAAACAATATACATTATATATTGTGGTTATGTAAGTTTACACCCTCACATAGTTGCAAGAGTGGTTATAGCTACCAGTCTAAATTATGGGGAATTATTTCTTTATAAACATGATGGTATGAATTATGAATTTAAGGACACATTGAATATCATTTTCTAATTATTTTTAGTCCTATAATCCATTACCTTCATAATTTTGCAATTTATATTATATTGTTCACGCTATTGTGTAAGACATATATTCCTCTTTAATAAATCTTGTGATTAATTTAAAAACTAAAAAATTATTTTTGAATTCAAACATTATTGCTACAAAACGATTGATGTGTTTGATATACAATCCATAGATTCCCTAAATTAACCTTGATATTTATGTGACTTAGGGTCACACCATACGATAAATAGCTATCCTCTAGCATAATAATAAAAATATTCTTACAAATGTATTTGTTATGATCATCCTTGTAAAAAACCCAAGTTTGGCTTACAAGTATAGTTTAACTCTATCCCCTTTTCTAATTTCCAAGAATCCCATATAATTCACTACTTTTCTTAATTTTCCATAAAGCAGAATGTCACTCCACTGCTACAAATGTTGAAAAAGTCTATTCTCGTAATTCCTAGGAACAAGGGTAGATTAAGCTCTTAGGAAATTAATGCACTAATCTGAAGCGCCTAAAGATAAAGAACCTAAATCTAATAAGTTTCTTATTTGTGGTTATCTTTTTAGATCCTCGAATATTTTTTTTTACTTGATATTCAATAGTAAATAGTACCTATTTATTGATATTAATTGTACAATAACATAAATTTAATTAACCTGTCCATAAAAGAAGGAAAAAGAGAAAAAACAAAAAAAATAAAATCTACTATAAACTTTCATCAAGTAAAAATAATATGACATATTTGTAAAGCTCAGGAAAAACGGGAAAAAAAAAACCCAAATGATTTTGTTAGTATTGTTACGCATTCTGTAGGTAGTTTCAATTCTGCAGGTGTGTAATTTTTTCTAGGAAAAATTTAAATGTATTTTTTATAATGTGCACGAATTGGGGGTCAAAGATCATATATGGGGCCTATCCTCGCCGTCCCATCATTTCTTTGTTCCGTTCCCTATAGAGGTCTATATTTTGAGTCTCCCATGCTCTATTCCTTCGAAACTCACGTTTTCCATTCTCCTCTATTCCCCACAAGTTGAGATTTTATTGGTCCTTTTGACGGTTTCTTATCCTGAGATACTTGAATACGAATGAATTGATGTGGGTCCCTGAAGAAACTACGTGTTGGAGCCTTGTAACATTTCTAAACTCTATCCTGAAAGAAATTTCATTCCCAGGCTCAAAGTCCATTTTGTTCTATATTTTAAAGCGGTTTGACGGGTGTTTTCTCCCGCTTCAATTTTACAATCCTTGGGGCATCTATCAGGAGACAAGGCACCTTTGTTAGATGTGGCTCAGCTGGGTACTATATAAAAAAATCATGAAGCCTAACTCAAAATTTTCCACGTGTATCACAATTCTCATTTTGAAGATGGGACACTTTTTTGTTGGGCCTTGATAAGTAGTTGCCGAAGGACACATGGTGGAGGCTACTGCTCATGGTCAGAGGTTTCTGGGTTCGCTGCTTTGGGCACTTTTTTTTTTGGGGGAAAAAAAAGTTGCAGCCAGGAACACACGTGGATGCCCTCCTCTCACTTTGATTTTTTCTTGGAATTTTCAACGGTCCAAAGGAGAATACCTCGAGGACATGACACAAATGGCACTTGTCCACTGAGCTTTCAATTATAGGAAAAGTCTTGTCCATAAAATAGGGGAAAGGACCACGGTTGCGATCCCGCTCTTCATTCAAAGGGAAGGGTATCAATTTTTGGACCATCTCAAGGGTGTGCCATGTTGACATGTGGTGATTTTAAAAATCAAAGAGTGGGTGGGGAGGTGACCATCGAAGGCACCTTTGGATTTTTTTTTCCCCTTAAGGATTCAATCTCCAAAAATGGCTCACAAGCCCGATGAGGGAAATATTCCAATGCGTTACCCCACCGGTAACGGCGGAGGTGCGACTCTTGGGGGAATTGAAAAATTTTCCCTTGGAGAAAAGAGTCAAAAGTATAAAGGATCACGGGGAACAGCCCCGCGCGAATCATATGTAATTTGACATGTATCTAGCTCATTTCCCTTAGGCGGAGCTGTGGTGGAAACTTGGAATATTTTCTAGCCCTTTTTCCAAAAAATTAAACACTCACAAAGCCACGTTTTGAGCAATGAGATCCAAACTCCAAATCAAACAATATCAATAAACATGGTGTCAAGGTTGTGGTTCCCACCTGTTTCGCTGAGGGTGGAGGGGTAGAGCAAAATGGAATTTTTTTCCATTTCCCCAAAAATGTAAAAAGTCAAAGGAAAATCCCTCGGGTGCTCTTCTTAAGTTGAAATAGTCCCCGTGGACAACCCAAGCTCAAAGTAAAGAAATATGATAGCTGAGAGTATAAAATCTAATTTTCCCAATTTTTCTTGAAACACCTCTAAAGTTGTGAGTATCCATGATTCTTGGTCTTTCTAACAATTCCATATAGATGAGGGGTTAATTTTGATATCTAGTTTTTGTGGTAAAATATGGAAAACGTCTTTCACCATTAAAATTGGTTTAAATTTCATGCATTGATGAATTTCCATTTTTCTTCTTTTCTTTCTTCTCCCAAGCATGCAAGGCCAGATTTGCCATATTATGGGTGGAAGTTGGTTGAAAATGAAGAAAGAGTGATCTACAAGGAAGAGTTGAATGGGATATATTCGATGAATCTACCCCCCCTCGTATCATCTGGTGACTTTTTAAACAGATCTGATTATGAGACATCGTCAAAAGAATCATGGCGAGCAACTGGTGTAAACAAAGGTTTTAATCTTTTTGGGGAGAACAGGGCTCTATTGTCAGGTGTATAAAATGCAATTTTTTTTTGTGAAATGGTTGGAGTTAGAGTCAGAGTGTTTAGAGTTTGAAGAAAATTCCCAAGAGGACAATTTTGACTAGCCTAGTCTTTTGAGAATCCATCTAAGAAACTAGGTTATCTATTTTTATATTAAGTTTTTATTGTGTCAAGGTGGTTGCAAAGTTTATACGCCTTGACAAGCTCTGAGATTGTTCTAGTAAACTTCCCTCCCCCTGGCTAATAGATTTAAGCAAATTTGAGTTTTTCTGTGTGTTGTCCTGTTTGCAAATGTGTTTGTTTTTATTTTTGAATGTGATGTCCAGTATTTTCTCTTGTTTTCTATTGTAATCTTCATATTAAAATTGACCCCATCCCAGGCCTCAATACTTGTGACAGTTTAGTGGCATCTGTAATTCCATTTCTCAGAAGAGCTTTCATTTGGATTGGAATAAATGATTTAAAATCACTTTCTTTCTCTGGTTGACAGAGATTTTACTTGTAAAACCTCTGGGTGTGATCCGTGGAGGGGTGTGAAAATTTCGGGATTAGATTCTTGATGCCTTCATTGGATTCTTCTAACTTGAGCATTGCGTGGCTATACGAATCTCAAAGTATATTGTGTGGAAAGCCGTGCTAGCTTCGTAGGCCTCCTTTGAAGCACATACTCTGTTAAAGAAACATTCTAGCTATTATTGAAATTTTTTCTTTGTTGCAGGTCCATCAGCCCTTGTGTAAGACTTCCTCAAGGCATCTAGTTAATCAAGAGTCACACCCGTAGCCCACCGGTGCCAGCCAAGAAATTCATGTAAAGCTAAAGCAAGTTCACTTGTAGTACCAGGGCCCTCACGTTGTCTGTGTGTGGACACAATTGCATATCTCTTGTGTAAAAGAGGGTACACAATCAGCCATAAGTAGAACAATCATGGGTGGTCTCACACGTGACGTTCATAACCTGTTACACCAGGGCCGTATGTCACGACCGCCAAATCTCTCCTGATCTGGAGTGACACTCGGGAGAGTCAAATCTGGTGTGTTGATCATATTTTCTAAGGTTTCTCTAGAAAATCCATCAAAAGAAGGATTTACATGTTCTAAAAACAAGGTTGGCAAAGTAGGTTTTTTTAACCATGGGTTGAAAGGAGACAACCTACAAATAGTTACGATCCTAATCACAAACATCCTTTAAAAGGTGCTATCCATCTGTTCCACAAAAGCCAAGTACCCAGGGACAATTAAATCCCTCCCACCAGGCTTTCAAAACGTCATTATTTATGATTTAGCTACCTTTAAGCTCTATGTTGAATCTATGTTTTTTGCTTGGCCTTGAAAAGGATAACAAATTTGGATACCAACACCTGTAAATGGATTGATCCATCATGCATGAGCTCAGTCATGAGTATTTATACATTACTAACAAAATATACAAAATACCATCATATCATTATTTTAGTATTTTAATATATATTTATATACGCATGTCACAAGTAATGCTTATTTTAAATATTTGTAAGTATTTCATTGCAAAAAACACTAAAGTCATCTAAATGACTATTAAACTTATTCCTTTTTTTAAGATACTCACACTACAAATATTTTTGTTCAATTAATTTTTACTTCCAAGTCTTGCACTCCTTTCGACAGGATATGCCATTCCATGGCCTTGTTTTATTTAAAAATTTGTAAGTTTATTAATCTATTTATTTTCATTTCTCATTTTATTGTTTACTAGTAACTAAGGTAATGAACCACTACAAAATTGACCACAATATATGATTTTATACTCATTTTATTACTTTCCATTTTATATTATTATTACTCATGAGTCGATTAAATATAATCGCCTACGAAACATTCAAGATTAATATATAGGTGCGGAATCTCCGAATCATATTCATAACTGATTTGAGTTTCTCCAAAAATCTCATTTTTGTCTCGAATGGGGAATAGACATTCCATAGTAGCATCTCAAGTACATTTTTTTTATAAACTATACTCTCGATGACCTTAAAAAAATTCACACAAAGAACACATTTACTCCGAAACGTTTTACTCCAAGATCAAAACCCATTTGAATGAGAGGACAGAACGAGTGGCATTACATGGTACTCCATTTGTAAAACCACCATTTTCAGTTGGTGATCAACCATTTATAAAACCATTAGTAGGGTTTTTGATTATCCTGTGAAAATCACCAAATCATGAGCATGTGTAAGTACAAGGCAATTTGTCCCCATATTCGCACTAAGGGGGGATGTTAGGGAAACCATTGTGAGTGCTCCAATTGTATATACGAGTGAATAATAATTAGGTATGTAATTATTATTAACTTAAATATAAGTTTTTAGTTTAGTAGGTTAGTAAATGGTTATTAGTTATATAAAACAATAATAACAATTATATATATTTGGTTATGTAAGTTTACACAACTCACATAGGTGCAAGAGTGGTTATAGCTACCTCCTAAATTATAGGGGAATTATTTCTTATAAACATGGATGGATGAATTATGAAATTTTAATGGAGCACATTGAATATCATTTCTAATTATTTTTAGTCTATAATCCATTACCTTCATAAATTTTGCAATTTAATAGTATATTTCACTCTATTTGTGTAAGACATATATTCCTCTTTAATAAATCTTGTGATTAATTTAAAAACTAAAAAAATATTTTTGAATTCAAACAATTATTGCTACAACGATTGATGTGTTTGATATACAATACATATATTCCCTAAATTCACCTTGATATTTATGTGAATTAGGGTCACACCATACTATAAATAGCTATCCTACTAGCATAATAATAAAAATATTCTTAAAAATGTATTTGTTATTATCCTTGTAAAAAACCCAAGTTGGCTACAAGTATAGTTACTCTATCCTTCTAATTCCAAGAAATCCCATATATTCAATCTATTTCTTAAATTTTCCATAAATCAGAATGTCACTGCTACAAATAGTTGAAAAAGTATATTCATAGTATTCTAGGAACAAGGGTAGATTAAGCTCTAGGAAAATTATGCAACTATCTGAAGCGCCTAAAGATAAAGAACCTAAATCTAAATAATTTTCTTATTTTTGGTTATTTTTAGATCCTAGAATAATTTTTTTTTACTTGAATATTCAATAGTAATTTACCTATTTATTGATATTATTGTACAATAACATAAATTTAACATGTACATATAAAAATATACTATAATACTTTAGCAAGTAAAAATAAATATGACATATTTGTAAAGCTCAAATGATTTTGTTTAGTATTGTTATACTCCATGTCTTTCTGTGATGTAGTTTCAAATTATGCAGGTGTGTAATTTTTCATAGGAAAAATTTAATGTATTTTTATAATGTCACGAATGTAGCCAATAGAAACGAATATAATTGAAGTAAATAATTACTTAATTATGTATTCCTAATTTTTTTGGGGGAAAATGTCCAATAATATTTATGGAGGAATTGGTTTCCTTGGTCCAAATACCACTCTTCAAAAAACAATGGGAGGTGCACAAGTATTTTTATTTCTTTCCAAAAAATGGTATTTTGTTCATTTGAAATTCATTAGCTACTTGATATTGATTAATTAGATTTGCAAGCATCCTTGTATAAATAAACGTATTTGTTATATTTTGATCACTTCCTACTTTTATTCTCTCCATCTGTGGAATATTTGTCATCTTTCTATGATAAATTTATACGCTATTTATATCCTTTTTGTATAATAGTTTCTCTAAACTTTTGATTTATTGTGAATTTAAGGAAAGTTTTAAAATACAAGAATGCATATAACTTTTATTTATTTACTTAATGAGAAAAATAAACTATAAAATTGTGAGAAGGATGTCCACAAAAATTATTGCTTAAGTTGTTCCTTAACTTTAATCTAGATCTGTCAAGGAAGAGAAGTCACTCTAGGTCTTGGGAGATATAAACCATGTAAAGGTTACGCTAATACTATATGATGAACCAAGGTCCAATTTCAATATTTTTAACTTAAACATAATTCTTGGGAGATATAAACCATGTAAAGGTTACGCTAATACTATATGATGGACCAAGGTCCAATTTCAAGATTTTTAACTTAAACATGACATCTAAGTGCATTGTCCTCCTACTTGTCACATTGTTGACCCTGCTTGAAAGCATGTGAATTTGTTTCATGGCATAAATGTGTGTATTCTAATGCAAATTGATTTTATTTCATACCAACATTTGATAACATGCCCATGTCAAGTAAGATTTAACGTCCATTAGAGAGAGGCTTCAATAAGTCAAATTTATGATTTCCTTTTCAAGCTCCCCAATTTCATATTTTGACATGGACACACATCTACAAGCTATTTCACCATAAATATAAAAAATAAATAAATAATATCACACAAAAATACAATATATTTATAATATAAATACTCTTTTAGTCTAAGACTAAATGATATGTATATATGTATGTATGTATGTATGTATGTATGTATGCATGTATGTATGTATGTATGTATGTATGCATGCATGATAAAAGTGGAAGAAATGGGTGAATGAGGGTCAGGTGGAGAAGTGGTTAGGGATTGTAAAGGAGGTGGATGAGATTTGAGGGAATTTTTTTGAGGGATGATGCATGCAATGAATACAAGTCATGGATTTCCTAATAGCACCAACCACATGCATTTTCAATTTAATTGTAGTGGGTGTGAGCTATATTGAGTATCATTTTTCCCACCAACAATCCATCATTATTATACCATAGTCACATGTGAGGTAGATTTAGGATAATGAGGGTAAAAAGGGGTGGATAATTAGCCACCTCATTTGTAAAGATAGCCTTATGTGACCTTGGAGAGGCTTCTAGAGGAACATATTAAAAGAATGTACTACCAACATAAGAGGATAAATTGTGACATTTTGAATCCCATTTCTTGATATGTAATTAGATTTAATACCTAGATGAGATAACTATATGAAATTTACTCATTTTAAATAGTAACGTAGTATTTTTTGGTGAAAACATAAGAAAAGTGCATATGTACAAGTACACATTTTTTTTGACAAAGCTAATGAGTTGTGTAAATCTCCTTTATAAAAAATCATCTTCTATATTTTTCCTAAGCCATTGTAGCTATGTCCTTGTATTAAACAATCACATTGCTGAACATTATCATGACAACTTGAACTCATGGCATAAATACATATTAATATAGTTATAACTAGTTATCTTATTTTGTGGTATTTTGTGTGTGCATTTATTTTTATGAGTTCAATAAGTTTTTTGAATGATGATATATGTGATGCCACTCTTTTTTGAAATAAACTTGCTATATGAGCAACTTGTATACAACATGTAACACCCACAATTTTCTACCCTCAAAACAAAGAGAGCTAATAAATTAATAGTCAAGTTTACGGTAATATTATTATTATTTGTTTAAAAGTGTTAGCAAGGTTAGACATTTTAAAACTTAATAAATTTCTTGGTTAGGGTATTTCTACAAAAGATTGTGAACAATTGAATTAAATTGATAATTAAATATTATAATTTACTTCCTAAGCTATATTTACATTTTAGAGAAACTAGTAAGATCCATTACTTAAATTAGTTATCAGACACCAAGGTTATATTATTTTCTAACTCAAAGGTTAATTGTTTTACCTAGCTACTAAGTGGCCCCAATCACCCATTATCCATGTTCTTTCTTTATATTTAAAGTTACATTCCCATAAAATTCCTTCCCACTTAAGTGAGGTAGGGTTCAATTTGGGCCATAGGATTGAATCTACCCTAGCCCTTAGATTTAGGTTTCCATAAATTTATTTATGATTTCCTTTTAATTCCTATTTAACTCAAACAACTTCATTCATTCTTTTCTTATTTGCAAGTTTTGGAAGAGGAGGAAGAGGAGGAGTCATGAGAGCAACCATGGAAAAATTTCTCTAGATATTAGGTGTAAATATTTTCCATTGTAATGTTTCCTATTGTTAAATGTAGAGATCCTTCCATGGATCTATTTTGTTACTTAATAAAATCATTTTCCTTGTTTCAGAGATCAACTATTGGGGAAACCCCATTTCTTCAAATCCATGAGTTTTACACATTTGGGTACCAAAAATGAGGTTGGAAGGTTAGATATTTTAAATTTATGTGATTCCTAATTGCTAGAAGGTTCCTTGTAATTTTAATCTTAGATTTTACTTAAATTTCAAATTGGGATTTTCACGGATGGAAATTTATTTTTACATAAAAAGTGACGAGACCACCGCCCTACGTAGGCCAAAAATCATGTGACCTCTAACCTTCTCCGGGGTGGTTCATTAACTGTGACTTTGAGCTGGGCAGTGGTTCTAAAATCACTACTCTCCACAGGGTGGCAGTTCTGTTCACCAAAAGAAGAACCTTCCACAATACATTATTTTCACAATTTTTCTTCTAGATTTTATTTTTAATGAGATATTAATTTTAATGAGGGCGTCTTCTATTCATTTTTGGTAGATTGCTAGTATATCTAGTTTCTTAATTCCAAATACAAAACAACAAATAAAACTCTATTCTTCCATTTTAGCAATAAAATGTAAAAATTGAGTATAACATTACTACAATTCATTATATTTCACAAATTCCATTTTTCCAACAAATCCCAAGAATTCAACACACTTCATTTCAATACATCTTTGTTATTTTCCAAATATGCATGTATATATATGGCAACTTTGAATGCTTACAACTTTTTAGGATATTTTCATTTCAAGTCAAATCAACAACTTAAGTTTTCCTTTCACTATAACATTACAATACAACTATGGATGTAACAATTTTCTAAATAATTATTTTACAATGAAATGTTTTAACTGCTTTTGTTTCACTAAGACTAATCCTTTCCAATAAGGTAAGAAACCTATATATCTTTCTACATTTACTAACACATTTCAACTTGGAATAAATGACATATTATAACTTTCCTTCAAACATAAAATATTACAAAATTCTACTCAATGTGGGAATAATAATAAGATCAAATACAACAAAGATATTTCAACAAGGCCAAACGCAAGTCTTCTTTCATGTCTTCTCCCAACTTGAAACTTCAATCTTGCATTATTTAATCTTCAAAAATCTAGGATCACAATACAAAGGAAAGGGGAATAGGAAACATTCTCCACCTAACCATTAACCCAAAAAGAGGAGAAGCCATACCCTTATTGGCCCCTGATCCCCAACCAAAGAAAAATGAGGGATCTTGAGTGAAATTTTATAACTTTTCACAAGAATGGCTTCTACAAACAAAATACAATCCAAAACATTGAACACATATAAGGGAAATACTCAACCAAATTCACAACTTTCAAAAACAACACAATAGGATTGAGATAAAAAAGAAAAGGAGCAAGGAATATGGGAGCCACCTCCTTTTTCCTCCCAATTTAAGTTGGAGTTTCACCCAAAGCCTCCATGTGCACAATACAACATAACAACCTTATCTCTCCCTTGCAAGTATGAAATAATATGACAATGTTTTCCTTTTCACTCCCCATAGGTGAAACTCCCAATCACACTCCCTCTAAAATTCATGCCTCACATATCTCTTTTCCCTCCCTAGTGGTCCCATAAATCCATATCCACACACCCAACTTAAGGCAACTACACAACCACACAAAAACAACATATTCACAAAACTCATGCAATACTTAACAAACATAATTTGTTTCTTTTCTTTTACATCTAAAATATAATAAGAAAAATAAAGGTGGAGAGTCTATGTATCCATAAATATTCCAATAAAACTTCACTCCACAAGTATTTAACACCTTCAAGGAAATATCACTCCAAAAGCAACACCAAAAAGCTCCCAAAAATGTCAAAAGTGTAAGAGAAAGAAAATGAACAAGTAATCTCAATTCCATAAAATTCCATCAATAAATATAAATGGAATGTGAGGATGATGAGGTGTCTCCATGTAGGATGCCACTTCATCATTCCTCCATTCCAACATACAAGTCAAAACACCTTTCCTAATATAATAAAGGAACATGTAAGACTATGACAACCCAAAAGACAATCAAACTTTCACACCATGCCTACCAAGGATAAATTAATTGTGGTAAGTAGGAAAGTGCAATTATTTTCACTTTTTAAATTCCAATATACATAAATATGTCTAAAATGAACTCCCCTGGTAGGTGAATTTAAGAGGCATGAGACAAGTTTAACTTGTCCCACAATCATCCAAAAAATCCTCCCAAGTCAAAACCCTAATTTTAAAGTTGGAAAAGAGTACACAACAAAAAAAATGACACAAATCCAACTTACATCCACAATATTTCAAGGACCATATACCCTCATAATTATATAATTGTCACATCCTAATTTTAGTTAACAAATTAGGTTGGATTAGCTAATTAAGACAAAATAATAATAATTAATAAAGTGACAACAATTTCTAATAATTAAATACATATAACAAAAAAATAAAGCACACACAATATTAAAACAAAGGGAAAAAATTTCACTCCATGACCACACATGTGAGGTCACCCCCATGGGAAACATCCTAACTAGGCATGCAAAAACACCAAACAACATAATACACAATTGTCAAATTTGGCCATGTTGTACAACACCCAACATCTTTCCGTGGTTGGTCCCATATCCCCTTTAATTGTATGTGATAAAATATACGTAAAACATAAAAATATTACCTTTCTGGACTTAGGAACACATCAACAACATCAAGGAATAATACATCTATATAGAAATCTATAATCGTAATACAAAATTAATTAATTATATCATGTATCAACATATCAAATAATTTGATTATAACATTCATGAGATTATAATTCTATGTAGAACATTAAGAGTATAACATGTCAACATAAGATCCAAATAGTGCAAATCAACATATATTGAACTGTCTACCAATGTCATCTAGTGTAACATAATCAAAATGTGAATCACAACATGTCAATAGTCTAAATATCTGTATAGTCTATCATCTACTAAATCAATGTATCATAATCAAAATGTCTAAGTAACAATCCACAAGTAATATCATCATAATGCAAATAGTGTCAAAGAGGAGTGGGCACTACCTAACAAAGGACCTATCCATAGTAACTCATCTATAGCCAAAGAAAAACCCCTACAACAAATAATCCACACTATGAATATATTTTGGAATGTGATGAATGACACTCAATTTTGTACGTGTAGTTAAAGGAACAATTACAACTGGAGAATGAAGAAATAGGAAATAACTCAACCATAGACCTGACTATTCATTCCAAACAATTACAAATGACTAAATAACTGATTAATTGAGGTTATATGTGACAAAAGGAACTAGTTAATTAATTGAATATTAACTAAACACCTGGTATTAGATTTTTTGCATTTGTTGAATCTCTTGTTGTTTTGTTTGATATCTTCCACTTTTTCTATCAAGATTCTTTATTTTAATTTTGTTTAAAATTGTAGTTGACCTCTTCTTCTCACATCTTCCTATAAACAAGATGTATAAAATACAATAATTGATACTGGCAGTAGGGGAATAGACAAAATATATACAAATATACAAAGATATGAAGGAAATTTAGAGAGGATATTTCTTTGTTCCTAGATGTAATGTTCATGAAAATTAAATAAAATATTTGAGATATTTTTATTATGCTTTAGTTACAGGATTTAGGAGGGATTAACACCCAAGGTAGGGCCGAATTGTGATCTGCTAAACCCATGCATAGTTTTGTTACTCTATTTCATTTCATGTTAGCCTAGGAAGAAATTTATCTTCTTTATCTAAATTTTGAATTTACAAGCTTTGTATTAATCATAGTGATTAGAAACCATTTTATTTTAGTTCTAAGTTTTGTTTAATTTTAAGAATTGTTATTTTAAGTATGGTAGGTACAACTATTTTTTTTCCATACCTCCTAAATTCTCTGAAACTATGCATACAACACTATCATTATTTCAAGTTTACATCCCCTAGTTTGATGATTAAATAAATACAATTCAATTGAAAACATATTAATTTCTACAAGTTGATTTATACCACCATTTTTGGAATTTTTGTCTGGGATATTGCCAAGTTATAGAGTTTTTGAGAGGTTTTGCATTCCTTAGAAACATTTTAGGTTTACAGATTTCATGTTCAACCCCCCACTAATGTATGTTGATTGAGTTAAGTCATTTGATGCATGCACCATATAAGAGATGCCCACTATATATTTTCACCCAATCCTCAAATAAAATTGATTATTTCACCTGATTCTAAAGAAGACAGCTCTTCCTCTATATAAGGCTTGTTGTTAGAAGATCCCCCTCTAAGTGAGATTTCTGAGGATGTTCCTGATCATCCAATCATGGAAGAATATGTGAAACTAAATGTTTAAGATAGGGAAACTAACTTTGAGTTCCTAGTCTCCAAAAAATATTAGCCTGTTGTAATGCAGACAATTTCTCCCTTAGCCCTTCCCAACTTTCATGGATCCATAACTAAAGAACCATACAATTTCATGTTTGATTTTAGAATTTTATGCAGGAGATATGAATAAACCACATATTCACATAAGTTAAATTTGTTACCTACTATACTCTAGGATGCAGCCTTCAGATGGTTTATGGGTTTAGGAAGAGATGTTGTGATAACATGGCCACAGATGAAGGAAAATATTCTTGTAAATACCAATATTACTATAGGCCAAGTAGCAGAGGAGGTGATGAACTCTTCAGGATGGAAAAAAAGGAATATGAAAAACTTGAATATCCCCTGGAAAGATTCTTATTCAGTTTGTAGAATGTAAATTCATACAAGGTTACCCAATGAGTCAGTTAAGATACATTTCTGAAAAGGACTCAGTGAGGAAGATATGGATGCTTTGAAATTGATAAGAGCTTGATATATCAAAAAAATACCTTTGAGGATATTTTTGAATCCTACAATAATTACTCCAGAGAAACTATGAAAAAAATAAGAAATTATAGATCAAAGGGTGGATCAACTACGAAAAGAAATAGGGAAATATCAAAATCAGAGATTGTAAATATGTTTTAAAATATGAAACAATAGATAGTTAAAGACATGGCCTCCAATCTTGATAATTTTCATGCTAAGAAGAAGAGAGAATATGTAGAGGTAGCACTTCTAGAGTTTTGACATGCATGCAAAAGAAAAAAAGTTGATTACAGATGCAGAGGATTGGTCAGCATTGAAGAAGGGAAGGAAGCTATACTATAATTCAAGATGATAGAAACAAAGGATGGGTATGTCTTGTATGTTTCTCAAAGGAAGCCATTTCCACCAAGAAAAGGAGGTATGACACAATATCCTATGCCTTTTCAAAAATGGGTCAATAGTTCATACATGAAACCCCCACGTTGGGCTAATAATAAACAAGGTTGGGCTCCATACCATAGCCAATAACAACATCAATGGAAACCTCAGTTTTCAAGACCAAAATGGAAATAACCACCTTATTCATGGAAAAATTCTTGGAGAGGATGATAGTAATGGAACAACACACCTCCTAACTACTAGTAATATTACCATCAACCTTCTTACCCACAACAACAAGCTTTGATGCCAAACCCCCAACTTGGCTCTCAATCTAAATCCACTCAATTGCTACCTCAACCAACACCTAACCCTAGTAATAAATCTACTCAGCTAGCCTATACCACTGAATCATCCTAATACTCTTCTTATTCAGTTTATGTTAATGTCATCCATCTTTTCTTAGGAAGAGCACTTCCTCCACCACGTAAACCCACAATTATAAAGATTATAGATGAACCACAATTTTTGTATAGTGATGCATAACAAATTCAGAACACACTACAAGGTGATCCACAATAACATGAAAATAGTTCTAACAATGGAAAATTTGAAGTCAATTAACCAACATTTTTAGAGAGATTATAGGAAAGAAAGATTGGCCTTAAATTAGATTTTAATTATGCTTTTCTCAATTAGCTCCAGGATATTTATTTCAAGATTCCACTTATTCAATCCATCAAGGATGTTCCCATTTTCAACAAGATGGTTAAAGATCTATGCATAAAAAATAAGTCATAATAAGGAAATATCCATACACTAGACACGTTATTGGACAATTAGTTGATATCATGCTTGGAAATTCAGTTCTAACCAAGTATATAGATCTAATTAGTCCCTTACTAAATGTTAAAATCAATGTAATTACAATAAAGAACACTCTGATTGAATTAGGGGAGGTTATTAATGTCATGACCATGTATATCATGGATGGATTGAAATTGGAAGGACTAAGACCAACAACTACAGTCTTACAACTTGTAGATAGATCATTAGTGAGACCTGAATGAGTCCTTGAGGACATAGTTGTGTTGGTGGAATCTTGGGAATACCCTGCTGACTTTATTATCCTTTAACATAAAGAAATGTTATGAGGTTATTATCTTATTCTAGGAAGGCCATGGTTGGACACTATATATGCATTCATCAGTTGTAGTTTTGGCAACATGATTATTTCCAATGGAAGTCGTAATAAGAAGCTTATGCTTTATCCTCCTTCCCAGCTATTGAATGCTGAACATAAATTAATTTTAGTTAAAGAACTGGAAGAAGATTAGAGATTTGTAAAATAGCTCATGATGTTGGAGAATTATTGTAAAATTGAAGACCAGAAGGAATAATTTGTTCTCTCGAACATCTTACAGAATAACTATGGAAGAAATGAATAAGTTGATAAGATGAGATGCTGAAGTTTTCCCTTGAATCAAGTCCTACCATATTAGAGCAATGAGATTTTTATAGGTAAGAATTTTATTATTCTATAAAATGTTTAGTTGAGCTATTCTCAAGACGATTCTTACTATTAGTAGTTGATCTCACCCAATTCTCCTTAGTAGGTTTGAAAGCTTCAAGCATATTGTCGATCAATATATTGAATTTAGTTACTAATTCTCTCATAGCTCCATGAGGTTACTTCTTCAAGTGTCACTATTGAGAAAGTAAGGAATGAACATCCATGATTGGTTAAAATATGGATTCAAATTTTTATTTATTTTTATCTCAATTAGTGATTGATCTTATAAACATATGATAGATTCAATTGGTAACAATATAGTGTAATGATTTAATGAAAACTTGGATAGAAATACTTTCTTTATCAACTCAGAAGACATGATAATTTTTGATAAAAAAGAAAAAAATCATCAAGGTTCTTCTTACTATCTCCTCCAAACTCGGGAAATTTTTGTCTTGAACCTCTAGGTAAGTCATGAAGTGGAGGTTTCAAATCCAATGAATGGGTATCATATCCCCATGACATGTGTGTAGCCATATCTAGAGGAAGATAATTCAATAGTTGTAGAGAAAGGGTAGATGTAACGCATCTAGGAGGACTTTAAGATGACATTCAAGATGGATTTTAGTAGCTTGTATTTCAATTCTTATGAGAAAAATTTGAAAATGATCCTATAATTTTCCCCAAATCTTAGATCTATAACATTTTTTTTCTCAACCACCTCTTATGTACCTTATATCTACTAGTTTACATAATGGGTGATTACCTAAAAATCTGTAAAAAATAAAATTACAAGGACATTAATTTTATCTCATATATTTTTTATTTATTAAATGTGTGTGTGTGTGTGTGTGTGTGTGTGTGTGTGTGTGTGTGTGTGTGTGTGTGTGTGTGTGTGTGTGTGTGGAACTATAGGTTGTAGGACAAAAAAATATTTCCCATGCTGGGAACAAAACAATTGTTGGCAAAATATTTTATGTAGTAAAAAAAATGGTTTTGGTTAATGCTCCAAAGACTAGGTCCTTCGGCTACTGATTGGAGCACATCAAAATTATTGAAAAAGAGAAATTGTATACTCTAATTACAATCTATGGGTTGGTAAAAGACTAAGGAATCTATAGGAACACCTTTTTTATAGCTACACCAATAAATTAGAGATGGAATATTTCACAAGTATGAAATGATGAAGGTTGGGGAAAGAAATAGAAAAAGTAATATTGGATATATGCCAATGAGATAAATACATATTTCACTAACTAATAAACAAGAACTTTTTTCCATCATAATTGAAAAAATGAGAAAATACATGTAATCACATAAGTATCATTAAACAATAGCACATATTAACATAAAGTTCAACTAGTTATTCTCATTTCACCTCAATAGCTACAAAGCTATTACTTCTAAATACAAAACTTGTAATATACTCATTCGAGTGTCAAGAGAGAATGGATGAAAAATGATGCACTATAGAAGAATAGCAATTTCTAGGGGGATAAATATATTAAACTTTGGAATGCGAAAATCAGTATTATATAACCCCTTTTACAATAATTTTCATATTTCCTTGCAACCATTCATATTAATAAATAAAGTAATTCACATTTCATTATTTTAAGAAAAGTCCTTTTAAAATAAAGGAATATTAATTCATTTAAGTCAAAATGAAAAAATGAAAAAAGTTCATCCACAACAAATAAATATAAATCGCCATGTGCATAAAGTCAGTGTTAGAAAAATATGATTTCTCCTTGAAGACAGAGGTGGTGGGGAGAAATAAGAAGGTATTAGAGTAATGCCAATCAAAGAAACACATATTTCACTAACTAATAAATTATAATTCATTTCCATCTTAATTCAAGAAAATGGGGAAATACATGTAATCACATAAGGATCATGAAATAATAACACATATTAATAGATATTTAAACTAGTTTTTCTCATTTCATTTCAATAGGTACAAAGCTCTTACTTTATTACAAAATTTTTAATATAATTATCTGAGTGTCAAGGGAGATAATGGAGGGAAAATGATACAAAATTAGAAGAATACAAATGTTTATGTATAGAAATAGTTGACATTTTGGAATGAGAATATCCATCTAATATATATCCCTTTTATAACACATTTAATACTCCCTTTTGAACATTCATATGCCTGACTAAACTAAGTCACTTTTTAATATATGAATAATAGTACTTTTATAATAAAGGAAAATTAAGTCACTTAAGCCAAAATGAAAAAATTGGAAAAGTGCATCCCCAACAAATAAATAGAAATAACCATGTGCACAAAGTCACTTTAATAAAATGTGATTTCTTTTTGAAGTAAGAAGAGGTGGGGAGAAACAAGAATGGAATGAAAGAAATAATCTTGCACACAAAGGTATGGAATATGAATACCATTAAATTCTTTACCTTGTAGGAACCTTCTAGCCTCTCACTTCAGAAATAAATATTTACACTACATTTAAAATTTCTCTACTGTGTTGATTTGTAGCTTTCATCAAAATATCCAACCAATGATTAGTTATAGCTTGCATTAATGTCTACTAGAAATTTTGGATTATTTTAAGGTGCATTACAAATGGTGGGTCATACTTGAGAAATTATGTTCATTAATTGAATACCATATCTATGTTGATTTTAAAACTCTCATTTGATAGTTCTCTAGGAGAGTTCACTATGTTTTTCCAGTGTTTTCTGACTATAATATAATGATAAACACCTCATGTTGTTCAAGTAATCATTTATTAATTTATTTATTTCTTGGCCTCTATTGATATAATTTAAGAAATACTCTAAGGCCTCATGGAGTTCTCAATCCACCAATTATTTTTTTGGAGCCATGTCTAAGAATATTTGTCTTCTTGAGTCACAAATGATTTTTTTCCTAGGAATAAATTAGAATCAATAAGACTCACTTCATGAATGTTTGATAAGAGATCTATCTAATGCTCAAATTCATCTCTAATTTATATGATTACATCTCAGACCTTATTTTTTGACATAGTGTAAAAATCATATATCTTGATCATTTCTGGGAGAAGATGACATCCATATTACACAATAGAATGCACCCATGTCTTATTTGACCATCACAATTTTTTGAAACAATTATCCTCTTGTATCACATGTGGATCAAACCTGGTCATGGGAGTGACTAACTTAGAGAGAGTGATATGAGGAGCTTCAAGTTCCAGGAAGGCCCAAACATATGATTTCAAAGAATGAAAATTTTCTTCTAATGTTTTTGAGTTTTTTTCAATTCTCATCCCAAAAAAATAACATAACAAAAGTTTATTGAAAATTATGAACTCTATTCTCTAAGATGAAACCTATTCATATTATACTCAATTATCTTCAAATAATTTTCATCATTTTCAAACCTTGGATAAGTAATATTAATGAAATAAGATTTGTAAGAATATTTTATTAGTCGAGAAGTGACCTTAGTCTTACAAGGACTAGGTGTGAGTTTCCAAACATTAGGATAACTTTGTATCACTAGATTCTTATCCTTGGTAACAATATGATGTTGATTTCTTACAACCAAGATAAAATAGTTGAAGAAGTTGAATCTCAAGCTATGATTTTTACTATGTTTGCAAGAGGAACCATAGCCTAAGTAGTAATAAGACAAGGTTCATGGACATTGCCTAGATGACATTTCACATAAAGTATAGGAGACTTGGGATTATAATATGTTGAAGACTAAGGATATCTTTATTATATTCTAACAATTGATGTAACAAATTATCTAGGATAAAGAGTTTGATTATGCAGCTTTCTTATCATTATCTTATGAAAATAATAATTATCTTGAGGTATTTAAATTGAAACATGTTGGGGAATTTATACTTCTTGATAAATTCCTTCATCTCTTAGGACCTTTAGAAACTTGATATACATCTCATTCCATGACCTCTCTAGTTTTAGACTAGAAGATAATGTGGCATGACCTTCATATGTGGTGAGTTCAACTAGCCTCTTGAGAAACCATATATTTGACCATTGGAAGTTACTTTGTACTCAAAATGATATATTTGTAGTTGCTACAACTAACCAATTCATTGGTGGTTGAGGAGAACTTTAGCTATATTCTATATAATATTTCTCATATAGGTAAATAAAATCATCAGTAAATCCCATATTGACCCATTCTAATAGGTAGTATTTCATCTATTAAAATTTCATCCTAATGAAGTTTCAATTACAAAATTCCATTTCATTAAAAAAGACTTCACAATAGCCTTTCCCCTCAATATGATGAGAAGCAACAAACCTTTTGTGTGAAATATGTAAATATTGTTTTTTTTTATAATAGTTATTATACAAAGTAAGCATCTAAGTCGAATGGACTCAAATATATATCAGTATTATGGGAATTCATTGAATTTTTTACCTGAAAATATGCCATAATGAATCAAGAATATCACTCCTCTAGTATTTATTCTTTACACTTAAGATGGACTTTATCCAGCCAGTGACACTATTCAATGAGAATTAGCTTGTCTCTTGGGTATCACGACAGTCTTACGGGACCATCACAAAATTCATCAACATAGATATGTGAGAGATTTTGAATTGTGTAAAGCATAATCTATACTTATTAACCAATTCAAAAGCCTACTTTGAAAATATTTCATTAAAATTAACTTTCAATATCCTAATTTAAAGAATGAAAATGTAACCATTTACCCTAGCATAGCATCATTTTTAGTCACAAAGAGTAATATTTGGATAAACTTGATACAATGGAGTGCCTATGGAATATATATTTTGGTAGAATTTGTGGCCAATTTTTCAAGGTTTTAATACCATATAATAGGAATGAGGTCATCGTAAAATTTCTAGTCCTCTCCAAATTAATTAGTTAAGAGAGTACAACTTATCACTTATAATTTTATTCAAATACATGTTTTGAGTAACCTTATTAGTAACATATATTAATTGAGCTATCCACTTATAAAATTCCTTGGTATATGATTCTCCCATTAACTAGTTTAACATGAAAATGAAATCTAAGATGTCCCCTATGAAATTATAGTATCAGAAGGAATTTTGGCGATGAATGAATTTTTTAGAAGTATTTATGCATTTCTAATTAATTAATCCTTTCGAACAAGAGTATTTTTCTTCCCATTTAATTACAATATTTAATTTGTTTAATATGACTGTTTTCCTAGGCATTCAGATGTTCCTTCTAGAGACGATATAGTGTAGACACAAAATCATGCACTTTAGTCATTATTTAGTCCCTGTCTCATACAACTATACATATGGTTTTTGAGTGAAGAATTTACTAATTAACCCCCATCTTTTGGCCATTTTACTTTGCTTTCTATCATCATCACCAACCTTCAGAACAAACTTTCCCAATCTTTTTTTGTCTTTTAACGTCATTTTAGTCTTGAGTGGGGTACCTGGGCTAGTATTGGGGTGCCTGCAGGGGCCCTGGTCCCATTCGGGTTTCCCTGATCCTCATTCCA
Organism: Taxus chinensis; assembly: GCA_019776745.2. Taxonomy (NCBI): domain Eukaryota; kingdom Viridiplantae; phylum Streptophyta; class Pinopsida; order Cupressales; family Taxaceae; genus Taxus; species Taxus chinensis. The sequence goes on from CM034152.1 coordinate 685,705,342, forward strand.
TTTTCCCACCACTTTTTGGGCACTTTCTATTTGTTTGAGATTTCCATATTTTAGGTGGTATCTTTTTCAGTGTTAATTATAAAATTAGAATAAGGGAACCATATAAATATAAAGTTATAAGACCATAATGAGGGACCGAGAAATAAACACTACTATCATCACCTAAGATTGTTTCCATCAAAAGGATCCATTTACATCCATCTAGATTAATAACAAGGGACAAGGTTGGTTCATCTACATCACACTGCATAGGAGGGAAGTTTATTCTATTCCATCCACCATTTTATTAAATTTCTACACATAGTTATTTCTCAGTACTTTCACAAAGTAAAAAGTGTTATTGACACAAGAACACCCAGGGCATGATTGTACACACAAGCACATAGAACTAAATCAGGTTTGAGATGTACTATAATGCTTAGTTAGTAAGTCCACCATTGTGGTAGCAGAGGATAGTTCAGCCCCTTCATATGCATCTTTATGTTTTATGGGTTTGATGATCATCTTAGTGTTTTGCAAGTCTCATCTTTAATTTGGATTTCCATCAACATACTGCATAGTCTAGCGAAACTAGTTTGAAATGTAGCGAAGGCATGAAACCATCAACGACACCATTTAGAAAATTTATAGATTATTTTCACAAACCAAGGTGCCCATATCTCATACTACGGAACCCACAGACGCCCCTATGTAGACAAAAAATCATGCACTTTAGACAAAATTTATCCCAATTTCATACTACTATCTAGAAGGTTCTTGAGTGTAGAAATAATTAATTAACCCCCATCTTTTGGCCATCTTGTTTTACTTTATTTATTAATTATCTAACTCTTGAAAACATATGCCCAACCAATTTCTGTCATCTCACATTATTTTATCCTCAACTGGGGTGCCCATGGGTGCCATGGTTCCACTAGGGGCACCCTGGTCCCTTTTGGAATTTCCTAAAATCTTTTGGGATTTTTTTAGCCAATTTACCTTCTTATCTTTTTAGTGGTCAACCATTTCGGGGATAATACCTTGATCCCAAAAATCCTACCATTTTGGGGCATCATAGTGGGGCTTTTGACAAGAGTAAAAAAGAATCCCATCACTCTAGGTAAAACCCTGACAAGGATGAGCTAATAATTGAGGAGTTATAGTAAGAAGTTGTAACTACAGAGTCCTCAGGGTTAGGGTTTACTTAAATGGACCATAAGGTAATCCATCTTAAGTTTGAGTTACGAAACCTTGAGTGTAGAGTGGCCAACAAAGAATATGTAGAAAAGATTGGACAACGGTTCGAGGATTTCATTCACCAATTTAGTTACTATATAATGGGTCATCATATCCTTCCTAATCAACTAGAAATCAATCTTAATCATATCAACCCAGGTGGAGCTTCAAGTCAAAGTAATAGAAAAACTAGTTAGGATGGATCTAGGAACATGACCAATCCAAATACAAACACTCTGTAGGCCCATAACATAATTCTAAAAGTGGAAATGCATAATTTTGATGGAAAGGATGTACTCAGTTGGATTAACCAGATGGATAATTTGTTTGATCTTCATCAGATTCCATCATTGAAAAAAGGTTACCTTGGCATCCTTGTATCTCAAACCTAACCAATTTTATTAGTATCGATGGTTATGTTCTCAAAGGAAAAAGAGTGGCCTCAATGTTACATGGACAATCATCACTGATGAGTTACATTTACATTATATTTATAGTGTGTCAGGTAATTATTTCAATCAATTAGCAAAGCTAAGACAAATAGGAATGGTCAAATATTACATCCATCAATTCCAAAACCTTTCCTTACGGGTGGAAAATATTCCTGAAGAGAATTTGAATGACATATTTCTTGGGGGTCATAAAGAACAAATTGAGACTGAGGTGCATATGTTTAATCCTCACAAGGTTTCAAATTCTATGATTATGGCACGTAGGGAAGAGGAAAAATTTATTTTTAGTAGGGAACAAAATGTCAGTAATATCAGATATCGTAGCACCTTTCCACCATCATTCCCTTGACCAGTTGGACTGACACCTCAACAAATTGAATAAAAGAGAGCTAAAGGGTTATGTTTTAATCGTGACAACAAATTTGGAACAGGACATAAGTGTGTTGAAAAGAAGTTTTTCTACATTGAGGGGCCTAATGAAGAAGAAGAAAATGAAGAAGATGAAGACGTAAACCCAGAGGAGGAATTATGAGATCCCCAGCCTACAATATCAGGTCATACAATTTCAGGTATCAACACCCCCAAAACCCTCAAATTAGTTGGATTCTTAAAAAAATAGAGGGTAACATTATTAATTGATTCAGGAAGTACTCACAACTTCATCAATAATAATTTGGTGGTACGTTTGAACTACTTTTTTTATCCAGCTCTAGAATGTCAAGTCGTGATTGCTAATGGGGAAAACTATTAGTTGTTCAGGAAAATGTCATAACATTAATCTCACCATGGGATATTACTTGCTAACTAGCAATATTCATGCCATTACCATGGGAGGAGCAAACATTGTGTTAGGAGTTCAGTGGCTTACCTTCTTGAAAAACATTGAATATAATTTCCAAGATTTCTTCATGTGATTTTAGTCAGAAGGGAGGAATTTTAAACTAAAAGGACTAAGAGAAAAGTCCCCACATTTGGTAAGTTCTCATTAGATGAAAAAATTTCTTAGAAAAGGTGCAAAGGGGTTTGTGGCACAACTACTTTCATTAAAAGAACATAATTCAAATACATTTATACCCTCAAATATGTAAATAGTTATAAATGAGCACTCAATGGTGTTTGGAGAAATTCTAAAGGGTCTACCTCCAAAAAGATACCATGACCCTACCATTCGGCTAGTACCAGGGAGTTAACCAACCAACATCAGACCTTATATCTATCCCTATATGGAAAAGAGTGAGATTGAAAAGATAGTTCAAGAGATGTTAGAAGCAAGAATTATTCATCATATTTAGAGTGCTTACACTTCTCCTGTAGTGATGGTATAGAGAAAAGATGATAATTGACACATGTGTCTAGATTACAGGGAACTCAATAAGTACACCATTAAATATAATTTTCCTGTTCTTGTAATTGATTATTTGCAATATGAGTTACATGGTGTTGTGTACTTTACAAAACTTGATCTTCATTCTAGATATCATCATATTAGAATCACGGATGAATATATTCATAAAGAAAACCTTCAAGACACATAAAAGACAATATGAGTTCTTGGTAATGCCTTTTGGAATAACAAATTCACCCTCTACATTTCAAATCTTGATGAATTCCATCTTTAAGCCATTTCTTTGGAAGTTTGTTTTAGTTTTCTTTGGTGATATATTAATCTATTGTAAAATGTGGGAGGAACACCTACATCATGTACATAAGATGTTGGAAACTCTTGAACAAGATCAACTTTATGCAAAGCCTTTTTAAATGTTCTTTTTGTGTCAAGGAGGTTAAATATTTGGGTCATATTGTCTCTTATGAAGGTGGTAAAGTGTATCCTAACAAGATAAAATCCATGCTTGAATGGAAGGTTCCCAAAACCCTAAAAATATTTGAAGATTTTGAGGCTTATAGGTTATTACCATAGATTTGTGATGAATTATGGAAGCATCTCAGCACCACTAACAGATTTATTGAAAGACGAACTTTGTCCATTAGAACGATAAAAATACTAAGGCATTTGAAAAGTTGAAGGAGGCCATGTGCACCACTCTGGTTCTAGCCACAACAAATTTTTTCCAAAACATTCATTATTGAATGTGATGCTTCAGGGTATGGTATGGGGGCAGTACTCATGCAATAAGGTCTAACCACTACCTTTGAGAGCCTTCAGTTCAAAGGTAAGAATAATTATAAACCAATTTATGAGAAGAAATGCTAGCCATACTTCATGCAGTGAAGAAATGGATACCATATCTAGTGGGTAGACATTTCAAAGTAAAGACAGAAAATGATAATTTGAAATACTTCTTAGAGAAACATTTATCATTTGAAGAACAATAAAAATGGGTCTCAAAAATGTTGGGGTATGATTTTTAGATAATATACAACAAAGGGAAAGAGAATATAGTTGTTGATGCTTTATCTCGGAAGGATGAATCATTTGAGGCATTGTTTTGTGCCATATCTATATTACAAGAGGATTGGCTAGAGGTTGCAAGGTCTGAATGTAAAAATGACCTGGGTACATAAAATCTCATTCAAAATCTCCAACAAGATCCAAGCATGTTCAAAAAATTTGTATGGAAAGGATATGATTTATGGTATACAAATATATTATATATGTGTAATAATTCAATCCTTAGAAATAGGGTTCTATCTGAGCTCCATGCTTCTCCAGTAGGGGGAATTCGGGATTCCAGAAGAATTAACATTGAATCAAGCATGATTTTTTCTCAGAAGGGATAAAAGGGGATGTTCAACAATTTGTAGTAGAATGCATGGTTTGTTAGCAAAATAAGGGAGAAACAATTAGGTCCCCAGGTCTTTAACATCCTCTATCTATTCCTAGTCAGAGATGGGAAGAGGTGTCCATGGACTTCATCTTAGGATTTCCTAAATCAGAAGGTTAAAATGTAATCATGTTGGTGGTGGAAATAGTCACAAAATATGCCCATTTTTGTGTCTTATCACATCCATTTTTTGCAAGTATAGTGGCAGTAGCCTTTAGGGATATAGTTTAGAAGCTACATGGGACACATAAGATTATAATAAGTGACCAAGACCCTATCTTTACTAGTAATTTTTGGACTAACTTGTTCTCATGCTTGGACACACAACTAGCTTGTATTTCCTCTTATCATCCCTAGTGTGATTAGAAAAAAATGTGGTACACAAGTGCTTGGAGGGATATATTTTTTCTTTTACCTCAAATAAGCAAGCGATATGGATCCAATGGTTACCCATAGTAGAATGGTGGTATAACACCTACTTTCATACTTCATCTAAAATGTCTCCTTTCTTGGCAGTATATGGGTACCATCCAAAATCTATCACCTTATCTTTGAGAGTCCAACCAAGGGTTTGCGCAGTTGAAGAACATGTTCAACACCAACAAGAGGTTCTTTCTAGTCTCAGGGATAATTTAGCCATGTCAAAAAATCACATGAAGCAATAGGTAGACAAACATCGCAGTGAAAGACATTTTGATGTCCGTGATTGGGTTTTTGTGCGTTTATAACCATATAAGAAAATGTACTTGAAACAATAGAAAAACGATAACAATATTTCACCTAAGTACTATGGCCATTATCAGGTGTTACAAAAGATTGGCAATGTAGCATACAAACTGGAGCTTCCTCCGGCTACTCAAATTCATCCAGTCTTCCATGCATATTTCCTAAATAAGGTAATTGGACAGACGATATCAACTCAAACACTATTACCAAGGATTCAGGAAGAGGGAAGAATCATCCTAGAACTAGAATTCATCCTTAAGAAATGCACTAAGTGATTGAGGAAAATGGTCATTAGTGAGTATTTGATCAAGCGGACAAACCTAGACAATGAAGACGCAACTTGGGAGGATGCAAAATTCTTCAAGAAACATCCAGAGCTTCTCAAAATTGGGGACAATGTTTCTTCAAAGGGGAGGGGAATGCTACACCATTAATCATATATTGTAGATTGGATGTATATAGCCAATGTGTGGCTATCGCAACTTCTTATCATGATCCATCTCTTTCATTTTGGTTATATTATCATTAGTGGGTCAACCTTGGTGTTGGCCATAACATTGGAATAGTATATATAGGGGTTATTAGGTAGTAGTTGATGATCATATTGGGAATTTCAATCTTATTGTTTTATTATATGGTTTGGAGGTTTCTCCCTTGAAGTGGCTAAGTTATTCTAGTTGCATATTGAGATCATTTATCTGCATTATTGTGTTTATTGGTGTTATATTGCTGCTAATAAGAAAATTTATACAAGTAATTCCATTACAGATGAGCAAGAATAAGGTACTAAATTGTTTTCTTAACCTCTCTTCTCTTTTAATGTTCCCATATTTTATACTTTATGGTATTCCCTTCAATTGCCTTCTTCACTTGTTCATGAAAATCTAGCATTGCATCAGCAAACTCTTTACCATTAGCAATTATTTCTTCTATTTTTCCTAAATTTCTCAATTCATACACACATCTAGGATGATTTACATAAAAAATGTGAAATGTACTTGGCCCTGTAATTTTATTATGTGAGTCATTATATGCAAAATAAACTCGAGATAGTACTGAATTCAATTGTTTTTATGCATATGTTCCATAGAATTTTTCCTTTCCAACTTTAGCTTAATAACAAGAAATGAAAAAAAAATTATCCTCAAAACAGGGTGGGGTTTACCATTACCAACAAGATGTCTGTATGTTGATCTTGATAGTTGATTGAATTCAACGAGTCCAAATGAATACATAAGTCTTCATGTCCTGTAGAGTACTATGAAATCAAATACACTAAACAACAAATATTAGATAGATGGATAAATGAGATGCTCAGTAGAGGAAAAATCCAAGAGTTTAGACAGACTTCTTTATAGGATGTGATCTCACCCTTAGACATTTAAGTAGATTTATAAAGATAATGATAAAGGTACATAATGATATAAAAGATAATACATGAGAATATCGAGAGCTCTAGGCTAAAGGGAAAGTCCTGTGTAGCTTCAAAGGTGACCCAAACAAGGGTGGATGGGATCTAGAAAGACTCGAAGTAATCATATAAAAATTATTTAGTCTCTTGCTTGATCTCATGACAGAATTAAAAATGGTTTTTGATGTCTTATTCATTAATGTAAAATATTATTACACACAAATTCAACTCATGAAGGATGTTGTATTATTCCCAGAAGAAGGGTTGTTGACCTATGGGAAGTTTGTAGATTCTTGTAATGGGATGATACCAGAAAGACATTGTAATTTAAATAAAATCCATTATTACAAAGATCATTTTAAATGTAAAAAGGTTGATAAAAAAGATGATAAAGTGATAAAATGTGAAAATATTTTAATTTGATAGGGATCCATGAAAATTTAGGATGATCATTAGTGATTCAAGTGATCATTAGTGATTCAAATAATCATTGGAGATTATTACTAAAAAGAAAACTTTGTAAAAAATGATGAAAAATCTCTAAATTGTTTTTTTTTATTGTTTTTAATGTATTTATGAATTGTAAATGATAAAAATAAAGGAATACCTTTAGATGTGAAAATGATCTAACAGATTCCTAAAACTATCAAATGGAGTTTATTGAGGTTAATGTCATATTGTTGAGCTTTCTGAGATTTGATTGATGAAAAATATTATCAAATTGATGTTTTGTTAGTTTCTGGAGGTTGATACAAGCTCTTGATGATCTCTATAATAACCTAAAATTCACCGAGAGTTTGAAAAATGTAGTATGGGCACAAGCAAAAGAATTTTAAAGATCCCTTAAAGAGGAGAAAAAATTCTTATTTGTAATTTGATCAGTTAGGATCACTGACGATCCATTTTTCAAGGAATTTTTCTAGAAAGTGGTTAAAACCACTTCCAAACAGTGTTTTTAGGTAATTGATGATAGTTAATGGTTAAGGGAAGGTTATGGAAAAGATTTAGAGGTTGAGATGTGTTAATAAAATAGTGTTAGGAGGTTTTAAGATGGTTAGGTTGTTTAGTATATGTAAAATAGGATTTTATAGCTGCAGAAAGGTATTTACGGGTGTACGATAATTTTAACATGGATTAAACACCATGGGGGGAATATGAATTATGATAAGGATTTTTTATATTAAATAATGTGTTTGGTATGGAGTTAGGTGACTTACTTTAAATTGATATTATCGAGGGGATAAAACACATGGATAGGGAAATTAGTGGTGTTAATTTTAGGTGTCCACATTTTCCCCTTTTTATTGAGTAGTTTATTGTAGGTAGAGTGCTAGAAAAAAATGATCTACAATACATTGATTTATTTTGTATGGGTGATCCACCTTCCAAATAGGTGTGATTGTGATATAGTGCAAGGATCTCCACTTTGACAAGTTATTTTGGATAGGTTTAACATGTGTGTTTCTTTTGAAGTTGCCTCAAGTCGAGGTATCAAAATAATAGGTGCATGTTTTTAGAACAAGGAAGAATGGGTTATCATACCCTTGACATATGGAATGTCAGTACCCTATACTAAGCCTTTGGGAGAGGAAGTTATTTAAAGGATCTATGTGTGCTCTATTAGGAACCCTGAGGTGATTCACCTTACAGAAGGAGTTATCCAGTTTGAAGACGCTCCATCCCTGAGTGATACAACTAGTGTGGCATGTGAAAATAGGCACATGGGACATATGAGTTAATTAGGTGACAATCAAGAGGATATGTTACAAAAGTGACAAAGGTGTGCTCAACTAAGTGCCTGGTAGGAAATAAGTTACTAAGCTGCTATTGTGGAGGAGCCAACCCTGATGTTTTCTTACAAGAGATGGAGACCCAGTTGAAAAATGAGATCGAAAGAAAAGGGATACTTAGCTATAAACTTCTTGGGACCACAACATGTTTATGGGAAACACATCATGATATCCTTCTAGAATTGTGCAAAGTGAGAATCACATTCTCTTTTAGGTTCTCTTGATGAAATATACCCACTGTCATACAAGACTACTAGAGGAAGGAACCTGCCTCGTTTAATGTCTAAGAATGTGAGAAATCATTGATGCGAGACACAAAATCATTTTTTCCTTATTTATGGGTGCATAAGTTATACTCCACCTTATAGGGATGTGCACACGCATGGTATATTTAGTCATAGATGTGCCGAGAGGCAAGAATTTGACAAGAATTGATGGTGACCTCCTTTGAGCTTTCAAATATCAGAGTAGTAAACCATCAATGGATAAGGTGTTGCAGATTGTTAAACACCTTACGATGTAAGATATTACCATGTCGGAGGATAGAATACTAGAGTTATTAGGTAAAATTAATTTGAAAGTGCACGTTAATTAGGAGGAATCAAAAGAGATGTAGCTTGAGCACGTATACATGGAGAAGGAAAACGAGGAAAATGGTGTATGTGATAGATGGTGAAGAAGTGGAAAATTTAGATACTAACCATACTGAGGGGATGCACAAAGTTAGGGACAGTGCTGATGAGCAAGCATGTGCCTACAATGAACCCCTAAAAATAAAGAATGTTAATATTGGTTTGGAGACCGAACCTAAGGAGGATACTATTGGAGACTATTGGGCAGAGAAGGAGGTTTCAAAGATCATTGATCTATTACATGAGTTTTAGATTTTATTCCCGCATGGGTACCATGAGCTTAAAGGAGTTCACCATCCCTTGGGAGAAATGCAAATAAATTTTAAGGAAGGTGCATGCCCCATTCGAAAGAGGCCATATCAAATGAATCTGAAGCTTCATGTCAAATTCAAGGATGAAATAGACAAGATGATAACATCAAGCATCATTGAGGCAATTGAGGAATTATAATGGATAATTCTGGTGGTCATCAATATTAAAAAGGATCGAAGGATAAGGATTTGTGTTGACTACAGGGACCTTGAATACAGTATGTGTCATTGACCCTTTTCAAACCCCCTTCACTAAATAAATCCTGGAAGGAGTAGCTAGATGCAAAATCTATTGCTTCATGGATGGATTCTCAGGATATCAAGTTTGAATTGCCAAGGAAAACAAAGAAAAGATAACTTTTTACACTAAATCAGGAAAATTTTCCTACACGATCATGCCATTTGGACTGAAGAACACACCTATTATATTTTCACACATTGTTGTACAAGCATTTGAAGACTTCATTCATAAGTTTCTGCAAGTCTACCTTGATGAATGAACAATATATGGACTACTGAAAGACCATTATAAAAATTTGAGGCTGATGTTTGAGAGATGTTAACAGTTGAGGATATTTGTCAACATTGAGAAATATTTTTGTGCTACTCCATTTGGGACCCTGTTGGGGCATATTATATGTAAGGAAGGTTTGCTAATGGATCTTGCCAAATTTTCTGCTATTGTGAGATTGGGGGAGCCTACCAGCTAGAACGCAGTGCTTAGATTCCTGTGACATATGGGGTATTACCATAAATTCATTAAGGGGTATGCCAAGATCTCCATGCCATTAGAGGAGTTACTAAAAAATAAGATTTCCTTTAACTGGGGAGAGGTGCAGAAGATGAACATTTGACACTTTGAAGGATAGGCTTGCTATTACGATCATATTACACTTTCCTTCATGGGATAAACCTTTCCATGTGCATGTTGAGGCCTTAGGAAAAACCATTGGATCAGTGCTAGCACAACCTACTGAGGGGATTGTTGATCACCCCCTTTGCTTTGAAAGTAGGAAGTTGACATTAGCAGAGCAAAACTATACTACTACTAAGCGCGAAGCACTATCAATGATCTATGCCTTGCATAAGTTTAGATAATATCTACTGTTAACTCCATTCATATTTTACATAGACCACATGGTGTTAAATTACTTGGTGAACAAGCCATTTCTACAAGGGTGCATATGTCAGTGGGTCCTGTTGTTTCAATAAGTTTAGTTTACAATGGTTGTAAAACCACAAAATAGTAAACGAGGACCTAATTATTTATTAAGGATTGAATTAGGAGAGGACATGTAGAGGTGTGAGGATACTATGTCAGGTGCACAACTATTTAGGTTGTGGCGTGCACCTTTTGAATTGGAATATATGGCTATTTTTATCAAAAAGTGTGTGGCACCAAAGGGAATGAAAACATTGGAGAGGAAACAGTTAGCTATATGTGTCATGCCCTACATGCTAATTTATGGGAAATTATATAAGTTAGGTCATGATGAGGTTCTGGATCATGTGTGTTAGAACATGATCAAGTTACAATAATGGAGGAAGAATATGGCGGGATCACACAAGGGCACTAAGCATGAAATGTAACCGTGTCAAAAGATTCTACTTGTAGGGATTTTGTGGGAAAGCATCTACAAGGATTGTATTGAATTTTGTAAGGACTATGACCATTTTCTGTGCCTTAACAAGCTAGGAAAAGAGATGAGATTCCATTGAGACCTATAACCAGTGCAAAACCATTTAAAAATGGGTAATTGATTTTGTAGGACCAATTTCACCTACCATGCAAAGGAATGGTTTGCACTATATCATTACTTGGAATCATTACCTACTAAGGTAGGCAGAGGCAACACCTACAAGGGATTACACAATGGTGATAACTATTAGATTCTTATGGGAGAATATAATCAACAAGTATGGATGTCTTTTAAGCTTGCCTAGTGACAGGGGTACACATTTTTTGAATGAAACAATTAGGATTTTGTTGGCAAAGTTCATGGTGGCCCATCAGAAGACCACCCCTTATAACCCCCAAGCGAATGAAACTGCTTAGGAATTTTACAATATATTAAGCCACACACTAACCAAAATTTGTGATGTGGGAAGACAAGATTGGGATGACAAGGTATCAATTTTTCTATGGGCATACAAGATAACCTACAAGAGATTGAACAAGGCCACACCATTTTACTTGGTGTTTGGCACGGAGGTTGTTTTACCGGTTGAATTTATTCTACCATCTCTGCATATTGCACACACTAGAGGGTTGACTGATGAATAAGAAATTCAAGAGCACATGGAGAAGTTAATAGATAGATGAAAGATGATAACTTTCTAGATGGAGTCAGAAGACTGCAAAGACATGAACAAAAAGATTGTCATGATCTTCATATCAAAAATAAACAATTCGAGGTTGGGCAGATGGTTTTGTTGTATGATTCCAATTTTCTGCGCCATCGTCAGAAATTCAAAGTCCATTGGTTGGGCCCATACATTGTATCCTATATACTTGATTCAGGTGCTTTCTAATTACAACCGCTGGATGGAACATAGTTACCAGGCCATCTCAATGGGAGTAGGTTGAAGCCCTACTATAAATAATTCTTCCTTTTTTTCATAAATAAGGCATTATTTCCATTTAGCCTAAAATTTTCTTTTATAATTTTCCCTTCCTGTGTTTCCCCTTCTCGTTGATTTTTCCCTTTCCATTTTTTTGCTGTTTTGGCATTGTGTGTCAGTAGCCACTTATTATTTTCAAAAGGTTGTGTATGCCTAGAGGACCATGCATCTATTATTGTGTGAGGTGGAGTAATGTGATGAGCATTGGAAATTATGTTTTAATGGCCTGGATTGAAGGACCAAAAGCATGTATTCTATGAGAACATGCGTAGAAAAGGTGGACATAAGGATTTTGGTGTTAGGATAGCTTTAAAAAAATGTACAAGAATGAGAAGTGCAGGAAGAACGTAAGGTAGGTGAGGGAAAAAATTTGGTTAAAAACAGAAGAATTTCCTTCGGTGTTGCATGCACGCACGTGAGGAAATTCGGTCAGTTAAGGATTTTTACACACCAAAAATTTGTAAGGGTTTTTCACGCAAGATTGGGTGTGGGGGTAAAAGAACTTAAGGTTAGATTTAGGGTAAAATTCCTCCTTTATTGCAAAGGTACGTTGGTAGGTGACATTACATTTATTGTGGGAAAATAAGCAAAAACCTATGAGTACAAGATCGGGATACATTATTATTACCTTGCATTTGTGATATTGAAGAGATCTTACAAACTAGGCCATTTGCGAAGAATATTTGTGTGAAGGAAAAAAAACTGTGAAAATATAAGTGCATCGATAGTGTGGTTTGTAAACCAAAGTGGAAGAAATACATGGGAATAAGGAAGAGGATTTATGTAGAGTACGTCATCTTATGGAAGGGTTGTCCAAGCTAGGGTTTTGTAGCTAGGGCACGGGAGTAAAGGGATTCTTCGTGAAGGTAAGCCAAAGAATTGAGAAAAGTGAGGAAAAAGAGCAAGGAATATTTTGTTTTTAGTAACCTAACAAGAAGACGACACCAAATAAGGAAACCATTTCACCAAAGAAGGGAAAGGACAAAGGAAAACAAGTTCTTTCAACTAGTTGTAATGAGGAGTGGTATGCAGAGATGCAATACCCAGATGGCATGTTACCTAGAAAAGAGTGGGTATCCCATGTAAGGAAAATGGATGTAAGTTGTTATAACCATTACATAAGCACCACCAAGAATGAGATGGTATTGGAACTGGTTCACCTAAGAGACAAAAGGACACCAGAAGGAATGTTGATTTACGATGATGAAGTAAAGGTAGAATTGGAGAAGGCTAGGTTGCTGCAACTTTATGAGTTTCCCTACTTTCATAAACATGAGTGACTATACCAATGGCTGATTGTGCATGTACACACAAAAATCATTTCTACTTCGTAGGTTGGAGAATGTGAATAAATCCCCAATTGATCTCTAAGTTCACCGGTCTTTTTTGTGAAGGAGAGACATTTGAAGAAAAACTAGAGGACAAGGAATCCATTAAGGAGACAACTCAAGCTTATGATTATAAGAAGGGCTTGCGCTACTTCTATATCTTAGATATCTCCGAACCAGTGATGAGGTTGGTCACGTGCTTGGTATCCAAGCTAAATGGGCACGAGAGGTCGACATAAAAAAATATGGCCTGGTTCAATGTCTGCCAAATTTTTTTAGAAGGAACCATCTAGAACCTATCTACATTCATTACATGAAATCATCAGTACTGCGCGCGAAGGAGAGAATATGATGTTTGGCAATTTCCTTCTAACCATCATATTCTTAGAGATTGGAGTTCTTGATGGGCCAAAAAAATTATATGGGAATACCTAGATGAAGACCCTTCCCCCACAAAAATATTTGAAAATTACACTTCTGATACCATGAGAACCACCCATAAGGCGCGTATGGAAAAATTGTACAAGAGAATGCATGACACATTCAAGGATAAGTGGAAGATACCCAAATAATTTCCAACACTAGTGTAAGGAGAAGCGTAGTTTTTTGTCTGACAAAATTTTGCATTGGTACATTCACTCTGTCAGAAGGGACCAATAGCCCATGGTGTAAAGTGTCATTCTTCTTCACTGCACAATATTGCCAAGCCGGGGTCAATCACTTCAAGTAGGCCAAAAGACTAAGTTTCAACCTCATTGAGGTGGAACAAGATCACCATGAGCTATGTAGAAAGCTACTATATCCCAAGAAGTGCACTTATATGGAGAAGTATGTCTCCCATGAGGTGCATATGATAAAACATGTGATGCTGGAAATTTCTGGAAGGACCAGAGCAAGGGTATACCTATGTATTAGGCACAAGTATGAGAAGGGTGCCTACACGGAGAATGATGTCTCCACCCCGGAAGACCCCATCGACAGGAAGAAGGCCGCACCGAGGAAGAGATAAAGAGATGATACCCTTGAGAAAAAGGAACTGAGTTCACAAACAACACAAATGGTAGGCGCACAAGAGTTAGGTGAGAGGCCAAGCACATATGAACAGAGGAAGAATTCCTCCATTAAATAAAAAGAAAAGACATGTGAAGAGGAGGTGCTAAAAATAGAAGCACCCCCTATGGAAAAAAAAAATTCCAGCAAGGAAGGAGTCACTGGTTGAATAAGAAAATAAGCAATAGCCTCCTATACTAGAATCACTGGTTAGGAAGAAGCAGAAGGTAGAGGAGAAGGAGGACTCGGAAGGAATGGAGAGCCTCGAGGCTAATAGGGGCTATAAGGATGATGACAAGTATGAAGAGGCTCGGGACCATCTCGTATATGATGTACACAAATCATGTGAAGGAAATAAAGAAAAGGATAGGGAAAAATAAGACGCTAAAGGCAAGGGGGAGAGTGAGGAGGTGAACACAAAGGATCAAAGGACCCCAAGCCTCACCAAGGAGCAGATAGAGGATGTCACGGAAAGGGAGGTAGCAGATGTAAAAAAGGACTTGGTAGAGTAGGAGGCGGAGCACAAATCTCATGAAGTGCTCAAGGAGATAGAGGAGGAGAGTGTAGGGAAGGAATATATGAGCATGGGTGGAGATCAAAACTTAGTGGTAAACTTTCCAAAATCACCACATGTGAGAGGAAAGAGTGTGGTAGTAGCCCATGAGCAAGGGATGGGCTATATCAATGATCCAAATAAGATATTGTGCACACGCTTCAAGAGTACCATGCCTACAAACCAACTCCTTGTATGGTCTTCACTCGAAGGAGAAGGTTCCTACCCTTGAAAAAGGAAGATGTTATATTGGGTGTTTGAGTCCCAGATTGATGAGCCAGAATTTAAAGTACACCAAGGTGCATTGATGAAGATACTAGAGTCTGTAGACACCTATAATTACACCCAAGCAATTTAAATACTTAAATTGCACTTAGTTATCCCCATTCTCACAAATCAATGACATATCGTCAAAAAGTGCTCATATTCCCTCTAATTGTCGTCAATTAATTACAATATGCTAATTGATTAAGTCGCCTACCCAGCTAAGAGCCTAATTAACGACCTTCCATTAATTATCATTTCCTCTATCTTTATTAATTAATTAATTATTAATTAATTAGTCTTCCCCTTCATTTAAACTAGTAAATCGATATTAAATTGATTTAATCCCTTTCTAATAGCCCGAATCACACTAATATTCTTCTAAATGGCTTCTATAAGCTTACACCTACCTATTAATTAATCACCTTTGATTAATTAAAATACCCCCCAACTCCCATGACTTGCTAAACATGTATTAAACCCTTCTAAAGTAAGTTTACCTTTAATAAAGCAACCTTATCCATTCCTAATCATGTTTTACCTTTATCCCACATTCATGAGAATGTGTTTAATCCTTTATCCTTTGGGCTATATAAAGAGCCCTCCACCTACGTTTTTACTTATGCCTAAACTCCTAAGAGAGCAAGTACAAAGCATATAGCAAAGAGACTAAGAGCTTGCCTTTTCTTTTCTTGAGAGGTCACCATTGTTAAGAGCTAAAGCTTCCTATTCTTTCATTCTTTAAGGATCAAACAAACCAATTTTTGATTGCCATTGGAGCTAAATAGTTCCATTCATTCTTGTTGGTAATCTAGGAGAGTAGAGATGTTAAAATAACATGCATAGTTTTGATCTCATGTTTTCAAAGTTATAATGTTAGTTTAGATCTTGATTATTTCTCTATCTTGATGATGTTTAAGCTTTGTTTTAGCTAAATTGTATAACTATTTTAGGTGGTAGTTCTTGCTTCATTTTATTTAGCATTAAGCAAAGTATACATGCACACATTTGGCACACCTGGTGGGACTCAAACCTGGGTTTTCTACCAATTATCACATCTCTACTCGTTCCCCACCTTCATCTCATAGTCGGTGGTATGATTTGGACACATCTGATCCAAATTATTATTTGAGTTCCCCCACTCTTCTTCTAATTATAATCCAAACATTTCCTCTTCTTCTGAGGATTCCAATCCAAATATTTCCTTTGACTCTTCTGAGGATTCAAATCCAAACTACTATTCAGGTTCATCTAATTTGACTCCTAAGTCATGGTCCTCCCTTTCTTTGCAGGATCCTCTTCATCAATCATCTAATGTGACTCTTATATCATGGTCCTCCATTTCTTCGCAGGACCCCTTTTATCAATCACCCCAACGACGTCTTCTTCCTTTGAAGATACATGTGACTCCAAATCCCTCCAATCAGAGGTATAATACAATTCTTGAATCGTGGTCCTCTCTTTCTTCGCAGGACCCTTGTCATCATTCATCTAATGCGATGCTTGAATAACATTCCTCCCTTTCTTTACAAGATCCTTTTCATCAATCATCTAATGCGACTCTCATGTCACGGTCCTCCCTTTCTTCGTAGGACCCCTTTTATTAGTCGCTCCAATGACGCCTTCTTCCTTTGAAGATACATGTGACTCCAAATCCATCCAATTATAAGTATAATACAATTCTTGAATTGCGGTCCTCTCTTTCTTTGCAGGACCCTTGTCATCATTCATCTAATGCGATGTTTGAATTATAGTCCTCCCCTTCTTTGTAGGACCTTCTTCATAAATCACCCCCACAAAATCTTCCTTCTGTGAAGATTCGTGTGACTCAAAGTCCTTTGAGACAAACATCTAAATCGACCCATGTGTCACAATCTACAGACTTTGGACTTAATCCTACTATTTTACATACGACATACCATTGTATAGGTAGGTCCACACCACCTTCTTCTACTCCTGAGACATCTAGCTACACATATTCTTCGTCACCCACATCATCTTCTTCTATCAATAATCATCAAACATATTCTAAGTCTTCCACACCAAGTGAACCT
Organism: Taxus chinensis; assembly: GCA_019776745.2. Classification (NCBI taxonomy): domain Eukaryota; kingdom Viridiplantae; phylum Streptophyta; class Pinopsida; order Cupressales; family Taxaceae; genus Taxus; species Taxus chinensis. Next base: position 685,722,533 of record CM034152.1, read on the forward strand.
ATTTCTTCCAATAAACCTCTAGGGATCAATCAATAACTCATACCGATTGATCTCTTTCAGAATGAAGAAATAATTAGGGCATTTATAGGGGCATATGAAGATATTGCTTTAGTAGATTATAAAAAAGGATTCTCTTTAGACTTTGATACATCTACATATTTTGAGGAAAAGGTTGATTCCTTTGATCAAGAAATAGAGGAAGAGCCTCAGATCATGCAACTTGATCCTCCTCTTATTATTCCATCTTCACCTTCTTCATTATGTGATGAAACTCCTTGGTCTTGCATAGATCCATGTCCTATCTTCTCATCACCCAATAACTCTTCGTCTATCATAATTCCTCAATCACAATCTCTTATGGGGTCAGTGCCAAGTAGCCCTTGATCTTCATCTAGGTATGGGTCACCTTCTAGTAGCCCTCCCTCTTCTATTTGTGGGACATTTTCGAGTATCCCACTATCTTCGATTATTGGGGCACGTCTAGCTAGCCGCTTATCTTCTATGTATGGATCACCCCTGGGTAGTCCATCATCTTCTATTCTTGGGCCACATCCTGGTAGTCCATCATCTTACATCTATGGGTCACGTCCTATTAGCCCTTCTTCTTCTATTCTTGGGCCACATCCTAGTAGCCCTTTGTCTTCTATTTATGGGTCACATCCTAGTAGCCCTTATTCTTCTATTATTGGGCCACATCCTAGTAGCCTTTCACCTTCTATCCATGGTTCACCTCCTGGTATCCCATCCTCTTCAATTTTTGGACCGTATCCTTTTCATCTATCACATATTTCTTCTATCAATGGTTGTGGCAAGCCCACTACCATTTCTATCGTTCCTATCATCAATCGTAAATCTTCACATTATTCTCCTTCTTGAGGTTAGAAAATTCAAGCATCAGCTTATAAGAAACCCAAACAGGCTCAGTATCAAGCTCAGGTCAAAACTTCCAAGAGCTCAAAATCCCCCAACAACTGGAATAATCTAAAAGTTGTAAATCAAGCGCGATTCAAGAACACACATCAACATAACCATCAAGTATGGTGCAAAGTGCATAAACCTTTGGATATGGAACTCAAGCTCCCGAATACAAAATCCATTTTTCAAGATAAATCACAGTCCTTTGTTGAGTGTGAACTCACCACGATCATCGAGATTGGGGAAAACATGACTCTTGATAAAAAAACATGCTTAGTCTCCCTTATCAAGGAAGTCGCAAACATCGTTGTTGGATCCTATCACATAGAGTGACTTTGTTAGTAACAATGGTTCAAAAAAAAATATCAAAAATTTAAAAATAAAAAACAATGCAAAAATACAAAAATACAGAAAAACATGAAAAAAATACATCAAATATCAAAAGTACAAAGATCAAACATTGCAATCCGGTGTTGCGTACACATGGATATTTCTTTATTCCCTTCCTTTCTATTCTTCTGAAAGTCTTCCTACCATTTTCATCCCTTCGGTGATATTTTGGTTAGCTTATTCACATGCATTTTGTGACTTTAATCTCTATGGTATCTGTTTGCCCCTGGTCTTTTATCACCCTGGTAAATTAAAGAACGACTGACCTCATGGAGATCCTATCACATTCAAACATCTAATAAACTTGTTGCGAAGAAATTTTGGACATTATTTTTGACACTAAACAACATCGTCATCACAATCACTTCCACCTCCTTCCATTAAGCCATCAGTGGTTCTTAACCCCTTGTTAAACAAGAGAGCTGAAATAAGTTTTCAGAAAGCAAAAGAATCAAAATGAATCAAAACTCAAAAGCTAAAAGCTACAAAGAAAAAGCAAATTAATATATAACTCTCTCTCGGGGTATTTCCAATAATCTCTATCGGGGCTATAGACGTCTTACTAGAAATAGAGAAATGTTGTGATTAGAATCAAATACATCTCCATCAGGGCTATGGATGCTTGGATGGCAGTGGAGCAACGTACGGCTATCCGTTCACCCTCCATTCACAAAATCACTTATCAAAATAAATATTTCCTACACATTGGCTAGGGTCTTTTCACTTGTTGTCTATTAAATCTTCACTTTAAGAGGAAATAAAATCCACGTGCACACACGGGATCTCTATGAGTAAACAAGATTAGTATGTTACCAAGTGTCTTTCTTGGACCTTGTTCATACTCTTACTCTAATTGATATCTCATCTCATGATTTATTCCTTTGACTAATCACTACTTTATCACGAGACTTATAAGCTACATTCATATCATTCACATCTCTCTTCTACTTCATTCAGAACATCCATGTGTATAAGATTACTTGTTTTCCATGTTTGTGGAAACCTTTGTCCCCTTCCACAAAAATAATATTCTCCTTCCTTTTTATCACGTGCTCTTAGGCCAACTTACGCTAGGGGAATCCTTGCTTCTTCCCAGCATTTCATTGGTTTATGTTCATCATCATGTTGAACCTATCCATAGTGGCCTTGGGTCCCACTTCTACCTATGAAGAGTTTACCTTTGAATACTCCAACCTTATCATTGGGACATTTTTACATCTTCACCTTTCTGGTACACACGTGGCCTTATGCCCTTATACATCCCATCTATCACTAGGGGCATCCACACTTTCTCGTATTCCTGTACATAGTTTCATAAAAAATTTAAAATCAACCAAAACATTCAAATATGTTAGAGAGAAAAATCATAAAAAACATTCAAATATGTTTCAGAAAACTTCTAAAAACTAAAAATCATCCTACAAAAAATCACTCTTTAGTTCTCACTTCTTCATGTGTGTGACTTGCGGATCATTTTGATCTACCTCCATTAACAAAAGCTAGGCTGCTTACTTCGTACGTACTTTGGTGCACAACGAGTTGTCTGGTACTATTTCGTAGTGCACATTGCTTTTCCATCAAACCCAAGTGTCTTCCGTTATTCCCCTCGCATGTATCCTTTCTTGGGGCACCATCATCAACCCTTGTCATTAATTTGCACAGGTCGTAACTGAAGCTTGATGATAAAACCATTACATTATGTTTCTATGTTAGTTTAGCTTGTTTACTTTCTCATATTGCATTACATTTTGTATGTTGCATGGATTTAGGCATCTTTCACTTTCTCGTATTGCATTGCATTTTGTATGTTGCATGGAGTTAGTGTTTTCTATAATGGACAATTATTCGTACTATGGCTTTTCATGTCACTCTACCTTTTTCGTATACTTATATTTTTCATAAGGATCGATGATGTAGCTCCTATGGAAATATGATGACATCAAATTTGTTTCAAATAAATAAGTGGCTAGAGGCTAAGATCTTCTCTCCCCTCTTCCTCATTTCTTCTACTTCACTTCCCTTTCACCCCTAATTTTCTCTCTCATCAGGGCATCCTACCTCCTCCCATTCTTCTATCTATATCTCACCTTTTTTGATCGTCGATCGGCTTCTTTCATCACCCCATTGACACTCAAGGGGTCATCTCTCCCTCTTACTAATGTTTCTTCTATCCCTTCAAAAAAATTCTTCCATCTACTATATTTGAAGTGACATCACTTACGCCACCCCAAAGAGGGTCAAATGTAGACACCTATAATTATGCCTAAGCAATTTAAATACTTAAATTGCACTAATTATCCCCTTTCTCATAAATCATTGACATATCATCAAAAATTTCTCATATTCCCTCTAATTGTTGTCAATTAATTACAATACGCTAATTGATTAAGTCACCTACCCAGCTAACAACCTAATTAATGACCTTCCATTAATTATCACTTCCTCTATCTTGATTGATTAATTATTATTAATTAATTAGTCTTCCCCTTAATTTAAACTAGTAAATCGATATTAAATTGATTTAATCCCTTTCTAATAGCCTGAATCGCACTAATATTCTTATAAATGGCTTCTATAAGCTTACACCTACCTATTAGTTAATCACCTTTGATTAATTAAAATACCCCCAAACTCCCATGACTTGCTAAACACGTATTAAACCCTTCTAAAGTAAGTTTACCTTTAATAAAGAAACCTTATCTATTCCTAATCATGTTTTACCTTTATCCCACATTCATTAGAATGTGTTGAATCCTTTATCGTTTGGGCTGTATAAAGAGCCCTCCACCTACCTTTTTACTTACACCTAAACTCCTAAGAGAGAAAATGTAAAGCATATAGCAAAGAGACTAAGATCTTGCCTTTTGTTTTCTTGAGAGGTCACCATTGTTAAGAGCTAAATCTTCATATTCTTGTATTCTTTAAGGATCAAACAAATCAATTTTTGATTGCCATTGGAACTAAATGGGTCCATCCATTCTTGTTGGTAATCTAGGAGAGTAGAGATGTTAAAATAACATGCATAGTTTTGATCTCATGTTTTCAAAGTTATAATGTTAGTTTAGATCTTGCTTACTTCTCTATCTTGATGGTGTTTATGCTTTGTTTTTGCTAAATTATAGAACTATTTTAGGTGGTACTTCTTGCTTCATTTGATTTAGCATTAAGCAAAGTATACATGCACATAGAGTCCAAGGGTTGAAACACTCTCGTGAATGCTTAATAGTTATCAGATGAGCAAGTCTGTAACACACTCAACAAGGTGTTGGTAGAGGTTAAGGAGATAATTTTCGGGAGGAATGACAGAGTAAGAGTCTTATAGGAGGAACTAAAGAATAAGAACAAAGAAGTCATTGAGAAAAACTAGGACAGAAGGAGTTGATAAATGCACAACTAAGGTGCAAGTTAAGGAAGGACAATGTGAAGGTACGTGAGGTGTAAAAGAAGATAGGGATGATCATAGATGTCATCATCTTGAAGCACCCAAACCTGGCCCTGCTGGAGAAGAAATACGAGTCAATTTTTGGCTAAGTACCAAAAGGTGCACACACATGGGAGAAATAAAGAGAAGGGAGTGTGGGGAGAAGCATGCGGGATGAAGAGGGTTAAGAATGGTTTAGGAGAAACTAGGGTGCACACATGGAGATAATAAATAGGATCTAAGGACTTAGCCATATTTGGTGTCCTAGAGGCACTTGAGGAAAAATGTGACTTGACTAGCCATCCTAAGTGGATAAGGTGAAAACCTGGAACCTTGGTGGTTAACAAAAGAACATTCCACACCTAGAATATTCCTGAAATACATCACTACAAAGAGTGGAGGGTTCATAAGGGGATAATCATGACTCATTGGAGGACCACATTAACACTTGGTATGTGAAGTGCTCTGTAGAGAGTGCATGGAAGTGGGTGATAAAACTATAAAGATAGATGCTCAGAAGCAAAGAAATCACACCTGAATAGAGAGAGAAGAGAAAGAAAAGGGGTACGGAAGAAGGGAATGCATCAAGAGTATGATGTTGTAGTAGTGATAGGGTTTAGAGCATTAATGTTAAGGGTTATATGGGATGTAACATGCCTCTATGTGGCTCTGGTATCTGTAATAAAGGTTACAATGGGAAGGTTAAGATAAAATATCATACCAGGAGAGATTTGTAAGGGTTAAATCCTTGTCATTTGGTATGAACAATCTGTGATGACCTATTTTAATTGAAATATGGCTGCCAAACTATTCTAATGAATATATATATATATATATATATATATATATATGAGGATTTGTTCTGAATATCATACTTAATGGTGTAAACCATCTTGTCAAATTGATATCATAGTCTAGATCTGTTTCGGCATCTTTATTACTCTATTTATATAATACATTAAGACATGGATCTATTAGATGTCTTTTCTTCCTTATCTAACTAATTAAATGTATTCTCATTCTACAAACCATCCTCCATTAATGGTAGAACTTTATTACAATGCTCACATAAAGGAGGGACTCGATGCTTGTGTGTGCCTTGGGTGACCACCTAGTGCCCACTAGGTGATAGGCCAACACACATGGGGTTTGAAGCTAGTAGGTGGATAAAAATGACTACATTCAACGATGACTAGGAGAAATCGGTGATGACGCATGGGTTTTGATGGGGAATATGGTTGGTGGGGTATAAAAACCCCTGGGTCAGCCAAAAGGGCTCATTTACACATGATCGAGTGACGAGCGAGAGATGTAAGACTATAATAGAGAGTAAGAGATTGAGTGAAATCAATGGTAGAGGAGCTGGGAGGAAGCCCCAAAGGACTCCTAGGATGGTGAGTATCAAAACCCTAACATGTTAATGTATTATTTTGATGTTTTCTTTCTTTTATAGCATTTTTCTAATTTTGGGGCCCAGTGTTAGGTGCATTTAGTAGTGACTGGGAAAGGTCGCAAGTTATCAGGTCTAGAAGGGTGATGATTCAACCCTAAGTGCATCAACCCAACCTAGGTCAGTGGTGACTAGGGGTGGAATTTTTTGTTATGATTTGGATTGATGATGTGGACTTCTATTGATGTGGGATATCATTTGTTTTGCAAGCATGGGAGACATTTTACCTGAGGGATAGAGTCCCATATTTGTATGAGTAGATTCGAGGAGATATAGTAGATGTCGAGTGGGACCACCTAGAGGCAGTCAGATAAGGTGGATTCTGGAATGACTAGAGGATTCCACCAGATGTGGTATTGATTATAGAATTGGTGGAGAGATGGCATGCACATATTGACACATTTTGGTTCAGAATAGGGGAGATGACAGTTACCCTACAGGATGTACACGACATCCTCAAGCTACCTATACAGGGGGATCAGGTACTCCCTATCATAGTGGATACCTCATTAGCAGTGTTGACATGACTATTTGTAGTCGATGTCCCACATATTACATTTACTTCAGGGACATTTTCCTATGAGATGAGGTATGATCGCGGGGATGTACGGAGATAAAAAATTTGTTTATTGATGATGACGATTTCATATTATGCACTTTCAAATGAAGGTGGATCGTTGTTTCCTTAGATGTTGGTAGGATTCCTAGTTGATATTGTGGAGTACATGATAGTTTATTTTTTTGGCACGGGGATACTAGCAAAAATTTATCATGAGCTTTCAGGATATGTAGAGGGGAGGAGGATAAGAATAGATGGTGGATTCCTCTTATACTACTAGGCCTATGAGCACATAGCATTGATTAGACCATCAAGGTTACCATGGGTCATAGGTGACCATATAGATTTGGGAGTGGGATTTTTGTTATGACGAGCTGATCAAGCACACAAATATAGGAGGAAGAGGGATGCTGCAATGTACATGGATAGACTTGTAGAGTTCGAGGTAGAGAATATCAAGTGGCAGCCTTACCGTGATTTTCCTGCATGGCCTGGGGTTGATGCAGAGTTGGAAGGCATGAGGAGGACTCGATTAGTGTCAATGGCGGAGGCCTGAGATGATAGAGGCCATCCATTTTGAGAGAGTCCAGAGGGAGTTTAGATCTGTACAGATAGTCCCTAAATATCCCATAGTATATAAGTGAGATGATTCTAAGAGGGATTTTCTAAGTCCATCAATTTTTTATCTACTGGAGGAGGTAGGGGCACCGTGGGATGAGGATGATGACGTGGGAGTTGGCGTTGGGTTTTCAAATTGGATGACCTAAAATTGGGAAACCTAGATGGTGATTGAGGGATGGGATGAAGAGGAGGAGGTGCCCATGGAGGAGGAAACTCCTAGAGGTGAGAGGGGGGATGATGGAGAGGAGAGTGCAGTGATGTTGTGACTGTGTGTGGATTTGGATCAGGTGCATGGAGAGATAGATACCATTCTATAAGAGATGGATCATGCCATAGAGCAAAGGCATTAGTACAGAATAAAATGAGAGGCCTATACAGTCGAATTTGTAGCTGAGCTAGGGAGTGGTTCTCAAGGAGCATCACAAGGATCTGGAAAGATGGCTCCACTAGGTACTATTCTATTGAAATATATTTGTGGTGGAGGCTAGATATTAAGAGATGATTTTTACGAATAGGATAATGTAAAACTTGATATATGTAAAATATCTAGCATCATGGAAACCCAAAGGAGGGAGTTTCGCACCATCAGGGAGCACTGTGAGCGTGGAAGAACCATAACGAGAGGAGAGGCATGTGGATGGTGATGGTGTGTAGGGATTTATCATAGCACCCTCCCCAGGATGGGAGAACTTGAGACTATCATAGGTCCGGTTTATGGATTTTGATAACATATCATCTTTGAGACATGACTTGTAGAGGTCTAGGATGTATGATGTATTGATACATTTTGGACTTATGATATATATATATATATATATGATGATGATGATTTTGGCTTACATTCATAATGTGGTATGGATTTTATTTATAGTTGTGATGATGTTTGATGTGATGATGATAGATGTCTATGATCATAGATGTGATGTTAGATAGTAGATAATAGATACATAATGTGGGTGTGATTATAGTTTATTTGGATGACGTAGATGTTAAATTTAGATGGTTTCTTATATCGATTTAGTGATTATGATGATGAGATTATGGATTGCATATGATTAAAAATTCATGTGAGGTGATTGGATTTTAACTTGTGATATGATTTGTATTTAGATGTAGATGATATGATGGTATAATGTTGATGATTGTACATGTAATTTTGTTATATGTACTTTGCTAAATAATTATGAATTAGATTAGAGATGTTATATTGTAAACTAGATGTAAATGTTAATGAGTGTGATTCTTGATGATTATTTATGATTTATGATTTTAGACAATGTAATGGGTTAATAATGTGTATACAATGTAAATCAAACCTAACTGGGTGTGATAGCTATGAAATGAATATGATGTTAGTGATTGACGCAAGGAAAAACAATAAGTCAAAGCCTTCAAATATGGATTGGAAATGGATGAATAACCATTTGTAGATAAAAAAACTACTAATATAGGAGACATCCCAAAAGAAAATTTAAACAACACATGATCGTAGGTCAAGAGCAACATGAAGAATCGATGCTCCAAACTAAATAGGTGGTAAACATGAAGTGAACCACTTAAGGAAATGCACTTGTAGCAAATAACAAATGTTAACAAATAACCAACAATAGTTAGTTATTCCATGGATCATATGGGAAGGTATGGAAAGTGAACTCATAAACCTACTATCAACATGACAAAAAGGGAGTTTAGATGTGACTTGTATGCAGGAACCACGTTCTCCATAGGTATTTTTCCTTATATCTATGCCCTAGCTCTGGTGAGGGGAAAAGTAAACTGATCAATGTAGGAAGTTTGCGACAAATGAGAAATTTTATCAATACGGGAAGATTTCTTAGGATGTTGATAAGATAAAAGGTTGATCAATGTGGGAAGCCTTCATTTCCATTATACAATGGAGTAGCCATCCTTCGATGGTATGGTCCACTTTATAATTAAATAAATTTTATAGAATGACAGAGATGATATACTTGATAACCATTCTTCAAGGGATCAGTCTATATATTTGACCTTTTTTTTTACATGAACAATTGTTCTTCAAGGGAGTAGTCTATTTTTGATAAATTTGATGAGCATCCATGAAATTGTTGAATTTTACATGGGTAAGAGTTAAGAATAGCTAGGTAGGAAACAGAGGAGTGGATAATAAATGTACAAATGACACCCTTGGACACTTATTGTGGTTCCAATAGGTGAACAAGACAGAAATGGTTGTAATAATTGTGGAGTTATCACTAACAAGGAAGAACATATCCATAAGGAATATGTTATGGGTAGAGTCATGGTGCCCATATTCAAGGTCATAACTAGGAGAGTGATGGTAGAACACATAGTATCAAATATTTACAATGAGAGGTGGAACTGGCTAATGATGGATGATGACCATGGAAAAGACTAAGTTTTCATTAGTAAGCATGCTAAAAATAGAATGGATGCAATTGCAATGTGTTAAGGGGGTTCAGTTCTAGTTTACCATCTATAGAAGCCAAATGATAGGCCCCAGACCTATACATATGTGTGATAATGTAAGGTCTAATCCAGTTGGGAGGAAATTTTCCACATTAAATCCTTTCCAGAGTAGTGACATTTTGATTTTTTTTAAGGACGAGGTCACATATGTTGAATTTATGTTCTTTAATATATTTTTTGCAAGAACGTTAAACATGCTCTTGATAAACATAATGAGGTTCAAGAGTGAGAAAGTGATGTTCATCTAACAAATCAAGTTGTGTTAGACATTCTTGGTGATAACATTCATTAGAGATGAAGTTGTGAAGAGAAACACACAAAAAAGGAATTCAGACTTCAAGTGGAAGAATGACCTTAATATCATAGACGAGATAAAAGGGAGCAACACATGTGGAAGTGTGGATGCTAGTCATGTAAGCCCAAAGAATGAAAGCAATATTAAGGTTCCAATCATGACATGATTTATCAATAGTCTTGGTGAGAATGTTGTGAAGGGTTATATTAGTGGCTTCGACCTGACCATTAGCTTGAGGATAATATGGAGAATAGAAGCTAAGATTGATGTTAAATAAGTCACAAAGCTTCTTGATATATTTTTTTTGAAGAAATTTTCAGTGTCTGTGACAATATTATGAGGAACACTGAAGTGACAAATGATGTGTTGAAAGATGAAATTAACAATTTGATTATCCTTTGTTGATGTCAGTGGAATTGATTCCAACCACTTAGTGAAGTAATCAGTAGTAGTGATGATGGAATGATGATGTTGATGAGAACATGGGTTGATGAGATCAACGAATTCAAGCCCCCATTGCAAAAATGGCAAAAGGTCATGAGCCAGTTGCAACACCTGGCTAGGAATATGAATGAAATGAGAATGCTGCTGAAATTTGACACATTTTCTTAACATATTCACAATAGTCATGATTGAGTGAGGCCTAATAATAAGCTATGAAAAGGACATGTTTGACGACCACCAAACCATTAAAATTTCCCTCACATATACCTTTGTGGTCTTCTTAGATAGCGTGAGTGGATTTGTGAGAGTTAAGGGAACAAAGATTTTTTTATTGAAGCTATGCTTGTAAAGGTTTCCACTAATGATGACATAGCGCTGAGTGCATTGAAGAAAGGACCTCCTATTGGTTTTGGACAAGTCAGAGGGAATGATGGATTGAGATAGACAATCAAATATTTGTGAATACAAAAGGTCATGTGGATTAATTTCAACACGATTGACACAAGGTAAGTCATGAACATGGGTGGGCTGATCCTGATTCCGAACAACAAAAGAAAGATGGTCCTCTTCAGTTTTCTAAGGAATAAGAGAAGCGAGGGAGGAAATAGTGTCTATGAATCAATTAGATGTTTGAGGGATAGTTTGGATTGTGTAGAAATCAAATGACCCAAAGAGGGAAGTTGATGATATCCTTATACTTTTACAAGACATTATTTTTACATTGATAGATACCTTTGACTTGATTTATGATGTGTTGAGATTTTCCATAGATATTAAGGATCTGGACATGAAACAAGATAGTGGTTTTGAGACCTAAGATGAGATATTTATACTCGGACATGTTATCCGTCCACTCAAAATTAAGTTTTTTTGGGATAGGGATAGAAGTATCCTAAGGAGGAATGATGATAAAACCACCACCTCCCCCTTGCTGACACTTAGCACTGTACAATAAGATAGTCATCTTAAGTGGATGGAATTTATGTTGGATATTGAAGATAGACTCAACATGTGAGGAAGATGATTATTTGTAAGAGGGGTGTTGGCTAAATGGTTAACCATAGCTTGGCCCTTAATCAATTTTTGAGAGATGAACTCTAGGTCAAACTCTGTCATGAGCTTGATCCATCGTGTGATGCAATCATTGTGATATGGCTTAGATTACATGGTTTTAAGGAGATGAAATCTAGTGATGAAATATGCCTTATGATTGAGAATGTAATGATGATGTTTGGAAGTGGCGAAGAAAATATTACAACACATTTTCAGATACAGTGTAACAAGTCTTGTAATTGTGAAGAGTGTGAGAGGTAGTAGACGTCCTAATCGTGGCCTTGCTCATCATGATGTGCCAACATATCTCCTAGAGCATGATTAGAGGCTGAGACATAGAGATACAAGGTCTTCCCCTTATGTGGAGGTGTAATAAATGATGATGATAGGAGATACTACTTGAGATTGTTAAAATCATGCTGACAATAATGATCCCAATTGAAATCGACATATTTATGAAGAATATGGTGAAAAGGATAGAAATGATAACATAACTAAACGATGAAGTGATTAATGGAATAAATATGACCTTTAATATTATTAAGTTACTTCAAGCTATAGGGATGGGGCATCTCAAGGATGGGCTTAATCTTGGTGGGGTCAACCTCAATACCCCTGATAGAGATGATGAAGCCAAGGAATTTACTAGTAAGAACTCCAAACACGTACTTGGATAGATTAGGGTGAAGAAAGAATCAGATAAATTTTTCAAAGAGGATCTAAAGGACAACGAGATGATTTTGTCGATGTATATATTTACCCAGGAGGTCATTATATTTAGTCCTCAACAGTTTTATGGATGAGATCGTGGAAGATGTAAGTCATGACACGTTGATAGGTGGCTTCGACATTTTTCAAACCAAAGGGCATGACTCAATAGCAAAATGTTCCTCAAGGATAGATAAACGAGGTATTATGTTGGTCTTATGGTATGATAAGGATCTTATTATATCTAGAGAAACCATCCATAAGATAAAGCATCTCATGGCCTGCAATGAGGTCTACTAGTTGATCAATGTTAACAAGGGGAAAGTTGTCTTTAGTACAAGTGAGGTTTAAATCTCAAAATTTTGTGCGTATACAAATCTTTTCATATTCTTTAGCAATGAGTAAAATGTTAGAAACCCATTAGGGATAGTCAATGGGGATGATGAAGTTAGTAGACATAATGTGTTTTAGCTCCTCCTTAACAAGGAGGGAAACTAAAGGGTGTATGCGGAGAAGCTTATGCTCAACCGGCTTAGTATTAAGAAAGGTGGCAATATTGTGGACAATTATGTATGGATTGAGGCCTAGCATGTCATATTATGACCATGCAAAGTCTATTATATGGTGAGAAAGGAGCGCGGTGAAGGATTCAAGCTCATGTGGATCAAGGGATTGACCCACTTTGAGAAGGTGATACTCTTGAGGAGTCCCGATGTTGATTTTGATGGTGGATTATTTGAGAAGAGTGGGTGAATTGAATGGTAAGGTATTATGAAGATAATAATCCTTATCCCCCATGTGGGAAAGAATGGTGTCTTCCTCAGCCTAATAAACAATGTTGATGGTAGAAGAATATTCTTCTATCATTTCTGGATGTTGAAGAGGAAGGGACCTAGTCTAATTTTCACACTGATAAGTAATCGGTACCAAGGTAATGGTGGATAGTAAAAAAAAAATATAGAAGTGATAGGCATAGTTTCATCTATATCCATAACATAACATGATGGAGAATATGGAGAAGGCATGTCCATAAGCATCATAGATGTTGGAATGGGATTGGTGGATTACTATTTATAACATAGTCTAAATTGTTCATGGGGTTTGTGAGATTGATCAATAAAAAGGTCATGCATGTCTTTCTCATAATGCCCCATTCCAAATTATTTTCATGTGAAATAATAAAGATAGGTGTGAGCGAATCATTTCTTGTAGAGATAACCAAAACAATTAGAATATAGTTTTATATGAGGTTGGATGTCGATGTGAGATTAAGGGTGATTGATGCCACCATAGATGAGATTGGTGAAAAGATTAGGTGGATAAAAATGAATAATGTCCCTGACATTTGATTGGTACATAAGAACTTTTTCTGGTCTACCAATTCAATTTGGCATGGGAAAAGAGTTTAGCATAAGAAGGTGATACTCCCCCAATGGGAGCTTATCCATTACTTCCTCAATAGAATTTTCATGACGAAGATTAAACAAAAGAACTAATGAGATGGTAGATGGTTGAGAGGATTATTGTATGGGAATGAGAACTTTGTTAGAACAATAAGTCATATTACATGCTTTAGATGGAGAGGTGTACCTGGAGAGAGTCAAAATATTACCCTCATGTTCATATTTGATACATCGATGGAGGGTGGAAGGGACTATCATCACCAATCCGACACTATGATAATTCTTCACTGGGAACTCCTCGTGCTATGATTATTTACTAATGCATAGCCTTTAGTTTGGTGGATGTAATCTGGAAACACAACAACAAACATAACACAAGAATACCACAGACTATGATAAAAAGGAATGATGATAAATCTGAAATATCAGAGTAAATTATAATATTAGCATGAAATTGTTACAATCTCACCCATGAGGTACTTCAAGTGTTATTGACTTCACTTGCCTTCCACCAATACTATGGGAGAAACTTCACAATTACACCTCTTAAATGGCTTCTTCAACACACCTTTAAACTGATGGCTTCCTTTACACACTTACTCATACAATATTTCTCACTACTTCCTTCTATGCTAAATGAGGGGGGTGGCCTCTTTATTTATAGAACTTCCAGGCTTATCCATCTTATCTGTAAGATAGGATAAGAAATCCACTCTGACGAATCATATTCCATACCTTAACTCTTATCTGTACATGTAAGCTTATCTTTTAAGATAAGATAAACCTTATCATTTCACATGGGTTCCACATTTTTAGACTTTTTACAAATAAAATACACAAAATATTTATGACCTCACTCCTTGTCCTTATTACCAATATAATATTTCTAATTCCTAATCATGTAGACCCTACTTCTCTACTTACCCCAACTTTGACATTTTAACATTACTGGACCACTTACGACAACTATTTACTTTTTACCACAACATTCCTATTGTACTTTTGACTATTTCCGTACTATACATTATTGGCGGCATCGTACTGGCAGCGCCATTATCTTCTATCAGACGATACTACTAATTATACTTAACAACATCCTATTCCTAATACATACATTAATGAAATAGAAATTACGGAGGAAAATTTTAGTGTCGACATCTTCCCCCTTCCTAGCTTCTACTCCGTCCTCGGAGTAGACTATTCTGGTGCTTGAAAAATCTTCAACTTGTCGTGGTTGACCCATTTTGTAATGGGAGTGCCATCCAATTCCTCCAGTCGGTACGTACCATTTTCATGCACAGCTGCTATTTTGTAGGGCCCCATCCATTTTGGAAGAAATTTTCTCTGTCTTCTTTTTTTGTATCTGGAATCATATACTAGAACCAAGTCATTCACATGAAATGGAGACCACCGGATCTTTTGATCAAAGTATTCCTTCTGCTTCATTTTCTTCTTATAGCTTGTATCCTTAGCTATTTCCTTCATTTCCTCTAGCAAATGAAGATGTACCAACCTTTCTTTTACTGAATCACTTTCATCCATTCTTTCATTTTCCATTACTCTGATTGTGGGAATATCAAACTCAATAGGAAGAACTGGATCAATGCCATAAGCCAACTGAAATGGGGAGTATCATGTTGCTGACTTTGATGTTGCCCTATATGCCCACAATGCTGCATGAATCCTCTTATCCCATTTATGTACCTGCAAGGCTGCATCTTTTGCTAGAATTTGACACAACACAAAATTTGTTCGTTCCACCTGTCCATTTGTGCTTGGCTTGTATGTTGTTTCCTTCCTGTGCTTAATAGAAAACTTATTGACTAGGGCTTCTACCACCTCATTAATGAAGTGGCTTCCTTGATCTGTTACAATTTCTAATGGACAACCAAATCTGGTGACAATGCGTTCATATATGAACCTTGCCACCTCATCCATGGAAGTTGTTTTCAATGGCCTAGCTTCAACCCACTTGGTTAAATAATCTGTGGCAACTACAATATACTTATTTTGGCGTGAGGTAGTTGGAAGTGGACCTACAATGTCTATTCCCCACTTTTCAAAGGGACCAAGTGGAAGAATAGGGCATAATGGAGCTGATGAAGTCTTACGGTTACCATGTGTTTGACAAATATCACATGTCTTACAATAATTATAACAATCTTTAAAAAGAGTGGGCCAGTGATAACCTACATCCAAGATCCTTCTTGTTGTAAGTTGTCTAGAGAAGTGCCCTCCACATGTACCATTGTGGAATTCTTCTAGCAGTTCCTTCCCTTGATCACGTCCAACTGCCCTCTTGTACTGTCCATCAGGTCCTATTCGAAATAATACTCCATGCAGAATAGAATATGGACGACTGGCTTGAGTAATCTTTCTCTTAGTCTTTGCATTGGCACCATCAGGAAACTTGAATTCATTCAGATAATTCCAAATATCTATGTATTCACTAGGGATTGTGTCAAGGGATAACAATGCTGCATCGGGGAAATCATCATCATCACAAGATGATCCTAAACCATCATAGGCTCGAGAGAGTGCATCTGCATTGACATGCTTCTTTCCTGGCCTATCTATAATATCAAATTCAAATTCTTGTAGCAAAATTATCCATCTTGCTATCCTCCCTGATGGGTTAGGCTTATTGACAATATATTTTAGAGCCTGATGATCTATTACAACTATAAATTTCTGCCCTAGCAAGTAATTTCTAAACTTCTTTACAGCAAAAATGATAGCTAGAGCCTCTTTTTCAGTTACAGTATAATTTACCTCAGCACTACTCATTTGTCTGCTCCCAAAGTAAATTGGATGTTCATTCCCATTTTCATCCTTTTGGCTCAAAGTACTTCCTAGTGCTGCATCTGAGGCATCAGTGTACACAATGAATGGCTTGCTCCAATCTGGATTCTTTAAAACAGGTGAAGACACCAGGGCTTCCTTCAGTTGTCCAAAAGCTTCATGCGCCTTATTTCCTGGTTCATAAGTAACATCCTTCTTCAAGAATTGGGTTAGTGGCTGTGCAATCTTTGAGAAATTCTTGATGAACCTTCTATAGTAACCCACATGGCCTAAAAATGATCTCAACTTACTTCTATTCATAGGAAATGGTAAATCTTTGATTTTTGAAACTTTATCAGGATCAGTACCAATACCATCTCTGGATACAACATGCCCTAACAAAACACCTTTAGAACATCCAAAGACACACTTTGTAGGGTTTAGTGAGGCTTGTGCTTCATCTAACCTTTGAAATGCTGTCTCCATCTGGTGCAGGTGGTCCATCTTGCTCCCATAGATGAAAAAATCATCCAGAAATACTCTGATGAAGTTCCCAATGTAGGGTTCGAACACCCTATTCATCAAACGCTGGAATGTTTGCTGGAGCATTACACAACCCAAAAGGCATAACTCTATAAGCAAACATTCCCCAAGGAGTGGTGAACGTGGTCTTCAGCTGATCTTTCTCCGCTATACGGACTTGGTTGTATCCGCTATATCCATCAGCAAAACTATAACACTCCTGGCCAGCTACTTCGTCCAAGATCTGATCTGAGAATGGAAGAGGGTAATGATCCTTCTTTGTTGCCTTATTGAGCTTCCTGTAATCAACACAAATGCGTAGCTTCCCATTCTTTTTTATTGAGATCACAATGGGAGAAACCCATTCTGAATTCTCCACAGCAAATATGAATCCTGCATCAAGCAACTTATCTATTTCTTCTTTTACAGTCTTGGAAAAATTAGGATTCATTCTATATGGCATTTGCTTTATAGGCTTAGCACCATCTACCAGCTCAATAGAATGTTCTACCCAACTTACTTGACGGAGTTCCTTGTAATCAAAAGTGAATATGTGTATGTACCTTTGAAAGAGCTGGAGGTAGGATTCCTTCTCACTCTCCATCACAGCATCACCAATCTTTATTTGTTGGAGACGATCATCAACTTCTTCTTCAGATAATTTTATGGGGTCATGAGTTGGTGTGACTGGAAGGATATCCATGACTGAAACATCAACCTCACTTTCTTCATCTTCAGTGTCCACTTCACTGGTACTAGAGTAATCAGAGGATGTCCAATCATCAGTTTCATCACTTGAATCCACAGGTTCTGCCTTATGATGTCGAGGGATCACGTTTATCTTCACCCTCTCTCTACCACGTCCAAGTGTCATGAAACCTTCATTCCAGTAGTTTCTTGCATGAACTCTCCTTAGCCATGGTCTTCCCAGCAACATTGGGTATGCAACAGTACCATTTTTCATCACCTGAAAGTCTACCACACATACAACACCCATAACAGATATTGCCACATTTGAAACTACACCTTCTGGTTTAGTTTTTCCCTTATTTAATGACCTTAACATAAGTGTTGAAGGGCGATCAATTTTTAAACCCAACATATTCATTACAGACTCGGTCATTACATTAACTGCAGCACCTCCATCAACTAAGACATCATGAATTGAAATACCATTACATAATACCTCAGCTTGTGGAGCATAGGGATCCACCTCTACCTCCAAAACAGGGACCTCAACCTCCTTCCTTCGTCGAGCATTGAGTCCACTTCGCAGCTCCCGCCTCTTCTCAGAAGACATAGCCAAGAGTTGACCATATGTAATATTTGCAGGCCTTTTGGACAGATCTTCCAAGATGGAGTATGGTCCTTGCCCCTGTGAAATCAGAAAATCCTGCACACCCAACTTTCTTCTCCTATGTTTCTTACTAGTTTCTCCTTTCATCTTCTTAGGATCATTTCCATCTTGATTATCTTTTTCTTTCTTTCTTTTTGTTACAAACACATCTACTTCATTATTTCTGCTCTTATCTACTACATCAAAAGAATTCACAGGTGCTTTTCCTTTATCATTATCTCCTTTACCAGATGTAGAAGCTCTATCTGGACAATTATACTTATAATGACCCTTTTTATAACAACCATAACATACAACTTCAGAAATATTTCTTTTTGGACCTCTATCTCCTCCCTGAGAACTAAATTCTTTTCCTTGAAGAAGATTAATAGTTAACTGACCCATCTTTTTGAGCAGATCTTCATACTCAGTAGATGTACTAGGAGAAAGATTTGTGCTCACCGAGAGTGGTTGTGGATTCTGGACCAAAGGTGTTGGTGTAGGCTCTACTTTAGCAACAATTTCTTTGGGCTCCTCTTCCATGCTTTCTTCTTTCCTTCTTGCAATCTCCTTTGCTTGTTCAATGGTAGCTGGGCGGTCATACTTCACTCGTTGTCTGATCTCTGGCTTCATCCCAAGAATGAAGTGCTTACATAGGAGATTATCCACGCCATTCATCAACCCATCCGCTAATCCTTCCTTCCGGATCTGGGCATCGAGCTTCCTCCTTAGCTCTAGAACACGAGCATGATAATCCCTTATCTTCTCCTTCTCTCCTTGGGATAGCTTTGTGATATCGATCATGAGATCTGCATATCTCTGTTGTTCACCAAATTCTTCAAGAAAACTTTCAGTTAATAAATCCCATGAGTTTTTCACATTATCACCTAGTGTTTCAAACCACCTAAGGGCGGAACCATCCAAAAAGGTAGGAAAAAATTCAGTCCATTGTTCCCTTCTTATAAGGCCATTACAAATACAAGATCATTTAAACTCTTGAATGAAAGAGGAAGCATCTTCATTAGATTGGGCTGAAAAAATAGGAATCTTCCCCATTTTCAAAAGTAACCACAGTGAAATACCAACCCACAAGTACAATCAACAAGACTTATGTGCACAAATAATTGAAATCACTATAATAGAAAATAGAAATGACCACGGTAAACTATGGTAAAACTTGATTTACTGTGGTAAAAACTGACTTTACTGTGGTAAACACTATTCACAGTAAAAAGTGAAGTTACTGCGGTAAATACTATTCACGGTAAAAAGTGACTTTACTATGGTAAATACTATTCACAGCAAAAATGACTTTACCATGGTAACTACTATTCATGGCAAAAATGACTTTACCATGGTAACTACTATGCACAGTAAAAACAAGGTTACCCTCCAATTGATTTTTGACTAAGTGGGAATATCTCTCCAGAAAATCCACCAACGAGGAATGGTCCCGGCAACGGAACCAAAATGTCATCACCAATCCGGCACTATGATAATTCTTCACCGGGAACTCCTCGTGCTATGATTATTTACTAATGCACAGCCTTTAGTTTGGTGGATGTAATCTGGAAACACAACAACAAACATAACACAAGAATACCATAGACTATGATAAAAAGGAATGATGATAAATCTGAAATATCAGAGTAAATTATAATATTAACATGAAATTGTTACAATCTCACCCATGAGGTACTTCAAGTGTTATTGACTTCACTTGCCTTCCACCAATACTATGGGAGAAACTTCACAATTACACCTCTTAATGGCTTCTTCAACACACCTTTAAACTGATGGCTTCCTTTACACACTTACTCATACAATATTTCTCACTACTTCCTTCTATGCTAAATGAGGGGGGTGGCCTCTTTATTTATAGAACTTCTAGGCTTATCCATCTTATCTCTAAGATAGGATAAGAAATCCACTCTGACGAATCATATTCCATACCTTAACTCTTATCTGTACATGTAAGCTTATCTTTTAAGATAAGATAAACCTTATCATTTCACATGGGTTCCACATTTTTAGACTTTTTACAAATAAAATACACAAAATATTTATGACCTCACTCCTTGTCCTTATTACCAATATAATATTTCTAATTCCTAATCATGTAGACCCTACTTCTCTACTTACCCCAACTTTGACATTTTAACATTACTGGACCACTTACGACAACTATTTACTTTTTACCACAACATTCCTATTGTACTTTTGACTATTTCCGTACTATACATTATTGGCGGCGTCATACTGGTAGTGCCGTTATCTTCTATCGGACGCTACTACTAATTATACTTAACAACATCCTATTCCTAATACATACATTAATGAAATAGAAATTACGGAGGAAAATTTTAGTGTCGACAGGACGCAATAAATAGCATAAATCTTAGACTGATCTCTAAAAATGAGTTCATTAGTAATAAAAAAAAAATCATAAATGTCACCAATAATTCATGAAATATTTTTTCACTAGCTACAATTCGGAAGAATTTCTACTATTTTGTTTCTAAATCCAAATTAGTGTATTGAAATGGCAAGACCAATTTTTGTTTTCTCCTCAGGATGGACTTTGACAAAAAAATGCCAACACGTACCAAAATCTTTTTAAATTGTTGAAATATAATTAGTTGATACTAGAATTTCAATCATAGATGCAAAAAAAAGGTGTCATTGAATATGAATGTTTTAAATAAGATTAAGGTCAACATTATTCCAGTGTTATCATGGTTGAATCTCAAAAATTCATGCAACAAATATGGAAGGAAATGGACATTATCCTTTGAATGATCAAGGGATTCAATATGGTTGAGCAACATCAGATTGTATGGATATGCAAGTAGTTGATTCTTGGTACTTTACCTATGTATAGATTTGGATCCTCTTAATAGATGACATCTTCACTAGGGCTATGGAGTTATTTCATAATTGAATCTTAATGATACCTATTCAAATCAATATTCCGAGTGGAAGTTAATATGGATTGTTGTTTTGATGATGAGGATGGCTGGGCACTAATTTTAGGAGGATGGAGATAACCATATATGGTACTGGCCTGATTGAGCGAAGTGAGGCATAATTCATTAATAACAATTGGTGACCAGCTAAACATCAATGTGGTTAGAGCTGCTAGTTGCTCAAACATAGGATGTGGTAGGGTGATTTTAGTGACATAAGCCATAAATGATTGGCAGGTCACTTAGATGTTTTGTGGATCAGGGTGTTGTATGTAGAAGTTGGATCATGAAATTGTTGGTCACTCCTCACTGAATGTTCATTTGTAAATATAGGTTGACCGCCAATGATGGTTTTATGACCTTACAAGTTGATCACTTGTCATGCCCTCTTATGATGGTATGCACTAAACAAGTACTAGAATCAACCCGCCATTGAATTCTTGATGGTTATTTTGATGATGTTGAAAAATTTCAAAATTTAGGGTGGTGAAATTGAATTGCCAAAGATTGAAGTAATTGGTAAGGAACATTGTCGTATACTTTTTGAAGGGAATAGATGATTGTTTCTATAGATTAAGGGGGATGGGATGAAGGAAAATGTTAACTTTGAGGTAGTTTAATGGGATATTTTAATACTGATTTGTGTAATATTGAAAAGGATTATAGTTCATTGTTTTTGAATTTGAGTAACAAATGTTAGTATGTAGTAAATTTGAATTAAATTCAAGCATTAGGATATAGTAGATATGTGGTTTATGGAGACAGAAGATACACTCATTTAGAAGAAGGTAGAATTCCTGGGTCTTATTACTGCAGTGGTGCACAAGTTTTGGAGAACTACATCTTCCACCTCATAATTTAGAATAAAATTCTAATGGAAATGAGTGGCACCTTATCTTAAGGTTTACCAAAGGACAACTACTGTTGACGAAAGGATATCTATGTTGATTTTTATGTAGATTTATAAGAGTACATCTCACACATGGCACGAGGCATGCACAACACAAATAGTTTTTCAAATGGCATGAAGTAGAGGCATCTATGGCCAGAGATCCGTGGTGACTAGTTTTAGTAGCTAGTCTTGCACCATATTGATCATGTAAAGGTTTCTACATTGTGTGGAAAACAATACATTACCGTGATATTAGCATTGTGTCAATTTAGGATGAATGGGTGTACATGATATGTGCACTGTTGGTTATTTGATAAAAGTGTCACTTCAAAATGTATTTATGCAAATTCTGACAGGACGATGGTCTAGTCAACAATGGAATTTTGGATGTCATGTAGCCGGAAAACTATACATGGAACATGAATATCGTTTGTGGTTTCTTAGGTTGTAGAAGTTGTGTCATAATTGTTTTGAGGGGTATCATAGGTATACTTTAAAATTGAGATTAGAAGTAGGTGTGATTACATCAAAATATTTGGTTGACATGGAAATGTATTGTAGACATAGAAATATGTTGGTGAAGAATTTTTTTCAATGAAGAATTCATAGATGGAAAATATGGCGAAGTGGGTATAATGCAAATTCTAAAGAGGTTTTAATCATGGTTGATGAGCCTCCTGATAGTTTTAGAGAGGAATCTAAGATTGATGTAGGTTACATTGTATAATGATGAGAGTTGTGCAATAAAACGATGTTGCAAATCTGATCTATAGTGTTAATATGTGTGCGTTAGGTGCTTGTGATGTGGAAGTTTAATTTTTATCATAGGTAGTGTAAAGGTTTCTTGAAGAAATCCATAGGGTTGATATAGGTAACAAAATTGGGGTTTTCCACATAAAGGTACGGGTCAATGAACTTTGGACTATATTTTTAAATGTGTAACAAATTTCTATGTGAAATGGCATTTGTGTGATATTTGCAATATTTCTCGGTTCATGGTACCATGCTAGTTTAGGTCATGTTTTTCAAATGGTCTAATAGATAGAAGTCAAATAAGATTAACCACCTCAGCTTCTCAAAAATTAAATTATATGACTCCCTAAGAGGGGTGTAATTATTTGTCTAACTCTTTTTGGAGGCTCTGTGTGAGAAGTAGATGTAGATGACATGACTAGACCATAGTGGTATTAAATGGATTTGGATTTTTCATTCTATGTGGGATGATTTTCATAAATCCATCTTTGGTTTTTTGGATCAAATTTTAAGATTGCCTTTTCAACATGAATTTGAATTAGTGTTACCATGGTAAAGCTTCAGATCGAAAGGTATTGTACAATGATTTATTCGGAGGGTAATGAAATTCTAAACACACAAGGCTCATGAGATATATTTCAATGAGATCTTTCCTGTGGGAGGGGAAATGACAATCTTGGTTAATGATATATGTCATTGTGCCAACATGAATTTCAGCAATAGATTCAAAACATCTTATTTTACATAAAGGTTGTGTAGTATTTGACACATAATGTTTATTAAGAATTTTTCAAGGAAGAGTTGATTCAAGTTGGGTGAATTAAATAATGAATGCCATACTATTCCTTGAATCATGTAAATTAACAATGCTTTGGGATACATCAGATGTCCAAGCTAGAAGACATAAAAAACATGTGTGTGATAGAGTAATGGCCCATCAAAAGACTTAGAAACATGTGTAGCACTCATCTTGATCATCAAGAAATAGACTATAGAACTCATATCTAATTCCACATAGATGTTGTTGAAGGATCCCCTTATATTGCAATTTAGAAATTAAATTTCAACATAATGAGAGAATAACATTCCTAGAACAAATGGGTTGATTATTTCATTCAAATTTTATATTAAGAAAACATGGTTTTAGATCCCATAATTTTGGCTTTATTAGGTTAGCCATTCATACTCAATAGATCATGTATTTGATCAATGGATGGTTGAGCATGTCGTAATAGGAATTTTTGCATGTGTATTATGTGGATGGATGGGGTTGTTTATATGCTTGATTGATCCATAGGGATCCAAAATGAATCTACTTCATCAAAATCAGTCAACACAAAGAAGGAAAAATGAAACATGGAGGTTCTTTCTTTTTAGTAACAGGACCGTTCTGTGCAGAGTGGCAGTTACAGAACCACCGCCTAACCAGGGAGGTGGTCCTAGGACATTTGGTCTGCATTGGGTGGCTGGTTCCTGCCTCTTTCAGACATAAAACAAAAATATGAAATGAACAACCTCAGAATTTGGATGGTTGTTTGTGTCTCTTCTCCTCCATGACCTTTCCCATTCTCCAGTGCATGGAGGACATGAGAAAGGCTATAAATACATGTTGTAGAAGAGATTAAGATCATCGAAGCATGAAAGCAAGTGAGCAAGAAGTTCTTAGTGCTGAAATTGAGTTTTGTAGAAGAAAGGAGTGTTGAGACAGAGCAAGCAAGTATTAGGAGGAAGTGTGAGATATTATCTACTTCTCTTTCATACTTATTGTAATTTATGTACTTGTTATTTTGAATTGGACAATAAAAGTGGGAAGAAAGAGAAATTTCCCTTCCTGACTGGTTTTTCCTCCTCTGGAGGTTTCCAGGATAAAATTTGTTGGTGTTTATGAGCTTATATTCTTTCCTTTCCTGCAATTATGGATTCTAAGCATAAGCATAATTCATTCACTAGTTATCTCTATCATTTTCTAATAGAAAGTAGAACAACAACATTATTTGTGTTTCTATGAATAATTCCAAAGTTGAAGAGTTTACATGATCATTTTGGTATCAGAGCTAACAATTATCTAGGACTGTGGTATTCATTCTTGGATTTATATGATAATGACGAGATCTAAAGGTGAAGAGGCTTTACCTTGCGATCCAGAAATTTCTACAAAGAAGTGGAAACAGAGAATTTGGGGAAAATGGAGGAAGAGAACTTGGTCCGTAGAATCAAGATGCTAGAGACCATGATGGATAGGATGTTTAGAAGGCAAGAAGAGCTTTCTAATTTACAGAAGACAACTTTTGTCAAACAAGACTCCATGGACTCAGTGGTTCAGGGCTTAGCTGAAAATTTTGGCATAGGAAGGAGCCACCATGAGGAACATTATGGGGAAGAGCATGAAGAAGAGACTTCAAACACAAGAGAAAAGGTAAAATCTGATCATACTCCTTTTAAAGTTGAGATGAAAGTTGATATTAAAATCTTTGAAGGACAAGTAGATGCGGAGTTGCTTGATAAATGGTTAAAACAGTTAGAAGTCTACTTTAGCATCCATAATGTCACTGAGACACATAGGATCACCTTTGCATGTCTCAAAATGGAGGGACATGCTCTGGTTTGGTGGGAAACCCATCTAACCACTTGTGAAAGAAGAAGTGTCCTATTGTGAAATCTTGGCAAGAATTTAAAGAATTACTTAGAGCTAACTTCTATCCTATTGGCCACAAGACTGACCAAATGATTAAATGGCAGTATTTTAGACAAGGTAGTGGTCAAAGTGTGTAGGACTATACTACGGAGTTTCGGAGGCAGGCCATGTTGCTAAACATGGACTTGGAGGATGAGGATATTCTGACTAAGTACTTGGGAGGACTTCACACTCACCTTCGAAGAAAAGTCATCTCCACCAAGCCCAAAGATCTCAACGAGGCATGTGTGACAAGCATACTACATAGATGATGAAAAGAAGCAAGGGAAGCAAAGCCAAGGGAAAAGTAGTCGAACAAATCAGCAGAAAAAAGATTATGGGCAAACAAGTAACAAGGGTAAGTGGAAAGGGAAAGGTAAACAAGTTGCCACTACTTTAAATACTTGTAAAGATCCCAAGAATTTTTGCAAGAACTGTGATATTAATGGTCATACTGATGCTACATGTTGGAAGTTGCATCCAGAGTTACATCCGAAGAACTGAACCAAGGACTCAAAGAAGTCCATGACATAGTTGTAAGAACAGAAGGGGAGGTGGAAATTGAAGATGACTCTGATGTAGACGAGAGGCTTGGATGCATGGCCACCAACATGGAAAGCCAGGAAGAGGAGATGAGTAGACTATTCTAGATCAAAATCCAGATCAAGAGAACTAAGGTAAATGCTTTGGTGGATACCGGTTCTTAGTCTAACTTGATTTCTGAAGTAGTTGTAAAGAAGCTTGGTCTTGAGACTTACGATCATCCACACCCTTATCCTTTGGGTTGGGTGAAGAAGGGTGTTGAAATTTAGGTAATAAGAAGATGTAAGGTCAAGTTTGGGATAAATTCCCAGTATATTGATGTTTTGGAAGCTGACGTTATTCCACTTGATGCTTTTTATGTTGTATTCGGGAGTCCTTACTTGTATATCAGGGATGCTATATTTATGAGAGAAAACTGATACATATGGGTCAAGGAAGGGATCAACTACAACATCCGAGCACACCAAGTGTAAGACACAGGTTACTATGGTGAGTGCTAACCAAGCAAAAATGAATTATTCAGGAAAATCATAATAAGTTTTGTTTACTTTTGTTAAAGGATAAACAAGATGGGGTAGAAGTTTCAGATATTTCTAACCAGGGAAAGCATGATTTAGATAGTATTATTCAGTCCTTTCAAGAAGTTTTTCAGAGCTCCCAGTGGGTTACCACCAAAATGGGAAGTAGAGCATGAGATTCAGCTATTTTCAGAGTCCCCTCTACCAAACATCGGGTTGTATAGGCAATCCTTGCTTGAGAGTAATGAAGTAAAGAAAAAACTCCAGGAACTACTAGACCAAGGGGTGATACATCTGAGCACCTCACCATGTGGTTCACCTATTGTGATGGTGCCAAAGAAGGATGGTTCTTGGAGAATGTGCATCGACTACCGCGCTTTGAACAAGATCACCATAAAGAATAGATATCCACTTCCCCGCATAGATGATCTCTTGGACTAGCTTCAGCATGCCAAATTCTTCATGAAGTTGGATCTCAAGTCAGGTTATCACCAAGTTAGAATGAAGGAGGAGGATATATGGAAGATTGCCTTCAAAACAAAACAGGGTTTGTATGAATGGTTAGTACTTCCTTTTAGGTTATGCAATGCACCCGCTACATTTATGAGATTGATGAATGATGTATTGCGGGATTTCATAGATTCATGTGTCATTGTATATCTAGACGATATCTTGATTTTTAGTGCCACATGGGAAGAACATCTAACTCATTTGCAGCAAGTCTTGCAAGTTCTCAGGGAGAAACAGCTGCTTTGTAATATGAAGAAATGTGAATTTGCCAAATAGTCACTTGTCTATCTTGGGCACGTGGTTGGAGGAGGAGAGCTACGAGTGGATCCAAAGAAGGTGGAAGCCATCACTAATTGGCCAACACCAACAAGAGCCACAGAGACTAGGATTTTTGTGGGAGTAGTACAGTACATGCAGAAGTTCATTCCGGGATTCTCCACGATTGTAGCACCTCTACACACAGTGGCCACAAAGAGTAAGGGTTTTGACTGGGGTAAGGAACAAGAAAAATCATTTGAGTTATTGAAATACAATATTAGTCATTCTCCAGTACTTTCTCTTCCTAATTCGCAACAGCCTTTTGAAGTAGAGACAGATGCCAGTGATTATGTTATGGGAGCAGTGTTGCTTCAAGGAGGTAAACTTGTATGCTATCAATATGAAACTTCACTTCAGAAGTTAAAGGATATTAAGTATATGATAAAGAAATGTATGCACTAGTTCAGGCAATTAAAAAATGGAAACATTATTTGTTGGGTAAAGAAACTATTGTGCACACTGACCACAAGCCTCTCCAGTATTTGCAAGCACAGTCTAAATTGCAGTAGGCAAGGCACTACAAATGGATGGGGTTCCTTCAGCAGTTCCAACTAGTGATTAAATACAAGAAGGGTAGTACAAACTTGGTGGAATACATTTTGTCCAGGCCACCCACACATGAGAAGTTTTCCTATTTGTCCACTATCTCTCAGATCGAGCCCTTCATGAAGGAAGCTTATGGAGAGGCATATGCCCTAGGACAAAGACTTTGGGGTGACATTTCAGCAGTTGTAGTCCCAAGGGGATTAAAGGATAGGGATTGAAGATTGTTATCTCAAAGACGGGTTTCTCTACCGATGGGGGAAGCTTTACGTGCCAAAAGAAGAAATAATTTATTGATGAGGGAAGCACATACCTCGAAAGTAGTGGGAACATTTCGGTGTTGGTAAGACCCTAGCCCACTTGCAAAGGTACGTGTATTGGCCCAATATGCAAGAAGGAAGTATCAAAATTTATACGTGGATGTAAACTTTGTTGTACTAGCAAGCCTAAGACTAGGAAGGAGGTTTGTATATGCTTTTTCCAGTACCTACTCGTCTATGGGAGGACATTTCTATGGATTTTTAGGAGGATTACCTATGTCTAAACATGGCCATGACTATCTCTATGTTGTTGTTGATAGATTTAGTAAGATGTGTATTCTTATGGCATGTAAAAAGATAATAAAAGCACATGAGGCAACAAATATTTTCTTTTGCTAATGTATGGGTGCATTTTGGTTTGCCAAAGTCTATTGTTTCTAATAGGGATTCAAGGTTCTTAGGGAAGTTTTGGACTACTTTGTGGGACAAGATGGATACCAGGTTATAGAGGAGCACAAATTTCCATCCATAGATAGATGGAAAGATAGAGGTGGTAAACAAGACTTTGGTACTGTTGATCAGAGGGTATAAGAACAAATATCCAAGGACTTGGGATGAGTTCTTAGCCTACATTCAACATTCCTATAAAAGATGAATACACACATCCAATATGAAGTCACCATTTGAAGCATGCTTGTGATATTAACCTAAAAATCCACTGGACATGGCAGTTGGGAAGCAGGATGAGGAGCAAACAGGAGACAAATAGGTGAGTAGAGAAAAAAAATTCATTGAGATGATACAACAAATCCATCTCAAAGTCAAAGAACAACTAGAGAAATCTCAAGCCAAGTACAAAGATAGACATGATCAACATAGGAGAGAACTGTTGACAATTCTGCACCCAATGTAAGAAAGGTCAACTTGAAACTTTTAAAGTTTCTCATATTGGTCAATTGCAAGTTTGGTTATATTTGGGACAACCACCTTGGATTTAGATGCATTTTTTTAATTGTTTGGTTCTGGACAGTCTTGGAAGTCATTTGACATCAAAACTAAAACTTGAGTACAGTTTAAGAACACCATGCCTCATAGATGCAGCGATTCCATTTGAAACCCTCATCAGAACTATGCAACAACTGTAAACAACCATTACAAGGCCCTGAGGAAGGTAGGAATGGTAACATGTATCAGACATGATGTTCTGAAGCTACAGATAGGTGGTAGTTTTGAAGGACAATTTACAGTTTTACAAGTAGTTTGCATTTTCAATCGGTGACAATAAGGTATACTTGATTGTTTATTTATTTCTATGATTAAGTGAATTATTTAAGTGTTTTGAGTTTTATAAGTTCATTCATTATCCATACAAATGAAAGAAAGTACAGAAAGGAAGGACATACATCTCATAACACAAAAATATTTTCATTTATTCATGAGGAATAATAGTACATATTTTTCTCACACAAGCCATGAGAAATAACTAAAAGGAAAAACAATGCATATATTTATGAAGCTGAAAATGTAAAGAGGTAAAAGAAACCTGTCATTGCCTTGAGGGAGTGTTCTTCTCCTTCTGTACTATTGTTCCAGCTGTCCACTGCAACTGCATCATGGTACCTGAAAAGGGAGAAACAAATGATCATCAATATTGAGCTCAGGGTTTAATTTAACTCTTTATACTTCCAACTTCATAAATTCATGCATTCAAAAGTGTAACAAAGGTGAAGCAGAAGAATCAGAATTTAAAGGTTGAAGTTGATTGAAATGAGATAAATTGCAGCTGAAACAAAATGAAAAATGGAAATTTGTAATTCATACTTCCTTTATTTGAAAACTGGAAAACAAAATGTAATTTGTAATATAGTACTTCAAAAGTTATTCAGTTGTTTAAGCTATAATGAATTCTCCAAGTACTTCAAATGTTGACTGAAAAGAGAATTATAGGAAAAAATTGACAGGCCTTCACCATGTAAAATGGACATTTACGACTTTTTCAACATGCATATAAGAGATGTAATAAAAGGAAATACAATATAAAATGTAGATAAGAAATGGACTGCACTTTCAGTCATCATATTGAAGTACTTGGAGAATTCATTATATCTTAAACAACTGAATAACATGAAATTTGAAGTAATATTACAAATTACATCCTTTGTATGAAAGTTTTCAAATAAAGGAAGTATGAATTACAAATATGTTGCCATATCAAAGAAGTACAACTATTTATGAAAGGAAATAGATCAAGAAAAGATTAACATCAGGTTCACCATAGAAAGTGAAGACTCAATTTGGTTACAATGGATTAAGCATGAAGGAATAGAAGCTCCATTGAAAGAAAACATTAAGAGTAAAATGCATCTTAGAACATCTCTAAGTTACAAGAAAGGTACAGTCTATTTTATTTCAGCAGATATAGAGATTAGACAAAGGATTGAATAGGCAACATAAATTACACTTAGAAATTTACACAGATAGAGCTCCATGGCATCAACTGAACAAAACATTAGTAACATAAAAGAATGAATATCTCTAAAATGATAAATAGGGAAGCCAAGTTTAAGTGTTTAAGTGGATCTGAGATATTTCACTCAGTCAATAGTTAATGGAAAAATTTTACTTAAATCATGAATGATTGAAATATGTGTAGTGGGTAGTAAGAAATCACATAAGGGAGCTAATTATAAATGCCTTAAAACAACCAATACGATATCAACTAATCAATGTTGGTGAATACAAAAAATGTAGAGGTTGAATAATAACATAGTTTCCGTGCTTGAAATATCAAAAAATGGCGGATAAAAATTCTCAACCATCCCACTCAGAAGAACTCGTAAAGGAGCTACAGATGCTCGAATACTTAGAAATAGATGAAAGAAACCTAGAAATCACAAATATCAAATCGACCCCAAGAACAAAAAACACAGATTTCACATTTTATACAATGGTCGCCATAGCACAGATCAGCCTGGATAAAGCTTAACATGAAGGAAAACTTATTTTCAGGGAAACCCACAATGCAAAACAAAACACACAAATGGGTATTGAAATCAAAAGCAAGTAATGATATACCCACATCAGAAAACATGCAGATCTAAAGAAGTAATGACTAGTCCATAGAGTATAACCCTTTTTCAAGCTATAAAAGGGTGGAAATTTATAGACATACCTTTAAAATGACACAATAGCGATAGAAGTTGAAATAATATTTTAGTGCACAGTTGAGATTCCTTCGCTCAGAATTGTTTTGAAAAGGACCTCTCATCCTGCCTTCAAAACCCTCTCAAGGCAAAGTAATATGCCAAGCATATAATCAGACAGAGATAAATTCCTTAACGAGCTTTAGAGAAAAAAAGAATGGCAGCTATCCCAAGTAAAACTCCATGGATGAGTAAAAGATTTGGCACCCATTTATTCTCAAGAATAAGATTTTCAAAAATAATCAGATTAATCACTACCCACAGTTTGTAAATAGAAGTAAGAGACCATCAATGGTTTTAAAATTCATCAAGAAGCGGTCCAAGGTACCTTTTACACAGACAAATACAACCTAACTAATGGGTAAAGAAAATACTAGTTCCAAATGGAACTAGATCTAATACTATTTAAAGCTCAAGTTAAATGGTGTCATGCATATGAGTAATGGATGGAGATTCGTGAACTTAACCATGAGTATTAAAATCAACCATGATGGTCATGGATCCAATCTCAGAGTAATTATCGAGCAAGGAATACAGAACATATTACAGAGTCATCATGAACTCGAGATGGTCAAACCATCACCATAATTGTTCAATTTTTTTTTTTAAAAGTCAAATGCAAGGAACAAGAATGCAACAACAGCTGAACAAAAAAGAATACAGATCAAATCAAGGTTCTGAGAACTAGAGGTTCTCTGAGAGAGATAAAATAACATCAATAACGGCAAATGGAATAATTCATGAGGGCTTCCATACCACAAGGAGAAAAAAAACATGATCAAATCCCCATTAGTGGTTCGAATGCATCTTATCTCCTCAACTCACCCAATGGGCTAAGTTCGCATGGTTCAGATTACAAAGTACATAAATGTTTTATGGTCACCAACAAACCTCCAACTTCACCATGGTTAGAGAAAGATAGATACATGTCAAGCTCCAAAGAAACCCTAACCAAGGTTGATTAATACGCCACTGACTAACTATTGAAGGGGTGAGTCATCATGGAGAAGGGGCCAAAACACATCAATCAAATCAAATAAATAATCATTGGCAATGAATTTCAAAGTCTAATCATAGTTTATTCTCTTAATAATACAAATGCCAACCAAATTATGCCATCATTGATCACTGAAAAGGTTAAATTTTAAACTATACACTTTCAAATACAAAAGACGGTGAGTGTATACATGCGTGTATATTAACTAAAAGTTGGCAGAAACTATAGTTTGCATGTCCACAATGTCAAAATGGTCGACCTTATTTTGCTAAGTCCACAAGGGTGGCCAATACTGCATGGTGAAGTGTAAAGGTGGTCCCCACAATGGATGTTTATATTTTTGCAAAATATTACAAGTCATTGCAATTATTTTACTCCTGCACAAGGGGTTGATTTTTGCATGCTTCACAAGAGGTCAGAACAGAGAAGGAGAAAAAGTTGCATGCTCATGAAGAGAGACTTGCCTAGCAAGCAAGCTTATTATTAGAAAATTATTCACCCTTCTTTTCTTAAAAATAGAACAGTCAACTTCAGTTTGACTGTATTGTAATCAAGGCTATTAATGCCTATTTGTAATTGCATGTTCTATTTTTATTCCTTTATCTATTATTAAAGTAAAGGATAAAAATAATATGCATGGGCGAGTACAAGCCTTAGGCTATTTTTAGGAAGAGGGTAGAATTTTATTTTGCTATATATTGTGTGCCTTTGCAAAGCACAAAGATAGAGGACTTTTTGGATATAGGAGTACTGAAGCAATTTTTGCCAGTTTTGCCTTCTGAGTGTGAAGTATTTTCTGCCTTCCCAATTATTTGCAGTCTTGTGTATGTTTCTATTAGTCTTGTGAATGTAAATTCCCTGATTAATCATCTTACCCTGTTGCAATATTTAGTAGTTTCTACATGATATTAATGTGCATGTTTAGCTTATTAAGTATTGTTGTGATAATTTCCCTCAATACCACCAAGTGTTTTCCCTTAATATTTTGCAGAAAACTATTGGTTCATGCATCAAAAATCCTTCCCATATCAATTGTGCATATACTCAGTCAAATCCCTCATATAAATTTGGTGTATCACCTTAGTTTTAATTATTTTACAGTCATCTTTTACCCTAAACCCCAGAAATCAATTTAGGATACATCAACAAGGAACCGGCCTTGATACCGGAGACTCACCTCAAAATAGGTATACCCACAGACCTGAGGTGTTTCCATTGTATCTACGAAAGAGAGAGATCAAATTTTGCAAGCTTAGAAAACCTGCAACCATCTCTCTACAGGGTGCACTTTCGAGAGATAACAGTTTTTGGCATGCCCAGTGGGACACTCACACAACTAAAAGTTTCACTTTCAGAGGTGTTTCATCATTCAAGTAGATCAGACACCATGCATAGAAGTTTTGGAAAGAACTACTATTGATGCATTCTGAAGATTCAAGATCCAAAGCAGAACTCATTTGGTGACTCTGTAAATCTGATTCCAGATCAGTATAAAACTTTTCAACAAGTATTAAAATTTTTAGCTGCAGTCTTTAGGTATTTTTCAAGAAATTCAGATATGTTATTTTTTTGTTATCAGTTGTTTTGTGAACAACAGACCTATTTTCATAAGTTCAGTATTTTATGAGGTCCTGCAACCATGAATCCTCACTTTCAGCAATATTATCAGCCAAACAAGTAGTCCTTTTATCCACCTTCTCCTTCAGATCAATTTTATAACCCTTATCAGAATGAATACCCTTATAACCCAAACCCTGTATATCAAAATGATTACCAATATGAGGGTTATGTTGTTCAAGGTCAAAGTTATGCAGAGGGTTATGCTGAGTATGAAAGGTGAAGAAATCTTAGAATTGAGTTTAATAGTTTGAAGCAACAATATTTAGCTATCAAGGAACAAATTGAGAAATCAACAGCAATGAAGAATGATAGTGTCAGGATAGGGAACCCTATCAATGGGATGTTCCTGCTTACCCTCCCTATGAAAATTCAATGCCTATAAATTCTCCTTGTCAGCCAATGCAGCTTATTCCTCCATTTCCTAACTATCAAGCTGCTGTAATTCCTACTTTTTCTACCCCACCATCACATACTGAAGTCAAAATTAAGTGTCCAAGTTGGCATTCAGATGTTGTTCCAAATGCAGATCTTATTCCCCAACCTCTTGTCCAAAATTTTCCAGTTGAATCTAAAACTAAGCCCACTCCTTCTTTACCCATACTTCCAGTTCAGGAAATAGAGAAACAAAAGATCAAGAAGGAGGGGCAGCTATCAGAAGACAATGATAGGTTGGAATTTTTAGAACTTGCATGGATGGACGTCAAAGTTTCAATTTGATTTTATTCCATAATTGGAAAAAGGAACCATGACAAAAGGTACAATCTATTTTTCCAATAGATCAAGAGAAGTTGGAAGATGATCAACAATCTACATATTCTGAGTGTAGTGTACATGAGGGCATCATACTCACTCATCTTATAGCCATATCAGAAGAGGATAGATCAATTTTAAATAAAAAGGAGGTTGAAATTCAAGGAAATTGTGTTTCAAATTTGCAGCCTGAAGTTGTTGATTTCTTGTCAGATTTGGAAAACTGCATAGGGGAAGAACAACCTATAGAACTAACTAATTTTTTAGTTTCAGAATTCAAAGAACCTCTGGTTGATGAAGTCCCTTTTTGTACTTAAAAAAGGAGGAAAAATATATTATTCAATACAGATCTTTATTTTCCCCTCCTGGAAGAACCATTTTGGGAGAAGAATGTACAATAGACTGATTCAGAAAAAACAACAACTTCACATAAGTACTTATGAAAATGAAGAATACAATCTTTAATTTTTTTTACCGTACCATGTATCTAGATAGTGCTTATGAAGAAGAAGAGAATGAACTTAGAGTTTTTAGACTGCATGGAGGATCTGAGAAATACATAATCATTGGATAGGAGTGTTGAAAGGTCACTTACAATAGTCATTGAACAACTTACAGAACAAAAGCAGACCTCAAGATAGTTTCAATATGATTTACAACAATTGGAAGTACATAAAACAACCTCCAGGATAGCTTCAGAAAGAGCTCATTATTGAAAACAATATTCATGATTTAGATCAAATCAAAACTGTAAACAATTTTGTTATGAAGAGGCCTTGTCCTATTAAATATTTGGCTGATTCTGACCCAGCTACAGTATTGCCAGATTTCATGCTTGTCTTGGAGCACAAAAGTGAGTTATCTATTCTCAATAAAAGGACTCAATCATGTTAGAAAATATTATAGATCAGATAGAGGTTCTTCCTAGTTCTTGGATTGATCTGATGAGTAAAATAAAGGTACATATCTTATTTTCAGCCCTTACTTTTTGTTGGTTTCTTAGAGTTGAATTCATGGCCTTGGTTTTGGAGAAAGGGAAGCTACTTTTCACTACCTATTTCATGTTTTGTTTAGCCTTAGTTACTACAGGTTAGAGTAGGGTAGATTAGGATTTCCCTTTCAATAAGTGCAGTTCCTACACATTGTAATGTTTTTCAATTCAATAAGTGCATTCATGCACATGATCTGGTTTACCAGATCCTTTCCCAACTTTAGTTCATTTTGGAAGGGTTGGACCTTCCAGAAAGGCACATTTTGGTTACATGCTTCGGACTCCATGCCCAATGGACAAGAGAAAGGCACTAGTCTACAAGTTAGTAGGAAACTTTCCCCACAAGATCACCAGAAATGTTGACATTTTTGCACCTAGTGCCAAAAAGGTCAACTTGAAACTTTTAAAGTTTCTCAGATTGGTTAGTTCCGAGTTTGGTTATGTTTGGGACAGCCACCTTGGATTTAGATGCAGTTTTTTAATTGTTTGGTTATGGAAAGTCTTTGAAGTCATTTGGAATCAAAACTAAAACTTGAGTACAGTTTAAGAATGCCATGCCTCATAGATGCAACCATTCCATTTGAAACCCTCGTCAGAACTATACAACAATTGTAAACAACCATTGCAGGGCCCTGAGGAAGGTAGGAAGGGCAGCATGTATTAGAAATGATATTCTGAAGAACAATTTGAAGGACAATCTTGCAAGTATGCATTTTTTATGGGGGAGAATAAGGTACATACTTGATTTTTTATTTATTTCTATGATTAAGTGAATTATTTGAGTGTTTTGAGTTATATAAGTTCATTCATTATCCATACAAATGAAAGAAAGTATAGAAAGGAAGGACATACATCTCATAACACAAAAATATTTTCTTTTATTCATAAGGAATAATAGTACATATTTTTCTCACACAAGTCATGAGAAATACCTAAAAGGAAAAATAATGCATATATTTATGAAGCTGAAAATGTAAAGAGGTAAAATAAATCCATCATTACCTCAAGGGAGTGTTCTTCTCCTTCTGTACTATTGTTCCAGCTATCCACTGCAACTACATCATGGTACCTAAAAAGGGAGAAACAAATAATCATCAATACTGAGCTCAGGGTTTAGTTTAACTCTTTATACTTCCAACTCCTCAAATTCATTCATTGAAAAGTGTAACAAAGGTGAAGCAGAAGAATTATAATTTAAAGGTTGAAGTTGACTGAAATGAGATAAAATTATAGCTGAAATAGAATGAAAAGAGAATTATGGGAAAATTTTGACAGGGCTTCACCATGTAAAATGGACATTTACGACTTTTTCAGCATGCATATAAGAACTATAGTAAAAGGAAATACATTATAAAATGTAGAGAAGAAATGGACTGCACTTTCAATCATCATATTCAAGTACTTAGAGCATTCATTATAGCTTAAACAACTGAATAACATGAAATTTGAAGTAATATTACAAAGTACATCCTTTTTATGAATTCCACTTTTCAAATAAAGGAAGTATGAATTACAGATATGCTGCCATATCAAAGAAGTACAACTATTCATGCAAGGAAATAGATCAAGAAAATATTAACATCAGATTCACCATAGAAAGTGAAGACTTGATTTGGTTACAATGGATTAAACATGAAGGAACATAATCTCCATTGAAAGCAAAAATTCAGAGTAAAATGCATCTTGGAACATCTCTAAGTTATAAGAAAGGTAAAGTCTATTTTCTTTTAGTAGATATAGTCATTAGACAAAGGATGGAACAAGCAATATAAATTACAATTAGAAATTTACATAGATAGAGATCCATGACATCAACTGAACTAAATACTGGTACCATAAAAGAATGAATATCTTTAAAATGATATATAGTGAAGCCAATTTCTAAGATATTTCACTCAGTTAATAGTTAATGGAAACATTTTTCTTAAATCCTGAATGATTGAAATATGTGTACTGGGTAGCAAGAAATCACAGAAGGGAGATAATTATCAATGCCTCAAAACAACCAAATATGAGCTCAACTAATCAGCATTGGTGATTACAAAAAATGCAGAGGTTGAATAATAACATAGTTTCTGTGCCAAATATAAAAAATGGTGGCTAAAAATTCTCAACCATCCCACTCAGAAGAACTAGTAAAGGAGCTACCGATGCTCAAATACTTAGAAATAGACAAAAGATACCCAGAAATCACAAATGTCAAATCAGCCCCAAGAAAATAAAACACATATTTCAAATTTTATACAATGGTTGCCATAGCAAAGATCAGCTTGGATAAAGCTTAACATGAAGGAAAATTTATTTTTAGGGAAACCTACAATACAGAACAAAACATGCAAATGGGTATTCAAATCGAAGCAAGTAATGATATACCCACATCAGAAAACATGTAGATCTAAAGAAATAATGACTATTCCATAGTGTATAATGCTTGTTCAAGCTATAAAAGGGTGGAAATTTACAGACATACCTTTGAAATGACACAATAATGATCGATGTTGAAATAATATTTTAGTGCACAGTTGAGATTCCTTCACTTAGAATTTTCTTGAAAAGAACCTCTCAACCTACCTTCAAAATCCTCCAGGCTAAGCAACGATAGAGTAATATGCCACGTAGAAGTGGATAACCAGACAGAGGTAAATTACTTAACGATCTTCAAAGAAAAAAAGAATGGCTGCTATCCCAAGTAAAAATCCATGGCTAAGTACAAGATTCAGCACCGATTTATTCTCAAGAACAATATTTTCAAAAATAATTAGATTAATGACTACCCACAGTTGGTAAATCTAGGAAACCAGAGTTTTGAAATTCATCAACGGAAGCCAAGGTGCCTTTTGCACAATAAATACAACCCAACTGATGGGTGAAGAAAATACTAGTTGCAAATGGACAAGATCTAATATTGTTTGAAGCTCAAGTTAAATGATGTCATGCATACGAGTAATGGATGGAGATTTGTGAACTTACCAGAAATCATCCATGATGGTCATGGCTCCAGTCTAGAGTAATTATAGAGCAGGAATTACAAAAAAAATCACAGAGTCATCAAACTCGAGAGGTCAAACCATCTCCAAATTGTTCTAAAACTTTTTAGAAAATGCAAGGAACAAGAATGCAACTAGAGCCAAACAACAAAGATACAGATCTAATTAAGTTTCGAGAACCAAAGGTTCTCTGAGAGAGCTCAAAGAACATCAATAGCGGCCAAGAATAATTCATGAGGGCTTCACCCATTCCCGTAGGAGCAAAAAATCATCAAATTTAGGGTTCGAATGCATCTTATCCTTCACATATCAATTATGCATATGTCAGTCAAATCCCTCATACAAATTTGGTGTATCACCTTAGTTATAATTATTTTACATTTATCTTTTACCCCTAAACCCCATAATCAATTTAGGATACATCAACAAGGAACATGCCTTGATACCGGAGACTCACCTCAAAATAGGTAACCCACAGACCTGAGGTGTTTCCATTGTATCTATGAAAGAGAGAGATCAAATTTTGCAATCTTAGAAAACCTGCAGCCATCTCTCTACAGGGCGCACTTTCGAGAGATAACAAGAACATAAGTTACATGTTGGAGATAGAGTTTTGTTTTACTTGAGCTACGAGACATTACAAGGTGAAGAATGGAAGCTCAAGCTACTATGATATGGACCCTTCACCATATTGGAGCAGGTTGGAGAAAATGCCTTATCAACTTGACTTGCCACCATTTATGAGGATGTAATCTAGTAGTAAAATGTGAGAAATAGCACCTATATGAGCCATCAATGCTAGATGAAGATGAAGGATTATAGTTGCTACCTTCCATTGAGGATTGCATTTCTTAGACTCACGAGGTGAATTGGAGGAGGATATAATGCTGTATTATAAGGTTAGAGAGACCATGAGACAGTCCACAAGAGTCTTGGTAGATTGGACTGAAAAGGAAAATCACCAAGGAAGGCCTGGTGGTACTCTAAAGGAGCAAGTGAGGGAATTATTTCCTCATCTACTCCCCCACTAAGATTTTGTGGGACACAAAACCTTCCTAAGTAGGGCAGTTGGGATCCATAGGGATCCAAAATGAACTCTACTTCATCAAAATCAGCCATCACCAAAGAAGGAAAAATGGAGAAAATGGAGGTTCTAGATTTACATTATAACTAGAACCACCACTCTATGTACAGATAATGCAGTTATAGAACCACCACCCAACCTAGGTAGTGATCAGTCTAACTGCTGCCCAACCAAGGCAGTGGTCTTATGACTATTGGTTTGCATTGGGCAGTGGTCATGTCACTTTTGGACAGTAAACAATAAATGGAGTGTGAATGGAGTAGCCCAGAATTTGGAACATTCAAACTTGTTTCCCTTCTCCTGCCATGACCTTTCCCATCCTCCAGTGCACGGGAGGACATGGGGAAGGCTATAAATACTTGTAGAGAACAAAGAGAATAAGGATCATCAAAAGAAAGAGACTTCATGGGTGTAAGTGCAAGAAGTTATAAGTGATAGAATTTGAGATTGTAGAAGAAAATAGTGTTGAGAATAGAGCAGTCAAGTAGTTAGGAGGAAGTGTGAGATAATATGTCAATTTCTCTTTCATCACTTATTATAAAGTATGTATCTCTTATATTTTTGATTGGACTAATAAGAGAAAAAGGAATAAATAATTTTTTTCCCTTCCCGACTAGTTTTTCCTCGTTTGGAGGTTTTCAGGATAAAAATCCTTGGCATATGTGTGTGCTTAAATTCATTTCTCTTTCACTACAATTCTAGATTCTAAGGCATAAGCATAATTCAATCACTAGCTCATATCTATCATTTTCTATTTGAAAGAAGAACAATAGTATTAATTGTGATTTCTGTGAATGATTTCCAATGTATGAAGAGTTTACAGATCATTATAGTTTTCCATAGGGTAGATATTAAAATCTATGGAGGTAATTGATGAATGGGAATATAATTAAATGGTTGTGGTTGTATGGGTTGAGTCACAACTTGATGTTGGGAGATGGTAATCTAATATGACTGGTTAGATTGAAAGGTTGTTGTGAGATTACCCATATGTTGATTACGCAAGATTAGTTGGGATATAAATGATAGGTGGTTAGGATTTTTGAATTGATTATATGGGGATATGATGGTGACATCCTTAAGGAGATGTTCCATGAGTCTATATTAATTCAGATGACTGAGGTTGTGAGATGACCAAGTTGACATGAATGTGTGAAGTGGAAATAAGAGGCAATGTAGTATGATGCTGTTGCAGATATAGGAGGAAGTCAAGAATGATTTTGAGAAGGTTGAATAGGAAGGGAGGTGATTTTAAAAGGAATTGAACATTGATTGTAATGGAAGAATGGATGATAGTATTGACGTGAGGTAGATTGGGTGGAATAGGAACCACCAATTGAGTTGTTTGATGATTGGTTTTATTAGAATAAGATGGTTCATTAGGTTCAAATTCATGTTGGGATTTGGTCCATATCATTCATACCTATTTGGAAAGAACACTCTAATTTGAGAGGTAAGAACTTGAGTGGATTCTCGGATTCTCCAATGATAGGCATTCTTGTTCAAAGGGGGTCAGCATCAATGGGAATGTTATACTTGGTCTTACAAAGAAGATATTATGGAGAGTGACTAATTTGTCAAGAATCTCCTAAAACTCCACAAATCCATCAGGGATAAGGGGAGTCCCAAAACAATTACTGGAGGAAGTGGATGGAGGAGTGGTACCTTATTATAGAAGGTATGTCAATGATGAAGGCAAAGGATTGGTTTCGTCATGCAGGATTGTAGTTATTGAAACAATTACCTCCTGAACATGAGGGATGGTGAAAATGGGTTGAGAAACCATGGTTGAGAGTGAATAAAGGATTAGAAGTGATTAATTGAAATCACGGAGGTTATTTGAATGGTAACAGGGATTGAGACATTGTTTGACATGATTTATTCCATTTTCTTAGATTGAGATCTAGTGATAACTACATGAAACTAAATAAAGCTAAAACTATGTTTATTTTTGCTTGAAACAAGAAAGTCACACAACAAGTTTTTTCTTATCTTGATTGACTTAGGATGTCTTAAAAGAAATGAAAAATATGCTAATGTTTCATGTACCTAGCCCCCGTTGGCAAACTATGGACTGGTTTTGGGTAGTTGTGGAGTTTGGATGTCCTCGATATACCCAAAGGTACATGAGGATACTGAATCTTTGTATGATTTATAGCGCAGAAGAAACACCATGGTAATATTTCCTACTTTGGTTTGGAAATCACCAATAAATTCCACTTGGTAGATGAATGTCTAAATGTGTAAGTTAATTTATGAAGTTTAGTTGTGTGTGATGAAAGTGAAATGTTTTAATGTGTTAAATCACCCCTAGATAAACTAGATTTTCATGCTTAAGAATGCAAGGGTTTGTTTTAGATCCAAAACCTATAATATGTGATTCGATGAGAACCAATTATAAAAGGAAAATTATGAAGCCTAAAAGGTGAAAATATTGAAAATGGGGAATTCCCAGAGTATGCTTTTACTTTTTATCTGAGACTTCAAAGGTGCACTGCAGTCAAAATCTGATGACAAGATCAATGTAGCTCATCCACAACTTTATCAAGAAATAAAACACAATCCTAATGTATATTCCTTTGTTATAAGGTTAGGGTCACATGGAAATGAAAAAAAACAAAAATGCCTCACCTAGAGGATGGTGGTCCCACCGGGCTTATATGTACTCATGTAATGAAAATGTTAACCAAAATTTCTTCTTTCCTACTCAAGTTAATGACTAGTAATGAAAGAAATTAGCAACTCAAAACATGGATTGTTTATGGTACCTCAAAGTGATCTTATGGATGGGCTACCATAAATGATGAAAACCTCCTTGCTGCGAGCTTGATGATTTGCACAACATGAGAACACTAGAAGAAAAATGGATTAGTCATAGATAGGATGGAGGGTTTTCCCACTAAGTCATATTCCAAGAAGCAGTGAAATACATTAGATGGATGTCAACCCTCTTTTCCTATCATATGTCAATGTAAACTATGATGATGCATGATAATAAAAGCATGCAATTTCCTTTGAAAAATGGTGAAAATAATCTAAGATGATAAAGTCTGATTAATCCAAATATGAAAAAATAGCTCTACACCTGACATAGGATCAATGGCATAGTATTTGAGGACAATAGGCTTAGTCGAAGGTGATTGAAAATGATCACAGGGAGATTATACCAAAAAAATGCTTTAGTATCTCTTGTAGATAGATCTCAAATTGAAAAACACCTACAAATAGATATGAGATGGACATAACTTTACCTGCATAATAGCTTGGACCTACAAAATGGGTGAAAGGATGTAAGAAACTTATGGGCATTGCGCTCATGGAAAAGTGAATCCACACAGGGATGGTTGATGACCCATCTTGTGTAGGAATCTAAAGAATTGATAGGGTATGAGAACACAGATCAGGTGAGTTACTTGTGGTAGAATGACAAGATTCCCTGGCACAATAGAGGAAGTAAAAATTAGAAACAGAGACTGGTGAAGATCTGAGTGACATAAAAAAAATAGATGGGGATCTAGTTTGACGTTTGTTTTATACTTGCATCGATAGTCACCTAAACTAGTTAGGGTATGAAGAAGATGGAATGATTCTAAAATGCAATTTCTAGGAGAATACGAAGATGTAGACTGAAATGGAATGATGAGAGGTCCCTGAAGCTACCTGACCCTTACCACAAGATATTAGAGACAATAAAATGTTAACAATATCATAATTGAAGCACATGAAATGAAAAGGAAAGAGAGGTATCCTCTAGATCACTAAAGTAGCGCATACACAATAGCTCAAGAATACTAAAAGGTTGTGTAATTATACTTGGCCAACATTACTCAAAATGGAAACAAGTTGCAAGATAGGTATGGAAATCTCAATGTTGCCTCCTAGCTAGAAAGGAGACACCAATTATGTATTTATAGGGTCAATGGTGACTTGGGTGGTCATCCACAAGATTACAGGGATCCATCCACTAGGTCGGTG
Organism: Taxus chinensis; assembly: GCA_019776745.2. NCBI lineage: Eukaryota > Viridiplantae > Streptophyta > Pinopsida > Cupressales > Taxaceae > Taxus > Taxus chinensis. Next base: position 685,766,484 of record CM034152.1, read on the forward strand.
GGATACTTCCCAACTCAAGGCAAAGAATCCCAAATGAAGCTTAGATTAGGGTTTAGATGGATGTTAAGACGAGCCATGGTTATATAGCAAAGAGAAATAGGTAGGTAGGAGGTTAAATCAGTAAATAGAGGCTCCTTAAGGTAAATTTATTAAATTTATGCCTAGGGATATAAAATTATAAAGCTTAAGGCTTAAATGGGAGATTTAGGGATGAAATATGAATTATGTTGATTTTAATGATGATTAGGGATAATTAAAGTGGTTTAGGGGGTCATAAAAATAATGAGATGAGGATTCAAATTAATTATGGGTAGTTAATTAATCTAAATGGGAAATGCATGATTAAAGGTTGAAAATAAGAATTAATGGGATGAATTGGATTTTAAGCTAGGAAAACCCTCTAGAATCTCCTCAATGAATGGTGTGGGGAAAGGATCAATCACGTAGGAAGCATTGAAAACTCTATAGTCAACACAAATAGCTTATTCACCCATTATTTTTTATATTGATGACCATTGGGCTTATCCATTATTAATACTTTAATGGGATCAATAGTGTATCTGATGGGTGTTATTATTCCCTTCATTTAATCAACTTCTTATTGATGTCATATTCAAACTAGGGGTGTGTCTAAAGCTATATGCAACAAGAGTAATTCCTATTTAGTCTAGTAGTTGACTGTAGTTATTTTTGTATTTTCTAGGGGATCTTTTCAATGTCTTAAGGAATTCTTGGAAACAATCTTATTTAAATCATACTATGAGAACTTTGCTGAAAGGAAACACACTGAAAGCTTTGCTAAAAGGAAACACAGTTTGTAGAATGAGAAATCAACACACTTGCTTCTGTAAAGTAAACATGCTTGCTTTTGGAAGTAAACACACTCACTTTTGGAAATAAACATTGCAACTTATAATTCTTAAGAATGGTTATCTAGAAATATAAGAATATATCTAGACACATGCAGGAACAAGTATACATTAGAGTTTAACTAGAAAGAATTAAAAGTGATACAAAATTAACAAATCTAAAGCTATTTGTCTTAGGAAATATAAATACCAAATAGATGAATATCCTAGTCCTTGGGGGAGTGGGCCCTTGTTCCTCCTCAAATCAGGATTTAACAACTTAGAATTCTCTCAAACAGGAATAACCATTTTATTGATAAAACATTCAGTATTACAAACATGTACTGATCTGAGTACTTAGTGTATTTCTCTTATCTGTTCTATTTCTATCTCTATTCTATATCTATATTATATGTATATATATATATATATATATATATATATATATATATATATATATATATATCTATATATTTATCTACTGAAGGTCTACTTATATATACATTATACAATCATAGTCTGTCTCTATCAATTCTGATGAAATCGAATCATTCCCAGAATAGATGCTGACTCAAATTGTGGTTGATCAAACAGCTGTAAAATAACTATCCCTAGATATGCGTTTAGAAATATTCTCATCCTTTCCTGATTGAAAGGGTTATTGATGGAAAATATCAAGATGTGGTTAGAATAGATAAAATTCCTATTGGTTTCTGGAAATTCATAGAAGTTCCAAAACCATAGGAAATCATCAAGGATAAAAAACCGTGAGATTTACGGAGCTATACCCAGGAGTTCCAGAACTAAGTATGAAAATTATGGAACTAAATAATGGAGTTCTGGAACTAAGTTTGAAAGTTCCAGAACTAGATGATGACTATGTAATGGAGTTTTGAAACTAGCTTAGAATTTCTGGAACTAAGCTGTGTATTGGAACAGATGCTATCGAAAACATGTTGAATGCTACCTACTTCATTTCCTTCGACTAATTAGACCTGTTTTATTACAAAAATGAATTTCAAACACACACTACGTTCAGGAATTTCATAGAGCTTTTAAACATTAGAATAAAAATCAATCAAAATACAAGAAAATTACATCCTAACTCATATACAGATAAAATAAAAGTCACAAAATGCAATCAAACTTAATAAAAAGGAGAGTGAGATGAGATCATTATATTATACATTTAATCGGGCATATTCTAGCCTCATCATTTCCCCCAAACTTACTTGTTTATAAGTCCCTTTACAAACTTCATTCTTCAAAAGTGGGGTTATATGTTCTGCATTCCATTTGATTTCTCAGATCAAATGACTGAAATTGGATCTTCCCAATGCTTAAACTTAGAGGTACTTTACCCTGCTCCTGCTTCTACTTTCCTCTGCCACTCTTCAAATTGAGTAGGATCTTGAGGTTCTCTATTTTTCCATGGAGACATGGGGGTGAGAAGTAGAGGGTGCCTTATTTGCATTCCCATCCATATTTTCCCGTAGGTATTATTGATCTGAGGAATTATTGTGCATAATGCTTTTTCTCTTTCTAAAATCCAGATTAGATTTGTAGGAGATATCACTTCCCTTCTTCTCAAGGAAACCATAAGAAGTTCCCACCTTTTCGAGAATCCCTCATAAATATCTTCAAACTTCTCCTCCTCATAGGTGGTAAAGTTATGAATACTTTTTTGTAAGCTGGAAAAATAATGTGTCTAAAATCATTCATCAAAGGCATGAGTTCTAAAATGTATGAGGAAGGTAGAAGGTTTACCATAGTGAGATCTCATGCAGAGACCAGTTGAGCTAGCTTTCAATAAAAAATCATATTCCCTTTCCTTCCATGCAATTTGGTTTTGTAGAACAAAGACAAAGGCATTGAGCTGACTTTTCCCCAATGTATGAATTGATCATAAATCCCATGTTTTTCTCTAGCATCAGATTACAAAGATAGAATTCGCATAGAATATTTTTCTACTTAGGACTGGCTAAAGAATAAGCTGTCACGAATTAAGATTCATATTTTAGTTCATATGGAAGTCCACATGCAATCCTTGATAGTTTCCAGTGAATAAATTGTTCTTCTAAAAACACACTATATGCAGGAGAGGGCCTCCTGCAGGTAAGCAATTTTTCACTCATCATGCAGACCATATGAATTTTTGCAAGAAATTTATATTTGTTTCCTTCTTCCTTATAAAACTTTTCTTCCCACTCTTTTCTTACCTTCTTTTCTTCTACCATCTTGGTCTTCAAATCTTCATTTGATGTTTTAGCTTCTATGAGTTCCCTGCAAGTGTCATTCCATAGTTGTTTGAGTGGTAAATAATTTAACTCGGTCTGTGCAGAGACTACACAACATTCTGTTTTCTACAAGTTTGACATTCTTCCTATTTCTCTATCACCTGTTGTTTAATTACTGATAATTCCTTAGTCCTAACTGTCAGATGAGTTGTTAGTTCTCCAATGAGATTTTCCCTCTGTTCTAATTTGATTTTGAGGAAATCAAATTCCTCATCATTTTCCCTGATAATGAGCTCTGCTCTAGACAATAATAGAGCCTATTTATCCTGATGTCTTTCTTCTTCCTATGAAATTACTTGAGGAGTTGAGAATTCTTCTTCTATCAAAGGAAATTTACCTTTTCATCTCTAGGATGCCAAATCCTGCCTCTTCATGTGACAATGCTGATGGTTTAGCCAATTCTTGAAAATCCTACTCCTCAAGTCTCTCATCTCCTTTTTCCATCTCAGCTTGGCTTTTTTTAGGAGGAGTCATGGCCATACTTCCCAAAATATCAGCATCTTCTTTTTCCATGTTTTCCTATGCTCACTCCTTCCCTCTGGGGTTTCCCTTGACCTCTTATGAATTGTTCCTTCTCTTGGTAAATTTCATTCATGCCCAGTGGTGGATTTCCTTATAGAGCTTCTTATTACTTTTGTTTCTTGCTCCTGCATGGGTGAGCTATCACCATCATAGACAGATATTAGCTCCCCTGTAGCTGCTGTAGAAGTAGTAATTTCCTTCAAAGGCACAAAAGGCTCTTCTATTTTGATATTTCTCGTAGATCTTCTTTTTTTTTGGTATATTCTCTCTTCTCACTTCCTTTTGTTCTTCTGTAGGGACATCAATTTCAAAATTAGTTGTAAGATAAAATGGAGATGGTATTGTCCTTCTGATAATATCAGGGTTTTTCTTGAACTTGTGAAGCAACTTTTCCCAAATTTCTTCTCCATTTTTATTTAATAGAAAATGGTGCTGGCATACTAAATGAACTAACCTGTGATACCTGATTGTCCCAAAACCCCAATAATACCTCTGGGCCATGGTCTAGATAGAATAAAAAAGAAACCCTGGAAGGTTTATTATGTACTCTAGTTTTGTGGATCCATGTTTCAGATATATGAGCATCTTCAAGACTTATTTCACTACATACCCAAATTGACCATCACAAGTTAAATACTTCACTATCTAAAATGCTACCATGTCAAAGGGTTTGGGAAAATTGGTCCTTATGACCCCTTTTATGATTTTCTTTATATTGTAAATATTTCAGGATTCAGTTTCCCCTTCCATTAGTAAGGTTTCAACTACTTCTTTCAAGGTCCCTTTGGAAGGATGTGGGATATGCACAATTGGCACTCCTAACACATTACTTATTGTATTCACAGAAAAAGGAATAAAAATATTTCTCACCTTTTTCCTTGATTCTCTAGGTTTTGATGAATTCTCTTACTAATTTTTCATAATACTTTGAAAAATTCTTCAGGAATTCTAGCCATCCTGCATGCTCAAAGATAGATTTCACTTTTTCATCCGTGAGTAGCTAGGAATCATCCTCTGGTTTTGATTTCTTTTTAATCCCCATATTGACTTGAATTTTGTTTCCTTTGATTATGTGTAAATCAGCTACAAGCCTTCTTGCTTAGCTACAGAACTGATGATTTTATCTGTGGAACATCTATTCTTAGCTATAGAACCTTTGTCCTTAGCTATGGAACCCTTGTTCTTAGGTGCGGAACCTTTGTTCTTTGATGCAAAAACATAAGATTAATTCAATGCTTCTCCCTCAAAATCTCTCTGCAACTTATTTCACTTGATTTTTGCACTAATGATTACTAATGATAACTATGCCACCACTTATTCCATCCATATCATATTCATGATTAATCACTTGTAATCATAATGTATAAATAGATGACTCATCATACCTACTTTTTAAATTAAGTCAAATCACACATACAAACATTTAATCAACCCTAGCCATGCCCTAGCCATGCCGCCATGGTTGTTAAGTGTTCGCACTGGTCTGCGAGCTCCTTTCAACTGTACATGGATTGGCCAAAACATGGGTTTGTAGGAGGCACGATCAGTGAACCAAAGCAAGAAGCCCTTCTCCTTGGCAGCGGCTATGGGAACCTGTCCCTAGTGTGCAAATACAATGGCGGTGCCTGTAAAAATGGCGTGGTAAATACATCATCAATATCTTGGATTGACATGGCTTTTTATGCTAACTAAGACCCCCCTTCAAAGAAAATCCGGGATAGAGTTTCTCTGACCTGTCAAAAAATAGGGGGTCTCTCCATTAGGACAGGTAAAGTTGGCTTAGTATCTCCCACAAATCTCCACAATGGTAATGGATCATTTAAAAATGATGGATCTTCTCTCCAGAGCATGGATAGATCCAACACAGGAACCTCTGGTGGAGATAAGTCCAGTTCTTATGCTTCAGCGGTCTCCAAACAAAAGGAGAATACTAGAAATGAGCTCTTGAAACCCTCCCAGGAGGTCCCGACGCTGAAAATCGAGGAGGATATAATTATAAAGATTCTTAAGGAGGAGGAAAATCTCTCCCAGCTGGGTCTCATATGCAGATTCCTTAAATTTTGGCCTAAGCTATCTCAGCTCTATGAATGGATAGCCGAGAGATGGAGAGAAACAATACAACGTAAGATTGAGCTTTATCCTTGTTCTAAAGCTTACTTCTTTGTGGTCTTTGAAACCCCTGCTAATAGGGATTTAATTTTTAGCCAGTATTGGGTTTGGGGGGAACATGGGCTTATGTCCAAACCATGGTTTCCATCCTTCGACCCGTTAAAGGAACTGTTATCACCGAATCACAGCACCCCTGGATGTTGATCAGATTTCTAGTTTGATCACTCTAAGCATCCAGTGTGATTGGATAACATGGGTACTATCTCCAAGTTGTGGGACTTGCTACTTGAGATAGACCTCCAGAGAAAGCTGGTTCTTGCTCCTAAACTACCTGCCACAATCTACTCTAATGCAGGAGAAACTAGCTATTCTAATCTAAAATTCCAAGGGACCAGAGAGAGAGAATGCATAAAATGAAAGCCTACACTAAAGCGGTGATACACCAGAAAAGGAGGATGTGAGAGTAATCTCCAAATGTGTGAAATACAGAGGCAAAGTGCACACTAGAAGAGGTGATGACAGTTCACCATAATCCAGCAAAATGCATTCACAGCAATATTCCAAGCACACACAATGATAATGAATTCCTGCAAGAACATAATAAATAGACACAATATACTTGTAGAAAAGATTAAAGGGGCAAGAAGAATGCAAGGAAACACAGCAGGGGAAGATGTATCCACAAACTGATATTTTATTGCTTCATGATATGCACAGTTCAATCTATTACAAGATAAGGGCCTGGATCACCATGCAAGGAGTCCACTACAAGGGCCTGCAACACACTGGCTTCACAAAGCAATTTTGACAGAGCTTTGTTACCCAAAAACTCTCTCCCTTTACAATGAGCCCAACACTCCAATTTATAGAAAAATGAGAAGGAAAAGAGAAGGGAAAATGGAAATCCCGAAATCTGTCCTTCAACCACCTGTAAGAGGCATTAAATTGAGTGGAATGGGTATACATTACTTGCAAAAGGCTCCCCATACTGTCCCATGTGCTGCAGCAGAGAAAGAATGATGACCATGCCTCTTAATTGCACTCCCAGCTACCAAATACAACACTGTTCTGAACCCGGCCACGTTTCCTTAAAAAACTCAATCAATTTCTGATCAAATCTGGAATTTCTTGATTGCTGTGCATCGGGCTCGGAACCACGATTCCAACGGTACCAATTTTGTGCGATTTCGTTGAGAAATGCAAAAGTTATGGCCTTCTGAGTGCGGGCAGCTCTTTTGGGCCTGGCAGGCGTTTTCTGTCATTTGACGGGAATGAGCATTAACTGACTGGAGCCGAACACGTTTCCCTTATTTAAATATATCTACCCTCATTAAAAATAAGAAATCCACTTTTTGTGGCGTAGAGGACGTCGTGCTCGTTCCAGAAAGTCCAATTTTATCAAAATCGGAGCTCGGAGTCAAAAGTTATGGCCGTTTGAAGTTTCCGGACCAAACGTTGACTTTTCCTCCTGCGACACGTGTCATGATCTGATTGGTCCTCGGCTCCTTCGGCTCCATTTGTCCCGGATGTCCCATTTGATTAGTGCTGTCTTGACTGATTTCGGCCGATCCGGCCGGTTCGGGCCCATTTGTCCCAGTCGTCCCAAATGCCTCTTTGACTGCCTGTGCTCATTTCGGCCGGTTCGGCCGGTTCGCACATTTTTGTTCCACTTGGCCCGCTTTGTTTTTGGACTGCCTTGACTGATTTCGGCCGGTTCGGCCGGTTCGCGTCCATCTGTCCCGCTTGTCCCATTTGCCTTCGGACTGACTCGACCTTTTTCGCCCGGTTCGGCCGGTTCGCGCCTTTTCGGCCCAGATGTCCCAATCGTTTTTTGACTGCCTGTGCTTACTTCGGCCGGTTCGGCCGGTTCGGGTCTTTTTGTCCCAAACGTCCCGAGCAACACTTAGCCAATTTTTCTTCCTCTTTCGGCCGGATCGGCTTTTCGCGCCCGCCGCGTACTTTTGTCCCATTTGTCCCTGCTGCGTTTCGGACTGTTTGTGCTGATTTCGGCCGAACCGGCCGGTTCGCGCCTTTCTGTCCCACACGTCCCGGAGGCGACCTTGAGCAGGACTTAGCCAATTTTCACGATTTTTCCTGGATCGACCTATTTGCCTTCTTGAACCTTTTTTTTCGCATTTTCTCAGAACTTACTCTCTTCCTCTTGGACAGGGGAGTTAGACAAATATGAGGGGACCCTAGAAACATGACTTTTTGCCCTGAATCAATATAATTGCTTGCATGTTATCAAAATTACCTTGGGGGTGAATTTTGGATAACAATTTTGGCGACTCAGCGGGGTCATCTGCCTGCTAGATGAGGAACGACCAGCTGTTTGAAGCAATCCATTGGGCATGGAGTCTGTTTGATGGCCTCTCAGCTGATCTGGAATTTGAAAACCTGTGTCCTTGAGCCATTTGAACATTTGTTGAGCTGGTCTTCTCATGGCTGCAAATTCTTTTCCAGGAGCTTGGTGAACTGCGAACATGCACATACTAGAAGCAATAGGACATGTGCACAAGCACTTAGGGAAATAAAAACTACTCTAACAGCAGTACAATGTGCATAAGCACTTAGAGGAATGGAAAATCTAAATTAATATTTACAAGGGTGAGAAGCTTTCTTTCTAGTAGCAACGTTTGAGATAGATCCCATTGACCGGAATCTGCAAATCTTCACCATCCAACTTAGCCAGTCGGAAAGCATTGCTACCTTTGCATTCAATGATCATGTACGGGCCACTCCAGATGGCATCAAACTTGGAGTGCTTTCCTGGTTTTGCACGATCAGCATCCCACTTCAGTACCAAATCTCCAGTTTGCAATACCCTGGCCTTAGCTTTCTTGTCAAAACTCTTTTTGACCAATGCTTTATCTTTTTCTATGGTCTGCATTGCGTGCTCTCTTGTCTCTTCTAATTCCATCAGCTCTGCATACCTGATTTCCATGGGTTCAACCTCAGCTAGTTCCAACTGTTTCATGAGTTCCAGTGCTGGCAACTCAAGTGATATAGGTAGAACTGCTTCTTTCCCGTACACAAGCTTGTATGGAGAGCTTCCTGTAGATCTCTTGGGCGTGATCCTATCAGCCCATAGAGCTGATTTGAGCTTTGCATGCCAAGTTCTCTGATTCTCATCAAGAGTCCTTCTGATGATTCTTAGTAGGTTCTTGTTCGTAGACTCAGCTTGGCCATTACCTTGAGGGTAATAGTTCGATGAAGTGCTGAGATACACACAATTCTTGACAGCCCATTCAGTGATCTTTGTGCCAAGGAAAGCCAATGCATTGTCTGATATGATAGTGGCAGGGGCACCAAACCTCGTGACTATCCCTTCATAGAAATCTAAGATATTAGATTCATTTGCCTCCTTGAGTGCCACTGCTTCAGTCCACTTGGTGAAATAGTCTGTTGCTGTTAGTATCCACTTGTGGCCCTGACTTGAATTGGGATTGATGACTCCAATGAAGTCCAATCCCCATTGCATGAATGGCTGATTTACTGAAATTGGACGAAGGGGCAGCGCTGCTAACCTTTCTTTCCCCGTGAAGAATGCACATTTCTTGCATTTCTTGACCCATGAGTAGCAATCATTGAACACAGTAGGCCAATAGTAACCAGCTTTCATGATTTTTAGAGCTGTTACTCGTGGAGCAAAGTGGCCTCCTGCTTCCCCGTCATGGAACTCGTGTAGGATTTTCTCAACTTGACCTGTTCCAATGCATCTTAATAGAACACCATTGATGTCCCTTTTAAACAAAACTCCATCAACAAGCACATATGGAATGGCTTGTAATCTGAAGTATCTCCTTTTTGCTTTGCTCACTTCTGGGGGGCACAAGCCTGTTTGGAGGTAGTGCACCAAGTCTTGGGTCCAACATGGGATGGGTGCATCATCAGCTGGTTGTTCTTGATCATTCTGTAGTAGCAGGACAGCATCCTCTTCACTTTTTGACTCGTCTGGTTGTTTGGAAGCGAGCTGCTCACACAAGCCTTTGCCACGAACCAGCTTGGTCACTTTGATTTCAATATCATATTCCATCACCCGAGTGATCCAACCTGCTCTCTTCTCATTTAAATCCTTGTTTAGGAGGAAGTCCTTGACACCAGCATGAGACACCAGCAGCTGAATTTTATTGTTTGAGACCAAGTGTCTGAACTTCTTCAAGCTCCTGATGACAGCAAGGACATGCTTTTCGATGAAAGAATACTTTATTTCGTAATCTTCCAAGGTTTGACTGAAGAATGCTATGGGCTGTTCTGAACCTTCTCTATTCAGCTGTGTCAAGATAGCTGAGATTGTATCTGATCCTCCAAACGCATACAACATGAAGTCTTTTGAGAAATCTGGGTTGATAAGAGTTGGAGCTTGTGATATTGCATGCTTGATGTTTTCAAAACTCTCTTTGCCCTCTGCTGTCCATTTGAATGCCAGACTCTTCTTCAACATCATAGTTAGAGGCTTCACAAGAGTGGCAAAATTAGGCACAAATCTGCGGACAAAGTTTATCCTTCCTAAGAAGCTTTGGAGAGATTTCTTGTGGTGTGGCAATGGAAGCATTCGGATGGCTTCAACCCTTTCAGGATCAATTGTTAGCCCTTCCTTAGAGACAATGTGGCCCAACAATTTGCCTTCGTGTGCCAAGAATACACACTTCTTTGGATTCAATGACACTCCGAACCTTCTACACCTCTGAAACACTTGTCTGAGGTGAAAGAGATGGTCTGCTGCATTCTTTGAGAAGACAGTGATATCATCCAGGTATACCAGCACTATCTTGTTGATCAAGCCTTTGAACGCCATATCCATAGCTCGCTGAAATGTTGCTCCGGCATTTGACAGTCCAAATGGCATCTTCTTGTAAGCATATGTGCCCCATTTTGTAGTGAAGGCCGTTTTGAATTGATCTTCTTCTTTCACCATTATCTGATTATAGCCTGAATATCCATCTAGCAATGAAAACCTTTCTGAACCAGCTACAACCTGCAATATTTGTTCCATTGATGGAAGCGGATAATGATCTTTGAGTGATGCTCTATTTAGATCACGAAAGTCCACACACAATCTTATTTCTCCATTTCTCTTTCTTACCGGCACCAAATTTGCAACCCAACTTGAGTGTTTGATGGGAAAGATGATACTAGCCTCAATGAGCTTACTTAACTCTTTTCTCATGAGAGGTTCGATATGAGGATTTACCGGCCTTTGCTTTTGCCTGACAGGCTTGGATTCCGGATCCAACTCAATAGTATGTTGTGCCAAATTTGGGTTGAAACCTCTTAAATCTTTGTAAGTCCAAGCAAAGACATCTGGGAATTCTTGACAAAGCTGAACAAAATCAGATTTCTCTTGTGGAGTACTTACTTTGCCAATTTGTAATGTCTTGCCTTCTTCCACTAAAATAGGCTCTGAATCTTCACCCTTTACTTGAATGTTCGCTTTCTCCTTCCGGAACTGATCATTCGGGTTGAAGATTGACTCCAAGCGTTATGAGGCCTTTTGGCAGTTTGTTAGTCCTCAGCTGCACCACTTGGTCACCATACTGCTGTTCCAGCTTGTCTTGATTTCTCATGGAGAACTCAGCTTCTTCTTGTAGGAAATTAACAATCTGCTGATCATTCTCGAAGACTTGCCAACTTGTGTTGTTATCTGGAACAGCTGGTCTCACAACCACTTTGATATGAGGCTGAGTTTTCTCACTTTTGATACTTTCTACAACATCAAACGCAGCCCCAATTGCTGCCAGTCTGTCAGCGGCTTCATTCTTTTTTCTTGGGATGGAAATGATGCTAAAAGCTTCAAAATCTTCAATAAGATCCCATACCCGATTTTTGTAGTTCTTCAACAGATCATTTTTGGCAGCATTTTTTCCTTTGACTTGGTTTATGATCAGCTCACTATCACCAAACACTTGTAAATTCCTGATGCCTTTCTTCTTTGCCCAGTGCAGTCCATGAATTAAGGCTTCATACTCAGCTGTGTTGTTTGAACAGGAAAACTGGAAACGGAAGGCTGAGTAATACCTTATACCTTGCGGTGAAATGAGCATAGCTCCTCCTCCTGCACCTTGTCTACTCCTTGACCCATCAAAGAACAATTGCCATACTTCATTCTTGTCCTTATGATCTGGCTTGGTGATGCTGGGAATAGGTTGACTTTCTTCATGTATGCAATAGACTCCTAGCTCAGATTCTTCTATTTCTTGATAGGGATCAAAAGCATGCACTTTGCTTGCCCATTCATCAAGAGTCAAATCTGGGATGCTTCCAACCTTGGTGTCAGCTTCATCAGTGCTTGGATAATCTTCTTGATCAAACGCTGAACAGTTGGTATTGATTTGGCTTGGAGTGTAAGGCTCAATGTGAAAGTTTGCAATAGGTTCAGACCTGATTGTGGCTTTGGTTCCATATCTTGTTCTGAACAACATGTGTGACCAATCCGCCGAAAGATAGCCTCCAATTTTAGCAGTGAAGTCTCTTGACAAGCACAATGCAAAGAGTGGTGGTAGGTCTATGACTGACACATCTTGCAACACTACTACATTGGGACATGCGTGCAGTGTGAGGCTCAAACCTTTGATTACTCCAACCGTTGTCACTGCTGTCCCGTCTAATTGCACTACACCCTTGGAGACGACTTCATATTGAAGCCCTAACTGGTCAGCTATCTGTTTTGGCATTACTGAACTACTTGCCCCAGAGTCAATCATGCAATTATGCACCAGCTTATCTCCTATGATCAATGAAACATAAAATGGAGGGGGCTTCAACATTTTACCTTGTTGTCCTCCATGATTTCCTTCAGGCTGGGCAGCATTTGTGAGTACCTCCTCTTGCATCTGGACATGGTGATTTGAAGTTGACCAGTCCTTCATGGCAGCTTGTAGCAAATCTCTTTGGCCTGGGATGGATAGTGATTGCCACATGGATATGTTTACATTTGTCTTCTTCATCTGATCAATGATGTTGAATGGAGATGAAGTATCCCTCTGCTGTCCCTTGGCCTGCACATTCGTTCCTTGCAAATGAGTGGCAGTAGCTGGCATCTGAGTTGGTTTAGGAGCTGGTTTGGATGCTCCTTGCATGTTTGGAACTACAGTTTGCTTGCCAGCAACTTGTGGAGTGGTAGAAGGTTGTGGATTACTTGAAGCCAATGGCTGTTCTTCACCCAAATTTCTCCTCTTTGACCTTGTGTTGGCTGCAACACTCTGAGAGGGCATTTGATTCATACCACAGAAATCTTCAGCCTGCCAATTGACAAGAGTAGTTTCGTTCGGAGATGTTCCTTGCTGAGGTGCCCCTTGCTGCTGGTCTTCTTCGTGGCTGGACTCTTGTGACCCACCAATGGTTTGCACCATTAGAGCCTGATTTAATGCACCGTTAAAGCACATTGATTGGTTATGTGGCTGACTGCACGGGAAACACCAATCATACTCTTGGGCCATGTTATTTTGGACTGGCACCAAAGCTCTGGATGCAGATGCAACATTGGGGTTGTAGGGCTGAAATGGTCTGTTGGCAGGAGGCCTTGCTTGATTCTGATTTGCAGCTGGATTGGGTGGTCTTTGAGGTTGATATGGTTGCCTATTTGGTTGAGCTTGAGGCTGATAGGAAGGTCTAAAACTTTGAGCTTGCTGTCTCTTGAGTGTGACCAGCTCATTACCTAAATTTTGCAATTGTTTCATAACTTCTTGAAGCTCATTTGGGGCACTTGGAGATGAAGTGGAAGCTTCATTTGAACTTTGATTTCTAGGAGTGGGAATAGGAGCTAAGACAGGTGCTTGACTAGTACTTGGGCTCTCCAAACTTGGGTATAATGGCATTGGGGGCCTGGGAGCCAGTTTACCAGCTTGAATAAGACAATTTTCAGCCCTAATGGCAATGCTATAAGAAGCAGGTAAGGTTGTGCCTCCCATAGATTGAATTAACATAGAAATATCAGAATTCAAAGCTTTAAGATAGTATAGAAAAGCACCTTCTGCTGTTGGCCTGACTGCCACTGGAATCCTATCCCAAGACCTTTGAAATCTGAAGTTGAAGTCAGTCAGCTGCTCATTGGGAGCTCTCTTGATAGTTGTTAATTGTTCTAGAAGAGACAAGTTGTCTCCCTTCTCTCCAAACTGCTCATGGAGAACTATGCATAACTGATTCCAATTCGTGATAGAACCAGCTTCAAGGCTTCTGAACCATTGCAATGCCTTCCCTTTGAACGATGATGCCAGCAGTTTGACAGCCACATCCATTTCATTTACCTCATGGATTGCACAGACGTTAGCAATGTCTTTGACATGATCACCAGGAGTGGTATGATTTTCTCCAGTGAAAAATGGAATGTTCTTCAATGCTGCAATTGGAACTGGATTCTGTGCATTGAGGGCAAGTGGGCTGCTGCCAGTGAAATTGACGAAGGGATTTAGTGGTTGCGCCATTCTGATTGGCCTGAGAACCCTTGTTGATGCGAGAAAAGGTCTACCAGGTGGAGGTGTAGACAAAGTTCTATTAGGTGGAGACGCAGATCTTTGAGCTCTTCTTCCCCTTCTTTCTCTGCCTGGAGATAGATGCAGATAAACAAACAATCCTTCCTCCCTAGTTCTTGATCTGGTCTGTATTCTTCTCATAAATTTGTCAGGCTTGGACTGCAGAAACCAGCGGATTATGCCTCTTTTGGAGTCGCCAGATGTGCGATTTTAAAGCTCCTTCAAAGATGGAACTTACAACAAGTGCACATCAATCTTGTTGCAATGAAATTAAAGACCTCTAAGGTCCCACCGGGCGTGCCAGAACTGTTATCACCGAATCACAGCACCCCTGGATGTTGATCAGATTTCTAGTTTGATCACTCTAAGCATCCAGTGTGATTGGATAACATGGGTACTATCTCCAAGTTGTGGGACTTGCTACTTGAGATAGACCTCCAGAGAAAGCTGGTTCTTGCTCCTAAACTACCTGCCACAATCTACTCTAATGCAGGAGAAACTAGCTATTCTAACCTAAAATTCCAAGGGACCAGAGAGAGAGAATGCATAAAATGAAAGCCTACACTAAAGCGGTGATACACCAGAAAAAGAGGTTGTGAGAGTAATCTCCAAATGTGTGAAATACAGAGGCAAAGTGCACACTAGAAGAGGTGATGACAGTTCACCATAATCCAGCAAAATGCATTCACAGCAATATTCCAAGCACACACAATGATAATGAATTCCTGCAAGAACATAATAAATAGACACAATATACTTGTAGAAAAGATTAAAGGGGCAAGAAGAATGCAAGGAAACACAGCAGGGGAAGATGTATCCACAAACTGATATTTTATTGCTTCATGATATGCACAGTTCAATCTATTACAAGATAAGGGCCTGGATCACCATGCAAGGAGTCCACTACAAGGGCCTGCAACACACTGGCTTCACAAAGCAATTTTGACAGAGCTTTGTTACCCAAAAACTCTCCCCCTTTACAATGAGCCCAACACTCCAATTTATAGAAAAATGAGAAGGAAAAGAGAAGGGAAAAATGGAAATCCCGAAATCTGTCCTTCAACCACCTGTAAGAGGCATTAAATTGAGTGGAATGGGTATACATTACTTGCAAAAGGCTCCCCATACTGTCCCATGTGCTGCAGCAGAGAAGGAATGATGACCATGCCTCTTAATTGCACTCCCAGCTACCAAATAAAACACTGTTCTGAACCCGGCCACGTTTTCTTAAAAATCTTGATCAATTTCTAATCAAATCTGGAATTTCTTGATTTTTGTGCGTCGGGCTCGGAACCACGATTCCAACGGTACCAATTTTGTGTGATTTCGTTGAGAAATGCAAAAGTTATGGCCTTCTGAGTGCGGGCAGCTGTTTTGGGCCTGGCAGGCGTTTTCTGTCATTTGACGGGAATGAGCATTGATTGACTGGAGCCGAATATGTTTCTTTTATTTAAATATATCTACCCTCATTAAAAATAAGAAATCCAATTTTTGTGGCGTAGAGGACGTCGTGCTCGTTCCAGAAAGTCCAATTTTATCAAAATCGGAGCTCGGAGTCAAAAGTTATGGCCGTTTGAAGTTTCCGGACCAAACGTTGACTTTTCCTCCTGCGACACGTGTCATGATCTGATTGGTCCTCGGCTCCTTCGGCTCCATTTGTCCCGGACTTGTCCCATTTGATTAGTGCTGTCTTGACTGATTTCGGCCGATCGGTTCCATTTGTTCGTCCCAAATGCCTCTTTGACTGCCTGTGCTCATTTCGGCCGGTTCGCGCATTTTTGTTCCACTTGGCCCGCTTTGTTTTTGGACTGCCTTGACTGATTTCGGCCGGTTCGCGTCCATCTGTCCCGCTTGTCCCATTTGCCTTCGGACTGACTCGACCTTTTTCGCCCGGTTCGGCCGGTTCGCGCCTTTTCGGCCCAGATGTCCCAATCGTTTTTTGACTGCCTGTGCTTATTTCGGCCGGTTCGGGTCTTTTTGTCCCAAACGTCCCGAGCAACACTTAGCCAATTTTTCTTCCTCTTTCGGCCGGATCGGCTTTTCGCGCCCGCCGCGTACTTTTGTCCCATTTGTCCTTGCTGCGTTTCGGACTGTTTGTGCTGATTTCGGCCGAACCGGCCGGTTCGCGCCTTTCTGTCCCACACGTCCCGGAGGCAACCTTGAGCAGGACTTAGCCAATTTTCACGATTTTTCCTGGATCGACCTATTTGCCTTCTTGAACCTTTTTTTTCGCATTTTCTCAGAACTTACTCTCTTCCTCTTGGACAGGGGAGTTAGACAAATATGAGGGGACCCTAGAAACATGACTTTTTGCCCTGAATCAATATAATTGCTTGCATGTTATCAAAATTACCTTGGGGGTGAATTTTGCTAGACAAGGTTTGATTCTTGTTGTTTTTGGGGCTATTATTGTTACATCTGGGAAAATGGCCTACTGCACAGTTGTTAGGCAGCTGTGTTGTTGTTAAGTTGTTGTTTTGCTGTTTTTGAAGCAGCTATTTTGTTTTTGCTAGTTCTTGATAGTTTTTTTTTGTTGTTGGGCTTTTTGGGGTAAAATTTTGCTTTTGAGCACTGTTGTTAAAGGCTATATTCCCTTTCAAAAAACTATTTTCCAATAATTAAAAAAAACATTTAATCAACCCTAAATAAGTTAAAAGACATAATTACCGTCCTTGATGATATAATCCTTTTGCTTTGATGACTCGTCATTCCTACAAGTGGAACAAAACATGATTAGATAAGAAAATTGAAATTCAAAAGAATTCTCTTATTTAAACTATCCAAAAAAAGGTCAACCGCCATTTGCTTGTTTTCAATTGGCCTTTGAGAGCAATTTTTTAAAATTATTTTTTAATTTTTTTAATTTTTATTATTATTTTTTTTTGGGAAGAAAATACCATTTGTTGGTTTTAATTTTATTCCCTTTATTCTGGATCTATCATCTAGCTTATTTTTCATTTTGGAAGAACTGGGTTCTTCCATATGATCAAATTCTTTGTCTGCTTCAATCTTCCTCAAGAATTCATCCTTAGTGGGAGGCTTCCTATAGAGTTATAGCCTATGTCCATTGAGCAAGAGTGTTCTACTGTTGCCATCAATGGGAGGTAACTGAATAGAAGCATTGTCAAATATCTTCTCAATCTGATAGGATCCCAACCATCTGGTTCTCAATTCACCCTTGAACTGTTGTTACTTAGAATCAAATAACAATGCCTAGTCTCCTACTTTGAATTTCCTTTTCTTGATATTTGTGTCATGTCATTTCTTCCTTTTCTCTTGAATTATCTCTATCTATTGAAGTGCTTCCAACCTTAATTCATCCAACTCATTGAGTTGAAGGATTCTTTCCTTTTGAGCTATATTAAACTCAATTCCCACTTTTACTGTTGTCCTCAATGTATTAAGCTCAAAAGGCAACAAGGGATTTTTCCCGTAGACTAATTCATATAGTGAAAACCTTGTTATAGTTTTCCAAGTTGTATTATAAGCCCAGACAACTTCAGGTAGTCTCTTTATCCAATCTTTTCTCCCAGCTTCAATTATTTTGGTAAGGATGTTTTCCAATTTTTTGTTTGTTACTTCAGCTTGTCCATTTGACTATGGGTGGTAAGGAGATGACTTCCTATGATTGATTTGGTAATACCTTGTGGAATATTGGATCATATTAGACATGAATTGTGGTCCCTGATCTGAAACTATGCTCCTTGGTGCTCCAAACTTTATCATAGTTATGTTCCATAGGAAATCAACAACTACTTCCTCAGTGACATTTGTCAATGCCTGCACTTCTGCCCATTTTGTTACATAGTCAGTACACAACTAAATATATTCCTTCCCTTGTCAGGGAGGATTAAGTAGACAAAAAAAATCCAATCCCCATCTCTCAAATGGTTCAACCACAACTTGAGGTTGAAGAGGTATTTCATTGATGAAAGTTGGTTGTCCCATCCTTTGACAAGGATCACACCTCTTGATATATATCTCTTCACATCCTTGTACAGATACGACTAATAATAACAAGTGCCAAGTATCTTATGATATTTTCTTTTCACTGAATAGTGCCCTCCACTTGGTTCATCATGACATGCTCGGAGGATGTCAAAGATTTCATCCTCTCTTACACACCTATGTAAGACAAAATCAAGACCACATTTAAATAGCATTCCTTGTAACCATTTGAATTATGCACTAGTTTTAATTAACTTATTTATTTTTTTCTTAGTGAAAGAAGGAGGAAACTTCTGTGTTGCAAAATAATGGGCCATATCAACAAACCATGGTGTATTTGCTGAAATTGCAAACAAATGTTCATCTGGAAATTTATCCTTGATTGAAACTTGCTCCCCTGTGGTGTTTAGTCTTAACAAAAAATCAGCTGCCACATTAGATTTACCTGGATTGTCCACAATGGAAATATCAAATTCTGACAAAATTAATAGCCATCTAATTATTCTTCCTCCAACCACTAGTTTGTTCATTAAATACTTAATTTTTGAATGATCTGTGTGTACAAATATATTGTACCCTGTAATGTAATGTCTAAATTTATTGATTGCATAAATCACAACAAGAAATTTCTTTTCAGTGGTGGTGTAATTATTTTCAGTGGGAGTAAGATTCTTGCTAAAATAATAAATGGCATACATCTTTCCTTCCTCATCTTTCTATCCCAATACTGCACCAATGGAATAATTTGAGGCATCTGTTTGGATATGAAATGGATTTTCCCAATTAGGTCCTCTCAATATTGGGGCACTAATTAATTTTTCTTTAATTTCTTCAAAATCATGCTGACACTTTTAATCCCAAATAAATTCATAGTCCTTGGTTAGCAAATTAAACATGGGGACAAAAATTTTACTGAAATATTTTAAAAGTTGCCTATAGTACCTAGCATGCCCTAGAAATGATTTGATATCTGTGGGGGTCTGAGGAATAGGTAGATCTGAAATGATTCTAATTTTGTTTTGATCCACCTGAATTCCTTTTTCTGAAATATGGTGTCCTAATACAATCCCCTCATCCACCATCATCAAACACTTTTCATCAGTAAGAGAGAGGTGTTGTTCACGTCTTGTTAACACTCTGTCTAGATTTCTCAAAGCATCTTCAAATGTATATCCATGTGCAGGGAAGTCATCCATATATACCTCAACAAAATCATTTGTTAGATCAACAAAGATTGCAAGTACAACTCTCTGGAAAGTTGCAAAAGCATTGCATAAACCAAATGGTAACACCCTATAGGAAAAGGTTCCCCATGGACATGTAAATGTAGTTTTGTCCTGATCTTCAACAAATCTGATATGATTGTACCCACTAAAGCCATCCAAGAAATAAAATTATTGTTTACCTGATAGGTTATCTAGGACTTGATCTATGAATTGTAAGGGAAAATAATATATCATTGTGGCTTTGTTCAGTTCCCTGTATTCAACACATATTCTCCATTTTCCATTCTTTTTTGGAACAATTACAAGAGGAGATACCCACTGACTATCTGAGATAGGGTAGATGAAACCTAATTGTAATATTTTTTCAATTTCTTGTTTGACTATATCCCTAAAGATGGGTTGATCCTTCTTTGAGGCTGCCTAATGGGTTTAATGTTTTTCAGTATAGATGTGATGAGTGTAGATACTTGGATGAATCCCCTTTATGTCTTTGTAAAGTTTTATCCAGTTGAATTTCATCATGGTTGGTTCCAATATGTGATGAACTAGTTTGTGGGAAGGGTTTCATTAAATTATTTAATAAATATGCATGTGGTAGGAACATATGGTATGTAGCAACATCTCCAAAAGTTCCTTGAGACAGAATACTAGAAAAAGGACTATAATGAGAATTATTATACTTATCTCTTTGCACACCAAATTCTTCGTCATTGCTACTTTCAAGAAATTCTTGACTACTTCCTGATGTGCTTGAAACTGAGGGTACTGATTCATCCTCTCCCCATGAGAATTATCATTCCTCCATAGTGAAATCATTTTCAATCAAAGAGAACTGTTGTTGTCATGGTTCCAGAACTAAATGTGGTGGTTCTGGAACTATAGCTGCAGGTTTCGAAACTAAGTTCGTGGGTTTCAGAACTAAGTTCACGGGTTCCCGAACTAATTTTATGGGTTCCGGCACTAAGTTTACACGTTTTAGAACTATTTCTGATTTCTTCGAGGACATCAGGTTATCATCCAATGGTGGATTAATCATGTCTTCTACTTCTCTTACATGATCCTGTAGTGTGATCATAGCCAAAGAAGACAAATTTTGTTTATCAGTTTTAGGAGAATCAACCGACAATTGTTCATGATTGTCAGTATTAGGTCATCCATCAGGATATAAGGAAAATTGTTTAGAGTTCTTACCATTCGACATTGTCATATCACCTGACCTGCAATCTATTAAAGTAACAACTGTAGCTAACCATGGTCTACCCAAAATAATGGGATAACGCAATGTTTTCACTTTTGGCTGCAGTATATAGATTTCAACTGGATATTCCCATGACTCCACCATAACTGCCACATCTTCAATAATTCCTTCTGGTTTTGCTACAGACTGGTCTGCCATCTATAATATGGTATTAGTAGGCTGTATACCCATTAATGGTAATGCTCTCAGAGTATCTATTGTCATTACATTGATAACAACTCCCAAATCTATCAAAACATTATGTACATCCTTATTTCCTATAGAGACAGAAATAAAAGGACTTCTAGGATCTCCATATTTGTGAAGTAAAAGTTTTCCTGCTAATAAATCAGCAAGTTTCCCATGTACTTTGATATTCTTGGGGTATTTTTTCTTTCTTCTAGGATTTTTTAGATATAATATTTTTATTGATTTGTTCAATTCTGGAATGTCCTTAATTTTTTGTAACAGTGGTATTTCAATATTTAATTTCCTTAATTCTTATACCAATTCAGACTCTTTGATTTCTATAGCTTCTTTAAATCTATCTAGAAATGGAATCTCAATAGTTTTGTTATCTGGCTCCTTTTCTTTTCTTTCTATATCCTCTTTTGGAACAACAGTAATAGGGATTTTGTTTTATTTTGTCATTTTAGTGATTATAAGGGGTGGATTGTTAATGATTTTCCTATATCTAGTTTGAATATCCTTACAATCCATAGCATTTAAATCAAGTGATTTTTCTGATTTTGTTCCATACAAAGGAGTTGTTTTTTTGTTTCTTGGATTTGCTACTGGATGTGCTAACATTTGTGTTTGGACTACATTCTCATTTTGTGAATTTTTTGTAGGGGATCCCATGATGGCCTGTTGATTCTGATTTGGATATGTTATTCCTTGAGCATAATGACTAGGGTTCCATCTAGGTGGTGACCAAGTATAAGTATATCCTTGACTAGCCCATGTTGTTGATGCCCCTGAGTATACCAAACTTGATTTACCCAATCTTGAGGGTTCCAAGTTGGTTGAGGTAACCAAGGTGGTTGTCCCCAATTTTTTGGTATTGAATGAGTAGCCCATGGCATCATCCATATATTAGGGATTGATCTTAGCATAAACTACCCTTGGTTTGTTATCTCTAAATAAAATTCAGTTCTTCTGTTTTAGATGAGGCACTAGTTTGTTTATGTTGATTCTTAATAACGGGAAGTAAAGAAAAAACATCAGTATCATGTTCTTTAGATTCACAGATAAGACACATTTCTGTTTTATCCAAAGGAAAGTCTCTTAATGCATGCTTCTTCCTGCATCTAGGACAATACATAGCCAATGGTTTAGTTTTGGAATTTGCTTTAGGATGTAATCCATCCATAGTAAAGGTTAATTGCACTAAAATGTCTATATTAAAGTTTGTTAACTCATCTATTTGTTTGTTCATATCTGGATTCAGACTTTTCACTGATTTTCCTTTTCTAGGTCCACCTCTCATTCTAGAATAAATTCTAACAATCTCTTTAATTCCATTCATTCTTATCTGATCAATGTCTCCACCTCCTATCAAGTTAAGGGCTTATCTAGATTATTCATCCATCCTTTAAGAAAAATGGTTTTACTTAACTCCTATGTAAGCACAAATCCACATCTTTTGCTAATAAAGAGGAATCTATCTAAATATTCTTCAATGTTTTCATCATCCTCCTGCTTGATTTTGAAGAATTATTCCTTCCTGTTTCTCCCTCTACAATAATCCTGGTATTTATCTAGGAAGGTGGTATCCATTTATGCCCAAGTGCTAATAGAGTTGGATGGTAATCCCATGAACCACCTCATTGCTGCATCCTTCAAATTGGATAGAAACAACTTGAGTTTTTGATTATTTGTTTTATAATCATAGGTTTGACATAGTACCTTGAATTCAAATAGAAATTGGTCAGGATTTTCATATTACATCCCTCTAAATGTGGGTAAATGTGCAGGTGAGATATTTTTCATTGATATATCATCATCTCCCAATTGGATTGGATAAGCAAAGGTCTTATCAGGTTCTCTCTCAGCTTCTCATGCCATTTTAAAAATATTTTCTAATTTTTCCTCCCAATCAATGTGGTAAGCAGAATGCCTTGGGGAAGGTGAAAAATCAAGAGTAGGAGGCTGAATACTCAATTGAGAATCAAAACTCACCCTAAATGGATCTTGAGTAATAAGCCTTCCCCTAAAATTTCCACTTCCTTTAGGTGACTGATCTAAGAATTCCAAAAATGGAAATTTTGTTTCTTGTTTGACAGGGGATGATAATGCCTCCAATTCTTGATAAATTTCCTTACTTTGACTAGAGGATGTTATGAATTCTTGTGAAGATGTTTTTGGAAGGAATCTACCCTGTGAGTCTCTTGGTCTACTCATATATTTTGTGATATAGTAGGGAAGATCCTTCAACTAATAGATGTATGTTTTGTTTCTCTTGCTAACACTTAATTAGAAAGTTCCAACTAGTGATCCCTGACAACTGTGCCAAAAATGATGGGTGTCATTATTCCCTTCATTTAATCAACTTCTTGTTGATTTCATATCAAACAATGGGTGTGTCTAAACCTATATGCAACAAGATTAATTTCATCGATCTACTAGTTGACTGTAGTTATTTTTGTATTTTCTGGGGGATCTTTTCAATGTCTTATGGACTTCTTGGTAAAACCTTATTTAAATCAAACTATGAAAACTTGTTCAAAGTAAACACACTTTCTCTTGGAAATAAACACACCCAACTTAGAATGCTTGAAAACAATTGCAAGAAATATAAGAATCCATATAAAAACTTGTAGGAACAAGCATACAATAGAGTTTAACTGAAAGAATTAATTAAATACAGAATTTACAGATCCAAGCTATTTGCTAAAAAAATATAAATACCAAATAAATGAATATCCCATTCCTTGGGGGAGTGAACCCTTTCTCCTCCTCAAATTAGGATTTGAAAACTCAAAATTCTCTCAAATAAGAATGGCTATTTTATTGATAAAACATTTGAAATTACAAACATACTAGATCTGAGTACTTAGTCTATTTCTCTTCTCTGTTCTATTTCTATCTTGTATCAAATTCTATATCTCTATTATATATATATATATATATATATATATATATATATATATATATCTACCACAGGTCTACTTTTATATACATTTTACAATCACATTTGTCTCAATATATTCTGATGAAATCAAATCATGCCCTGAATAGATACTGAGTCAGATTGTGGTTGATTAGATAGCTATAGATAACTCTCCCTAGATCTGCATTAAGAAATATTCTCATCCTTTCCTGATTGAAAGGGTCATAGATGCAAAATCTTCGGATGTGGTTAGTATAGATAACTCCCATCGGTTCCAGAAATTCGGAGAAGTTCCAGAACCAAAGGAATTTGTTAAGGCTCAAAACCGTAAGAGTTTCAAAGCTATCCCTAAGAGTTCTGGAACTAAGTCCAAAAATTTCGAAACTAAATACTGGAGTTCCAAAACCAAGTCCAAAATTTTTAGAACTAGATGATGAATGTGTGATGGAGTTTTGAAACTAGCTTGGAAGTTCTGAAACTAAGCTATGCATGAACATATGCTATCATAAACATACTTAACACCTCCCACTTCATTTCCTTGACTCATTAGACCTGCTTTATTACAAAAATGAATTCAAACACACACTATGTCAGGAATTTATGAGCTTTTAAACATTAGAATCACAATAAATCAAAAGACAGACAATTACATCCTAACTCATATTAGATTAACTAAAAGTCACACAATGCAATCAAACTTAATAAAAATGAGAGTAAGATGAGATCATATATTATACATTAATCAAACATATTCTGGCCTCATCAATGTATAAAGTGGAGCACATAGTAGATAATTGTTTTGGTATGAATAATCTAAGTTGGGGAATATGTGTCAGACATACAAGTGTTTAATTTACTTGTTTTTTCTAAGTCGTTGAGTTAGTGTGGGACATGTATATATTATAATATATGGTGTACTTCACCTACATTTTCCACACATGTAAAAACTATATTCCTCTTAACTAGAGATAACCCCTATTCTTTACCTTTATAGCTACATAGAAGCCCTCATCCCAACATCTGATGAAACCTATAATCACAATTGGTCATGGAACCCTTTTTACATTTCTATATAAGGTAGAGAACATATCATATATTATTTGGGTAGGAATCATATAAACCAAGGAATAGTTGTCAGACATGAAATATTTAATACCCACATTTTTACTAAGTCATGGAATAGGTTCGGGAAATACAAGTATTTAATTTCCTTGTTTTTATTTAAAAATCCTTTTCTCAATTTTTCCTCTGTATCTTAAATTATGAAATTAATTATTGTAACCAATGTACCCATGAAAACTTATCAGAGTGTATAATTTGGAATTATATAGAATTTTCAGTTTTTGTTTAAATAAGGGAACCTCCCCATTAAAGAAGAGCGATATTTGTCATTTTTCAGCCAAGATGTATTATATATAATAACTATTGAAGTAATGTATAACTCACGTGTGTTATTCAATTTAGTCTAGAAGATAGAAAATACCCAATATATATTTGTGACATAGTGTATTGCAGAAATAAGTGAACTATAATGGAAATATATCACCTAAACATAGGATGCAAAAGTAGATTCCTCTAAAGGTTTGTTGTTTTAATAAAGGGAAAGCCAATAACTGTAATTGTGTATCACTATTTGGATGTCCTACATCATGATTAATGTACCATATGAACACATGTACATAAAGAATAAATGTTATCTATCAAACCAAAGGAAAATCAATGGTATAATTAAAAGTGAAAAAAAGTGTAAGTTATAAAAAGAGGTCCTGATGTTGTATTATTAAATATTTTTAAATGTTTTTGTAAATTTTAGGTCGGGTAAGAGGGAATTTATGAAAACCTATTATCCAAAGAGAATGAAGGGTGATGTAGGAAATGCCTCATGGAGATGAATAAATATATATTATGAACATAAATATGGTAAGAAATAATTTCCCCTTATGCGTGTGTAGAGTGAGGATTGAATGTAGAACTACTCCCTCATACGTAAAGTTGAACCTGTAAATAGAGTGCATCATCAAGAAATATGGAGATTAATGTGAAAGATAACTCAAAAAAATATTGCATGAAGGTAAATAAAATTACAAATATGCTATAGGTTCAATCCTAGAATGTGTGATGGAATGTGACTCAAGTTTAACTAGAAACATAATGGTGAGATGTGCTAAGAAATGGATTAGAGGAGTACCAAAAATATCAAAGAACTATTTATAATGAGATGTGTTATACCTACGTTGGAGATTAAAATAGTTAGAACTCTTAGAATACCAACGAGAAACTATGAATTGATTATGAAAGCTATAGGATATGATTAAAATGCTGTGAGGGTGTGAGAAAATAGAGACATTGTGTGTAATAGAAGGCTTAGGAGGATACCAAAATGCCCTAGAACTATTTGATGTTACATGTTAAATTAAAGGGATATCACGAAACATAATATTATGTGAATCCTTAAGTTCAACGAAAGGCATATTATGAGACTTTCGAGGAATATTTTTATCTGAAATGATAGGTGAAGCAATAGACATGTCTGTAGAAGCAGTACAAACTATTAGAGGAAGTATTGTAGGAGAGAACTCTATAAAGGAATACCAAGGATAGTGATATATTATTGATGATAAATATACTTCATAAACTGATGAAAAATAGATGTAATATTCCTAAGAGCACCTATCAAAGCGAAACCTAGAAGCAATACTCTAGTAGGAACTTATTTAGTAAAAAAAATCAGGTTTTGATAGTGATAGATCCAAATGTTATAGATGGGTTATTTGTGCTCAATTTAATCTCACCCTGTTCGTTCAAAAAACATCTCAGTCTGTATGGTTTGAAGTTTTTTGTGTCTCCCTGTATGGATGTGTGAAAGCTCTTTCCTTCATTTGGTTGCCATGGTCAGTCATTTCCTTTGGTCGAGGATCACATTGAGTCCAGATATTGTTTACCGTTTCTCTATCCATGAGAAAGAATTTGCATTTCGGGCGTGAATTCGAGGTTTCCCCTTCATTCTAGTTTTTCACAGTAATTTTTTCCTTGCCAATTTTTGTCCCAATAGCCATCAAAATGTGGTCCTTTCTTATTGGATGTGGCCTGATGGGTCTTTTTGGTGAAATTGGACACTTTTGTCATGTTTGTAAAAAATATCAAATCGGCCCCACGGCCCTGATAACATCTAATTGGTTATTTAATAGATATGAAGTGGCAAGGAAAAATTCTTACTTTTATCCTGAAGAAGGACACGTGGTAGTTTTTCAAGTTACAAGCGGGGAAGTGGGTTGGGAGAAAATTTTGAAGTTTTTTACCTCTTTATACAAGGGAGAAAAGTTATGAAATAACCCACAAATATATTGGGGCCCACATCAAAAGTTAGAAGTAGAGAGGTGTGTCATTGAGGAATTTTGAAACTCTAAGGCCCAATTTAACTAAAAGATTGTCCATGTGGAGGGCCAACACTTATTTGAGGATCCACCTCTAGGTCTACCTTAGCAGTTGCACTAAGGAGACACGTGGAGGTTTCCGCTGGGTCTTCCCATACTTAGAATTTTCAATGGCCAAAGAAAATTTCTTGGGCCCTAGGCACTTGGCACTTTTCACTGGTCCTTTTACTCTTTCAACAAATTTTCCAGGTTGAGACACGTGGTGATCCCGCTCTTGTTTAAGGTCTTTACTTTTGGGAACCCTATCAAAAGTGCGCTAAAGAGATACATGGAAGCTTCTGCTGGCTCCTTTTCATACTTAGACTTTTTCAAAGGCCTAAAGGAAATTTTCTTTGGCTCGAGGCACTTGGAGAGCCTGCACTCAATTTGGAACCTGCCTCTGGACTTCACCTTTGAAGTTGCGCCAAGGAAACACTTGGAGGCTTCTGCTGACTCCTCTTTGTAATTGGCAAATTTGGACTCATAACACACGAATTTAGATATTTATGCGAGGACCCTCATTTATGAGAGGCATGAATGTAGGCATCCATGCCAGGGCACTCATTTCTGAAGGTGCATTCTCGAGGGTGAAGAGGATTTCTTGTCAAATCCAGCTATACACAGCCACCTGAAAATGATTAAATTAGGGATTTATCACATGATAGAATAAAACAATGATTATAAGGACTAACAAAAAGTTGTGGCATGACATCCCAGTCATGGTTGAGGGTCTAAGAAATGTGATTAGTTCATAATTTGTCCACCTAGTAGCTTTCAGGTGTGATTTTGTTAAACATCACTTTCTGAGACACATTAGTAACAAGCAAAGGATTCCTCGAATATTATTATTTTTGGAGGGAGAATTTGGGATGAGTGAGTGAGTGAATTGTATAAATGCAATAAGGATAATTTTACAAATGGTTGGGGGTTTAATTCTTACAAGAAAATTTGAGAAAGCCCATCTTCCTGAGAGACCATCCAAGAAACATGTTAATCTCTTATATTTTAAATTTGATTGCGTCAAGATGGTTGCAAGTATATAGAAATTGACAAGCTCATAAACTGTTCAAGAAACTTTCCCCTGTTGATAAATCTAATAGATCTCAAATTAATCTATGTTGATTTCAGGAAAAATTATGTCTACTTCTATTTTAGAATGTATTTCAAATGGTTTTGCTGTTCCTGTTACAATATTATGTTAAAATCCCTCTGAATCACACAAGATCTCATCTGTAGTGCCCACTTCCCTTTGACACCTTTTAGATACTGACCATGATATTGTTTGACATGATTATATTATGGACATGAGTATGGATTTTATTATAGTGTGATGTTAGATGTTAGATCATGAATTATTGTTGACAATGATTCGGTTATGATGCATGATGAATATTAGAGAAATTTTGGATATTGATGTTGATATAGTGATTTACATGGTTGTATTATGGATGTTGTTTGAACATGTGATATTTGGATATTGTGAGTAGACCTAGAAATGTAAATTATTTGATGATGATATAGTTGTTGAGTAAAATTGTAAATGATCTTGTTGGTTGCTTGGATGTTGTTGTGATTCATATATCTAGATGATTTGGAAATTTATTTATATTCTTTTGGATGTTCTTATATGGCCACAAGGCCAAAGGAGGTATTTGTGTTTTTTAGGTTAAAATTTCACAACAAACATAGGGGGATTGGAGACCAACCACATTGTAATTCTAGATGAATTCAAAAAGGTCACCATGGTAACTTGTATTGTTTATGTGTGGTTGTTTTCTTAGGGATTACCATGGGGGGGATCACCTTTAAATGTGGCCAAGGGATTATGTGTATTTATTTATTTGGTTCATTTTTTAATGTTTTCATGTGTTTTATGTGGTGTACTTACCCCTTTCATTATTTAACTAATGTGGTGTTAATATTGTGAGTAATCATGTTGTTAAGTTAATTAAATTAAAAGATATCATGAGAATGTAATTAATATTGTTGTTGGTTATAATTTAAAGTGTTGTAAGAATGTGTAAGTAATATGTACGGGATGTGTAAGTTAATTTTTGAGGGTGAAACACTTCACTTTCTTGGAAATTCGAAATTGTCCTTGGAGACTTATTTTGGAGGCTTGTGGGACAAGTTAAACTTGTCCAATACCTCTTCAATTTACTTACCAACCATACCTATGGCTTGGGGGTTAAAACTAGAATTTT
The DNA here is from genome assembly GCA_019776745.2 of Taxus chinensis. Classification (NCBI taxonomy): domain Eukaryota; kingdom Viridiplantae; phylum Streptophyta; class Pinopsida; order Cupressales; family Taxaceae; genus Taxus; species Taxus chinensis. The sequence goes on from CM034152.1 coordinate 685,795,871, forward strand.
ATAATACTTTTTCGGGGGACAAATTGAAAGTTTTAATTGCACTTTTCTTACATGGGTTTAATTTCAGTCCTTTGAGGTGTGGGTTGGATTTGAGTATGTAAGTAAACTGTCATATTATTCACCCACCTATTTATTATGCATTGGAGAATGAAGTTGACTTTTGGGATGAGGTTGAGGATGTGTGATGTGGCATCCTAAATGGATCCACCTCATCCTCTTCACTTCCCTTTTCTATAAAATTTGAATTGCTTACCTTGTTTTGGGCTGCTTCACTTTTGGCAAACTCTTTTTGGGGTGAATTATTTTGTTGTTCTGGAGCTCTTGCTTTAGAGAAGTTTTTGGGAGATTGTTGCATGCTTGTGCTTGGATGATTTGGGATGTTTGCATTGAGATAAAGCTTGCTGTTTTGAAACTTGGAACAACTCCATGATGGAGAGGTAGGAACTTGGCTCTTGAAATGCTTCGTTTGTTTATGAAATTGTTTTTTTGTGAATGTTTTGGCATGTTTGTGGGATGTTGGGTAAATGGCCTAGGAATGGTTTAGGAGAAAACTATGGGGTTTATTTTGTGGGAGGCATAAGTCTTTTGGGGAGGTATAAGTGTGGAGGGAGTTAGGATTTTGGTTCCACCTTACAAAGAAATAGCTTGCATTTCTTTACTTGTTATGGGCTGCCATAAGAGGTTGGGGAGGCATAAGGAATTGTGAGGAATAAGGGGTACTTGAGGGAGGCATAAGTGCAAGTCAGGGCTTTGATATACTATATTTTTGCATAGTATATAGTATATCAAAGCCCTGACATGCACTTATGCCTCCCCCAAGTACACCTATAGTTTTTTGCTCCTTTGGTTTACATGATGAAGCCTGAGTTTTGTTTGCTATGTTTTAATGTGGTTGCAAACTACATTTTGTTTTGGAATGTGTTTTAAATGTGAAATTTTCATGTGTGTTTGTGGAAGCCTGTTATTGCCATGAGTTGAAACACATCTTTTATTACATTGTGGTTGGGGCTCGGGGACCAATGAAGAAGGATGGATTCTCCTTGTCATTGGATGTTTTGGTTGGGTGGAGAGCATTTCCTTTCACTACTCTTGTTGTGATTGGAATTAAAATAATGATAAAACTACATGTTGTCATTTTGGAGCAAAGGAGAAAGAAAAAAAAATAAAACAGTCTAACAGTCCCTTGTTGAAAATAAATCTTATTGTAACCTTTCCCACATGAAGTGGATGAACTCGTATATGTTTTGTAATGGAAATATGTTGTATTGAATATGAAAGTTGTAATTTTGAAATGTAAAGAAGATATATATACTTTGTTTTGTTTTGAAGGAAAGAGATGTATTTTGTATATTATATTGTGAAAATCAATAGAAAAAGAGAAGTTTTAAAAGAAGGAAATATTGTCTTTTGAATAAAAGTTGCATTCCTTTCCACAATTGGAACTATTGCTGTTTAAAATCTGAGTTTGAAATGTATTTGAAATCTCTGTTTGAAAGGAAGAAATGCGTGTGAGGAAAATACATAACCCTGTCTTTTGAAATGTGTAAAATTGGAAATCAAAATTGCATTCGGGTTTTGAATATTTTTATTTGAATCAACAAAATGTATTAGATTAGAATTGGAACAAATTCTAATACTTGGAAGAGGAGAATGGCAAATAGATCCTTTGAAATTTGATCTTTGTTTTGTATTGTCAAACTCACAAATAATTTATCCAAAAATGCACAGTTCGAACCTACAATGAAAAAAATAAAAAAAATAAATGATTAAATGTTAGTATTCCCTAAATAAATTCAATTGGACAAAAACATTTAAGGAATTTCTTAGGAAGCCTAGCAAAATTGGGCTGAAACCATTTGTTATCGTTTTTACCGTCAAATTTGTATTTTTGTTATTGGGAGTTAATCAAAGAAACTTACCTTCCAAATCCATCCTAAATCCATCTAAGAATAATTCCCCCATGTCTAATTGACATGTTGAGAGAGGAAGAATATTAACTGATTAAAATTTCATAAGTTAAAATTTACCAGTTGCCTTTTTAAAGCCTGCAGATATTTTTCATAAAATTTACCCCTTAAACATTATCAACATGAAAATTTAATGATTCTTGTGCAAAGAGGACATTGATATGTTTCCAAAAAGTCCTTGTCTACCAAAAACTGAGTTTCCAATCAAAAGTTATGGCCTTCTGAAGTTTTCACTTCATTTTGGCTTCAAAATTTTTCTAGCTGTTAAATTTAATTAATAATTTTTTTGTGAAAAATTTCTAAGTTTTCCCTGCGTCCCTGCCAGCCATAGCTAATCATTGACTGACATGTGGCTTAGAGAGGCATTGGTTGGAGGCTCGAATATTTTTTTTTACCTTAGCGCTTCAAAAGAAAATTTTGGCAAATTTTCCTAAGTTCTTTCGTAGGCCCACCAAACCGTAGCCAATGAAAGGATGACATGTGTCCCCATAAATCATCGGTGGAGGCACGGAGTGTCTCAAATATTTATGCTTTAATATTCAACTTTCCCCAAAACTCCCTACTGAGCCGGCGATCTGCAGCTAATGAACGTCTAACACATGGCGCCGAGAGGCACTGACAGAGGTGTGGGTGGATTTTAATCCCATCCACCTTTTTAACCCTTAAGGAAAAAATACCTATTTGTCCCCACTAATCGGCTTCCCCATGTTGGCTTACGCCGGGTATAATATCATTTTCAGGCATGGAGTCCCGTCATGCACGCACGGAGGCAAAGTCCACTTTTCACCCCAAGCACCAAGAATCCAACTTTCCTCCCCTACTCCATTGACTCGAACGTCTTTTGGGAAATTTGTCTTCCCATGGCCCAAAGGCTCGCAGATGGGAAAAATTTATTCCTACGGCCCGCAGGCCTATGCACGAGAAAAATTTCTTTCTGCAGCCTGTAGGCCTGTGCACAGGAAAAATTACTTCCCACAGCCCGCAGGCCCATGCATGGGAAAAATTTCCTCCCATGGCCCATAGGCCCACACATGGAAAAAAATTTCCCTTAGGCCTGCATACCCACTCTTGGGAAAATTTTCCTCCCAAGATCTGTCAGCCCCTAACTTGAGACATATGAGTTAGGAGGACTTCTTTATATCACCAGAAAGGTGAGGAAATTTCCTATCCAATGAGAATGTTTTTGGGAAGTTTTGAGTGTGTTAATTTTGAGAAAAAATAGGCTAATTATTTTAAGCCTATTAGAAAGTGGTATAGTTAGAAATTACCCTCTTAACATAATTGATTAATCTAACCTTAAGTTTAAACTTTGTGATCTTTTATAATTCTCATATTAATAAAGCTATAAGCTATTAATAGTATATTAGATTTAAAACTTGCTTGCGACAACTGTTGTCTTGTAACCTAGTTGTAGACTCTTTTAAACAACAACAAAAAAAATTATTACATAATTTTCTTAACTAATCCTAGGTTATTATTTGGTCTCAAGTGGGTTGTTTTTAGTGGGCATTATATCATCCATGTGATAGTTTAGTGTCATTTGCAATTTCATTATGAGAAGATCCTTCATCTTGTAATGAGATAAACAGTTTAAAATCACTTTATTGTCATTTTTTTGATAAGGATTGTTTGTAAGCCTTTAAGTGTATCTTAGGCATGAGCAACTAGGGGTATTTAATGTTTAATTGAGTCTTTAGCTCAACCTTCTTGTTGAATTCTCAAATATTATGTGAAACTGTGTAGATTTGGGACTCCATTGACGCACACCTTCTGGTTGAAGGAATATTTTGGCTATTCTGAAGCATTATGTCTATTAGTCTTCTAATTATTGTAAAGGATCTCAAAGATCTGTTGAAATCAACTTCATCTTGCTTAATCCCCACAAAAAAAATTAAATAACAATGAATCCTACCCGAAGTACCCTTATTTTTGCAGTGTATCCACAAGTGAACAAATTCTGCTACAAAAGTACACATAAGCAAGCAGGTTTTAAGTGTCTTTAGTAACCTGAACCCTACTCAAAAAATATCACCATTCTTTAGAAGTGACAACTCATGAGAGTTAGATTGTGTTACATTGATCATATTTTCTCAAGGTTCCCCTGAAAATTGTGTAAAGAAGAATCTCTTCATGTCCTTCACCAAAAGAGGTTACAAAATGGGAAGAGAATAATGGGATACCATTAAACAAACAAGCCTAATAATATATAATTATTTGCTACGTAATCTATGCCAACAAGGATCTCCATGGCCATTGAATAGAGGAAAATTATTAAAATAAAATTGACAAGGAGTGGCTAAGAGGATACTTTGGGTGAAATATGCATAGAAGGAGAGGAAGACAGTGGGATAGAAGAAGTAGAAGTAGACAATGCCAAAGTATGAATCATATTATTATGGGTAACATTAACACTAACATGTTAAGAAGAAAAAGAGAATATAGGGTATGTGGAACATGGGTCATATTATCACGCATTGTAGAGAGGAAATTGTTAAGGGAATCCAATTGGGCTTGATCAAGAATGGTATCTCCATCATAGGACTGTTCACTATCAAATCATTTTATGGCATGGAGAGGGATCTTCTTGGAATTAATAAGTAATTTTTTCATTAATGTAGTCATCCATTTTAGAAGATCGATGATGACTTAGTGGGAGAAATATATATAGGTTGGGGATCTAATACAACCACTATGAGTAATGGACATAAAGTAAGAGATCCACGATGGGCATGCAAAAGGTCAAATTCACCAAATGATTTAATAAAATTTTAATCTATGTAAGGAAATTTTTTGATCAGATAAATATAACAATATTCAAGTAACGTCTAGCTAAATAATTTTAAGCAAGAGTGAAATATAGAAGATAAAGACAACTCGGCTTATACATGTAGGTATGGATATGTTTTGGAGTAATGAATAATCTAGCAAGGAAAATTCAATAATATGTGAACTCTATGTCAGAAACTAGATTGATGATGATGCTAAGGGATGATGGATTGTTCTACAAGTTCATAGTAGGGAGCATGGTCACCTGATTGCTAGAATAAGTTTTAGAACTGCTGCTAGTTTATGCTGAATAGATTCGGATATAATTCTTTATTTATTAGTTCTTCCTCCCACTTTTAGTTCTGAAATTGATATGGTCACCTCGGGTTTTCATTTACCTAGTAATGGGTATTTTGAGTAGTTATACCTAATTAAAGAAACCTTAACTACCCACATAATAATGGAGGAATGCACATTCAGCATGAGGATAAACAAATGTTAATGATTCTTGCAGTTAGCCAATGAAATGTTATTGTTTAATCCCATAATGTAAGATTATCTACCAGGTGTTGTGCTACATTAGGCCAAACTCAACCTAGTTTTAGTGTGTCACATGTGATTGAAATACCATGTATCCTTGAGCAAACCATGACATAATTTCCTATCACACAAAGGATTTATCAGCCCTATAATAAAACTTATGTTCCTTCTAATGCTTAAATGTGTGGTAAGGATCCTATTCCATCAGATAGAACCTCTGTAAACCTTCCTTAGTGACAGTAAGTCTACTCAAATATGCATTCCTTATTGTACATAGCATAGAATCTTGAGTTATCTCCTTTTAAAATTATTGTTCCCCTTGTTTAATTGCTTAGAATCCCTGAGCCTAAGATGAGGGTGTTTAAATATTTGGGGCATACATACATACAGGGTCACATAGGGTACATACATGTACATACATACATACAGGTACATACATACCATATATATATATGATATATATATATATATAGCATATATAGGATATATATATGATTCCTTAACTTAGGTTTTGCCATTAAGAAATAAAAGGATGACTTCTCAAGGTGAGTCTAAACTAAATGACATGGATCCTGATGTAACATACTCAAAATAATAAAAAAAGGGAGTTAGGAAAGAACCACCTAGAGGGGATTAATGGAGCACTCATGTAAAGTCATGTCTCTAATGTGTGTCATCATTATGAGTTGAATTTCCAAAATATACAACAACTTATGGGAATCATGTGTTAAAAAGGATGTCAGAAATTATATAAAATTATAAGTTGTAAACCATAAAAAAATCGAGTAGTAAATATGATAAGTGATAATTAGAAACATATCAAAGAAAAGTACTTAACCTTGGATGTATTAATTAGTGAATTATTCCTACTTAGGAATGGGGGATGTTATTATCAAGATAGTGGACAACTAGTTTAGAGGATGGATGTGGGCATAGTATGTATGTGATCTTATGCCACCATACAACCTTGAGGGCAGCATTTCGAAGTTATGTGCAAGTTGCATGACCAAAATTTTTAATACCTCATTGAGGACCCCAAAATGAATCCATTATGACTAGGATTCCATCTCAGACCATCATTATTTTGATAACTCTATGAGCTCTGTTGTTTTCAAGGAGTATGAAATTGATCAATGCAGATATCATGAGAAGGTTGATTTTCATGGGAATTTGATGTTTGAAGAAGCCTCAAGAGATGTTGAAAAACTTGACCTAGGCACAAAGGATAAGCCTATAAAATTGTGGTAGGATAGCAACATGGATGGAAAAGAAAAAAAATCATATGACTAGTGTAAAAATGCATCAAAACTGCTCAGCATGGTCATATCTAGAATCGAATGCACTTGAAAATTTTCCTTGATTTTTTTCTCTGAATCAGGGTGCACACAATTGTATAGTGTATAGTGTTTTGGTTTCGTTATGATTTAATGTTTTTTTTGTTGTGGTTTTTTCTAGTCCCTGGTGACCAATTTTTGTTGGTTACGCAGTTTGTCCTTCAAGGATTTGGTTATTTTCTTTCTACTCTACAAGTTTGTTCTTGAATCCATTTCCCAATGGATTTTTTGGCACTTGTAGGGAGTTCCCATCCCTGAGTCAGAGCCGATGTTGGTGCTCAATTTAATCTCGCCCTATTCATTCAAAAAATGTCTCAATCCACATGGTTTGAAATTTAATCTATCTCCCTATATGGATGCGTGAAAGCTCTTTCCTTCATTTGGTTTTCATGGTCAGTCCTTTCCTTTGGTCGAGGATCACATTGAGTCCAAATATTGTTTATTGTTTCTCTATCCATGAGAAAGAATTTATAATTTAGGTGTGAATTCGTGGTTTCCCCTTCCTTCTATTTTTTCACAGTCATGTTTTCCCTGTAAATTTTTTTCCCAATATCTATGGAAATGTGGTCCTTTCTGATTGGATGTAGCCCGGTGGGTCTTTTTGGTGAAATTTTCCACTTTTGTCACATTTGTAAAAAATATCAAATTGACCCCATGGTCTTGATAGCATCTAATTGATTATTCAACAGATATGAAGTGGCAGGGACAAATTCTTACTTTGACCCCAAAGAAGGACACGTGGTAGTTTTTCAAGTTACAAGCAAGGAAGCGGGTCGATGGAACATTTTGAAGTTTTTTTCCTCTTTGTACAAGGGAGAAAAGTTATGAAATAACCCACAACTCTGCTGGGGACCACATCAAAAGTTAGAAGTGGAGAGGCGGGTCACTGGGGCATTTTGAAACTCTAAGGCCCGCTTCAACTAAAATCTTGTCCGCATGGAGAGACAACACTCATTTAAGGATCTGCCTCTGGGTCCTACCTTATCAATTGTGCCAAGGAAACACGTGGAGGTTTCTGCTGGCTCCTTTCTATAATTAAACTTTTCAATCAATTTTCTAAGGCCTAGGACATGTGGAGGGCCCATTGTTGTTTGGGTACCTGCCCCTGTACTTTACTTTTGAAGAAGTGTCGAAGGGACATGTGGAGGTTTCCATTGGATCTTCCCATACTTATACATTTCAAAAGCTAAAGAAACTTTATCGAACCCTAGGCACGTGGAACTTTCCACTGGTCCTTAAACTCTTTATACAAATTTTCCTGGTTGAGACATTGGTGAACCCGCACTGGTTTAGGGTCTCCACTTTTTGGCACCATATCAAAAGTGCACCAAAGAGACACATGTGATGACTTCCATGTTAGCTCCTTTTTATACTGAAACTTTTTCAAAGGTCAAAAGGCAATTTTCCAGGGCCCAGTGCACGTGGAGAGCCTGTGCACTTGTTTGAGGAACCCACCTCTAAACTTCATCTTTGCATTTGCACAAAAAAAACACGTGGAAGGCCCGCGCTTGTTTGCGAACCTACCTCTATACTTCACTTTTGTAGTTGCACAAAGGAAACACGTGGAGTTTTCCATTGATTCCTCTTTGCACTTGTCTAACTTACACTCGCAGCGTAGGTATGGGAAATAATCCGTGTGTGGAAAATCATTTATCAGAGGCATGAATGCAGGAATCCATGTGAGGGAACTCATTTCTCAAGGTCTATTCTCGAGGGTGAAAAGGATTGCTTGACAGATCCAGCTATATAGAGCCACTTGAAAATGATTAAAAAGGGGATTTCTCTCATGACAGAATAAAAGTATGATTAGAAGGACTGTCAAAAATCTATGGCATGGCATCTCAGTCATGTGTTTGAAGGTCTGAGAAATGTGATCAGTTCATGATTTTTCCACCTAATAGCTTTCGGGTGTAAATTTGTTAAACATCAGTTTCTGAGACAAATTCCTAACAAGTAAAGGATTCCTCAAATATTATTCTTTTTGGGGAGAAAATTTGGGATGAGTGAGTGAGTGAATTGTATAAATGCAATGAGGATACTCTTGTAAATGGATCAAGGTCGTTTAATGTCTTACAATAAAATTTGAGAAATCCCATCTTCCTAAAAGACCATCCATGAGAACCTGTTAATCTCTTGTGTTTTAGATTTGATCACATCAAGATGGTTGCAAGTGTAAAACCATTGACAATCTTTGAGACTGTTTCAAGAGACTCTCCCCTATTGATAAATCTAATAGATCTCAAACTAATCTGTGTTGATCTTGGGAAAAATTGTGCCTGCATTTATTTCATAATGTCTATTCAAATAGTTTTGATGTTTCTTGTTGCAATCTTATGTTAAAATCCATCCAAATCACATATGATCTCATCCCGATGTGATAGCATAGTGGCAATTGAAATTTCATTATGCGAAGATCCTTCATCCTGGTAATGAGATTAACATAGTTTGAAATCACTTTACTATCATTTTATTGATAAATATTGTTTGTAAGACTTTGAGTGTATCTTAGGCATGAGGAACCAAGGGTTCTTTAATGTTTAATTGAGTCTTTAGCTTAAGGATTCGTGTTGAATTCTCAAAGGGTTGTGTGAAACCATGTAGATCCAGGGCTCCATTGATGCACACTTTCTTGTTGAAGGACCATATTTTGGCTATTCTGAAGCATTTTGTCTGTTAGTCTTCCAATTGTTGTAAAGGTTCTCAAAGATCTGGTGAAATCAACGTCATCTTTCTTAATCCCCACAAAAAATTTCAAATAACCATGAATATTACCTGAAGTACCCACTGTTTGTGTTGTGTATCAACATAGTGAACAAATTATACTACCAAAAAATATACAGAAGAAAGTAGGTTTTAAGTGTCTTTAGTAACCCAAAACCCTGTTCATAAAATATCCCCATTCTTTAGAAGTGACAAGTCGTGAGAGTTAAATTTTTGTGCATTGATCATATTTTCTCAAGGTTACCCTAAAAATTATGTAAAGAAGGATCTCTTCATGTCCTTCAGTAACAAAGGTTACAAAAGGGGTCTTCTCACCCTGGTCGAAAGGCATGACCTAAAGTAGTGAGGATAGATCAAAACCTTTTACATGGTGCTATCCATTTCTCTAGCTTTCTGAGTGACAAAGAATGAGCTGAATCCCTTCCCCAGCTACAAAATGACTTATGACTCATCTATTTCTAAGTGCCTTGTTAAATTTTTGATGTTGCTCAGCTTCAAAGGGAGAATCAATTTGGATACCAACAGAGGTAATGTGTAAAAAAAGTGCATTAGAATCAATTACAAGACTCTAAAAAAGGGATTCCAAGTGACTGAAGTAATTGACATGTACAAAAATTATCCTTTCTATGTGGGATAATGAAGATACCCTGAATAGGACTATGATGAATAGAGACTCGAATATATGATGTGTTAGAAATAATTGAGTCATCTATATCAAGATCATCAAAAGAAATCTTTAGTTTAGAAGATGTTGTGTGAATAATAGTAACAATCATAGCACCAAGTGGATGATCAAAACAACATGGTGGTGGCACCACATGATTAGCGTGATCAAATTCTGAAGTAGATGTATCATTATTATCTTTAGAAATTGGATCATTGGATATTTTCAATTTAGAATTGATATTGTGAGGCTTATATGATTCTATGGGATCATCCCATTCAATTTCAATAGAATCAATAAGATCGTGAATGATGTGTTGTAACTTAAAACATATGTCCGTAGAGTGACCAATACATTGATGATAATCATAATAAGCATTTTAGTAGAATCTATTATTTCGTGGCTTGTTCATATCAACTTTAAATGAGAGAGGGATATATATATATATATATATATATATATATATATATATATAAGATGGTATTTAAGTAATTGTTCTGAGACCATTTTTTGGTTCAATAAAAACCATTTAAATTGGAATATTTTACATTGTAGTTGGATCTTAGTAGGTGGAGAAACAATGTTGACAGTTTCCTTAGAAGAAACATTAGGATCACTATAATTTTCTTTGATTTTAGATTTTCTTTGAACCATTACATTGGCTAGATTAGAAGAACTAAAAAACACAATTATTTATTTCCATGTGTAATAACTTAGCTTCACATTATTTAAGTGTGTAACATAAATAGTGAAAATACTGAAAGTTATCAAGAATATTTGATTCTTGTAATGGAAATAGCATTATTTGAACAAAAGGGTATTTTATGTCACTAATGGATTGAATGTTGTTAACATTTGTGAGTATTTTGAGATAATGTAAGAAAATATCATCGATAGGTTCATTAAATCGATTTTGGAATTTGAAAATTTGTGCATAATACATAGTACCTCTATTAGTGATTAAAAATTGTGACAAAAGGTGATATTTTAATCTAATAAAAGAGCACACATGGCAAGGAGATCAAAAAACCATTACAAAGAAAATTTCTTAAGACACCTAGGGAATAACTTAGTAAGAAATATATCATTAGATAAATAGTAAAATAAAGAAACATGAAATGATTAAAGATTCTATAGGGGATCAACTTTTGTATAATAGATAAGAAGCTTAAGTGAAAAAAATGAATAGGAACATACTATGAAAAAAATTTAGGTGCAACTAGATTATGAAATAATTTAGAAACTTTCTAAGTGGTAGAATTATGAGAGATAATTTGTTGTAATTGTAATTTTTTTATTATAAATAATAAAACCATGGAATAAATATCATATGTGCCAGATGATGAATCATGTGAGCCATTATGATGATAAATACGATATTTAGTACTAAAGGCGGCACTAGGAATAAGGATAGACACATTATTCATAGTAATGCTAGATGATTGCAGTGAGGTATGAACAAAAAAATTCATCAAAGTAGATATGGGGATGAGATATATGACATCTAGGTATTTTGTTCTATTTAACTTCAGAAATTAATTACATAAATCATAATGGAGATATGTGTCAATATTATTTTCTAACCTTTAAACTGACTTTGTAAAATTTGTTCAAACCCCTCTAACCCTTATAGTGCAAGGAGTTCCTGAAAAATTAAGTTAGGTGGGTTGAGTGAACCTATTTATATCACTGATGTCACCACTATTATGAAGCAAATTCAATCGAAATTTTTTTATCCTAGCATGTTATATATATCAAAGTTAAATTTAGATCTTCAAAATAATACTTTGATAAAGCTTTGATTGAGCACACTTGCTCAAATACATGTGAAGGGTCACTTTTCTTTCTTGTAGAATTAATATGTAGATTCTTAGACTAGGAATGATACTTCAAGTCCTTAAAGTACTTAGTTGTAATGGATGTACATCAGTTATTTCATATTTTAGGGATCTTCGAGTTCCTTTTCTACTTTCTTTTACATGAGTAGTTTTTTAAGTACCAGGTTTGGAAATGAGGTATGATTTAATTGCTTATATATTCTTTCAAAGGTTATTATGTCATAAAATGTTGAGCGAAAAATGGTCTCTTAAACCCTAAATCTTGGCAGGTGATTTCCTGCAGGTTCCCGAAACCCTGAATCTTGACGTGGTAGAGCTCATGCTCTGAATGTTGGGGGGCTTGTAAGGTGTCTTCTAGATTCAATGGGATTGCTAAATCTGCTAGCACCAAGTTCAGCAATAACTTTGAGACATAGTCAGCTGTTCAACTACATAGTGGTGGTGAAAGGAAAGGGAAAATAGATCTCCTTACATTGATATGTGAGGCTACTGGTGGCAACGATGGGTGGTATAGTGGCGTTGTTATAGGGAAGGGATCTCGACTCATAACAATCATTTGGTAGGGACAAATAGGTCTAATGGAAGTGTTCATGTGTTTGACATCGATGTGTCTTACATCCCTATTACTGGCAGTTTTTAAGGGCGTAATGTGATGGTTGGGAATCACATGGTTACAAGGGTTTTAGGTGTCAGTGGCATGTCCTTCTCCCCTCCCCTTCCTCTATACAGGTTCCATGTCCATAGTTCTCACTTGCAGGACCTCCTATTGGGATTCCAACCTTTACAGATGTAGTATCTCATCCTAGACCTGCAAGATAGTTGTCCCAGGTGAAGCAACCTCTGAAACCCGCCTCCAACATTTTGGTATACAAATTTGAGGATGCTTTCCTCCAGAAAAGGTTTGCGATCTAGAGGAACATTACAAAAAAATTGATCTCATTTTCCAATTCAATCTCTACATGTCAAATCTCTCCTAATTAAATACATGGATTATTGAACAATTGTGTCTTATAATTAAGGATAAGGTTATACTTTATCCTTTGTTCTAATTCAGTACTTCATTGGTTTTTTTGAGTTTTATAAAGACCTAGATAGTATCCATAGCTATTACTTAGTATGGGGGGATTAGGGGCTAATATATAAAACGTAGTCTCCCTCGTATGATCCTTTAAAAGACTCCTTCCATACCCTTCCTACTTAGGCTTGTCTTCTCAGTCTTCCTTACAACTTTGGAATGAATCATGTCTTCAATCTACTAGAAATACTTTAGGGGATTTTGTTGAAATAGATGATGTCATTTCTGAAATGTTTCATACTACTTATGCTCGTATTCTAGTAGATTTAGATTTTGGAGTAATCTTCATATTGGCGAAATGTCATGGAATCAACGACTGGATTACGAAAAAATTGTTTTTCATTTTCATAGATGTCATGCTACTGGTCACTTGAAAAAGGATTGTACTCATCATAAAACCAAAAGTGGAGTGAATAAGGATTGGTGGAAGTATTATCTACCTACCCATTTTACTATTAGTGTCCCTTCTGAACGTGTTGAGGGATTTGATATCAAATAAGTTTCCCTTAAGGGGGGAGACACCCCCACGTATAGATGTGACCCATCCTTAGGAGACCCATAATGCTCGTATTGTGATGGATATGGAGAGAGAATCTCCTTCTTCCCCTCCTTCATCTTAATTCTAGCTCATTAACTGCATTGAAGTTATTGTTCTGTGTGGCCCTAAAATTGTTGAAGAATCCAACAAGGACGAATGGACTATTTTCAAGAACAAAAAAAGAATCTCTTCTTAATTAATTGCATCCCCTTCTAATATGACTCTTAGATCTCACATCTTGGGCTGATTTCAGCTTGTTGTGTGGATAAGCTTAGTTGTTCATTTGTGCCACTTGTAGAGGTAGTTTCTCTTGATCCCCATTGTTCTATATTTTTCTCCATTTGTAACATCTAGTTTACTTTGTACTATGGGTTTTTTGGTCCCCTTAAAAACTAATCTTTTTATGTAATCAAAAAACAAAGGTGACCGAGGGGATGTATTTGATCATAATAATGTGATAGAATGAAAATAATCAGCCCAATGTATCTCGTTCCAAAACCGTATAGTAGGGTTAAGTTGTATAATTGTACAAACCGACAGAAAACGTCAGTTTTAATAGGGAGGGAAATATCATAACAGTAGATTTTATCTTCAAGAACAGAAAAGTTAGTTTTAAGATATAAGTTGGTTCTAAAATTACATACTCATGTCATTTTGAACAGAATGACAATAAATCGAAACTTTCAAGAGAAAAGTTTAGAGAATTCTAGGATCAGTCTAGATCTTGAAAGAAAAAGGTTATTGTGTTTAAGGTTATTGTTTGGTAAAGTGAACATTTGTGTTGGAAGGCTGCATATTATATCTCACTAGAATGAATATTCTATTACACACTGATAAAAAAAAATCTCAATAAAAGAAGAATTCACTCCTGCTAGCGATAAATACGAAATATACAATTAAGAACTAGAAAATAGGAAAACGTTTGAGTCATTCAATTCCAGATAAAGCTCATTTCGAAATGTCAAAAAAAGATAGAGTACAAATACTTCCATGTAATTTTTTTTCTATTTCGTCAAAATGTAATCGTTAAGCTTTTTAAATATGTTAAATTATAAAACGTGTTGTTTACATGCAAAGAACCCACTTGCCGCATGTATTCTAGTTTCTGGATTAGAATGCAAATGTAAGATATTAAAAATGTTAGATAGAGTTAAAGTATATTTTTCCATTGATTATAAGAAACAAATTACGTTTAAAGCATTGAAAAAAATATAATATTTCAACCTGGTCCGAGCAAACAGATACTATTACATGAAAGCCGATGTCTAAACACTAGTAGAGGTATTCTATTCATATTTATGACTGGATTTAATTTTCAGTGGCATGTCCCTTATTCATGTCATCAGCTTTATAGATGCTCATGAACTTCGCTGCAAACTCTGCCATTTAAAAAGTATAGTAACATTAAAAAAAATCCCAAATAAATGCAGTCTTGATCCCTTTCTACACAAATGCATACCTTCGATTTTGACATAGAAATGAAACTTTCTTTTGACATCCTCGTCGGGAACTTGATCCATTACATTTGATGTCAAAGGTTGTCCAGCAATATTGTGGCAATAGCCCTTTTTATCATCAAAATAAACTAGTTAAAAAAATAGCGCTAAATATATAGCTAATTTACTGATCAATAAATTATCCAAGCTATATTTCGCAGAATGTTGGAAAATGTGGATAATCTCTCCTTGGATTCATTTCCAGTAAGCATTGAACATTGTCTGCCATTTCAAATTTCTATTTGCTTACAAAATCATTTTGGCATTGATTTATTTTCATATTTTGTAAGGACGATATTATTTGTAATCTGTAAAATCCCCCTAAATTTCCAATATTCTCCCTTCATTTATGTATCTCAAGTACTTTCGAGGGTTATAAATCACATAATTTCTTCCGTGTAATATATTATTAAGCAACCAAAATTTTGCTTTTTCCATGCAATCCGTAGATTTTAGATGTTTTAGTTTAAATTAGAAGAGTCCAGTTTTTTATTTTATTTTTAGGAAAAACAAATAAAACAAAATACTTTGTTTTTAAGCATGCGCAACATACTCTATTTTATGGAGTTTAATATGCTCGGTTTAACTGTTCTCTGTTTAGATTGAAAGCCCTATATAAAACAGACACACATGTTATCATTTCAAGCAAAGAAGGAAAGCACGCCAAAAGACACAAGTAATAGAAGATACACACAAAAGTGTTGTTTATTCTGGTTTAATTTCTGTTTATTGTAGTATTTTAATTATGTATTTTTCTATCTGTCTACTTTCTACAAATATGTATCGGAACAGGTTTTTATTTAAATGTACAGTCATCAATGGCTTCTACTTGGAGCATCTTTATCAAGTCTACAGAATTCTTAATTCATAGGTAAAAAATTATGAGTATTGGTCTCTAATAATGAAGGGCTTGTCCAGATCCCAAGATATATGGGAAATTTTTAAAAATGGATACATAGAACTAGCAAATCCAACAACATATAAAGCACTCTCTCAAGCAAAGAAAAATTCCTTGAAGCAGTTGAAAAAGAAAGATGGCAAATCCATGTTCTACATACATCAAGCTATCCATGAAATTATTTTTCCTACAGTGGCAACAACTAATCAAGCAAAAAAAGCATGTGGCACTATTCAGGGTACATTTCAAGGTAAATAGAAAGTTAAAACTACCAAACTTCTATTACTTAGAAGAGATTTTTAGAAAATGTTTATGAAAGAATTAAACTATGTAGATTCGTTCTTTCCTTGTGTAGTTGGACTAGTAAATCAGATTGAATCTCATGCACAAATAGTGGATGACAGAAGAAAAGTAGAAACAATGCTCACGAATTTACCTGCAAAATTTGAGCATTTGCTTATAGCCAAAGACAAAACTAGGGGTTTGAGTCAAATGTCAAATTATGACTTGCATGCATCTTTAATAAATCATGAGCAAATGTTGAACATATCACACAAAACTTTAGAATAAGCTTTTTCATCTAAGAATTCAATTAGTTGTGGTAGAGGAAGAGGAAGATTTGGTCCTAGAGGAAGAGCAAGAAGCCCATTCAGAGGTAAACGCAATAAGTATCCAACAAACCAAAATGGAAGAGGAAGAATTTATGATTACAGTCATAATCATTCATAGATTCAGAGATAGGATAAGTCTCTTGTGTAGTGTCATTACAGCAAAAAATTTGGACACTATGTGTATGAGTGCAAGAATAAGTAGTATTATCAGAATAAGTAGAATCAAAATTAGTTTGGGATGTCTACTTTATGATCCATGTTTATTGCAAGGATTACAGAAGTAATACCAAAAAAATCCCCTGTTGAATATAATATTTCTCAAGAAAGTCCCTTTGATATTTGGTATTTGTATTCTGGTTGCAGTTATCATATGTCAAGAAAATTGGGTGTATTTTCAAGTTTGGATGAGTTAGTGTTCAAAACTAATGTTACTCTTGGAAACAATAATAGAGTAACTATAATGGGAAAGGGAACGATCAACATTCTAACTACAAAGGGGATCAAAATATTATTCATGATGCTTGTTATGATGTAAGTTTCAAACATAATTTGATGAGTATCGGGAAACTAGTACAAAAGGTATATATAGTTTATATTAAAGACAACAAACATATGATCATTGTAGTTCCCACTTCCCTTTGACACCTGTTGTTGTTGATTATGACAATGTTGACTATATTTATGGACATTATTGGAGCCTTTGAGTGGGTATGATGTTAGATGTTAGAGATCGTGGACTGATGTTCATTTTGATTGATATATGATGCATGTTGATAATTAGAGACATTTTATACTGATGTTGTTATGATGTTGACATGGTTATGTGTGTTGTGGTGTGTGTGTGTGTGTGTTGTTAGACATGTGTTATTTCGTCATATTGAGTAGACCTAGAAAATTGAACTAATCTTGTGATCATATGGTTATGGATGAAATTATAAATGATATTGTTGTTTGCTTGGATGATGTCTTGATATATATATATATATATATATATATATATATATATATGATTTGATGCAGCCATAAGGCCAAAGAACGTATTTGTGTTTTTGTAGGTAAAACATGTCACAACAAACATTGGGGGATTGGAGACCAACCACATTGGAAATCTAGATGAATTCAACAAGGGTCACCATAGCAATATGTATTTGTTGAGTGTGTATGTTTGTAATGTTGTTATGGGTTCCCATGGGGTCACCTTCAAATGTGACCAAGGGGTTATGTGTATTCTTTTTATTTAGTTTCTTTTATTTAATTTTTGTATGTGTTTATTGAGTGATGTATTCTCCCTTTCTTTATTTATTTATTGGTGTTAAGATTAGTGAATAATCACGTTGATAAATTAATTAAATGGGTCAAAAGAATGCATTTATTAGAATTGATGGCTCTTTGAATAAGTGTTGTAAGTAATGTATAAGTAAATTTGAGTGAAAAACACTCCACCTTCCTTTTGAATTCGGATCTCTCCTTAGGGGCTGATTTTTAGGCTTGTAGGACAAATTAAACTTGTCTCACTCCTCTTAAATTGTTACACCAACCCTACCTATGGGTTGGAGGGTCAAAATTAGCCCCTATTATATATTTTGAGAAGACAAGTTGTAATTTTTAATTGCATAATCTTACATGAAATTAGTTTTTCTCCTTATAGAGTGCGGGCTTGGATTGTGTGTGTAAGTAAAAATGTCAGTTATTCACCCACCCTTTTTAATTATGCTTTGGAATTTTTAGTTGACTTGTGAGGTGGGGTTGAGGATGTATGATGTGGCATCCTACATGGATCCTCATCATCCCCCTCTCTCCCTTTTCTCTTTAGTCAAATTCTTTTTCTGTTTGGAGGGTTCCCAGATGGGAGTTACTTCATTTTTGGAGACTTGATATTTTTACGTGCTCCTTTTGGTTTGAACTCTGGTAATTTTTAGAGAGTAAGAGTTTTTCTTGAATGCTTGTGGATAGCTGGAGATTTTGGACTATTTGGATTGCAAAATCTTGTTGTTAAATCTTTGGAGCAAACTCTACCATGGAGAGGTAGGAGCTTGGCTCTTTAAAATGTTCTTCTTTGTCGATGCATATGTGAATGCTTGAATGTTTTGGTATGTTGTTGGTTGGTTGGGTAGACTACCTAGGTATAGTGTAGGATAAGACTATGGGGATATTTTGTGGGGAGGCATGAGAGTTTTGGGAGGTATAAGTGTTATTGTGGAGGGAGTTTGGGATTGGGTTCCACCTTGTAAAATAAATAGCTTGCATTCTTTAATTGTTATGGGGTGCCATAAGAGTGTGGGGAGGCATAAGAGAATGGGAGAGATAAGGGGTACTTGGGGGAGGCATAAGGGCAAGTAGGGGATTTGAGATGATATATATTGGTGGGTTTATCTTAAAGTGGACACCCATTTCCCCAATGGGAGGTATAAACACCTTACCCCATAGGTCTTTCTCCATTGGCTTTAGGATGATGAGGCCTGAGTTTTGTTTGTTGTTTTTCTTGTGGTTGCAAACTGCAGTATGTGTTTGGACTGTGTCCTATTTGTGAAAATTATTTTTGTGTTTTGGAAGCCTATTTTTTGTCACAATTTGGATACATTTCTTATTGCTTTGTGGTTGGGGCTCGGGGGCCATGAGGAGGAGTAATTCTCATCTTCATTGGAATTCTTGGTTAGGTAGAGAGTGTTGCCTCTCCTCCTTTTGTATTGTGATCAAAAGATATATGGTGGATCTTCTTGTTGTTATTTGTGAGCTAAGGATGAAGACAATTTTTTTGTTTCTCCTTTGGTTCCTCATTGTGAAAATTTCCACTTCAAGTGGATGGCAATTGTAATATATTTGTGATGGGAAAGTTTCTCTCTTTTGGAAATGGAACCTACATTTGAATGTGAGGGATGTATATTCTTAATTTTTATTTGATGAATGAAAAGGGAAGTTGTAAGAGAGCTTTTGGAGTTCAATAAAAGTTGTTTTGGTTACCAAAAATGATGTGGTTTTAAATTGAAAAACTGTGTTTGAAAAATATTGTGAAGTCTCTATTTGAAAATTGAAAAAGAAACACGTATGAAGAAAACATTACATTCCTCGGTTTCATTCAAAATGCATGTTTTGAAAGTAGAACTATATTTGATTTCCATGCATGGAAGGAATTAAAATTTAAAATTTATAAATTTAAAATGAAATGAACTTAATTTTTTTGAAAAGCATGGCAAATTAAATGGATAAATATCCAGTTTTGAAATACATAGATCTCTGTTAGATTGTTTCAGGCCTACAAATAGATATATCAGAAAAAAAACATACAAAGTACTCTACAAAACGAAAGACAAGATGTAATATTAAAAAAAAACTAAAGATGAACAAAACACATTCCAAGCAAGTTTATTTTCCCTTGCAATTTCCACACTTCATCTTTAATGTAAATAAATTAATCCTTGTAATCCATTGGAAATATTTCAAGAACGTTCTCCACACCTGTTTGGCACGTTGAAGAAGAAGGATTAATGAATTAGATCAATTTTGGCAATTCAAAAAGTAAAGTTCTCGTTTTATGGCAGGGAAATACATTTTTGTAAGATTCACCCCCTTATGTTTGTCAAAAAGGAATTTTGATGTTTCCTACAACAAAGAGGAGTTCGATCTCTTTTCAAAAAGTCCTCATTTGGTCAAATATGAGCTTCTTGTCGAAATTTATGGCCTTCTAAAGTTTTGCTGCTTCGTTGGGTTTAAAAAAACTAACTCTCAAAGGGA